>OY740783.1:55112875-55712875 GCA_963514005.1 Raja brachyura
CTCTCTCTCTCTCTCTCTCTCTCTCTCTCTCTCTCTCTCTCTCTCACCTAGTGCTTCCTCCGTAGACATGCTAATGAAAGACTATGGATTCTAATCACTATGTGTGAGTCTGACCATTTCAACACCAGCATCATTCTTTTCCTCCATCCGCCGCTACCACCATCTTGAAGGTGCCAAACCTTGTGTTGCCACTCTCTGGGAACTATAGATTTGGACCCCAAGACCTTTCTGTATGTCAACTGTACAACTTCTCCCCATTCTGTCATGGGGTAGACTGACTCCCCTTCCCCCTCCCCCCTTCCCTCCCCTCCCCTCCCCAATCTTTGCACATCCCATCCCACATCACATTAATTCCATGTTTCATATATCCTGTCGTGTTTTATAACTTGGCAGGCCAATTTCCCTCCTGGGATAAATAAATTTATATCGTATCGTATCAAAATACAGTTACGGTTTGTGCCATTAACTGTACACCATACTCCTGTATGCAACCTCTCAAAGTGGAACCCTGCACACTTGCTTTGTTTCAATTTCATCTGCCATTTCCCCGCTCATCTTTGCTTTCATGCAACGTACTGTTACGCACATCAGATGAAAATAAACAAAAAAACTCAACACATTTAAAAATAACAGCAAGCTGGCAAAGAATTAATTCAAAAGTTAAAAGGCATACTTTAATCTATTTATATTTCTTCCCAACTGTTACTAATAAATAGACAAAAGAGTTCATCTAAATGACATTAGATGCATAAATGTTCTTTCAAAAATCCAATGCAATTTATTGGTACTTAAGTATATCCATGTGCAAAGGATTTAAATTCTTTATCTGCATATCAGAGTCCTTTTACTGAAGTGCTGATTACATAATTGAATGTTGGTATAGCATAATGTTATCAGTATGTCTAGCAAGTATGCTAGCAATACTTTACCTTGTAATCCTTACTGGCCTTCTTCATTTCTGCTTTTTTCCTCCTCTTACTTCAAATTCTCCATGGTGATAGGTAAAGGACAACCATACAAAAAAAGACACAAAGTGCGGGGATAGACAATAGACAATAGACAATAGACAATAGGTGCAGGAGTAGGCCATTCGGCCCTTCGAGCCAGCACCGCCATTCAATGTGATCATTGCTGATCATCCCCAATCTGTACCCCGTTCCTGCCTTCTCCCCATATTCCCTGACTCTGCTATTTTTAAGAGCCCTATCTAGCTCTCTCTCTCTAGCATCAGTTGGTCAGCATCAGATAACTCAGCTGGTCAGGCAACATCTATGCTGATAATGGATAGGTGACGTTTCGGGTGGTCTTGCTGAGTTACACCAACAATTTGTGTTTTTATGAGTAGATGGCCTAAACAAATGTCCAAAATAAAAATATTCAATGTTATCTAGGCATAGTTAATTAAAACAGAACAAAAATATAGGAGATGGCTCTGGCAGATAATATTAAGGAAAATCCTGAGATAAAGTTCATAAATGAAAGAGCTTAACGAGAGAGAGAATAGGGTCCCTCAGAAACCAAAATGGTCATCTATCGAACCTTCTATCGAAAAGACAGACCGGTGGGCAGTGGTTGCCCTGTTGGTGAGAAATTAAATTCAGTTCCTTGCAAGGGGTGACATTGAAACAGGAGATGTGGAGTCAGCATGGCTGGAACTAAAGAATTGTAAGGGTAAAAAGACCCTAATGGGACTAATCTACAGGCCCCCAAACAGTAGCCTGGACATAGGGCGCAAGTTGAATCAGGAGTTCAAATTGGCATGTAGTAAAAGTAATGCTGTGGTTGTTATGGGAGATTTCAACATGCAGGTAGACTGGGAAAATCAGGTTGGTACTGGACCCCAAGAAAGGGACTTTGTAGAGTGCCTTCATGATGGATTCTTAGAACAGCTTGAATTGGAGCCTACCAGGGGGAAGGCAATTCTGGATTTAGTGTTATGTAATGAACCGGATTTGATAAAGGACCTTGAGGTTAATGAGCCATTAGGAGGCAGTGACCATAACATGATCAGGTTTATTCTACAATTGGAGAGGGAGAAGAGTAGATCAGAGGTGTCAGTGTTGCAGTTGAATAAAGGGGACTATGGGGCCATGAGGGCGAAGCTGGCCAAAGTTGACTGGAAAGATACACTAGCAGGGATGACAGTGGAACAAAAATGGCAGGTGTTTCTAGGAATAATACAGAAGGTGCAGGAACAGTTCATTCCTCGGAGGAAGAAGGATTTCAAGGGGCGAAAGGGACGACCATGGCTGACAAGGGATGTCAGGAACAGTATAAAAATTAAAGCGAAGAAGTACAACGTAGCAAAGATGAGCGGGAAGCAAGAGGATCGGGTAATGTTTAAAGAACAACAGAAGATAACTAAAAAGACAATACAGGGAGAAAAGATGAGGTACGAAGATAAGCTACCCAAGAATATAAAGCAGGATAGTAAAAGCTTCTTTAGGTATGTGAAGAAGAAAAAATTAGTTAAGACTAAAGATGGACTTGAAGAAATCATGCTTGACTAATCTTCTGGAATTTTTTGAAGGTGTAACTAGAAAAATGGACAAGGGAGAGCCAGTGGATGTAGTGTACCTGGACTTTCAGTAAGCATTTGATAAGGTACCACATAGCAGATTAGTGGGCAAAATTAGGGCACATGGTATTGGGGGTAGAGTGCTGACATGGATAGAGAAATGGTTGGTGGACAGGAAACAAAGAGCAGGGATTAACGGGTCCCTTTCAGAATGGCAGGCAGTGACTAGTGGGGTACCGCAAGGCTCGGTGCTGGGACCACAGCTATTTACAATATACATCAATGATTTGGATGAAGGGATTCAAAGTAACTAGCAAATTTGCAGATGACACAAAGCTGGGTGGCAGTGTGAACTGTGAGGAAGATGCTATGAGAATGCAGGGTGACTTGAACAGGTTGGGGTAGTGGGCAGGTGCATGGCAGATGAATAATGTGGATAAATGTGAGGTTATCCACTTTGGAAACAAAAACAGGAAGGCAGATTACTATCTAAATGGCGTCAAGTTGGGAAAAGGGGAAGTACAACAGGATTTGGAGGTCCTTGTACATCAGTCTATGAAAGTAAGCATGCAGGTACAGCAGGCAGTGAAGAAAGCGAATGGCATGTTGGTCTTTATAACAAGAGGAATCGAATATAGGAGCAAAGAGGTCCTTCTGCAGTTGTACAGAGCCCTAGTGAGACCACACCTGGAGTATTGTGTGCAGTTTTGATCTCCTAATTTGAGGAAGGACATTCTTGCTATTGAGGGAGTGCAACGTGCGTTTACAAGGTTAATTCCCGGGATGGCGTGACTGTCATATGCTGAGAGAGTGGAGTGGCTGGGCTTGTACACTCTGGAGTTTAGAAGGATGAGAGGGAATCTCATTGAAACATATAAGATTGTTAAGGGCTTGGTCAAGCTAGAGGCAGGAAACATGTTCCCGATGTTGGGGGAGTCCAGAACCAGGGGTCACAGTTTAAGAGTAAGGGGTAAGCCATTTAGAACGGAGACAAGGAAACACTTTTTCTCACAGAGTGGTGAGTCTGTGGAATTCTCCGCCTCAGAGGGCGGTGGGGGCAGGTTCTCTGGATGCTTTCAAGATAGAGCTAGATAGGACTCTTAAAAATAGCGGAGTCAGGAGATATGGGGTGAAGGCAGGAACGGGGTACTAATTGGGGCTGATTAGCCATGATCACATTGAATGGTGGTGCTGGCTCGAAGGGCCGAATGGCCTATTCCTGCATCTACTGTCTATTGTCATCTCTGTGTGGAGCTTCAGCAGATGGACAAAGTTCTGGATGAGAATTTCTCCTCTGTTTTTACTGTGAAGAAAGACATGAAGACAAGGGATCTTGGGGCAGTTAATGAAAATGTCTTAAGGACTGTACATATTATGATAAAGCAGATGCTGGACATTCTAAGGCAAATGAAGGTAGTTAAATATCCGGGGCATGATCAGATATATCGGATGGCACTGTGGGAAGCTAGTGAAGAAATGGCAGGAGCTCTTTCTGAGATATATATTTCTTCATTAGACATGGGTGAGTTTCTGGAAGACTAGAGGGTGCCTCTATTTAGTTTAGTTCAGTTTAGATTAGTTTAGAAATACAGCATGCAAACAGTCCCTTTGGCCCACCAAGTCCACGCCAACCAGTGATCACCCATACACTAGTTCCATGCTACTCACTAGGGACAATTTACAGAAGCCAACTAACCTACAACCCTGCATGTCTTTGGACTATGGGAGGAAACCAGAGCCCCTGGAGAAAATCCACGTGGCCACAGGGAGACCACGCCAACTTCGTACAACAGCAACCATAGTCGGGATCGAACTGGGGTCTCTGGCGCAGTGAGCCTAACACAGGTGGCAGGCAAGTTACTGAAGAGGATTCTGAGGGATAAGATATATATGCATTTGGATAGACAGGGGCTGATTATTGATAATTGATAGTTTTGCATATGGGACATCATGTTTTATGAATCTGATTGAATTTTTTGAAGAAGTAATCCAAAAGGTTGATGAGGCAAAGCCATAGAAGTTGTTTATATGGACTTCAGCAAGTCATTTGATTAGGTTCTGCATGCTAGGTTGCTTTGGAACATTAGATCACATGGGATCAAGGGAGTTAGCCGACTGAATAGAGAATTGGCTTCATGGAAGGAAGCAAAGGGTGATTGGTGAAGGTTGTTTTTCGGACTGGAGGCTTGTGACTAGCCTCAGGAATTAGTGCTGAGTCTATTGCTGTGTGTGGTTGACATCAATGATTTGGATGAGAATGTGGAAGGCATGATTAGTACGTTTGCAGATGAATAAAGTAGGTGGCATTGTAGATAACGAAGATGGTTATCAAAAATTGCAGCAGGATCTTGATCAGCTGTGCAAGTGGGCTGAGGAATGTTTGATGGAGTTTAATGCAGATAAGTGTGAGGTCTACATTTTGGGAAGTTCAACCAGGGCAGGATCTTCATAGTGAATGGAAGGGCCCAGAGGAATGTTACAGAGCAGTGGGATCTAGGAGTGCAGGTACGTAGTTCCCTGAATGAGGCTTCACTAAATGGAAAAGGTTAGCTCTATACATCTGCAGTTGGTATGAATGTCGCAAAATAATCCGTCTGCCCGCAAACAATCATCACCTGCAGGGTCTATGGTTTACACACCGAATTTGAGATTTACCCAAGAACCCCACAGGCTGGACTGGAAGTCAATCATCTGCAACTCCAAGGAACTGCCTATGAACCATGAGTGAACATGACTGAGAGCACAGCAGATGGACACAATCAGCTCAGGTAAAGGGAACTGAGAAATAAACTAGAGAAAGATGCAAGCTCTAGACTATGGACAGGCACCTCTGACAGTGCTGCCCTTAAACCCCTGTCTCACGGTGCGAGTCGACCGACGAGTGACCCCGAGTTTTCACTCGCGATAATCACGTACAATTAACGTAGCGGGAACGTCGGAACTTGCGCGCGCAACTTAGCGACTCGTGACGCTAACGGCAGGTACCCGTGAAACCTGTTAATTCTTGAAAAAAATTCAAACATGTTTGAGGTTTTCCACGAGTCAAATTTACTGTTCAAGTGAAAAATTGAAACATTTAAACTCGTTGTAATAACGTAGTGGCCCATACGTTTACCTTAGTGACTCGTGAGTCTACCGTGGACACACTTTAACTCAGCGGGCAGGCAGCATCTCTGGAGAGAAGGAATGGGTGACGGATGACATTTTCAAATTTCTCCAGCCCCATGTGTTCACTTTTTGTCAACCAGCATCTGCCCTTACTTGTGTATGACATTATTTGTATCTGTGGCAGTTGATTGTCACTCCCTTCAGTTTCCCAGGGGGTCGGGACTAGAGTGGAGTTGGGAGGGAAAGGTGGGGGGGGGGGGGGAAGGAGGGACGAGGGAGAGGAGTGGGGGTGGGGGTTGGGATGACTTAGTACGGGAGACAAGTGTGACTGTGTGGGCAGACACTTTGGTAGTGATTGCCCATGGGGTTCACTGTCAAGGACTTCATAATGCAGAGAGCATTATAAACAGTGGAGCAATTAACTCTGGAAAGGGGGGAGACTTCTCTCTGAGTTGGACCCAGGAAACTGAAGCTGGGATTTTCTTGAGGTTATTAATGGCAGATAAATGGATGGGTACGGTTTAGAGGGTTATGGGTCACATGCTGACAAATAGGACTACCCCAAGATACCAAATTGGACAGCACGGCCAAGCTGGGCCGAAGAACATGTTTCCGTGTTGTACAGCACCATGACTGAGGCCTATCCAGTGGGATTGACATATTTTGTATTTTTCCTTTCTAAAGATGCAATGTGTTTTGGTGACTATTGCACACTGCAGACCAGAAGCGTTATGGCGGGTGATTGTCGCCTGCCCGCTGTTTCTGACACTAAAGCCTTGTGATCGTTGCCCTTTGTGTTGGCGTGGAGGGGGAGGGGGGGTATTGTGCTGTTTGATCACCCCTGCTATCCCAGGGACAGGGAGACACAGTGGCTTTTGAGACTGGTGGGCAATCACTATCAAAGTGTCTGTCACAGTCAGTACACCTCTCTTACACTTGTCTCCTGCACTAAGATCATCCCCGAGAATGATCCCAGCCTAACCCAAGACCCTTGTCACCCAGACAGATTAATGACGCCCGCGCACCCCCCCCCCCCCCCCCCCCCCCCCCCCCCCCCCACCTCCCTCCACCTCAATTCACGCCTGGACACCAAAGCAGCTCAAGAGGCGAACCCTCTGTATGCCAACAATCTGATGTGCAACTGATGTGAAAGAACAGCGGCTGCAGCCGGCCAGCCGGCACCCAACATGGACTTCTCACACCCTCACACATGAAAAGTGTGTGCAAATAAACAAAAACACGGAATAAAACCAAAGCCCGGCTTAAAAGGCAACTAAAAATATATTCTGCTTAGAACGAGCAGGTGCGGAGACATCCGTTCATCTCCTGTCTTCCCGTCGTGTGTAGACCTGGCATTAAATTCAATTAAAATATAACAAACCTCCGCCCGCTGGTCTTCTAACTATGTGATGTGTGTTTCAAACAAATCATAAGTATAACTGCTCTGGCACTGGACATTTTCCCTTTGTAGGTCATATCAATAGATGCGGCCGCGCTGAATTCTATCTTTCACTCAAAGACGCAGGATGGAGATGTCTTCTTTAACACTGTTGCTTATTAAAACAGACCTTCATTCACGGTTGGCTCAAGAGTAACGGGAGAGGAACTTTGTAACTCGGGAGAGGAACTTGGAACATCGCAGAAATGACACACCCGTGGGAACTCGGTTAAACACTTGAACATAAACTTGGAATCTCATACACAACCACGAGTGTGTTTTTTTTCTTTCACTTGGGGTCACTCGTGGGTGGACTCGCACCATGAGACAGGGCTATTAAGCAGCAAGGCACAGGAATGCCAGCTTAGATATGGTTCTCTAGTTTCAGAAGTAGGATCTAAGCCTACAGATGCAAGGTAGAACTCCCTCAAACCTGCCTTATTTTGAGTCTTACTTTGAGTCATAGAGTCAGACCGGCCCACAGGAAACAGGTCATTTGGCCCAACTCATATATGCCAACCAAGATACCCCATCTAAGCCAATCCCAATTGCACACATTTTGCCCACATCCCTCTAAACCTTTCCTGACCTTGTACCTGTCCAAGTGTTTTTTCAAAGCTGTTGAAGTCAACATCAGAACAATATTCTACGCTACATCATTATGATGGTTCCATTCCCATGCCACCTGCATCCATTACCTCTCTAGCTGGGATTGGCAATTTAATGTCAGGTCATGAATTGTGGTCTCGTGCTTTCAGGGAACTAGGTCAAACTTATTTCACTTCGGATCTTTACAGCTAACAGCAAGAGGAGTATTGCATTACATCCTTCTGGACTGGATTTGAACCTGGGTCCAAGAATCTTGACCCACCACTCTATCTAGGTCCCAGTACAGTTATGTAATTTAAAAAGCAAAGCAGCTGAAGATAAAGTGAAATTCTGGGGATATCAATTAAATCTCCCGAAGTGCAGATTATTAATGTTGACTTTAAAAAAAATGTTTGCATTACATTCAAAGGTTATAAATGGTCACATTGGAATGAATAGTGAATATTACGATATCATTAGTGATTATTAAAATAGTTGAAGAATCATATCACCAGCTACAAGAGGAACCTTGTGCAAGCAGTGCAAGTTATAATTGCACAATGCAGTGTAACTGCTGTTCCTTGCACTCAGACATTGGGGATGACTTATAAAACAGCCTGCTAAATTTTATAACAAAAAAATTATTCATATTACACGATAAAGCGTTTCTAGCAATGCTGTTTCAATGGACATATAGTCAGAGCAATAATCCCATTGTTTTTACCCCAAAAATCTTATGCAATCATTTGGAACCATTATATAGCAGGATATGAAAAAGAATAAAATAAGTTTCCAGCTTCCACCTATCATCAATATTTGATATGAACTGTCACTGGAGCAAGATTCAGTACCACTGCACAGTTATTATTTGAAGAATAGCATTGTTAAGTATATTATTATTTAAGATTTGTACTTTAATACTTTCAGACAAACATTTTATAGAATGTAATTGTATTAATTGAAAATCAATATGTGTAACTTAAAATGCTGACAGTATCTCAGAACACTATCAAGATATAACCGCCATGGCAACGCCAAACCATTTCTTACTGTAGTTGGTTTAAGACTTGTTATTGTGGAAGCAGATAGTTCCTGCATTCAGTTCTAAAATACCTATTTTGGAACATCACACTGCGGAGTTTAGTTTTTTTTTAGTTCTGCATTCAAAAAACATTCTTCCATTGAAAATCTAATTTGCAACTTACTTGGTTTTAACATTTTAAATGACAGAAATTTTAATACTTCTCAGATTTCGTATTGGCATCAATGTGCAATTATTAGCTTCAATTCTATATTCTTATGTGAGGATTTACATTATCACAAAAAAGCAAACCTGATAAGTATGACTAAAGCAAATGGATGTAATAATAAAATTTCATGACTATTTTAATGTTGCAAATATGATGGCTAATTTCTACATGATAATCTATCACAAATAGCAATGGCATAATGACTGTTTTTTCAATGATTATGTTTGAGGGATAGCTATAGGTGTCTACACGAGTGATCTAATTCTGTGGGGACAGCAAAACCAAGGGATTTAGTGTGACTCTACTTAAGTTGACAAATTATCTGCTGGTAATCACAAAATATTTTATATAACACGAAAAATCACGGATGCAATGTAGGATAATTTGCAAATTATGAACAGTGAGATGTAATGAATGGAAAAGCATTTAAGGCCTAAGGTTAATTTATTTACTTCCAACAAAGAGTATAATTGTTAAACCCAGCTATATTCATGTGTAAATTATTTCAGGTAATTTTTCACAGATTATTTTTTTCTGGACTTGCAGCCATTTGGTGGTGGATGGAATGAGGAAGAAACTAAGACTCAGAGAAGAAATCGGACATGTTGCAACTGTTTGTTAATGCAAACAAAAAATACATATTTTACTATTCTGATTACTAGCAGAAAGGGCATCACAAATGACATTCAACACCATTTGGCTTTTCCAACAAGCAAATGAAATAACCATTAAGTAATTTGGATATGTTAGTGATTTGCCCAAAGCACCTTTCAGGACACATTCTGGAAAGAGAGGTAGAATGGAAAATAGTAAAATCAAATGAGAACTTACCAGTTTGAAGTTTGATCTTGATTTTATGAGGAGTTACGTTGGTGATTACGTGATGAAGACCCGCCAGGCCGCATGCGCACCAATCTTCAAAGCAGCGGTATGAAATCACAATTAACAGCATCGAAGTGACATAGTAAGATGCATGACTCGAGAACTACCAGATGATCCTTTATGAGAGAGGGTTGGCCGTGGCAGGCACGTAATCACCAACGTAACTCCTCATAAAATCAAGATCAAACTTCAAACTGGTAAGTTCTCATTTAATCTTATTATTTTACTTTGGAGTCACGTGAGTGATTCCATGAAGAGTTCAAAGCTTTGTGATTTCATGCCGCAGATTACAAATCTCGGCATCCCACTGCATTGATTGACTCAAATGAGAAATTAATGCATTAGTAGTAACATTGCATTTAATGCAGCCATAAAGTTTATTTAAAAAATATAAACAAACAACAGTACCCCTCTATCCCAGGGCACTTCAAACAGAACAAAATAGCATTGGCAAACAGCCCTGGATCGGCAATCGGCCGATGATAGAAATTCTGAAACATCAGCTCATTTGCCCATCCGGCGGCCGCCAAATATGGTCGACAGGCACGTCCCTCGCCTTGGCCGCCGATGTAGCTGCTGCCCTAGTGGAATGAGATGTAAACACACTATCTAAATGATACGCTGACGTTGATACTGACATGGCGGAATGAGATATACAATTGTCAGTGTTAATACCTGTATAACCCAGAACCTGCTGCAGCCACCTTGAAATAGTCTGAACCAACCTTCCTTTGTGTAGTTGTTTGTTGATTAATAAACAATGCTGATTCCACAATTCTTAGGATTCTGATGGCCTTGATAACATAGACGTGAGACCGTGGGGTATCCAAAATGATCTTAAATCATGCCGCCCCTAGTCTACTCTGCTTGTGTAGACCAGAATGTGAAATGTAATGGCACCTGTAGCCAATTCCATCCTATCTAGCCACAGTGTTTGCAATGTTTGTTGTCGTTGTGCTGATATAAGTGTCATAACTAAGGATGCAGGTGGAATCCCTTGGTGAAGTAATGTTCACACATTTTCAATAACCAACTGCATAATCTTGTAGTGGGAGAACTTGTGTCAAGATCTTTTAACAACTCAATATCTGTGTTTGAACTCGACAGCGTAGTTCCCTAATGTTGCAGCTGTAGTGTCTCTATAACTGAATTATTGTCAAATACCATTTAAAATGAACTGGAAAATGTCAGTAATCTGTACCGTATTAAATGTAACATTAACATTTGACAAAAACACTTCTGATCCCCTCAATAGGAATGTACTGCTTTTTTGGGTGCTATACCTGCACACTGCAGTGAGCACCTTCATGGCTTGATGTGACAACCTGAGTCAATAAGTCAATAATTGTTTTACTGTGCAAAGGCCGGTCTCCTGAACCACAGTTTGAAACAGCAAGTTCTTGTTTTTTGGAATAACCGTATACCATTGTGCCATAATGCCTGATGAAGCAGGCAACATGGACGCTTGGCCAGTCCGACAGTACGAACCCAAGCGAGGTCTTGCTGACTGTTTTAAGACCAAGCTAATGAGGCAAAAATGAGGAAGACATAAAAGACCATTCCTCCTATTGAAGCGAGAATGTATTTCTCCGCACTGTTGTGCCACATATTTTTGCAATCAGTGAATAAACATGCACCAACATGTCGATATTCAATGTAGTATTGAACCATACTTTCATCATACTTTGAGATCCAACACTTATTCTGTGTTATCATCGATCTGAACTGGATGATACACCAGTGGCAAAGGAGATTTAGCTACTTACTACAGGATACTTTTACTTGATTACCATGTGACTAACATATGTCACCATCGTAGAACAGCAACTTGCATTTGAGCATGTAGAATATGTATATTCGCTCAATAGCCCCTTACACATGGGGTGCATCAAGTGTATATATTTAGTTGATACCAACAATTGAAGAATTGGTAACTCATGCAACCTCCAATACCGCCAAGTAGGTGATGGTATTTGGAACTTCTCATCTTAGAGTCCTAAGCATCAGTTTGTAATAACTGAATTCGACCAACCACACTACTGTAGTGAGTTTCAAGTTCAAGTTCAAGTTCAATGAATTATTGTCTTATTCAGCAATGCTGAATACTGTTACTACATCATTGTGGCTGAGGTAGCTTCATTTGACAATAGCATAAGGTTGTTAACAATGGTCTAATTGCTACTTACACAATATCAGTTCTTTGATTTGCTCAGCTGAAATACAGCTGCTATATTGCCAATTACTCTTGATGAAAATAAAACTCAGTTTTGTAACATATTGCTATAACTCCAATCTCTTGCCACAAAGCGGAGTCAAGGCTAATAATAATTAAAGGTAAATCCCAATGACCAACAAACAGTTTATTCCATACCCGTAAAGCTTTACTGTTATAGTACAGTTATATTGTCTTTGATAACCTCTGTAATGGGATTTGTATGCCATGGATCTCTGACACTTATGAATCTGTTGTTAGTAAGGAAAATAAGTTTTCATATTCAGAAATTTCATATGCCCGACACTCTCCATACTTCACCATATGGAGTGGCATGCTCCATAGCATGCCACCTGCCTGATTCCATGGGTGGTTTGCATGAGAACTTTTGCTCAATTTCTTAATTTTTTAAAAATAACCCTGGCCATAATCCAAATTTGCTTGGAATCCTCCGACTGTGCCTCAACCAACTATTTTTACCCTTTGTGTGTTGTACAAAACAATGTAAATATTACAACTTGTGAACGGTGCACTACCCATATTTTGGAAGTGCTAGACCCATTTTGTTGAGTAGGATTGGTAAGGTGCATGGAATGTCTGAGCTATCATACTGCCCCCAGCTCCAGTGAACCGCTTACTGCCGATGAGCGCCTAGGGTGCGTTCTGAAACGATGACTTTTGCCTGCCGTTGGCCTAATTGATTCGTCTGCCGGGCTTTCTTCCCCTGTTGAATAGGCCTACCTGAATAACAGATTCAGCGGCTGGCTCTCACATCCCCCTGTTGGTGCATCCTCACTGCCGGCACATATGTGCTTAAGTATGTTCTATTGACTTCTTTAGAGCCTGGAGTCAGTTAAATCTTGACCTTTTGCTCTTCCCTCCTCAGAGAGGGTGATTCGTAGGCAACCCTAAACAGGCGCTGCCGCAGGCCGCAGGATACCTATACTGATACAAACTCATTGGCCTTAACCCAAATAGAATATTCTGCTTGGATGGCAACTTTGTTGTCAGGATAAAGGTACCTCTAACACATGCCCTTCATCCCTTGTGGTATGCCCCACGGCCATACCCTGAGACTCAGTGTCAGCAGGATACTGACCAGTCTTAGTGTCTGCCTCCAATAGGGAGACCCATGTAGCACTGTATGCAACAGTTGCTGTATTTGGGATAGTCGTTTCAAATGCACTATCCAGCCCCGGTGAGGAATTCATCCCCCGACTCAGTGGGCCATGCTATCCAGCCCCGGTGAAGAATCATCTCCCGACTCCGTGGGCATTGCAGATTATATGTGAACTTGAGAAACCCTGTCCCAGGCGTTGCTGGCACTGCCTTTCGTAAAGGCCGACATGTTGCTTTTCGACATGAAACAGTCCTGTACCAGGTGCTGCTAGCACAGCTCTCTCATTGCCCGGTAATGTCACAATGAAACAGCCCTGTATCAGGCGCTGCTGGCATGGCTCTCCTGTAGGCCGGCACTTTCATACATGAAGCAGCCCTGTCAGGCGCTGCTGGCATGGCCTGTCCCATAGGCCCGCACTATTACACATAAAGCAGCCCTATCCCAGGCGCTGCTGGCACGGCCTGTCCTATAGGCCCGCACTATTACACATAAAGCAGCCCTGTCAGGCGCTGCTGGCACGGCATGTCCCATAGGCCCGCGCTATTACAGTGTAAGCTCACTAATCAACATTTTTAGTGTACAGTTTTACCTGTGAAGGGTTAAAACAATTCACAGCAACTTCTGCTAAACAACAAGGATTACATTGTCAGAGACATATAACAATAACTTTTTATGACTTTAACTTTGCCTTTAGCTTTTAACTTTAAGAAAAACACAATAACATACATACATTTTATTAAAAGGAGAACCCTTTGTAGCCCGACTCACCTGAGTCCAAATAGGGCTGAATTAGTCCCATTTAATTCCTTGCCTGGGGACCAACGTCTATGAGCCACTGACCCCACTGTCAGTGACTCTAGCGTTACTTCCTTGCTGTTCCAACGGCATCCCCACAGGCTGGGAGCTGCTGACTACACTGTCAGTGACTCTGTTTGAATTTCTTGTCGTTCCAACGGCATCCCCGCAGGCTGGGAGCCGCTGACTGCCTTGTTAGCAGCTCCTTATCTCACAACATGATGTTTTTGCCGGCTATCCGCTTCTGCGGTCGGACTGGGTTTCCCCACAGTCCATAACCGGCACACTCGCAGGGCTGCAAAACTGTCAGGAAAACCTCTGTGAAAAGAGGCTCCTGCCTGAAAAACCCTGGTAATTAAAAAAACGAACTTACCTTCTGGGTTTAACTTATTGCCGGCAGGAGCTCTGTCCTGCCAGTCTGGTGCTTGCGGCCTGGCAAGTCTTCTTCACGGAATCACTCACGTGACTGTGAAGTAAAATGATCCATTCATGTTTTATCCTCATGGTATTCTTGGTATAATTAGAAATGTTTTTATTAGCACTAATGCAATGACACATATCACATTTGATTTGTACTAACTTCTCCTTCTCCTATTCCTTCCCAGCACTTAACTCAGACTCTTCCTAGCCATAATTAGAGAAAAACACCAGGAAGTTGCTCATCAAAGGTAAGTCTCAAGTCCTGGAATTCTGACAAATGCTTGGACTCCAACTATTTGATCTACAAAATGGGTCAAAACCAATTTTCATCCTTTTGTAATTTGTTTAAAGATTTATATGTTTAACGGTCAAAGTCATTTAGACTGTCATATACGAATCCATTTATTGGCATAGCTTTTCTAAATCAAAGAGTTTATCAGGTACTCTGAAATAGATTTTAAAGCTTGTTGGTGTTGATAAATAGTGGGAACATTAAAAGAACTATTACATAAAATAATTTATTTATAAATATATTTATACCTTACTTTCTACAGCCATTTATAAACTTTTATGAGTTGGTAGCTAAGTTGTAGAAATTACATTGAATGAAATAAAGAAATCTGTTAATTTTAGTACAGCTTTTTTATTTATTCACATCATTGATAATTACTTAATTTGTTTATTTTCGTGCACACAGTAGATTACGGCCTGTTCTCCAATCTTGTAAAACAAGAGCATTTGTAAATGGTTGGAAATATAACTTTAAAACTATTCTCAATTCCTTTCCTTAGTTCCTTTAGCTATCAATTTGGACAAATGTAGACATTTAACTGAGGTTAAGCAGGTTAAGGGTTAGGTCTCACTGACAATAATACCAAATATCAAGAGATTTAAAAAAAAGGGGAAATGATACAAAAAATAAATAGGTTTCTGCTCAGATTCCAATTTCACCACCTTAATTCTTGCATTTCCTGTGAATTGGCCCAAGGCATTATGATATGACGTGAAGTTGCATGGAAATAAACTGGAGATTGAAAGCTAAAAGTATTGGTTTGGGCACAATTGGTGGTTCAGATATAAACTGTGCTCAGAATCAGGCTAGTTTTGAAATGTAATTTCTTCTTGTTAAATTTTCATTATTTTGAAATCACTGAGCAGAAAATTTACCACGTGACAACATAATCAGGAAACATTTTGGATTGAACTTTAACAAAATTTGCATGACAGATATTCCTTGATATATTTAAGAGGGCAATCTCATGTGTTCTTATTAGTATAGCTGAAAGTGTTTGTGTCACAAAACATGGTGTCCACAACATTTGATTAACCCAATTTAAAACAAAACTTAAAATAAGTTTTAAGAAATTATACTGGATTATATGCAATCAGTGTGTTTAAAAAAAATCTTTAATATTTATAAGGTTTGACAAATTGTTCCTGGAACAAAAGGAAATTTCAAATGGAAAGCACCTCTTTAAAATCTAAAATGTGTGTCATGTTTCTTTTTGATTTGGAGCCATAGCTGGTTTATAGGCAAGACAAACTTCTAACAGAATTAATTTTTAAACTACTGCAAAAGCTCACAAAAACTTTTGACTCGAAGATGATTCATGGTTAAAATATTGTCAATTCAAAGTATGAATTTAAAGAAGTGGTTAGAAATTTGAAATGCAAACAGTGCAGATTTGGTTCTCTATTAATAACTTCTCACCAGTAATCTGGTAGGATGTTTGAACAATATACACACTCTTGGACCATGTTTTGTGCTTTTGCTTCATATTAAGAGGTAATTATTTTATCATGAAGACACAAGGAACTGCAGATGCTGGTTTCCAAAAAAAATTAGACAAATGCAGAAGTATCTCAGTGGGTCAGCAAATCTGGAGAGTCTGGATAGGTGACACTTCAGGTCAGGACCCTTCTTCAGACTGATTGTTGGAGCGGTAGAAAACTGGAAGAGTGCTGTTGGCAGGGCAAAGCCAGGTAATGATAGGTGTATGCAGGATATTTTATTACACTGCCCATATCTCTATTCTATGAACTATTGGTTAAAATGAAACAAAAATTAGTATCTGTGATACTTTGAAATATGTGGATAATTCCCAACAACACACCGTTCTTTACATTCTACATTTGTGGAAACTAAAATGAATTAAAAATATTCATTGTTTAAGAAGGATCTGCAGTTGCTGAAAAATCGAAGGTAGACAAAAATGCTGGAGAAACTCAGCGGGAGAGGCAGCATCTATGGAGCGAAGGAAATAGGCAACTTTTCGGGTCAAAACTTTTCATATTGAAGAAGACCCGAAACGTTGCCTATTTCCTTCGCTCCATGGATGCTGCCTCAACCGCTGAGTTTCTCCAGCATTTTTGTCTACCTAAAAATATTCATTTTTATTTTCAGTAGTTTCACTAGTTGACTTTATTGTAAGTTGCATATGATAATAGGTGTAAGGAACTTGCTGAAATGTTGAACTGGATCTTTACTCGTGCTCTCAGTGAACATAAAGGATGCCGCTGCTCCACTTCGAAGAAAAGTGTGCAAGTTCTGCAAATGTGTTTCCTTAACCAGTATCATTTAAAATGGATCATAAGGTCATTGTCACTTTGCTGTTTGTGGAACCTTCTATTCAGATAGTTTATAGTATCTCACATTAGAACAATAACCATCTCTTGAAAGTCCTCCATTAGTTACAAAGCACTTCTTGATATTCTGAGGCTGTATATTATGTGCAAGATTTTCATTTTTCTCTTAGAACCATTCTTCAATGTGCCAGCTAAATGGTTTCTTTGAACAGTAGATGTAAAGGTTGGAGGTATATAACCAGATATGTAATACATTCAAATTGGAATATATGTGAATCTATATAACCATGTTATCATAAAGGAGACTTACAAACAGGGTTGAATATTTTTTAGCAACCATGGTTTATATAATAGCTTAATTTTCACGTTGCATTTTTCCTGATGTTGTTAGATTGCTGTGTCTGAATTTATGCGAATTTGGATCAACGCCAGTTTTCAAAGCACCATTATTTGCACACGTTAATTCCGATGTTTTTAAAAAGATTTCACAGTTTCCCTGCTGTTTAACAATCTATCTAGTTTCTCCTCCAGACTAATTGAAAAAAATGAAGTTTAGTATCTAATGTTTGTTTTCATATCATAGTGCATTTCTTACATTATCATGTTGCGAGGACGCAGGTGCATCAAAAGCACCTGGCATTCCAACTATTTAAGTCAAGTCCAAAGACAGCTTCACTTCCCGAGCCAAGAACTGCGGAGCCGTGAAATTATGTTCCTGCGTTACAAACTGAAATGTTGAGTAAACTTATAATTTGAAAGGACGCATCGATTCTTGGACTCGCGTCAGACTCATTTGCAGGCACTTGATCATTTACTTTGCAAATCTGCTAAAAGCTGTCTTTGCCAATTATAATAAAAATCAGCTTAAAATCTATTTGTGTGTGTGTGTGTGTGTATGTGTGGAATAAATATCAGCGCAAGAATATACAAGAGCGAGCAAGATCAAATTATCTGATGTTACTATTGCATGGAGTAGCTTTGGTGAGATAATTATCTTGCAAGTGAAGGTTATTTTGCATTCTGTGTTATTTATTTACTGTATTTTCCCTGCTGGCTCTTGATAGTGATTGGGCGCCGCTGGTCAATGGGAGGAGCTGGGAGTGACTGGCTGCTATAAGAAGCTCCCCCACTCACTCCCGGTGAAATTCACACACGGATGAACGGCGCAGATGTCATGTGAAAGACCACATGCTCCATCCACATTCGGAGCGCTAACGGAACAGTAATAACAGACCCAAGTGGTGGTAGTGGTGGTGGTGGGTGGGTTGGGGGGGAGGGAGAATGAGCAATGGTGGGAGAGCAAGCTACTGACAGTCTTCCTATCGCCTTCTAGCCGCCGCGGAGCGCTTTGGTTTTGATACAAATTCATGATCGCACAGTATTTGAAGCCGTCACCATGCGAGGTAAGAGATCGCCTGGGAGTTGCTGGACAAATGTTGTGGTATCTGAGAGGTGGAGCGGGGAGGAAGACCACGCGTGCAATATGTATCCCGATTGCAAACCCGCGTGAATCCAGGTTTAAAGGGGGGTGTGGGCATGGATGGTGGCTGCAAACTTTTATTCCCTGGCTTTCCCGGTGCCAGAACTCAGTGCTCTGAATAACGCCTGTGCGTTTTATGTAACATCAAACTTTGATGATCGCTGATAATATGCTCCATTGCATCTGAGATCTGACGAGTCCAGGAGGCGGGAGCTGGGCAAGCTGTCACATCAGTTTTTTGTTTACTACAGTGGGCTACTTTTGAACGGCTCTGTGGCAGGACTTCCAGAGAAAGGTTGCAGTGCTTGGCATTCTTAGTCCATTACAGCGTAGCACTGGACGCAGTCCCTCTCCCTATCACCACATAACTTCTCCGTTTTGAGCTTTGGTTTAAGCAATTAGAGTCGAAATTGTTGGAGGAAAGAAAAAAAAACTTATTTTAAACACAAAATTAAGATATCTTATCCGAACCAAATTGGATGATTTGCATCCAAATGCAAACAGTATAGGATCTGAATTGTTTAGACTGGGTGAATTAAAGTGGGAAATTAGATGCAAAGCAACAGCGCGGGATATTGGTTGGCATATTATTTTTTTGCTAGGACAGTTGGCGAACTTTTAAATGAATGCATCCAATGTTGCTGGCGGCTCCGCACTGAGTTGTGCCGCTGCATGTTTCTTTGGCATGCGGTCAGCGTGGAGCATGGTGCTGGGCCCTGTGTTAGTGCTGGGACTGTGGACAGAGGAGATCAGTCGGTGTCATGTGTTCCACTGACCCACTTCTATCCTTCAAGATGTCATGTTCCCCCACCCCGCCAACGAACTAAATAAAAGCAACCCGACCTCTTCACACACACACACACACACACACATATACACACCATACTCCAGTTTGCTCCCGACTAGGTCTTGTGTGTACCGTCATGTGCATCGGATCAGAGGCTTTTTCTGCACAGTGTATTAGCACTGTCTAAACTAACGCCGGTAGAAGTATATTGGCTGAACAAGCGCATCGTGTTTACAGAAAGAGAAATAGACACTTTACCATGCGGGTCCTGTGGTCTTACTAAGTATGAGAGGTACAAGTATCTCTCGTGTTCACAGTTGTAATAAAGTGCATTGGACTACGCTTGTCAAGCTATGAGGTGTGAATGGAAGGAGGGTATTTAACCAGCCACTTACTAGGAGGGTTTGTGGTAAACTTTTAAAAATATATATATATGAGGGCTATAATACAAAAGCTTTGTAATCTGGATTTGTTTTCTAATAGTAAGAATAGCAACTTCTGATTTATTTGGCAAGTTAAATCCATTTACCACCCACCCTAGTTTGCTGCCATTTCGCTTTTTATACAAAGTTTGTTATTTTGTTGTATTCCTATGTACTATTTAATTAATTTGTTAAAAATACACACATCGTAAAATATGACATTTTCATTCATTTCGTGTCACGTTTTGCTGATCAATTGATTTTCTCAACTTGTTAGGCTGCACATTTTTCATGCCATTATCACACTACAAGTTGGGACAGTACAAACGGACACTATTAATTTGTTTGGAGTTTATATTAGAATAAAAGTCAAATGTGGATGTTTTTATGATCATCAACTCAGAATTTGGCTGAGGAGAAATAAAGCTGATTGCTGTTTGGTGAACTTTGCCTTTATTAACTTAATAATAAATTTTGCAAACCAAGAAAAGCATGGTTTATTTGGCAAACGTTACCTCTGCTTATATGAAAATGGGTTTTTTAAGTTTATTTAATAAAATATCCCAAAGTGAAAGTAATTGTTTGGAAATTTGAAAAATTGAAAACCTTTCCTTTGTAATTGTGAAAATGAAATATGGTAAAGTTGCATGATAATATTTTTTTAAATGACTCTAAAGTGGATTTGATCCAGAATTATGGGGAGTGCTTGCTGCAATAATCACTCTGTTCTTTAATGTTTGTGGCGAAAAAATGTTAGTGGGGATGGAGAACTGAACGTAGCAGATTATATCCCTGATCATCCAAAAGAGCAAGTAGGAATCAAATGTGTTCCCTTTTAACGGCATTTGATAGTATTGTTCACTTTTGTTGAATTGTTCCAATAATTAGTGGAAAGTGTGGAGTAGAAGCTAAGCGTTCATGTCTGATTTAACCAGATGCAGCAGAAAAACAAAAATACCAATAAATTAATTGAATGGGGATTGAGTGAGTATGAATAGGGGGTTGGAGTAGGAGGGTAGAAGGAATTAATTTTAATGGGATATTATCAATCAAATCAAGATGACAGATTGTGAAATGATGATCAGTCACTTTTAATTACACCCCACTTTTATTATTTGGCTCTTGTTTGTAACACTCTTCGTTCAATGGTGTTCAGCGTAATTCTTCTTCTTATTTTTGTTTCTTTGTACCTGTGCCAGAGCATGGCCCCTATTATGAATTGAAGGGCTGCAGTATAATGACGATAGGTTATTGGGACAAAAGTGAAAGCATCATTGTGGGAAAGTTCTTCTGGGGAGGGAAAAAAATAAATTGGTGAAGAAGGTTGCGATCCATCTGATTTGCTGGATATGGTAAGGCTACAATAAGAATTGAAAATGGAGGGAAGGTCAACATCGGCCAAATAGAAGAAAAATTATATACGAATTATAACCTTCAGAAAGAAGGTCTTGAACCCAATAACAGAGAACTGAGAGAAGACAGTTTTTGTAATGAAAAGGAAAGGAATCACATTTCCAGGATATAGAAAATGAGGGAAGAGGTATTCACATGACTAATGGAAAGTCAGAAAAGAATGACCTCAAAAAGCCGCCAAATTGAGAAGCCAATAACCCCAATGATAAAACTGCAGAGGATGGGTTATGAGTTCACTAATGGACTCGCAGGGTAGAACTCAATAGAAGATATTATGGGTAATCTACTGTCAATTTTTTCTATACTTGAGGAGTATCAGAACATAATGCAGGAGGAACACTGGATAATTGCTGTGAGAATGTAATCATGAAAAAAACAGAGTACTTTTCATTATGAGACTATTTTGCCGGCTAAATGAATGTTATGAACGTTTCTATTATTATCAAGTGCGCTTATTAAATAAGACAAACTATGTAAAGGAAATTTGGACAAAAAAATGTGCTTTTATGAGATAAACCAGTGAGAGTAAGATGTCATAAAACAAGTATGAAAAGGCTGTAGGAACATTTTTTTTGTTGGGGCTGTTCACGTGTTAATATGTTTAGAAATGAATACGAAAATTGCTTTAAGACCAGCAATGTTTTCTTATTAAACCCAGATTAGCATGGCTGGCAAAAACCAATATGACGCTGAATGTGTGCTGTGCGGTATAAATCTGAGAAGCTATGTGGAATTGTGTTTTTTTCCCCCCACAAACTTCTGTGACTAATGATGTTTCACTGCAGTTAAGGAGGTTGCAACAAGCAGGCTTCTTTTCTTTCCCTTTCACCTGACAGTGCAAAAAGGAAAAAAATGTATCCTGGGTGGAAACAAAGCAAATAAAGTACAAATATTAAAATAGTCGATAAAACCAAATGGATTTGGCATGTAAACAGAACGTCAGGTTCATGAAGCGGACTAATGGACAGCATTACTTAACTCCTCTCTGCTAAAAATGTTCAATTTTCCATTCTTTGTGCCTCTCGTCACCACACTAAGCAGTTATGAGGATGCACGGCAGCCATGCATCCTCATAAATTACTGTTCATTCCCTTATCCCGCTTCATCATCCGACGCAATTATTTGATCAGCTTGCAGTTATTTTTGCTTCATGGAATTCCATTCCTAAATAACCACCCTATTAATTTCTGGTTTTCCTTCGACAGTTATCAAAAATAATTTTCAGTGATGATACTTCCTGCTAAATTATTGCTTTAACTTCCTGTTCATTATTTATTTCTTTCATCTCTGAAGCATCTCCGGTTTTGAGGAGGTATTGTATAGTGTTCTCTGATTCTCCCGGTCCTGAGAAGCCTGTGGCCTTTTATGAATTAATCATTATGGAAGCCTGCAGGTGCTGCTAATTTCTCCTTGAATAAAAGTCACTTAATTTTAAAAAAAGTATATTTCTCTCTAAACTATAACAGAATTATACCTTATTTCTCTCTTGCTCTCACCATAATTAAATGGCATCTGCACTAGTGAAATCCAGATTAATGAAGGGATTTTTTTTTGCATTTTAATCACATGACAGCTTCACAAAGTTTTATGGGGGCCCTCATCCTTTAACAGTTTATAAGGTGGTTGAAATCAGTTGGTTTGGGTCTATGTTGTGATTAGAATCATTTAATGTGTTCATCTCCTTTGATGTGAAAGACAAGACCGTAACCAGCAATTCTGGAAAGGTGAAGCTTAAGCCTTAACTAAAGCTGTATTCATCCTTCAATACAATGTTGGAAGGTTTATATTGGTGGTCTAACTATAGAAGTAAGTACTTGAGTTGTCTAATATAAATATATGTTTGTAACAGCTGCTGTGAGTAATGCCCCACTTGTATTTTAGTGGTTAGTTGACTTGTAACATAGGTCCTGCTAAATGAAAATGGTACAAATTAGTGTTTGTCTGTGTAATATAGAACATGAACAGTTGATTAGATATAACTGTTATTCAGTTAAAGGTTGGGAAAAGTTTCTCACGTGTGCTTCATAATCCATGTTGTATTCCCTCTGAGATGTTTTGAGAATGTACATTGTTATCAAAGGATGGTTGCTCTTGAATTCTAACCAACCCTCTTGCAGCAAATGATAGAGAATATTATTTAAGGTGTTTAAAATAATTGAATCTAAAAGCAGAATTGTCTTGTATATTTTGCCTAATTGATTAGAGGGAATATGTTAATAAGCAAGGCTGATATTTAAAAGTTTGCTTGTTCCTGGTGTCTCAGAAGTCAACATTTGTTTTACGCTATTACAAAATATATTGGTATATATTGCATGAAAGAACAGTTTGAGTATGTTGTGAGCTATAACAAAAATAGTTAAGTGACCAACTAACCAATGAATGAGTAGAGCCAAAGATAGACACAAAAGGGAGATATCCCTCTCCCCTAACATTAGTCTGAAGAAGGGTCTCGTCACCCATTCCTTCTCTCCAGAGATGCTGCCTGTCCCGCTGAGTTACTCCAGCATTTTGTGTCTACCTTCGTTTTAAACCAGCATTTGTAGTTCCTTCTTACACAATGAGTAGAGCCATTCAGTTGTTTCAAAGACTCTTCAGTCTAACTATCATTTATGCAAAAATTAATCAGTGGTATATATGTTTTTCAGAGTTTTCATAGAATACTAGTGCAATACATATAATATCTGCTCATGGACACAGTGAATGAAATGGGACCGAGTCCATATGTTTGTCAAGCAATTTGCAAAATGAACGTTCACTGGCATAATGACAACTCATTGTAGACAGCAGCATCTTCCTTCCCTTGCAATTCCAATTAACTTTAACCAGTTTTCTGGAAGAGCCATCTTCCATTTTTCAATGTTCGCAATATGTGCTCAATTGCCAGAAGAAAATAATCTTTTTCGAGCCAATTCCTGGATTGCCATAGCTGAGAAGTTGCAAAGTTCAGCGGTGTAGCTCACAGGCAGCACCAATGTGCAGCGCCACAGAGTGGACCGATGTGAATGTGCACTGCTGATCAATTGTCCCTCAGAGTCCTCTATCTCAGCATGAGGCCAACACTGAGCAGGGCCAACATGCCCTTGCTGAGAAATAGAACTAATGGGAATGCCCTTGCTGAATGCTGTTGCATCTGTGGTCTTATCGCAGTTCTGTGGTCTTGGGACGTAGTTATCTGCTTGGCGTCTTATGGTGCTGCCCGGAGAGGAAGGAGCTCTGCAAGATGACAAAAGTGATTTATATCGGCATTAAAAATAGAATTCTTCATATTCCATATATCTATTTAGCAAGGGTCAGAAATCCCAAACAATGTTTAAAAGTAATTTGCCTAACGGGAGAATGCATTTTTTTTACCAGTCTGTGCCAAATATCCAACTAATCTATCAACTGAGTAGCCCGGTGTTAATACTGTAAATATTGACATCCCTTTAAGGCGCAACTTCATAAATTATTTGTGCACTGGTCAGAATGTGAGATAATCTTTACAGCGTAGGCTGCTCTAGGGATATTCCCTGTTTCTATACTGAATTGGCGATGTCTACATGGCAGTGAGTTTCAGAAAGACCGCAGGCAATTCAATTAAGTATTGATTGTCTTGGAACTTAATTGTCTTCTTTATAAATATTCATTAAGGTCTCTGGAGCATATATATTTTAATCCATTGTTACCCTAGATAACTCGTAGTGTAAAACACTTGCTAGGTTACTTATATTTGCTAGACAAGTAAAATAACAGCGAGTGTTAGTTGCATTTTTAGCACAGACATCTTTTTGGAAATAGTTACAAAAATCTTTCACAATTTTTTTTATTTTTAATGGCTTTCAGTTTTTAAAGCATATAATTTAAAAAAAAAACATATTGCCTCATAAATACTATTTACTTGCCCTGTTTTATTTCTTATTTTTAAGCTCTCCATATTTTGCTTGTCCTCTGACTAAGCATCCACTAATATCATTGACTGAATGTGCTCAAGGAGGTCTGCACTCCTGACTAGGCTGATAAAACGGTTCACAAGCACACTACTGCTTGTTTTTTCCTCTCCCTAATGAAAACTATCTGGTCTTGACCTCTGTACTTTGCCTGATGATATACTGTGATTGGTGCAAGAACGGTTCCAACTTTCACATCTAACTTAATGGGTTTTTATGCACCTTCATTTAACTTAAATATTTAACATTTTGTTCAAATCGATTGCTGTTCAATATAATGCTGGTGATAATTGTTTACATTATTCTATGTTCATGGAATTAAAATGATTGTGATGTTTATGAAATCTAACACTTTTTGATTGTTAATTAAAACCAAGTAAATCCTCCATCATTAACCCTGCCCATAGTACTGAGTTCAGGTCAGAAAAATCGCAATACCTTTCCATTTCACTTACTGTTTCTGACTGAATGGGATTTCCAAACTTAGGAAGATTTGTCAAAGAAGAGGTGTTGGGGGTTATGAGGAGAAGGCAGGAGAATGGCGTTGAGAGGGAGAGATAGATCAGCCAAGATTGAATGGTGGAGTAGACTTGATGGGCCGAATGGCCTAATTCTGCTCCTATCACCTATGAACTCATGAATTGAAGGAAGGTTTTTGTGCTATCGACTCTTGTCTGAGAAAGCCTGTATTCCTCCTGACCTTGAATCTCTGAATGAATTTGCACAGATTCACAAATCGGGTTGATTTAACCTGATAGTTTATCTCTGTGACTTGCAATTCACAATTACAGTGCCCTCCATAATGTTTGGGGCAAAGACCCATCATTTATTTATTTGCATCTGTACTCCACAATTTGAGATTTGTAACAGAATAAATTACATGTGTATAATGTGTATATTGTCAGATTTTAATAAAGGCCATTTTTATACATTTTGGTTTCACCATGTAGAAATTACAGCAGTGTTTATACATAGTCCCCCCAATTTAGTGCACCATAATGTTTGGTACACATCAATGTCATATAAATGAAAGTAGTCATGTTTAGTATTTTGTTGCATATCCTTTGCATGCAATGACTGCTTGAAGTCTGCGATTCATGAACATCACCAGTTGCTGGGTGTCTTCTCTGGTGATGCTCTGCCAGGCCTGTATTGCAGCCTTCTTTAGCTTATGCTTGTTTTCTTCAGTCCCCTTCAGTTTTCTCTTCAGCATATAAAAGACATGTTGACTGTGAAAAACTCTTTTGTTCCTTTAGCAGTATGTTTGGGATAATTGTCTAGAATGAGCCGCCGGCCAATGAATTTTGAGTTATTTGTCTGAAGTTGAGCAGATAGGATGGGTCTATACATATCAGAATTCATTATGCTACTACCATCAGCAGTTGTATCATCAATGAAAATAAGTGAGCCAGTACCTTCAGCAGCCATACATGCCCAGACCATAACACCCCCACCACCGTGTTTCACAGATGAGGTGGTATGCTTGGATCTTGGGAATTTCCTTTTCTCCTCCATACTTTGCTCTTGCCATCATTCTGATATGTTAATCTTCATTTGGGGTTTGGGGATTTTTCTTTATTATAGAGAGAATTCTTTTGTCTTCAGCTGTGGAAGCCTGCCAGTCCCTTTGCGATTAGTAACCTTACCAATGCTCTCTTCCTTCTTAATTATGTTCCAAATAGTTGATTTTGGTAAGCCTAAGTTTTATTCATGTTTCTCAGTCTTATAATGGCTTCTTTGACTTTCATTGGCACTACTTTGGTCCTCGTGTTGATAAACAGCAATAAAAAAATTTCCAAAGGTGATGGAAAGGCTGGAGGAAAGACTAGGTGAGGAGAGCTCTCTTATACCTGCATTAAGGAGGCATGTAAACACGCCACGACAAATTCAAACACCTGTGAAGCCATGTGTCCCAAATATTATGGTGCCCTGAAATGGGGGGAACTATGTATAAACATAGCTGTAAATTCTACATGGTGAAAACAAAATGTATAAAAATGCCCTTTAATAAAATCTGACGGTGGGGGCGCTGTTGAGCAATGAAAGAGTAACAGCGTTTCATGATAGCTCTGACAATTTAATCTTTTTCAATACACAAAAATGCTGATACAATCACATTAAGTCTTTTATTGAAATGTTGTTATCAAGTGAACAAAATTTACACAAACAGGAGAGAAAATGTTGACATGAGGAAGACCAAAACCAAGAAAAACGATTCAAGCAAACTAGGCCTGGACCAAGCACCACCCTTGCCTGACATGCTGATGTTGGATGAGATGAACGAGGAGGAGGAAGACCCATCCAACAAGGCTGTGCTGGCTGCTATCGCTGTGCTAAGGACTGAGATAGCCCAAATTAAGAGTGCCATATGCACAACCATCGATAGCCATAACAAGAATGTTTACACTGACTTAAGAGAGGAAATAACCACGGCTAAAAGAGATTTACAAACTTCCATCTCTAAGCTTGAGACGACGTCGACCTCACACAACACTATCAAGGAGATGGAAAAGTCAGCCTTGTTCCACTCAGATAGTGTTAGCATGCTACGCCAACAAGTGGCTCGTCTCAACTCGGAGCTGGAAAAGATGACTCAAAAATGTGAGGACTTAGAAGGCAGATCGAGAAGACACAATGTCAGAATCATCGGGATTCCCGAGGGGAAGGAAGGGTCCAAACCGAGAGGTTTTATTGCCTAACTCCTGCAGGAGACACTCTCGCTGGAGGAGAAACCACATATCGACAGAGTGCCAGGACCCTCCAGCAGTGACCCGCACCCTCTGACCCCCCCAGCCCTTTGCAATACGTCCACATTACTACCATACCCTGGAAGATATCCTAAGCAAGGCGTCATCGACAAAAAACATCCAATACCAAGGTAAAAAGATTCAGATCTTCCCCGACTACCCACCAACCATCGCTAAAATGAGAGCACTCTTCACTAAAACCAGAGAAATGCTAAGGTTCCAACCCGGCATCAGATCCGGCCTGTTCTATCCAGCGAGACTCCTGGTTACCTACAACGGTGAGCAAACTTCATTCACCGATCCCCAAAAAGCCCAGGACTACGCAGAACACCTCTTCAGAACACGGTCAGAAACACCAAAAAATATATTATACACTGGATGGTCCAGTCTCTCTGTATTATATATGTTTGTGTTTCACAAGTTCTCTAACTGTTGTTAACTAATTCATTGATACTATGTTATAACCACTTGTTGGCCTATTTTTAAGGTATGAAGTAACGGAGGTAAACAAGGTTTACAGTTACTTAGTAGAGAAGCTTCTTAAGTTTGATTTAAAAAAAAAATTATTATTTCTTTTGTTTTTTTCCATAGCGAACTCACGCCATAACTATTTTGGTAATGGCTAGAGTTATTTTATTTTTGTTATTGTTGTTAGGTGTGTTATTAGTTCTAATGCAAAAAACGCAGAGAAAATCAGAAGGGGACCGATCTATTCAGGAAGACCAAACTCTTGTAGATAAAGGCACCCCATATGATACCCAGTTGGGATGCAAGGTAACGTAAGTAATGAGACTGGCACAAAAGAAGGTTTGACCTTCACAAGTTGGAATACTAGAGGAGTAAACAACCCAGTCAAAAGAGGCAAAGTACTGGCTTGTTTGAAATCACTGAATTCAGATATAATGTTTTTGCAAGGAGCACATCTAAAGATTGACTCTCACAATAAACTGAGGACAAAATGGATAAAAGACATATATCGTACAACCTTTTCCACAAAGGCAAGAGGAGTAGCAATATTAATAAGAAAAAGGATACCCTTCATTCATAACAAAACAATTGCTGACAAGGAAGGACATATCTGGTCGTTACAGGGGAAATATACAATACATCCTTAACTCTAGTTAATATATACACACCCAATATAGATAACCCTTCATTCTTCAAAAAAGGTCTTTGCCCTTATACTTGATATCACAAACAAACCTAATAATAGGAGGAGACTTTAGCATTGTTTTGGATCCATATCTTGACAGATCCCAAAAAGATCCCAAGAAACAATTCATGTGAACTAAATACGTTCCTAAAAAATATGAATCTTTCAGATGTGTGGCGGATCGAGAACCCTGCTGGGAGAGGCTACTCTTTTTACTCCTCAGTACATAACTCATACAGTAGAATTGATTACTTCCTGGTAGATACAAAATTAATACCCTTTACAACAAATGTTATATATCACAATATTGGGATCTCAGTTCACAGTCCTCTCACTTTTTAACTGTACTTGGAAAACATGACCTCATCATATAGAACCTGGAGACTGAACTCGCAGCTACAAACTGAAAAAGAGTTTTGTGAATATTTAAAAACCCAAATTAATATTTATTTTGAAACAAATGATATCCCAGAAACCACCCCTGCCACATTGTGGGAGGCCTTTAAAGCCTATTTGAGTGGATGTGTAATCTCATTTGAAATTACAAAGAAAAAACCCCAATAAAATAAAAATAGAAGTAGAAAAACAGACTCAACAATTGGACAGGGATAACGCACTCTCCCTCCCCTGATTTACATAAGAAAAAAGCAAATTTGAGATATCAATATAATCAATTACTCTCTGCAAAAATAGGCTAGGCAATTTTATACACAAAACAAAAATACTTTGAATTCGGAGACCGCACAAATTATTGGCACGACAGCTAGGAAAAATGGAGACTGACCGAACAATACATAAAATTAAGAGTAACAATGGAACAGCGCTAACAAAATCCAAAGACATAAATGATAGATTCCTAGAGTTTTATACCACCCTATATATGCCCAGATGCACCGCAAACTTCCCTGTCATGAATGACTTTCTTAATAAATGCAATCTCCCTAAATTCAGTGAAGAAGAATGCAATGGTCTTAACTTTGATCTCCGTGTTATAGAAATTCAAAAAGCCATCTCGTCTCTTAAAACTGGTAAAGCGCCAGGCCCAGATGAACTTCCAAGTGAATTATACAAAAAATGTAATGATACTCTGACACTATATATTATATATAATATATTTATATTGTGCTTGTCTATACAATATATATATATAATGTATAGACAAGTACAATCGGGCGGTGCTCAATCACCAACACTAACTGAAGCAACAATTATAGTGAATCATAAGAAATGAAAAGATGCCCAAGAAGTAAGTTCATACCGTCCAATCTCACTGCTAAGTGGTGATGGCATGCCATTTGCTAAAATCTTAGCCAATAGATTAAGCCCATTAATAAGTAAATTAATACATCAAATGGGGTTCATACCGAATAGACAATCCACCTTAAACTTGAGACGTCTGTTTAATATCATGTACACAAAAAGAGAAGGAAACAACAACTTGGCTATACAAATGCTTGATGCGGATAAAGTATTTGACCACATTGAATGGCCATACTTATTTGAGCTCCTCAATAGATTTAATTTTGGATACAACTTTTTGGAATGGGGTAAGCTTTTGTATAAAAATCCGACAGCACGAACTCTCACAAACCAAACGCTCTCCCTTTAATTTGTTCAGGGGAACAAGACGGGGCTGCCCCCTATCAGCATTAATATTTGCCCTTGCTATAGATCCTCTTGCTCAGAGTATTTGATTAGATCCCCGTATTCATGGTTACGACACAAAAGAGACTACAAATCAAATATCTTTGTACGCAGATGATATTCTCCTGTACATAACAGAACCTCAAACCACTATTCCAGCGATACTGAAAACCCAACCTGTTTGGTACATTTTCAGGCTACAGTATTAACTGGAATAAAAGTATACCGTTGCCAGATCATACCGTCCCCTCAGATACATTGGAGAATTTTACTTTCAGAGTAACAACAGATACATTTACCTATCTGGGGATTGAGGTTACAAAGCGTTACTCTTCCTTTCTACAGGCCAATTTCCTTCCCTTATTAGAAAACCTAAAAAGCAAAATCCAATTCTGGAAAACCCTTCCAATTTCCTTACATGGAAGAGTGAATACCATTAAAATGATCTTCTTGCCCCAGATACTATATCTAATTCAGAACATTCCTATTTCTCTTACAAAAACATTTTTTAAGAGATTAGATTCGATAATAATACTTGTAGAGTTACAAAACTCATACAATAAACAAAAATCAGCTCTACAAATCAAAAAGTAAGGGCGGGCATGCTCTTCCAAATTTCAGATTATATTACTGGGACTCCACCATCAAGTCCTTTGCTTTCTGGCTTGACACCTCAAACATCCCTCTGAATTGGCTTAAAATAGAACAAGAAGATTGTCACCCATATTCAATAGGTACCATCCGACTGGCTCCTACTTCAATTGATAAATCATATTATAGATTTAATCCTGTATACACAATTTGATACATATATGGAAGCAAATCAGAACCCATTTTGAACTTAAACCTATATCTCTTGCTTTGCCCATAGCAAACAACCCCACATTCAAACCATCTATTAAGACTTTCTCTACATGGAGTGAATTAGGAATCCACAGTGTCGGAGACCTATATATTGATGGTACGTTGGCCACCTTTGCACAGCTACGAAATAAATTTGAACTCCCAAATAATAACTTCTTCAGATACTTGCAAATCAGGGATTATATACGAAAGCATCTGTCTGGATTTGAAGTTGAGAGGAAGTCTCAAATAGATGACTGCCTTAAAACATCACCATATAAAGACAAATTAATCTCCTATATGTATAATGTCCTTCTATCAATAACATCTCCATCCTATAGCAAGTATAAGATCAATTGGGAAAAACACATAAATGTGCAAATACCAGGTGAAATATGGGAGAAAAGCCTCAAGCTTATACATAGGTGCTCAAACAATGCTAGACACTGCCTCATACAGTTCAAAATTATACATAGACTTCACTACTCAAAAATACACTGTATATATCCAAATGTTTCTCCTACTTGTGATAAACGTCACTCCTCGGATGCTAATCTTTTTCATAACATTGAATCATGCCCTAAACTCGCCTCTTTCTGAAGTGATATATTTAAAAATATCTCAGACATTCTTAACATCCCATTAAACCCAGAGCCCTTATTAATCATCTTTGGGGTATCTGAAACACCAAGACAACTCACAACTGCTCAACAACAATTCCCCTCCTACTGTCTCATTATGGTAAAGAAACTACTACTCATGTCATGGAAAAAAACAACAGCTCCCAATTCCAGAATGTGGCTTCATGACTTGACCAGTACATTACATTTAGAAAGAATAAGATATGTTCTAAAGGATAGAGTCAACCAATTTAATCAAATCTGGCAACCATTTATGTAATTTCTTAGACAGAAGAATATTGACACGTAACACAAACCTATCTACATTCTAAACCATCCATTTTAATGAAATTATGAGTAAGGGGTAGAAGACAAGAGAGTTAGAAACAAATAATTATTGTACTGAACTGCTCCCTATGTACTGTAGTCACCTTCTGCACTTTACTTATGTATTTATTTATTTTTATTATTCACTTTTTTTTCTCCCCTCGTTATTTATTTATTAATTTTAAAAAATGTTTTAAAAACATGCCCATCCATGTTGTTTGTATAATACTATGTACTGTTTTGATAAAAATCTAACAACACTTTAACCTGTGGGTTTTTTTCCTATTACAAATCTCAAATTGTGGAGTACAGAGGCAAATGAATAAATGATGGGTCCTTGCAACAAACATTATGGAGGGCACTGTACATGTGCTACAAGTTGGGTGACAGTAATATCCCAAGGACCCACATGGTGTGAAAAAATAGCAGGAATTTCAGCTGTATTGGTGCTCTTAAAAATTAAAAAATAATTTGTGGACATCATTGGTAGGTTAAAAACTGGTTGCATTAAAATATTGCATTTTCTTCATCCTATTTATCAGTTTCCTGGTTTTGCTGCAAGATCATCAAGAGTTTGTACATTAATTAGCCTCTGTAAAATTGCCCCTAATGTGTAGAGAGTGGATAAGAAAGTGAGATAAAGATGGAGAAGGAGGACTACTTACCTTTTGAAATAGGCTTGATTCTTTTAACTCCGATTAATTTGAATAAAGAAACATACAGAGGAAATCCGATTATACATAGTGCTATACGTATGTGGAAACAATTAAAACCCATTAAAATTTGTAATTAAAGTGGCTTTTAAATAATTTTATTCATGGGACAATGATGGGACATTGGGGTCAAGCTCATGTTTCCTCCCTACCTTATCCCTGCAGGTGTACTAATGTTTTGTGGTTGCACAGTTCATATCAGACTCACTATTGTAGTCATCCCACAGAGTCGAACAGTCCTCAATCAGCAATTGGGCCTCAAATGGTGGCACCCGGGGGGTCACCACCAGACCACCCTGATGACCTTTGGGCAATTCGCACGTTGAACTGCGTTTAAATGCTGCTGGTGAATCAGAAGTATAAAAAACAGTTTGGTAGGTCTAAAATAAATGCATAAAGTAATTTAAAAATTAGTTTGCTTACAAAATATAAACTGAAGAGAATTAAATCAAACCACTACCAGTAATTATCTTTTAAATCCACGCTGGTGATCCCTTGAAAGTGATGCTATTCTATCAATGCCGTCTGTGGTTGGCAAGTAGAGGGGGGGGGGGTCAGATGGATCAAGGTTCTGTACAACTCTATACAACTTGCAGCAGAGTGGGGTCAGTGTTACTTCCAATACCTTCCTGACTTGGGAAATGCAAACACCAGACATAGATATCAAAATTCAATGCTGCAATGTTCTTTAACCAGTCTTTCTCTCCGGAATGCCTCCCGGCCGTGCAGTACAGTCCTGGGCATTATGTCATCAGACAAAGGCATTCTGCAGATCAAGGTTAATGGTGGCGGGTGGTCCTCAAATAAGCAAAATTGCCTCCTTCATTAAGGATGACCTATGAGCCATTCTGGAGGAATGAAGTGTCATCTTCATTTATGGCCTCCCTGACTCTGACTCCGATTGTGACTAGCATTTTCACAGTCCAGGAATAGGCCTCATCATTTCTCAGTTAATGCTTGCTTTAGCAGTTCAAGTCCAGAACGTTTATAAACCATATCTTCTCATTCGTAGATCCGGAGCGCATGGCACAATTAACTTGAATATTATCACTAGCACAGTGCATTGTTACCATTGCCAAATTAAAACCATTAGTGCTGATTATGTCAACCACTTTCTTATCTGTGCAGGATATCAGCCAAAATGATTGTACTTCTTTCTCTGCAAGAATGTGATATCAACATATATTGCATGCCTATTGATATCACACTGTCTCCAATGGCCTTCCTGTATAAATATGTCTTAAAAAAATGAAAACAAGCACACACGGAATTCTTGATTGCATTTAAGGATTTTGTTTCGGATTAACTTCCTTTGAATGACAATAAAACCTTAGTACTAAATATAATTTTTAGATCTATTTGATTAGTTAGGATGTGTATGGCAGAAGGCTTTGTTATATGACCAACAGATATATGTCCGAGCTGGCAACCCTAATTTATTGAAGCCCAGTTTATTTAAAACCACAATAGTGTCAGTGTATTCCACCAGTAAGTAGATCAAAACTATTACGCTGTAAAGGACTATTGCGCAAAAAGTACTATTTACACAGTGCCTAATTGTTTCCTCTTTTAGCAGTATTCCTGGCCATGGTATTCTGTCATGAGAGCTGATAACATAAACTGGATTAGTAGGTGAATAAGTGACCATTCAAACGTTACCACCTTCGTAGTTAGTTATTGTAGCGAAAGTAGCTATTTCAGTGCCAATGCAAATAGTGCCTAACCCAACATGTAATGTTCTCCACTAGAATTCTCCTGCAATGTTAATATCTTAGTTGCAGTCGTGTTAAAACATTTGGATTATTACAACCCATGACAATGTTTTAAATTAATTTAATACTGCAGCAACAAATTGTAGAAAACCACTACTCTATTTGCCCACACTGTCACTGAAATGAGTGATCGTTTAATTCAATACATGATTTATAATTATCGTGCTTGGAATTTGCTGCCTGAAAACAAGCTCTCCAGTCAAAATAATTAATCCATTTACGTTTCAAAAAATGCATGGCGTCTCAGGACAAAGATAGTTCCCATTGCAGCTAATGAGAATAGGAAAAAACTCTGGAGTTAAGGAGTAAAAGTTTTCTTTTAAAGCAAGTTTTAAAAATGAAATGTGCAGTACTTAGATATTTTTTTCCTGTCGGTTTGCTTCGCACTGTGGCACTTGTTTTTTCTGCATCTGGCTTGTTTTGGGTGAGGAGTTTATTGCTTCTAATGAGGGACTGTACGTTTTGACAGTGAGCTGAGCTGTTTGCTATGTTGCTCATCACAATGTTGAGTATAAATAAACCTCAGAATGTTGCAATGTGCTGGCTCTCTCATATACTTGTGCCTGACATATAATTTTCAGTATGAGTCCAAATATTAAGTTAATGAGTTATTTTGCATTTACACTCTGAGGATAACTGAGTCGAGATAGATGGAGTAGTGCATCAGAAATGTGGCCATATACAGCTCTTTTCCCAACATGGGAAAAGAGCTGCATGGATGGTGTTTTTGCAATGTTAGTAACCAAGACAAGAGACTTGTGCAATCACTTGTGGTTATAAAATCATGGTGATTGTGTGCTCAAAATGTTTCCATGTGTCAGCTGGGCTCTGTTGGAATAATTCTTTGAACTAGAAACTAATAGGTACAATCCCCAGAACCGCTCAGTTTTACTACTTGATGGGAAATATTCTGGAAGCTGAATCTAAACACTCGGTAAATCTTGCTGCATGTGTGGAGAGAAAAATTATGTTCGCTTTTCAAGACAATGATCCTTCTCAAAAAAGTAGCTAAAACCAGTTTAATGATGCAGAGGGCCGTGGGAGAAAGGGAGAGAAATCCTGTGATAAGATGGAAGGCAGAAAAATTTAAGTTAAGATATAAAGTGGTGTTAATAGAGCAAGTAGTGAAACAAAAGTCATTGCAACAAGACAGCTGGTCTCATAGCTTCACCAATCCAGGTGCTGTGTGTTTAGAGTTTGTACCTTCTCTTTATAATTGTCTAAGTTCCCCCCAGATGCACCCCAATTTTCTTCCATACGGTGAAGATCTGCTAGTCTTCATGTGACTTAGCCAGTATAAAATACCCTTAGAAGAGGTGACTAGGTGAGTGAGGGATAGTAAGGGAGTGGGGCAGCTTTGAGTGTGCCAGCATGGAATCAGTGAGCCAAGTGGCCTCTTTCCATGTTTCAAGGAAATATGAAACAAAAGATGGAGATGTAAAGACAAATTACTGAATCAATATTTGAAATTTTAGGGGTGGCGCATTGGTAGACTTACAGTGCCAGACACCTGGGTTTGACCCTGAATAGGGATGCTGTCTGTACAAAGGTTGTATATTCTCCCTGTGGGTTTTTTTTCTGGGTGCTCCGGTTTCCTCCCACATTGCAAATACATTTGTAGGTTAATTGGCTTCTATAAATTGTCTCTTTGTGTAGGATAGAACTAGTGTAAAGGTGATCATTGGTCAGCGCAATCTCAGTTGGCCAAAGGGCCTGCTTCCATGCTGTATCTCTAAACTAAACTAAATTAAATTGTTGAACTCATTAAACCAAATGTCACAGAGTCATACCGCACAGAAACAGGACCTTCAGCCCAACTCGTCCATGCTGATCAAGATGCCCCATCTAAGGTAGTCCCATTTACGTACATTTGGCGCATATGCCTCTAAACCTTTACTATCCATTTACTGGTCCAAGTACCTTTTCAATGCTGTTATCCCAAGGTCCTTGATTCTTTGTTTCCCCGACCCTGGCTAAAAATCTCTGTGCATTCACCCTATCAATTCCATTCATGGTTTTACACCTCTGTAAGATCACCCCTTAGCATTCTGTGTTCCAAGGGATAAAGTCCTCGCCTTCCAAATCTCCCCCCATAGCTCTGGTCCTTGTGTCCGGGCCATGTGTCTTGACAAAGGAGGCTATGCTACTCTTTGAGTGTTGAACTTCTTGGACGAATGTGGGAAGCCAAGAACAGAAAGTTGGGGTAAGTGTAAGGCCGGGAATTGAAAATAACAGGCAGCTGGAAACTTGGAGCCCTCCTCGCAGATGAACTGAGATTTCCTATTAAGCAGGGCTTCCTATTGCTGAACTGTCAGAATGGTTTTCCATGTAAAAGATCTTAAAATATAATTCATTGCAAATATGTCTGGATGTGATGATCAAACAATATTTGCAGCCAACGCCATTTAAAAAAGCTTAGCTCCTCTTGTGTGAGGTTGCTGGATCAAAATGGCAGTGTTCAGTCAAATTCGAACAAGAGAAAACACCGCATTAAAAACCAACTCATTGCATCTGCTGTCAGTGAGTACACATTTTAATAATGGGGAATTTAATACACTCTTCAGTTGACAATGATTTATTTACTCAGCGATTAAAAAATTATACAGTTTATTCAGAATAGAATTTGTAGAGCAAATTTAAAATTGTGTTTGGAAGCTATTGAGGTAGATACTTATTTAACAAAAATTTAGATAATTTTGGGACAGAACTCAAATCACAACCCTGTGAACTTTGTGTTTAAGAAGCAACTGCAGATGCTGGAAAATCAATGGTAGACAAAAATGCTGGAGAAACTCGGGGGTGAGGCTGGGGTGAAACTCACCCGCTGAGTTTCTCCAGCATTTTTGTCTACCCTGTCGACTTTGGTTTGATTGCACTATACATTTTGGTTTTGCACTTCTATTATCTAGTTACCTTGTATTACTGATTATTATCATATTATTGATTATTGTGCATTTATTTGTTGTATTAATGGGTCTTTAAAGGTGCAGCAGGTAAGAATATAATTGTTTCATTTGTGGTGCAAGTGACAATTAAAACCCTGACTTTTGAGATGGGTAGAAGTTTGATCGTTCAATATATAGTCGTCTCTCAGCACTAAAGCTATATTATGTGCATAAAGCAAAATGCAAGAGGAACTAAGTGGGTCAGGCAGCATCTGTGAAGGGAATGGACTGACAATGTTTTTGGTCGGGACCCTTCTTCCAACAACTGCATTCTCTTGCGTCTCCACCTGTGTTATGTACTTGGATGTTATGCATTCAAGTTCTGGATCTTAAATGCATAACATTCTGACTGCCTTATTGGCATTATAGATATTGCATTAAATATTTATCTGGCATCATATTGTGTAAAGAACTACCCAGAGTAGCCATATTGAATGGCATAAATATTTTCACCATTTCACTGCAAGTTGGTCGCTTGTGCCAAGCAAAGCTAGTTGCTAATGACCGTAGAGATGGGACTAAGGAGACTCGGGTGAAGCAGCGAAGTGCTGATAAAGCACTTCCGGGAAAATATTCTGCACACATATTATTTACTTAGCACTGCTAAAGGCAACCAGCTTCAGAATGTTTTTCATTTTTATGCATTGGGCCACATCTAGTCCTGCATAGATATATAGTACCTAGAAGCTTGCAGGTGAATTATTCAGCATGCTTAACAATTTATTCACCTTTCCCCACTGACTAACAGCAATAAGAGATGGCATTCAGGCTAGAAAACTGCCAATTTTGCCAGAATCAGTGGAATTATTAGTTTGTATCCTTGTTATATTCAAGTTGCTGTGCATAGTACTGTGTGTCTGTGATCCAAAAGGGATTTTATCTTTCCATATGGATAAATCATACAGCTACATTCAAAAAATAGCTCGGACAATGCTTCTCTCCTCAGAGCTCAAGCAGAGTCTTCACTGTAAGCTAATGGTACTGTGCCTGCAGTATAGGAAATAAATAGTCAGAGTATGAGCAGAATTGTGGCGTAGCAGTAGAGTTGCTGCTTTTCAGCACCAGAGACCCGGGTTCAATCCTTGACTACGGGTGGGTTTCTTCCGGGACCTCCGATTTCCTTCCACACTCCAAAGACGTACAGAGTTGTAGGTTAATTAGCTTGGTAAAGTTGTAAAATTGTCCCTCGTGTGTGTAGGATAGTGTTAGTGTGCAGGGATTACTGGTTGGTGGGCCAACAAGCCTGTTTCAGCGCTGTATCTTTAAACTGGACTAAAACGGTATGAGTGAATAAATAGGGACACAAGAGCTACCAGTATCAAAGATATACACAAAATGTTGGAGTAACTCTGCAGGTCTGGCAACATCTCTGGAGAAAATGGATAGGTGACTTAATGCGTGGGGATCCAATCAGTGGGCTTGCTGCTTTTGTGCGCAGGTGCAACAAAGTTCATGCTGCAAGCTGAATTAATATCAATTTTAACCAGTATCTTGATGCAGCCCATGTCTGCATCAATCAGTCAGTCTTATGCTACAAACCACCTCCCAACACCCAAAGGGCACATTGAGTAATCATCACTGACTTAATTCTGGAAAAAAGCCTCTATACATTCAGTGTTCAACATGAACAAGGTCATAACAGAGCAAGAGAGCAAAATTGCCATTTATTTCCTCAGGAGAGGCAATTCAGCACCAATGGTACAAATTGAGGGCGACCTCAAATTAAGATTAATAATTCAAAAGTTGCCCTTGAATTAAGGGCAACCATTTAAATTGACCATTAGTCCCAGCAAGATTATCGCTTGAAGCAAAGGTAGAAATTCATCCTAGGTCAATAACATTTGCAGTCCATTAAATCAGTGACGTCCTGAATTCAGAAGTGTAAAGAATATTTAGAATATGTGACTCTCTTTCATGCTTGTTCTCCTAATGTACAATAATTAGTTGTTCACAAGATATAACTGAAAAATAACCAACAAACTGCCCATCAGAATTAGCTTTACCATCCTTTTCTCACATAGCAACAGCAATATGACAACTTACATATTTTCATGATTTCTCAAAGCATAGGTGTTGTTGATGGCACCCGTATCGGCACCATCAGTTCTCCGGTGCTTAACATGAGCTATTAACTGTATTTCCATTTCTGTACATACTACCAGACCTGCAGAATATTAGTAAATTGTTATTTTTTTTATTCGAGCTAGCGGTAGTTCTGGTCTTTCCTACCTCTACTTCCTGAAGCTCGCAAATTATTATTGGATGTAGAAAGATAGAGCATGGAACCTAGAACAATTCAGCACAGGAACAGGCCCTAAGTCTTGGGTGGATCATTGTGCAGAATATGATACCAAATTAAACATGCCTCTTCTGCCAATCTAAACGAATGCAGAAGAGTTTAATACCATTATTGTATTTGCTTGCACCGCCACCCATGACAATACATTCCAGGCACCTACCACTTTTTATGCGTGCGTTCATCTCCATTAAACACCCTGCCCCATCTCAATTTAAAACTGTGTCCTCTAGTAGTTGACAAAAATACCCTAACTGTTTACCTCATATTTGGTTCTCAGAATGTTGTACACATTTCAGATCTTCCTCGGCCTCTAACGCACTAGAGAAAACAATCCACTGTTGATCAACCTCTCTTTATAGCAAATATCCTGGTATATATCTCCACATCCTTCCTGTAATAGTGCAGGCAGTACTCCAAATACTCCATCTTCCTAAATCTAACATATGCTTCTTATTTTCTTTATGACCAAATTACTAATGTGTGTTATCATTCAAGGTACTCTCATAATAATCTGAAATAGATCCCGTTGGGCCTGGGACATCCACTTATTGCTGTTCAAGAGACCCAACACCACCTCCTTCTTAATCTCAAAATGCCCAAATACTTGTGAGTATACTCCAGACTGATCTGACTATTCTCCAGGTCCTTTCACTTGTAGAATAGAAATGCAAAGTACTAATTTAATACCTTGCCTACATCTTCTGACTCCAAGCATAAATTCCCTCCTGTATCCTTGGGTTGTCCTACTCTCTCCCTCGTTACCCCAATGTGTTTTTAATGTGTGTATAAATTGCCTTGCAATTCTCTTTAATCCAACTTGCCAACGTCATTTCATGGTCCCTTCTGCTCTCGTAATTCACTGCACGAGTTCTTTCCCACTTACTTTATATTTCTCAAGGTCCTTTCTGATTTTGTTGCTTCCTGCTTTCTTTGTATTCCTGAAAAGCCCTGCGTGATTTAATGTTCCCAAACTTTACACGTTTCTTTTTTACAACCAAATGTACATCCTTTTGTCACCCAAGGTTCCCTTATCTTGCCATTTTCATCTTGTCCTTGCATGCCACTCTTGAACTCTGATTAGCTTTCTTTAAATTATTCCAGGATGGTTATAGTTCTACCTGCCAGTCTAAAACATAAGCCCATCTCTTTATTGTTGAATTTAAATAATAAACTATTTTCCCAGTAATGTGATTCTGAAAAATCTGAAATTGGTTCTGAAGAAGGTCCTCAACCCAAAACATCACCCATTCCTCTATCCAGAGATGCTGCCTGTCCCGCTGAGTTACTCCAGCATTTTGTGTCTGTCTTCAGTGTAAACCAGCATCTGCAGTTCCTTCAAACGCAATGTGACTCTTACAGCCTATACAGCAGTTCACGGCCACCTTATGGCTGCTGGTAATGACAATAAAATATGACCCTACAAGTAACAGCCATGTTGTAAAAGTAAAAACAGTCTGGCAACAAATGGATTGCCCAGATCCTCTGGTGATGCTCACAATCAGGTGAGCTGGAAATTGGAGCCATAAGAATCTGCAGATGCTGGAATCTTGAGCAAAACACAAAGTGCTGGAGGAACTCAGCGGGTCAGGCAGCATCTGTGGAGGAATGGACATGCAATATCTTGGGTCAGTGATATAACAAGATTTAAAAGGCATTTGGGCAGTTACATAGATAAGAAAGGTTTAGAGGGATATACGCCAAATGCAGTCAGGTGGGACTAACGTATACCTTGGCTGGAATGGGCAAGGTGGATCGAAGGGCCTATTTCGTGCTGAATGAATCTGTGACCTTTCTTTACATTGCAGCTGGAAGGCATTAGCTTCATAACACTTTTTTTAACCAGAGATGCTGAGTGTGATAATTTTTTATTTCTCTATCTCTGTCCATATGTGGCTGAGTAGAAGAACAGGGTATGACATTCAAAATGACCACAGGATTACATGAGTCTGAAGAAGGGTCTCGACCCAAAACATCGCCGACTCCTTTTCTCCATAGATGCTGCCTCACCCGCTGAGTTTCTCCAGCATTTTTTGTCTACTTTTGATTTTTCCAGCATCTGCAGTTCCTTCTTAAACAGGATTACATTAAATCATTGCAAGATTAATATATTCAGATGAAACTTTAATAAATTACGGAAGATTGTATCAAACATCAGCATTCTCCCTGTATTTCTATGGCACCAGCCTACTTCGGTGACCATGCTAATAGCTCTCAGCTCAGACGTTGTTGTTCGGGCTGCACTCTGTGGGAGAAGAGGGAAGCTATGTGCAGGGACGTTGGGAAGAGTGGGATTTTAATTTTGGTGATAAACAGAACAGATTCAATTCAGCCTCTTATTGTAGCCTCTTTTCAACTTGAGGAGAAAGAAAATCTAAAATAGCTATTTACAGACAGCCGATTTGAAATCAGTAGTTTTCCATTTCTACATTCAATGAGTTATTCCTGCCCTCGACTCCAGAGTATTATGACTGAAGATGGATTGATGCCCGATTTGCCTGTTAGCTTTGATAGAAGAAACAAATTAAACACTGGATATACACAAGATGAATGCGATTTCTCTCTTTATTTAAATTATACCAAACCCCCATCTGTCTATTCAGTGTGGTATGAAAGGTCATATGACACTATTTGGAAAAAGAGCAAAAAATATCTTAAGTGTCTTGACCAAATAAATTTGACATATTAATCTTCTTCTTATCGAGTCCATACGCAAGATTAGAAATTGTTCAGCCGGAGCTGAACACATTTCTCGGCATCTGCATACAATGGTGTCTGTCTTGCGCTTCTTGTGCGTGATGGTGGAAAGATTGATGGAAATCTTTCCTTCACCCCGACATATTAATAATAATAAACGTCACCTAAATAGATTGTCTAGTTGATCCTCTTTGCAAAATGTAGGATTTTTTTTTTCCATCTGAGAATTGGGTGTCATGTTTGCAACAGTATAGATTTCAAAAGTAACACATTAATGAAGGAGTACTTTGAGATATCCTAGTGCATTAAAGGTATTGATAAAATGTCTGCCCTTCGAGGGAGATTTCAACTATTTTTCCAACAGGAAAGACAATCCTTTATTCACTACATGTGCAGCAACTCAACAGCACCATGTACAAACCTATTGATGGTAAGTGGTGCCTGAAATATTCCTGTGCATTGTGTCGGCATGTGGTCTTAAACCCCTCCTATGTGAATCAGTTAATCTGGATGAACTTTCAATGGCTGTTACAACCTTTTACACAAGGTTTATAGCTAAACATTAAAATTCCAGGAATTTATTAGTCCAGGAATTCTTTGTCCTGGATTAATAAAATAGTCATAGAATCATACAAAATAGTCACAGAAACAGGCCCTTCAGCCAAGCTCGTCCAAACTGACAAAGATGCCCCATCAAAACTAGTCCCATTTGCGTGTATTTGGCCTAAATTCCTCCAACCCTTTCCTATGCATGTACCTGTCTAACTGTGTTTTACATGCTGTTATAGATCCTGCCTCATCTAGCTCCTCTGGTAGTTTAATATACTCATGACCCTCAGTGAAAGGGTTGCCCCTCAGGTTAAGGTGAGAGGAGAGATTTAATTGGAACCTTTGTCCTCTGCTTCTTCATTCTCCAACATTGGATAAAATACACTGTGCATTCATCTCATCTACAATGCAATACAACAATACTTTATTAGCCAAGAATGTTTTGCAACATACAAGGGATTTCATTTGCCAAGTCAGTCATACAAAAAAAGCAACAGATCGCACACAATATATTTTAACATAAACATCCACCACAGTGACTCCTCCACATTCTTCACTGTCATGGAGCCGTCCGTTGACAGGGTGATCTTACTCCTGTAGCTGGCGGCCGGGCCCTCCACGTCGGGGCGATCAAGCTCCTGCGTCAGGGGAAACTCAGCTCCCCGTGCCGAGCGATCTGACCCCGGGACGGGGCTTGTCGAACCTTCTGCGTCATTGCAGCTCCCGACATCTACGGTCTCTACCCGAGACTGCGAGCTCTTGATGGTAAAGTCCGCAGGATGCGGTTGGAGCGATCCCAGGCAAGGGATCGGCTCCGATGGTAAGTCCACGCCCTGCGGTGGGGCTCAAAGTCAGTCTCGAGCAAGGCCTTCAGCTCCACGATGTTAGGCTGCAGAGCGACCGGAGGTAAGACTTGGAAAATGATTGTATCTCTGGCAGGGTAAGAGATTGATAAAAAGTTTCCCCCGACCCCCCCCCCCCCCCCCCCCCCCCCCCTCCCCCACATAAAACAATCCAGAGAACATTAACGCAAACTTTTAAAACACACTAAAAATAACAACAAAAAAAAGAAAAAACAGACAGACAATTGTGTGGTGCCCCTGGTGGTATTCCCCTTATGGTAATATATATCTCTATAGGATTACCCCTCAGCCTTCTGCTCTTCATGGAAGGAAACCTCCTGCCTTGCCCTATAGTTCAGTCCCTCGAGACCTGATTACAAAACAAAAATGGTGAATTTCTGGTCAAACCAGCATTTGAGGTGGAATTTCTACCCTGGAAACATTTAGTAGTTCCTATTCCATTGACAAGCATTCTGACGTGAGACTCCAGGGCTTCATTTCACTGTCACTTTGACATGTTTTGCTTTCTATATGGTATTCTGGTTTTACTCACTGTAATTATTTTTACTCCATTCTTTTGAAACTCTCCCAATTTTATTGTAACATTTTCACTCATTAGCTATTCCCACGATTGCATCCCTTGCCTTTAAGTCTGATTTGGTCTGCTTCCCTCTGATGTGAGCCCTTTGTTTCTTTGCAGAGGGAAAAATAACCATGTCCAGCTGCAATCTCACCTCCCGATCCTGGCACCTCACCTTAATACAAATGAAAACTAAAATGAGATAACCCATTCCCCACAGGATAGATCTGATCCAGCAATACAAGATTACGCACAGGGCTAACTCCCCACTAATCTTCTTTCCATCATTCCAATTATCAGTATCTGTGATGACACTGTGAGCAGAAGTGATAAATCCATCTCCATTACACAGGCCACAAAAACAAGGCAGTCTTTCTTCTCAATTCTATTTTCAAAATGTGCGACACTTAAAAATAACAATCATTAGCCTTCTGTTGCTTGCAATAAGGTAGGCCTAGAGAAGAACAACACAATTACACATTTTTATAAACTAGTTTAGCATGAATAGCGATAACTCTGAGAAGATAGACACCTCCTGAAACAGATCTGAGAGAGAGACTGAGTGAAAGAGTATGGAGAGAAGGGAGCAGTTTTCACATTTATTGTTTTTTTTCCTCTCTACGACCTTCTTGTTATTGTTTGATTTTTGTCATTAAGCTTCTCCTTATTTTTCCATCCCTTGTTTAATTAAATACTGCATTTTTGTGAGGGTCGAGGGTGGGGGTTGCAGCTGATTAATCCCAAACTGACATTAATATGTTTAAGCTGGCTACTAAATAATTACGCAAGTGTTTTGTGGTGTAGCTAACATATTAGGATCAGTGCTGCTTTCCGAACATAGGAACTCCAAGCAATGTCCTCATTGACTCAACGAGTCCTTTGTAAACATGATCTGTTTATCGTTGGTCTCTCCAACATCATGGGTGGGGGATATGAATTATCACATAAAGGAATATATTCATATAATTAGAGATAGAAATGGCCAACAAAAATGCAGCCATTTAACTCCTGAATGTGCGCCAGTCCTTTGGCGGGCATTTGATTATTTTCACTGCACTCTTCTTTCCTCTAAGTGCTGATTTATTTTTTTCCTTCACATCTTATCCAGCTCCCTTTTGAAAGCTGTTATTGTATTTATTTCCATCATGCTTTCATGCCATGCATTCTAACCCCAGTGTTAACTTAAAACAAAATCCTTTTGAACATCTGGTGTTTCGAAAATCACGTAAATCAGTGGGTTCTGGTGATTGACCCTTCAACCACTGGAATGTTTCCACTCATTGATTTTGAACACGTCATAATGTCACATGTGATGGGAGTAGAATTAGGCCAATCAGCCCATCAAGTCTACGTCATTCAATCATGGCTGATCTCTCTCCTTATCCAAATCTCCTGCCTTTTCCCCTTAACCTCTGACACCTGTACTAATCAAGAATCTATTTATCTCTGCCTTAAAAATATCCACTTTTGGCCTCTACTGCCTTCTGTGGCAAAGAATTCCACAGATTCACTGCCTTCTGAAGGAATTTTTCCTCATCTCCTTCCTAAAAGAACGTCCTTTAATTCTAAGGCTATGACCCCTAGTCTTAGACTCTCCCACTGGTGGAAACATCCTCTCCACATCCACTCTATCCAAGCCTTTCACTATTCTGTACCTTTCAATGCGCTCCCCCCTCCAGTGCCGTCAAACGCTCATCATAGGTTAACCTATTAATTGCTGGATCGTTCTTGTAAACTTCCTCTGGACCCTCTCCCGCGCCAGCACATCCTTCCTCAGATATGCTGCCTAAAATTGCTCACAATCCATCAAGTATCTCCATGAACAGCATCAGCTTCTCGGCTCTCCATATAATCACCGTTTTAATCACCTTCACACTCTCTGATCGCCTTCTGAGTCGAGGCAAACAGAATGCTCCAAGTGAGACTAAATCAGTATCTGTGACGTATAAGAGGGGAATCTAAAATCCCCATTCTATTTCCACAATGTCATTCTGGATTGTATTCATTCTAAAATGTGTTTAAAATTAAAGGATTCTTTAACTGAGTTAAACAGATGTATATATCTCGCCTAAGACTACATGTTCGTAGTTCTTCACATTGCATGTTCTTCACGTGACCAAATAGGTCTCTGCAAGAAGTCACTATAAATTAGACCTTTTTGTACGTGGTGATGAGTGAATTGGGGTTGGATGTTGATAGGAATAGGTTAGAGCAAAGTAAATGATGGAATGGGATTGAAGGGTTAATTATGAGAGGCCAAACTGCCTATTTTTTTTGTCATGAGGAGATATATGACACATAATATAAATAAATAAAGGGGATGTTCTGCCTTGGCCCAATGGGCTGAATGGCCTAATTCTGCTCCTGTGTCTTTTGATCACAACTCTGGACCATTTCCAGCACCTTATCTTGTTTCACCTCCTGGTGTTAATGCGGAAAGACCGAGGAAGTAGCTTACAGAATTTTGGGAATGGTGGAGTTTATTGATCATAATGGTTATTTACTACAAATGTAATATACGAGTTGCTTTTTTCAGTTTTACAACCTTTAAAACTGTATATTATAACCTGTTTATTTTAATAGGTGTCACAAAAGATCTAAATTACACAATTTCTGAAGCATCGTAGAATATCTAACGTGAAAAGATTGCACAAATGATTCCTTGGAGATTTCAGTTAGTTAAACTGATAAGCAAGTCATTTATTTTATCAATTGAAGTTATTTGGAAGCTGGCTGCAGCTCTGAGCATTAAAGCTGCCTGGAATGCCACTGTAATTTCTTTCCATATACATTTTAAATCTCTCAATTTTAAAGCCGTCTGAAGTCAATCCAAAAGAGACTTGTTCAATCGGTGCTTTAGCCGTGTTGTTTGAATGTACTTTATTTCAAAAATTCTCACTAAAACATTTTAGACTTCCTGAGATTGTTGCCTCATTATCTGTCTGCCATTTTCAGAAAGAAAAGGTGAACTGAGGTTGCTTTTGTGCTCTTGATAAATTAATTTCAGATTGACCTTGAAACAACTTTCCTACATTTACTAATCTTGTTCCCCACTCAACTGCCGTAACTCCCCACTAAAATAGAAGAACTAGCGAGAATCAACATCTCTCACTGAATACAGCGTTCAATATATTTAACGCTTTGAAAATTATTAATCAAGGTTTGCATCGTGAAATGTGTGTCAATTGCATCTTTAAGTGAATACACCACAATTCGTGCAATATATAATTCTGCCTGACTGCTTAGAAAATAGGTGCAGGAGGAGGCCATTTGGCCCTTTGAGCCAGCACCACCATTCAATGTGATCATGGCTGATCATCCACAATCAGTAACCCGTGCCTGCCTTCGGCCTATATCCCTTGATATCGCTAGCCCCTAGAGTATCTAACTCTCTTTTAAATTGAGTGAATTCGCCTCTACTGCGTTTTGTGGCAGACAATTCCACAAATTCACACCTCTCTGGGTGAAAACGGTTTTTATCATCTCAGTTTTAAATGGCCTCCCCTTTATTCTTAGGCTGTGGCCCCTGGTTCTGGACTCCCCCAACATTGGGAACATTTTTCCTGCATCTAGCTTGTTAAGTCCTTTTATAATTTTATATGTTTCTATAAGATCCCCTCTCATCGTTCTAAATTCCAGTGAATACAAGCCAAGTCTTTCCAATCTTTCCTCATATGACAGACCCACCATTAACCTCATGAACCTACGCTGCATTGACTCAATAGCAAGGATGTCCTTCCTCAAATTAGGAGAACAAAACTGTACACAATACTCCATATGTGGTATCACCAAGCCCTGTACAGCTGCAGAAAGACCACTTTACTCCCATACTCAAATCCTCTCAATGGCCAACATGCCATTAGCTTCCTTCCTTGCCTACTGTACCTGCATGTTTGCTTTCAGTGGCTTAAATTAAATTAAATGTAAATAGCATGTCTAGATATGATTTTTTTCCTTCAAATATACTATATGAATATGCATTTATTTCACAAAATCTATACATAACTAAAACTCTGATCTTGTGCTCTATCGGTTTGCGGGGTTTTTCTATTTGCGCAAAAACGGTACGTGATAGTGCTACGGTTATTCGCCAGGTTGCTCAGTGTTCTGTACTGTGAGTGCAACAAGTTTTGTTCTGATCGGTGGTATATTGTAAAAGTTATTGAGGTTTAAAAATCCTAAATACTGCGCGTGCGCAGATTCCTTCAATCCGCGCCACGCAGATTGATCTCTTCTCCTGTCAGGCTGGGACAAGCGGCAGCAGCAGGCGGGCGGGCAGGGCGGCTACGGGCCGAGCAACGGCTGAGCAGGAGTGGGCAGAGAGGGAAGTGGAGTTAGGTTGCAGGGTGGTCGAGCAGTTTGCGCGGAGTTTGCACGCGCACACACACACACACACACGCAGATGCTTCTTTTTAACTGAGGGTAGAGGAAAGGAGAGGAGGGAGGGATTGGGGGCGGGGAGGAGGAGAGGGGAAAGATCCTGGGGAGATGAGGAGGGAGAATGGGGGGGATTGAGGGAGAGGAAGGGGTGGAAAGTGGGGGAGGTGAGGAGAGGAGGGGGAATAGAGGGAGGAGAGTGGGGGAGGTAGGGAGTGGGGAATAGAGGGAGGAGGACAGTCGGGAGGTCAGGAGGGATAGGGGAGGTGAAGAGTGGGGGGGAAAGGGAGGGGAGAGGAGTTATGGAGGGAGGGACATGGTAGGGGAAGGGAGAGTGGGGGAAGGGGAGGAGAAGAGGGTAAAGAAGAGGGAGGGTGAAGAGGAGGGGGAGGGAGCACTGGGAGATGAGGGGAAATGAGCTGTGCCTGCACAGTTGGGGGCTATGCATGAGTGGTGCAATATTGCGTTGGGGGGACAGGTTGTTTTGGGGGACCGGGTGAGTGGTGGAATATTGCATTGGGGAACGGTTTGTGTTGGGGGGGCAGGCCTCCTGTGTGACAGGGACCCAACAGATCCCACTTAGTCTAGTTACTACTGAAATCCTCCCCCCTCTGCCTAAGTTTATTTAGGTATATGTTTATTAGTGTCACATGTACTGTGGTACAGTGTACACGTTTGATTTGTGTGCTATCCTCTCAAAACCGATAATTATTTATATAAATACAAGTATGACAAACTAAAGTACAGTAGGTAGAGCAAAGGGAAAGACATGAAGAGTGCAGAATATTGTTGTCAGCATTGTAATGCACCACTTCCACAGACAGAGTCCAATGTTGGCAATGGGACAGTACCCTAACTTATGGAAGGATCGCTCAGAAGCCTGATAACAGAGGGGCAGAAGCTGTTCCTAAATCTGGTGGTGTGCACACTTTCAGGCTAATGTCTGCCTGACGGGAAACATAGAAACATAGAAAATAGGTGCAGGAGTAGGCCATTTGGCCCTTCGAGCCTGCGCCGCCATTCAATATGATCATGGCTGATCATCCAACTCAATATCCCGTACCTGCCTTCTCTCCATGCCGCCTGATCCCTCTAGTCACAAGGGCCACATCTAACTCCCTCTTAAATATAGCCAATGAACTGGCCTCAACTACCTTCTGTGGCAGAGAATTCCAGAGACTCGCCACTCTCTGTGTGAAAAATGTTTTTCTCATCTCGGTCCTTATCCTTAAACTGCGACCCCTTGTTCTGGACTTCCCCAACATCGGGAACAATCTTCCTGCATCTAGCCTGTCCAACCTCTTAAGAATTTTGTAAGTTTCTATAAGATCCCCCCTCAATCTTCTAAATTCTAGCGAGTACAAGGAACAAGAACATCAGAATCAGAATCAGAATGCCTTTTATTGTCACTATACACATGTACAGTGAGATTAAAAACTGCTCCTACTCAGTGCAAAAACAAGACAAAAAGGGGGGGGGGGGGGGGATAAGGTGCACAGCGCTATATACATATCTACAAAAAGACAATGGATAAATAGAATGGATAATAGGATTCCTATATCCAGTATGGGTTACAGTTACAGTACAAATTACAGTAGGTGGATAGATGAAAGTCCGGGGGTTAGGCTGTGAAGTCAGTGCAGGTGTGAGTTCAGGGAGATGATGGATTTTGGAAAGAAACTGTTCTTGAGTCTATTTGTCCTTGTGCTGATGCACCTATAGCGCCTCCCTGAGGGTAGCAGGTTGAACAGGCCAAATGCAGGATGGGAGCTGTCCTTGATAATGTCCTTCGCCCTGCTGAGGCAGCGGGAGGTGTAAATGTCCATCAGAGAGGGGAGAGGGCAGCCGATGATCTTCTGTGCTGCCCTGACTACCCTATGAAGCCTCTCCCTGTCTGCCATGGTGCAGCTGCCGTACCATGCTGTAATGCAGTATGTCAACAGGCTCTCAATGGACGAGCGGTAGAAGGTCAGCAGCAGATTGGAGTCTAGGTTGTGCTTCCTGAGGACCCTCAGGAAGTGCAGCCGCTGCTGAGCCTTCTTGATGACCGCTGTGATGTTGTTTGTCCAGGAGATGTCAGCGGAGATGAGGACGCCGAGAAACCGGAAGGTGTGGACCCTCTCCACACAATCGCCGTTGATGTATAAGGGGGCTAAGTCGGTGCTGTGCTTCCTGAAGTCGACAATGAGCTCTTTGGTTTTCTTGGTGTTCAGAGCCAGGTTGTTTTCTGAGCACCAGGCTGTCAACTTCAGGACTTCCTCTCTGTAGGCTGCCTCATCTCCCCTTGAGATGAGTCCGACTACTGTAGTGTCGTCAGCAAACTTGACGATTCGGTTGTTGTTGTGGGCCGGACTACAGTCGTGGGTGTAGAGACAGTATAGGAGGGGGCTTAGCACACAGCCCTGCGGGGAGCCGGTACTCAACATGCGAGTGGAGGAGAGGTGGGGGCCGAGTCTCACAGTCTGGGGCCGGTTGGTGAGGAAGTCCTTTATCCAGGCACATGTGAGAGTGGGGAGGCCGAGAGTGACCAGTTTGTCGATGAGAATGTCCGGAATGATAGTATTGAAAGCTGAGCTGTAATCCACAAAGAGCATCCGAACGTAGCTCTGCCCCTGCTCCAGATGGCTCAGCACAGAGTGGAGAGCTACGGTGATGGCGTCTTCTGTGGACCTGTTTGGGCGATAGGCGAACTGGTGGCGGTCGAAGTCTGGAGGGAGATAGTCCTTGATGTGCTGGAGGACCAATCTCTCGAAGCACTTCATGATTACCGGAGTGAGGGCCACGGGACGGTAATCGTTTAGGCTGGAGATGGGAGACTTCTTCGGCACTGGGACGATTGTGGCTGATTTTAGGCAGGATGGGATAACTGCGTGGTCCAGGGAGAGATTGAAGATTCTGGTGAAGATGACGGTGAGCTGGTGGGCACACGCTTTGAGCACCTTACCAGGTACTCCATCTGGGCCGGACGAATGACTGGGGTGGGACGTCTTTGATTATGTTGGCTTCTTTGCCGAGGCAGCATGATGTGTAGATGGATTTGATGGTGGGGAGTCTAGTTTGTGTAATGGACTGGGCAACATTTACAATTCTCTGCAATTTCTCTTGCGGTCGTGAGCAGAGATGATCCCAAACCAAGCTGTGATGCTACCCGACAATATGGTTTTTCACTCCTTCTATGTGGATCACATTTTTGGGCCCAGATGATGTGCAGACCGTTTGATTCTTGTGCACATTGGGCCACGAGGCATGGATGATATTAGCTGCAGCAACTTTCGTCCTGAAATTTCACCAGCTGAAACGCACAGTCAAAGCTAGAAGTCTGAAATAAAACACGAAAACATTGAAAATAATCACCAGGTCTGTCAGCACCTATAGATAAACCCAGCTTATTAGCATTTCTCCATTGATGTTGCCTGCCCTTCTGATATTATTTCAGATTTCCAGCATTTACAGAATTTTGCATTTGAAAATGAGAGCTTGCTGTGTTAGAGCAATGGCTGCATAGAAGACAGCTTTTGAAGGATCAAAGAAAGTTTGGAGAGACTGAAAATATGCCAAATATGATGTATTTTAAAATAAAATAGTAAGATGGTAACTGCATAGATGCAGATGCATGACCTACTTTTTTTCCATGGTGAAATATGTTTGAACACTATTGGACTGTGCCATTCAGTCAAACTAGCAGCCTCTTAATGAGAGTGCTTCTCCTATGTATCTATTTAAGGAAACTGTACAATGCACAAGGAATTAATCAATGTCTAAGCAACCTGCACCTTCACACAAATGCCTTTTACCTACTGCATATTGAGGAAAGAGGTATTTTTATATAATCTTTTCAAGCCTAATTTTACTAATTTAATGAAAATAAAAGGCTTTATTACTTAGTGCCATTGAGCGCAAGGACAAAAGTCATGTTGACTATTCTCTGTGTGGGTAGCTGAGGCTGTTGGGAGTTTGGGACAGAGGTGAGGTGCTTTCGAAACAAGACTGATGAATATGAGAACAGCATCAGTACCAGCACAGCAGGAAAAACAAAATGAGAGAATAACCATGCATTAATAATAGAAGAAAATAATTTTAATACAAATGTTGCAAGGTCATAGAACTTCTGAAATTTTAAACAATCTAAAATGACGTAGCATAATCATTTTTTGACACACTTCAAAAGAAATACAATGTTATCAATTATGCTGAAACTACTGCTTTGCAGTGTTTTTGGGTAGCAAGCCTTTTCTTAGTTACAATTTGTTAGCCGTTTCCATTCAGACTCTCAGTTAATAAAGTTTGAAGTCTTATGATTTTCTAAGGCATTTGGCATGGAATTAAATGCCATGACTACATTAATGTAGTGAAGTATAGCTAGTAATTGTAAACAGAAAAATAAAATAAAGTATAAAGTCAAAAGTTCTTAGTTTTATATCAAAGGTCATGGGGAAAGGCAGGCAGGTTGGCTTCAGTAATGTCGCGTCAATTATGATCTTATTGAATAGTGTTCGACTGTGATGTTCGCTGGAAGGAAGTCAGCCACGATACCATGAAAACAATCTATTAAGAAACGAGGAAAGTCTATCTCATGCCTAATGATTCAATGAGTCATTACAAGCAATGATACTTGCTTGTCACTTCTACCTAGGTACAGTGAAATTCTTTGTTTTGCATTCAATCCGGTAAAATCATACTATAGACAAACACAATCATAGATAAGTACAAAAAGTACAACGATTGTAGTGTCAGAATAGTAGACTTCACCGAGGCAGCGCACAAAGAGTCACCACGTGTCTGCCGCTAACTTATGCCCTTCAAGTTTCATGGTCTGTAATAGTACAGAGTCTTATCTTGGCCTTAAAGGCCTGTTTTCCTGGTGACGGCACTGGATCAGTGTTGCAAGGGTTGACCTGGCCTGTCAATGCTGTCGGTGTCCTCCACTGCTGTTCTGCCTCTTCGTATTCCTCTCGTCTCCTGCAGCCACTGCTCAGCTTCGCGCAGCTGACCTCGATACCCCCAGTGCACCTCCGAAGGTGAAGGAGATGAACCCACAGCCTGCTCACCGATCCTCTCCTTTGTCTGCACCATCTTGAAATCGGCTCTTTGTCCAGTGTGAGGCAATACATTTGTATACCTGTCAATAAAATATTACAATGTTTCGTAACAAAATCACGTTATAGGAGTAGAATTAGGCCATTTGGCCCATTGAGTCGACTCTGCCATTCAATCATGGCTGATCTCTGCCTCCTAATCCCATTTTCCTGCCTTCTCCCCATAACCCTTGACACCCGTTCTAATCAAGAATTTCTATATCTCTGCCTTAAAAATATCCACTTATTTTGTTTCCACAGATTAACTACCCTCTGACTAAAGAAGTTCCTCCTCAACTCCCTTCTAAAAGAGCGCCTTTTAATTATGAGGCTATGACCTCTGGTCCTAGACTCTCCCACCAGTGGAAACATCCTTTCCACACCCACTCTATCAATGACTTTCATTAATCTGTAAGTTTCAATGAGGTCCCCCATCAACCTTCTAAACTCCAGCAAGTAGTGGCCCATTTTTGTCAAACGCTCATCATATGCTCACCCACTTATTCCTGGAATCATTCTTGTAAACCTCCTCTGTACCCTCTCTTGAACCAGAGGATGGAGCTAAATGACACAGGATGCAGCAATCTTGATACATCAATAGTTGAAACGTGCTCCAGCTTTTCCAGTAGCATCATGAATGTACTGCTGGAAGAAGTGAGTTGCAGGAAGGAATACCTGCTTGACAAGAGACCTCCATACACAGTTCAAGGTGGCAGGTGACAGTTTGTGCGACATTACCATAAACTCAATACAATGCAGAATTAAAATTAATAACTGAATGTTGACAAAATAAGTCAAGACTTATGCAAATGTACATCCACATCTTGTAGACCAGTTCCTTGCTTTTCACTTTTCTTCTAATATGCAGGTGTCATGGAAACCTAAAGCCACCTTTTCAAACAATGAAGCACAACAAAGTTCAACTCAATTTGTCTGCCAAAATGAACATTTCTTCAAGTTCATTTTGGCCTTCACAGGATGTCTTCATGATATAAAGTGAAAAATGTCCATGGCAATAGCTGTGACGTAGAACATAGAACAGTACAACAAAAGAAAAGGCCCTTTGGCCTGCCTACATCGTTGGTGCCAAACATGATGCCAAGATCGTCACTTAACCCATATCCTTCCATACCCTACATATCCATATACCCATCCAAAAGTCTTTTACATGCCACTAATATCTGCTTCAACCAGCACACCCAGAAGCACTTTCCAGGCACTCACCACCCACTTTGTGCAAAACAAAATTTGCCCTGCATATGTCCTTTAAATTCTGCCCCTCTTACCTTAAAGCCATACTCTCTAGTATTTGATTTTTTCCTTCCTGGGAAAAGGATTCTGACTGTCTACCCTACCTATGCCTCTCATCATTTTATATACCTCTATCAGGTTTCTCGGCAACGTCCGGCATTCCAGAGATAACAATCCAAGTCTATCCAACCTCCCCTGTAGCTAATACCCTTTAGTCCTGTGCATTGTTTTTTCTCCCTTGGTCTGTTTTTCATTTGCAAGGAATGAGCCAAGCCTTCAAGGTCAGTATGTGTTGGCTTTCTTACTTGCCTTGAACTAAGTGTCATACTTTGAGTCTTTATATTTGTCAGTTGTATCTTCCTTGACACAGCTAACCAAAATAAACCCGCTATTCTCATGATTAGAGCCAGGATGTTTAGCTGCTAAAAAACTCTGAAATAGGCAGGCAAAAGGGCATCATAAAATTACAAAAAAGGCACAAATAAGACATCAATTGACAAAAAAAGGCATAAAACGGCAGCTATTTCCATCACCAATATATTGTTAAAAATGATAATATAAAAGTATACTACATTAAATGACCAAAGTTGCCTGGTTGCACATAATTACCAACATTTTATTCAAATTATCTGGTGTTAAACTATGCCGTCTGTCAGACAAAAATATATGCTTCAGTTGTGAAAAACGTTCTACCTCAGCTGAGGTCACTGGTGCATACCTGAAACAAGCTACAGACTCTATATTCATGTCGATATCTTGTGCATTACAACCATCTTTGAGAACTTTAGCTATGTTTTGTATTTCTTCAAGATCTTTGTTAGCTAAAATCACTCTCTCACATTTTCCTTGTATGTCTTTACCTACATTGCCAGGAAATTTACGAATATCGTCAGTTACTTTGTTGAAAACCTGCAAGTTATTAACTAATGTTTTACCACGTTTCTCAAGGGAAGTGATAGCTTGTGGAAAGTCTGCAAAATTGGAAGCAATAAACACAAGATCGAGGTGGAGGGACTTTTTCTGCATGATTTCAACAATTATCCTGACTGCAGCAGATTCTTCTTCAAAACAGTTGATGATTTATTTTATCTTCATAAAATTTGCGAGTACTATTTGCAAAATAGTAGAGTACAGCAGAGAGCCATGTACCCCACCTAGTCAAAATGGGCTGAGGAGGTAGCGGAATCTCGGGTGCCATTTCCTTGAACAACTGCACATGTCATGGCGCTATGAAGAAGATTTTCTTAACATTGGAAACTTGCCGATCGACATTTGGAAACAAGCTACATATGTGTTCGGCAATTCTATGAAGTCCTTGAGCTATGCATGTCAAATGCAACATTTTGGAGAATAAAACTTTGCGAGCAGGAGCAGCTTTTTTCATGTACGGAGCTGCATCAATCACAAACAGAAGAACATTCTCGTGTTTTATACCTTCTGGCCAAAGTACAGCAAGCGAAGATGTAAACAACTGAGCAATAGTTGGTAGGCAAAAGTGCTGTAGAAACTCAGCGGGTGCAGCAGCATCTATGGAGCGAAGGAAATAGGCAACGTTTCGTGCCAAAACCCTTCTTCAGAGCAATAGTTGAGCTGTTTGACTTCTCCAATACTTCCGATGTCAACAAATACTCCTTTGATGGTTGACCTGCCTCCAGTTTACCAATGACCACATTGGCAACATATCTCCCCACAGGATCAGTTGTCTCGTCTATTGAGATCCATATTTTGTTGCATGCAACTCCATCTTGAATTTTCTGCACAACAATGTTCAATTTGCTGTAATTTTCCGTAATGATGACTTGCTTGGTATATGTTCCTCTGTGCATTTCTCTAAAAAAACCTCTGAGAGATTTGTTTTCCAATTTCCACAGTGGAATTCCAGCATCAATAGATGCCTTGCACAGATCACTCAAAATCAGATTTGCGACTGGAGCCAACAGTAAATGTAGTGAGGGGCCAAGCTTGGGTATTTTGCTTGGGTAGTCTACACCCCAGCGGTATCTACATTGACTTCTCTAATTTTAGATAGCCCTTGTCTTCTCCCTCCTCCCCCTCCCCCTTCCCAGCTCTTGTTCTAGTCCTACCCTCTCTTCCTCTTCCTTTCTTTCCTCCCCCGTCAAGATTCCAACATTTGCAAACTCGTATCTTCATTAACAAGAAATGAGTGCATTAGATTGTAAGAATGGAATCATAATATAGAAAAATGGTTTGGTGATGTGGGTCTGATAATTAATCATTTCACTGAGAAATCCAGGACCCTAGATCTTGGTGGCTTTATCATCAGTGGTTCCAGTTGCTGGGCCTCAAGGAGATCTGTCATACACATGTTGGAGATAATAGATGAAGAAGTGGTGTTTACAACCGTTAAATACTGTAGAGGTAACAAGGCCTGCATAACATTCGAGAGACCTTGACTTTCCAGGGACCACTTACCAGATCCCCCCCCCAAACAGCTGTTGTTTCTAAATTGTCAGCTACTATTGCTTTAGAAAATGCCTTGCATAAGACATCTGAAACTTCATTGAGCCTGTAAGAATACCTGCACCTGTACTACTTCTTGGCTGCAAAGAGTGAAGAGAAATACATCTTGAGAGCAGCAATACATCTGCTTCCAATGACTTCAGACAAGTCCTGCCATCATGCAGCAGAAACCAAGCTTTCAATCTCGTTCCTCTGGGACAGCAGATGCTTGTGTCTCTAAGGCGCTAGACATTTTTCCGTCATATCAAATGAGGAGCATCCTGAAGGAATAATAGATTAGGCACTATACTGTGACCACCAAAGTGTTGTGGAGAAGCAGAATTGAATTTGTTGGCACAGTGTTCTTGTTTCAGGCAGAGATGATTTGTTCATAGAACTGTACATTTATTTGGCATTTTCAACTTTTTTTGAATTGGATAACGAAAGGGTAGGAGCATATTTATTTTATGTAAGAAATTTGGGAAGGATATTGTGAAGGTGTTAGCAGGAAATAGAGAGAACTGGTAGGTATGAAATGACTGTTTGGCATGTTAACCTTTGCATTTTGCAAGCGCTGGGCTGTCATTTATGCTATCTTACGTCTGGCTAATAGCTGTTTACTTTCCTGTTCTACTGATATGCATTAAAAGGGGATTAGTGAGATTTTCACAGTGAATATGAGATGCTGGCCTTAATAACGTCTTTTCAACCCATTTGATGTGTCAAAAGAGGTGGTAATCGAGAGGAAAATCCAGACCACATACGCAAAATGTATAACATTTCACTGGCAGGACGAAGCCTCCCTGAATGTCGCTTCCTTTCTGTATGGCATTTGAGTTTCACTTTGGAATCCTGAAGCAAATTGTGTATTTATAATACTTTAATCTCAAATGCGAAATTAGCAAGTGAGCAGTAACACATAATAATGTTCAAAATAATAATTATTCCTGTTATATTTTCCTTCTTGGCTCTCCCAGGCAAGTAGCCAGATGGCTTCCTCCCTGATTTTTGTGTAATCCCATGCTTCACCTATCCCGGGAGCATATGACAAAAGTGACCAAGATCAACATGGTGATAATTGTTGTTAAAAACGTATTCTTCCTTATGTGGAAATTTGATCAGTGTGTATTGTTCTGTCTTCAGGCAAATCCGCGGTTGTCATTATTGCCATAGAGGGAGTGCAGAGAAGGTTCACCAGACTGATTCCTGGGATGTCAGAACTGTCTTATGAACAAAGACTGCATAGACTCGGTTTATACTCTCTAGAATTTAGGAGATTGAGAGGGGATCTTATAGAAACGTACAAAATTCTTAAGGGGTTGGACAGGCTAGATGCAGGAAGATTGTTCCCGATGTTGGGGAGGTCCAGGACAAGGGGTCACAGCTTTAGGATAAGGGGGAAATCCTTTAGGACCGAGATGAGAAGGAATTTTTTCACACAGAGAGTGGTGGGTCTCTGGAACTCTCTGCCACAGAGGGTAGTTGAGGCCAGTTCATTGGCTATATTTAAGAGGGAGTTAGATGTGGCCCTTGTGGCTAAGGGGATCAGAGGGTATGGAGAGAAGGCAGGTACGGGATACTGAGTTGGATGATCAACCATGATCATATTGAATGGTGGTGCAGGCTCGAAGGGCCGAATAGCCTACTCCTGCACCCAATTTCTATGTTTCTATGTCATGAGAAAATGCTCACCAAATGATATTATGAGAGGAGCACATTTTAAAGGAGATGTGTGGGGCGTTTTTAATGTACAGAGGGCAGCAAGTGCCTGGAATGCACTGCCAGAAGTCGTAGTGGAAGCAGATACGATAGTGGGAGATACGTAGTGGAAGCAGATTCATTGATATGCAAGAAATGAAGGGATGTGGATCATATGCAGGCAGATTTCAATCATACAGTCTGTAGATCAGAATCATAGAAAATAGATGCAGGAGTAGGCCATTTGGCCCTTCGAGCCTGCACCGCCATTCAATATGATCATGGCTGATCATCCAAATCAGTATGCTGTACCTGCCTTCTCTCCATACCCCCTGATCCCTTTAGCCACAAGGGCCACATCTAACTCCCTCTTAAATATAGCAAATGAACTGGCCTCAACTACCTTCTGTGGCAGAGAATTCCACAGACTCACCACTCTCTGCATAAAAAATGATCTTCTCATCTCGGTCCTCAAAGACTTCCCCCTTATCCTTAAACTGTGACCCCTTGTTCAGGAGTTCCCTAACATCGGGAACAATCTTCCTGCATCTAGCCTGTCCAACCGGTTAATGAGAGCCTTTATATGACATTTCTTTGCCAGGTAGCATGCGCTGCAGGCAGTTAATGTGATAGTTTCTGTGATACTTGAAAATATTGTGATACTACCAAATTATTGCAATATTGAGTACATGGCCTGCTGATAGTCAATATAGTAATTGAAGTCATGACCCCAAATCCCGACCTTCTTTGAAAAAGTGACAGTCATAAGTGATAGAAGAATTAGACAATTCGGCCCATCATGTCTACTCCGTCATTCAATCATGGCTGATTTATCTCTCCCTCCGAACCCCATTCTCCTGCCTTCTCCTCATAACCTCTGACACCCATACTAATTAAGAATCTATCTATCTCTGCCTTAAATATATCCACTGACTTGGTTTCCACAGCCTTCTGTGACAAAGAATTCCACAGATTCACCACCACAGATATCAATAGGTTTTCCCAGGTCTCCGGTTGGCCAATATTGCAAACTAAATATTGCTGTGATGCTAAAGGTTATGGTAGACCATTCAGCCTAGAAATCTAATTGCACAGTATATTATTTTCATACATTTCAGGGTTGAACTCAAAGTCAAGTCAAAAGAGTTTATTGTCATGTGTCCCTGACAGGACAATGACATTCTTTGCTGAGCACAACAGAACATAGTAGGCATTGACTACAAAACAGATCAGTGTGTCCATATACCATTATATGCGTAAATACACACATGAATGAATAAATCGATAAAGTGCAAATAACAGATAAAGGGGTATTAATGTTCAGAGTTTTGTCCGGGCCAAGTTTAATAGCCTGATGGCTGCGGGGAAGTAGCTATTCCTGAACCTGGTCGTTGTAGTCCTCAGGCTCCAGTCACTTCTACCTGAAGGTAGCAGGGAGGTGAGTGTGTGGCCAGGATGGTGTGGGTCCTTGATGATGCTGCCAGTCTTTTTGAGGCAGCAATTGCGATAGATCCCTTCGATGGAAGGGAGGTCAGAGCCGGTGATGGACTGGGCAGTGTTTACTACTTTTTGTAGTCTTTTCCTCTCCAAGTTACCGAACCAAGCCACGATGCAACCGGTCAGCATGCTCTCTACTGTGCACCTGTGGAAGTTAGAGAGAGTCCTCCTTGACAGACCGACTATGTATCTTCTCAGGAAGTAGAGGTGCTGATGAGCTTTCTTAATAATTGCATCTGTGTTCTCGGACGAGGAAAGATCTTCAGAGATGTGCACGCCCAGGAATTTGAAGCTCTTGACCCTTTCAACCATCAACCCGTTGATATAAACAGATCTGTGGGTCCCCATCCTACTCATTCCAAAGTCCACAATCAGTTCCTTGGTTTTGCTGGTGTTGAGGGTCAGGTTATTGTGCTGGCACCATATGGACAGTCGCTTGATCTCTCTTCTATACTCTGACTCATCCCCATCAGTAATACGTCCCACAACAGTGGTGTCGTCAGCGAACTTGATGATGGAGTTCGCACTATGACCGGCTACACAGTCATGAGTATAGAGTGAGTACAGCAGGGGGCTGAGCACACAGCCTTGAGGTGCTCCCATGCTGATTGTTATCGAGGCTGACACATTACCACCAATACGAACAGACTGTGGTCTGTGAATGAGGAAGTCGAGGATCCAATTGCAGAGGGATGCGCAGACACCCAGTTCTGCGAGTTTGGTAACCAGCTTGGAGGGGATGATTGTGTAAAATGCCGAGCTATAATCGATGAATAACAGCCTGACATATGCGTTTTTGTTGGCCAAGTGGTTCAGAGCAGAGTGGAGGGCCAGCGAGCTCGCATCCACCATTGATCTGTTGTGGCGGTAAGCGAACTGCAGTGGGTCCAGGTTTTTGTCAAGGTAGGAGTCGATTTGCGCCATGATCAATCTCTCAAAGCACTTCACAGGGGTTAGTGTCACTGGTCGACAGTCATTGAGTCATGTCACCTTGCTCTTCTTGGGCATTGGTATAAATTATTTGCCCTTTTAAAGCAGGTGAGAACCTCAGACCTCAGAAGTGATAGGTTGAAAATGTCCGTAAAAAATCCAGTCAGTTGGTCCGCACAGGTTTTTAGGACATGACCAGGTATGCCATCAGGTCCAAATGCTTTTCGAGGGTTCACCCTCTGAAGGATTTCCTGACGTCGGCCTCTGTGACTGAGACTGAAATACCATCACAGCGAATGGGGGCTCGGGAAGGCACATCGGTGTTCTCCCTATCAAAGCGTGCGTAAAACGCATTGAGCTTGTCAGGGAGTGATGTATCGCCGACATTCGAGCTGCCTCCTGGTTTAGCCTTGTAGGAGATGATTGCATTCAGGCCCTGCCACAGCTGCCGAACATCTGTCTCATCCTGCAGCTTGGAGCAGAAGTCCCTTTTGGCCTTTTTGATAGCTTTACCAAGGTCGTATCTGGACTTCTTGTAGACCACTGTATCATCAGACATGAATGCCCGGTGTCTGGTCTTCAGAAGCGTGCGGATCTCGCAGGTGCAGAACTGTGATTAAAATCAATGGGTAAATGTGATCAAAACCTTATAGCACAGTTAAACTTTGAATCAAGCACTTCCATGAGCATATTGTACTTATGCACAGAGTACAAAGCACACACTAGTGTTGAAAGTTGATCTGTGACACACTTTTACTGTAGCTGCCATATCAAAAATACATTAAGAAGAAGCTCTGCAGGTTGCCAACAAGAAAGTAGGCCCATTCATTCGCAACCTAAAGGGATTTTATCTATAACATTCTTGTGGGGCCTGTTAAAGGAGATGAGCATGGGGTCATCTTGGATATGCTAATGGACCAGATGCTTCCTCATTATTTAGGTGAGACCTTCCATGTTCCTCTGTTGCAGGGAGGTTGGGTTAGATGGCAAAGGGAATGTTTCTAAATGCTCAAAGTATCTTCCTGACTGTTCACTTTGACAGCACAGCTCCAGGGTCCAGTTGTGCATGGCAACTTTTCAGCTGTGCCAAGGAGTTTTGTACATTACTCGCAAAATTATATGTATAATGAATGGATGTAAAAATCATTACCCAGCATCATCTGAAGGCACTCGCACAAGTCTTCTGTGTGGCCCCACTTTAGCTCTTTAGTGGCCTTCATCTCTTCCCTGGATTTACAGGTACCAGGTTCCTTGCTTTGGAAAGCTCCTTTAATTTGGAAAAATATGTTGCCTTCTTCAGAAAGACTTGAAGAAATATTAACAGTAAGCAATAGAAGGAAGTTTCAATATTAAGAAGAATCTTAAAGGACGGAGTGACGAGGAAGAGTGAGGAAGCAAAAAGGTTTAGGGCAGGGGGCACTGAAGACCCGATAGCTCTTATTGAAACCGAGGGTAAGGGTATAGAAAGGATATGGTAGAAATAAGAAAAGGTAAGATTAATTTAAAACAAGAAATAGAAATTTAAATCGAAGGCTTTCGAGAAACAAAAACGTAAGTCAAGAAGTAAAGAGGAGAACACGGATGCCAGACTTGGTGCAAGAAAGGATGAATTTGATGCTGTTAACAAAAAATGTATATGTGTACCTCACCTTTCCTTTGGGATGACAATGCATTTTCCATGTGCAATGATTAAAATATGCAGTTTCCACAACCTATCGTATGTTCAGAAAAATATCTGATTTCACTGTCATTTTTTTTTAGTCAAATCATAAATGAGTGTGGCAACATGAAAATATGTAGAGTAACTGCATATTTTCAACTCTTTAACCTGCATTAACAAGCATGAATTATTTGTGCGCACATAATCAGCCTATAACTAAGTAACATCAACAGGTCCAGGAGGAAGCAGCAGGTGCTTCTGTCAGCTCCAGACCTTTTCAGCAGCTTGTCATTTGTGATTACATTGAATACCAGAACTGCTGCGTATGACTTCTAAAAGTTCAGTATAATGGAGACTGAGATGCCCTGCTCACCAATGATAACTGAACATTTAAATGGAAATCTTGTGTACTTTCGTATCAATCTGAAATAAGTTAGGATACCCAGCTGAAATTTAAATTCCTCTGAAAATTTTAAAGTGATGTCTAAATTGGGTGTTTCAAGCAACTGTATTTCTGAGACCTATGTTTTCCTAGAATTTTCAGTTCAGTATGTATTTGGCTGCACACGAACCACCAGGAGGGCAAAAAAAATCACATTAAATGGTTTAGATTCTCTGCACATACAGCATCTTGGAACAAAATACCAGGCACTGTTAATTGTATTACTTTGTTCTGCTGTAACAGAACTGTCAAGAAAATGACCCTCTGCTTCCTTGAAGCAGAAAAGCAAAAGAGAAATCGCAGTATTTAAAAAAAAAACTTAGTCAGACATCGACATTTACTCAAACATTTTTCTTTATCATACCACACTGGATTTTTACAATACTGGGAATGCTTAAAGTACAGCATTCTTGGAAATTCCAGGAGGATGCTTCTTCATTAATGGGGCTGGATTCCTGACCTTTACACAAGAGAAACTGGAGAGATTAACATTTGAATTTGTTCTAACCAATTTAAAAATGAACTGAGAGTATCGAGAATGGGAATTGGAAATCTGCAAAATAATATTCAGAATCAGGAATTAAACTAGGGAGCTAATATTTAAAAAGCTCTAGAATACAGAGGTTCCATAACTTATAATTAGATTATGAATATTCCTGAAGGAAAATTTTGATTAAAATCTCATTTAAACCCAGTTTTTATATCAGCCATAAATAAAACCAGTGGGAATAACTGAACACTCCATATAGTCATAGAATTGACTATAGTCATTGCATGGGATCCAAGTAGAGGTAGCTGAATGGATATAAAATTGGCTTAATGGAAGGAAGCAGAGAGTGATGGTGGAAGCTTGTTTCTCGGACTGGAGGCCTGTGACTCGTGGTGTACCTCAGGGTTCGGTGCTGGGCCCCTTACTCTTTGCCATCTATATCAATAATTTGGATGAGAACATACAGGGCAAGATTAGCAAGTTTGCAGATGATACAAAGATAGTAAAGATGGTTGTGAAAAATTGCAGGAGGATCTTGGTCAAGTGGGTTGAGGAATGGTTGATGGAATTTAATGCAGAAAAATGTGAGGTGTTGCATTTTGGGATGTCTAACATGGGCATGACCTACGCAGTGACTGGTAGGGTTCTGGGTAATCTTGTAAAGTACAGGTGCAAAGCTCCCTGAAGGTGGAGTGGCAGGTAGATTGGGTGGTCAAAAATATTTTTGGCACATTGACCTGCATCAGCTTGTGTATTGAGTATAGAAGATGAGAGGTCATGTTGCAGTTGTATAAGACGATGAGGCCACATTTAGAATATTGTGTTCAGTGCTGGGCACCATTGTAGGAAAGATGTTGTCAAGCTGGAAAGGGTACAGAGACGATTTCTGAGGATGTTGCCAGGACTAGAGGGTTTGAGCTATTGGCAGAGGTTTAGTAGGCTGGGATTCTATTCCTTGGAGTGCAGGAGGATGAGGGGTGATCTTATAGAGGTGAATAAGATCATGAGAGGAATAGATTGGGTAGATGCACAGTCTCTTGCCCAAAGTAGGTGAATCAAGGACAAGAGGACACAAGTTTATGGTGAAGGGGAAAGATTTAATAGGAATCTGGGGGGTAACTTTTTCACACAAAGGGTGGTGGATGTATGAAACAAGCTGCCGGAGGAAGTAGTTGAGGCAGGGACTATACCAACATTTCAGAAGCAGTTAGACAGATACATGGATAGGACAGGTTTGGAGAGATATGGACCAAATGGCCTGATGGTCTGCATCCCAGGGTACTCAAGGAAGTGGCTCTAGAAATCGTGGATGCATTGGTGATCATTTTCTAATGTTCTATAGATTCAGGATCAGTTCCTGTGGATTGGAGGGTAGCTAATGTTTTCCCACTTTTTAAGAAAGGAGGGAAAGTGAAAACAGGGAATTATAGACCAGTTAGCCTGACATCGGTGGTGGGGATGATGCTGGAGTCAATTATAAAAAATGAAATGGCCACATATTTGGATAACAGGATCGGTCCGAGTTAGTATGGATTTACAAGGGGGAAATCATGCTTAACTAATCTTCTGGAATTTTTTGAGGATGTAACTAGGAAAATGGACAAGGGAGAGCCAGTGGATATAGTATACGTGGACTTTCAGAAAGCCATTGATAAGGCCCCACATAGGACATTAGTGGGCAAAATTAGAGCACATGGTATTGGGGATAGGGTACTGACATGGATAGAAAATTGGTTGACGGACAGGAAACAAGGAGTAGGGATTAACGGGTCCCTTTCAGAATGACAGGCAGCGACTAGTCGGTAACGCAAGACTTGATGCTGGGACCACATCTATGTATTTACAATATACATTAATGGTTTGGATGAAGGGATTAAAAGTAACATTAGCAAATTTGCAGATGACACAAAGCTGGGTGGCAGTGTGAACTGTGAGGAGGATGCTATGAGGATGCAGGGTGACTTGGACAGGTTGGGTGAGTGGGCAGATGCATGGCAGATGCAGTTTATTGTTGGATAAATGAGAAGTTATCCACTTTGGTGGCAAGAACAGGAAGGCAGATTATTATCTGAATGGTGTCAAGTTAGGAAAAGGGGAAGTACAACGGGATCTGGGTGTCCTTGTTCATCGGTCACTGAAAGTAAGCATGCAGTTACAGCAGGCAGTGAAGAAAGCTAATGGCATGTTGGCCTTCATAACAATAGGAGTTGAGTATAGGAGTAAAGAGGTCCTTCTGCAGTTGTACAGGGCCCAAGTGAGACCGCACCTGGAGTATTGTGTGCAGTTTTGGTCTCCAAATTTGAGGAAAGACATTCTTATTATTGAGGTAGTACAACATAGTTCATGAGGCTAATGGATGGCGGGACTGTCATATGTTGAAAGAATGGGCTTGTATACACTGGAATTTAGAGGAATGAGAGGAAATCTTATTGAAACATACAAAATTATTAAGGGATTGGACACGCTAGAGGCGGGAAACATGTTCCCAATGTTGGGGGAGTCCAGCACCAGAGGCCACAGTTTAAGAATAAGGGGTTGGCCATTTAGAACGGAGATCAGGAAAAACTTTTTCACCCAGAGAGTTGTGAATCTGTGGAATTCTCTGCCTCAGAGGGCAGTGGAGGCCAATTCTCTGGATGCTTTCAAGAGAGAGTTAGATAGCGCTCTTAAAGATAGCAGAGTCCAGGGATATAGGGAAAAGGCAGGAATGGGGTACTGATTGTGGATGATTAGCCATGATCACAGTGAATAGCGGTGCTGGCTCAAAGGACCGAATGGCCTCCTCCTGCACCTATTGTCTATTTTCTATAAATGCTGGTAGGTGGAACTAGTGTAGCTGGGACATATTGGACGGCGTGAGCAAGTTGGTCCGAAGGGCCTGTTTCCACACTGTATCTCTATGACTCTATGAATTGTTACAGCATTGAAGTAGGCCATTAGACCCATTGAGCCCATCTTAGAGACTAAGTGTAGCAGCATAATGTTTTGCTTTCTAAACATATAAATCTGATCTTACTTTCCCATGCATATTGACCAGCTGTGATAGTCCTAAGTGGAATGTGATTTGCCAGTCTCTGGAGAACATCATTTGCATCCCTAAGCTGCTATGTTTTCCATAATATCTGGCAGTCTTTTATCAATGTTTCAAAAATGGGAAATAGATTAGCATCTTTCACAAGGAAGTGACCCGACCATCTGGGAATAAATTGAATTCTGGGGATTATGAGAGGAAAATCATGTCCAAGAAATGTAATAAGATGTTGATCATAGATGAGAGCTTTGAAATGGCCATTACACATGCAACCTTCAGAGTGTGATTTATAAAGTCTCTAATAGACTTATGAAAGCATAAAGCTTTCAGAATTGTAAATTGAATTGTTAAATGGGCACACCATGTGAATATAGCCTTACTTATTTGTTTGGATGAAATTCCAGAAAGGTACATGGGGAAAATAGCAGACTGTGATCTGCAGCGATCTACGAGATATGAACAGTATTGTTTGTAGCAGCCTGATTAAAGTAATAATCGTGAGCTTCAAATTTCTTAAAACTTCAAATCACTTGGGATTTGCTTTTGGATGCTCTTTTGGATCTGATGGTGTGTGCCAAAAGATTTTTTAAAAGACCATAAACATACAAAACCAAAAATCTTGATGCTTAGTTGAACATTGTGAGGTCTGCAAGGCATGCCGAAGAGATAGGGTCCCAGTCTCACTGAAGAATATGCCCTGATTTGATGTCCCAAAATGTAACACCTCACACTTATCTGCATTAAACTCCACTAACCATTCGTCAGCCAAACTGATCAAGATCATGCAGTAATTTTTGATAACCATCTTCACTATCTACAATACCACCCACTTTAGTTTCATCTACAAACTTACTAATCATGCCTTGTACATTCTCATCCAAATCATTGATCTAAACAGCAATGGGCCCAGCACCGAACCCTGAATCACAGCAGTCACAGGCCTCTAGTCCGAAAACAACTTTTCACCATCCATGAAGCCAATTTTCTATCCAGCTGGCTAGCTCTGCTTAACATATCTTGTCTTCTTTTGCAGAAGTGTCCAGAGAAAGGGCAGGGGAAGATAGAATCAGTCACCACTTCCTCTCACTTGCAAGCATCAAATGTAGAGATACCCATCCCAAGAAACTGGGGTGTTATTTAATGACGAGCACTCTTGGCACCTTGAGCAGGAGCAGTTTGAGTCACGCATGGGGAGGCATGACTGAGGGTCTGAATTTTATGGGACCTGCTTCTAAAGTCTGAATGCTTTTAGCTTGCGTGTAGGTTAGTGCATTGATGAATACAGTTTAGTTTTACCCGCAAATGCAGCAGAATTAGAGACAATGTCACAGAATCAGTCCATTCAGGAGCATATAGTACATCAAGGTGGTGGGTGTTCCCAAGGGAGGGTAGGCCAGTATGCATTCCTTGCTGGATGCTGCCATTGAAGCTAGAGATTCTGGCTTGTTAGATTATCTCTCAAGGGCTTTATATATGTTATTGGTAACCTTCAGCTTATTTGCTACTTTTGAAAAGTCAACATTGCAACTTAAGGTAGTGTTGCTAGAATGGGACTCTAAATTGACTAGGGAATTGAGGAATGCTGTGGAACAGAGGGATCTAGGAATAACTGTGCATAGTTCCCTGAAGGTGGAATCGCATGTAGATAGGGTGGTAAAGAAAGCTTTTGGTGTGCTGGCCTTTATAAATCAGAGCATTGAATATAGGAGTAGGGAAGTAATGTTAAAATTGTACAAGGCATTGGTGAGACCAATTCTGGAGTATGGTGTACAATTTTGGTCGCCTAATTATAGGAAGGATGTCAACAAAATAGAGAGAGTACAGAGGAGATTTGCTAGAATGTTGCCTGGGTTCCAGCAACTAAGTTACAGAGAAAGGTTGAACAAGTTAGGTCTTTATTCTTTGGAGCGCAGAAGGTTAAGGGGGGACTTGATTGAGGTCTTTAAAATGATGAAAGGGATAGACAGAGTTGACTTGGATAAGCTTTTCCCATTGAGGGTAGGGAAGATTCAAACCCGAGGGCATGACATGAGAATTAAGGGACAGAAGTTTAGGGGTAACATGAGGGGGAACTTCTTTACTCAGAGAGCGGTGGCTGTGTGGAATGAGCTTCCAGCAGAAGTGGTGGAGGCAGGATCGATTTTAACATTTAAAAGTAAAGTGGATAGGTATATGGACGGAAAGGGTATGGAGGGGTATGGTCTGAGTGCAGGTAGATAGGGACTAGGGGAAATGAAATGGTCGGCACGGACTGGAAGGGCCGAGAAGGCCTGTTTCCGTGCTGTAATTGTTATATGGTTATATGGTTGAATGCTGTTTTAATGCAGCATGACAGCATGTTCATGCATTCCCACTGCCCACGTCCAATTCCGCACAGTTTGTCTCTCGAAGAATGAAGCTGCCCAAGAGTAGTGTAAAAGCTGCAGCAGGTCAGTGAGAAAACCTAAGAATCATATAATGCTGTGCAATAACCTCACATGCTCATGTCCATTAATTAACTCCTTAGAGAAGCACCAGATTAAGTTTTGGACCACATACCAGCATCAATGGGAAGCAGAAACACAGTAGACAGATATACACAGTATGAGTTATAAATTAAATTAATATAATCCTATAAACATTGCACATGCAAATATTGCTCTTGGCAAAATTTCAAAGCAGCTTTGACTCAAGGGCACAAGTGTTAGTTTTGTGAGTTAATACACAGGGAAGGTTCTGTGGGTGGGGGTCTGCCTGTGGTGGGAAGGAAGAAGTTGCAGGTTGGAACTGCTGATGGAGGTGCCAGATAAGTGGTTAAGTGTAGGTCTCCCTTGTCAGCAGGGCGTGAATGCCTCATGCAGTTGGCAGTGGATCTCTTCAGTTCACCAGAGCTGAAATCCTTGCTTTCATTCTGTGTTTTCTAAGGGCGGCACAGTGGTGCAGTGGTAGAGTTAAAGCCTTACAGTGCCAGAGTCCCAGGGTTGATCCTGACTCCAGGTGATGTCTGTACGAAGTTTATACGTTCTCCCTGAGATCGCGTGGGGCTTTTCGGGGTGCTCCAGTTTCCTCCCACACTCCAAAGACATACTGGTTTGTAGATGAATTAGCATTGGTAAAATTATGAATTGTCCCTATTGTGTATGATAGTGTTAGTGTGCGGGGTGATCACTGGTTGTCATGGACTTGGTGGGCTGAAGAGAATGTTTCCATGCTATAACTCTAAAGTCTAAATGTCTAAAGTCAAAAGCATTCATTCCCTGCAATTTACTTATGGCACTTCAAGTTCCTAGGACTTCCCAGGACATCATAAGGTCATAAGATATCGTAATCATAATCATAATAGTACTTTATTAGCCAAGTATATTTCTACGAGATATGGGGGCAGAATTAAGCCATTACGCCCATCAAGTGTGCTCCGCCATTCGAACATGGTTGATCTGTTTTTCCCTCTCAACCCCGGTCTCCTGCCTTCTTCCCTTAACCTTTGATATAATTACTAATTAAGAATCTCTTGATCTCCGTCTTAAAATTTTCTGATGCATAGGCTACCACCGTCATCGGTGGCAAGGAATTTCACAGATTCTCCACCCTCTGAATAAAAAATTCCTCTTCATAGTTCTGTCAGACTGATTCAGGTGTCTTGCGAGCCCCTTCAGCATACCTGCAACATGGTCCCTGGTAATTTTAGTGAGCTGATTTATTTGTAATAGTCTACAGCCAAGTCCTTTGGAAAACAAACAATTGCTCTCACCTTGGCGACAAAGAATAGATTTCACCCACAAGAATACTCGTGAAATCTTCCCTTTCCGTGTCAAAATTTTTGTTAACAAACTCTGGGGAGACTTTTAAGATAAAAGCCGGGACATCATATTACAGTTGTATGAAACGTTAATTAAGCTGCACGGGTGTATATTGTGTACAGTCCTGGTCGCCACATGACAGGAAACATGTGGCTAAGCTAGAGAGGGTGCAGCAAATATTCACAAGGATGTTAATTAAAAGACTGCTGGAGGAACTCGATGGGTCAAGCAGAAACAGTGGAGGCAAAGGGGTGGTTGACATTTTGGGTTGAGACACTGCATGAGAACCAGGGGCTCATGCAGGGTCTTGATCCGAAACAGCGACTATTCCTTTGCCTCCAGAGATGCTGCTTGATTCACTCAGTTCATCAAGCAGTTAGTTTTTTGTATAGGAAGGCACTGCAGACGCTGGTTTAAATCGAAGATAGGCACAAAATACTGGAATACAGGTAACATCTGTGGAAAGATTAAGTTCTGAAGAAGGTCTCAACCCGAAACGTCACCAACTCCTTCTCTCCGGAGATGCTGCCTGTCCCACTGAGTTTGTTTCTTGCTTCAGATTTCAGCATCTGACATCTTTTATGTCTGAATTTTGCAAGGATGTTGCTTGGAAATTTGAGCATACAGAAATGTGTTCATTCTATCACTTTGCTGCTGGTTGTTCACTGAAATCTAGACCATTCCATGATTTGCCTTTGCATTTCCATGGAGCTGCTTACATCTGCAATACCATCCTTGAATGATTCCAAGCAATAATTCCTTTCCTTGCAGTGGCGCAGTGATAGAATTGCTGCCTTTCAGCACCAGAGACCCAGTTTCGATCCTGACTATGGGTGCTGTCTGTACGGAGTTTGTACGTTCGACCTGTGACCGTATGGATTTTCTACGGGTGCTCTGGTTTCCTTCCACATTCCAATGACATACAGGTTTGTAGGTTAATTGTAAAATTGTTTGTAAAATTCTATAAATTTGTAAATTGGCCCTAGTATGTAGGATAGTGTCTAATAGTTTCACCCTTTGCATCTGTGTTCGTTGCAAATCAGAGATTTCCAAACAAATCCATCGGAAAATGAGGCCTCCGTAAAAAAATTGCACTTGTCAGATGTGGGCAAATTGCCTGGTTTTTTTCCCCCATCCTGCCATTTTGAAGAAAACATAGATGAGAATTGCAAAATGATTAAGACTTTGCTTTGCCCTAAAAGAGTAGCCCTTCAGCAATTGGTATTCGGGCAGTTTGCAGGGTAGCTAATCATATCTAAAGATTTTAAAAAATCAAAGAAAAAGTAACATTGTAACGTTTAGACGTGCTTTTCTTTGAGATTGGATTATGTCTGAGCACAAATTCAGTGAAAATGATGGAAAAAAAGGTACTTAGAATTTTCAGTGGAGAATAGTAAGATGAAACGAGAACTTACCAGTTTGAAGTTTGATCGTTATTTTATGAGGAGTTACAATGAGGGATTACATGAAGAAGGCCGTCCCCACGCATGCGTGTTAATCTTCAAAGCAGCGGTGTGAAATCACAGATAACAGTTGTTGAACTAACATAGTAAGATTATAGATGACCAGAACTACCAGATGATCGTTAAGTTACGAGGGTAGGGAGCGGAGGGCACGTAATCCCTCATCGCAACTCCTCATAAAATAATGATCAAAATTCAAACTGGTAGGTTCTCGTTTAATCTTACTATTTTACTTCGGAGTCATGTGAGTGACTTCGTGAAGACTTTGAAGATCTGTGATTTCATGCCATGGAAAAAACAAATCCACACAATCACGACCGCATCAGTTGACCATAGATGAGGGAAACGTCATAATGCATACATACAAGACATAGGTTTAAAAACATGCTGATGCTGATAAAAGAACAAACAATAATAACAGTAACCCCTCTCAACCGAGGTGGACTATAAATTGAACCTAAATAGAGTTGGCAAATACCCCTGGTCCGGCAATGGGTTAAAATAAATGTTGGATACCTCGTTTGTTAGACCATCCTGCAGTTGACAGGTTGTGTTCCAGAGGACCGCACATAACCCTTGCTGCTGGTGTTGTAGCAGCCCTGGTGGATTGAGATTAGAAATCAGTATCTACCATTGTATAAGCCAAACCTTGCATAACCACCTGGAGATGGTCTGAACTAGTATCAGAGCCTCTAAGGCTCTAGATGATCTTGACGTAACGATGTAAACGTGTGACCACATGTAACCAAAGGTGCATGGGGTATGTAAACATGAATTATGATATTGCAGGTGTAATGATCCTGTCCACTTGCAATTTATGTAATGACTGGACCCGTGTGCTGAGGGCAGCGCCAGGGAATACCTACCTATGAAAGCCAAACCAAAGATAGAGATATAACTGGAGTCCCATGGTGAATAAATGTTAACACGATGTCAATATCCGATACTTCCGTGTACTTGGGTCCGGGAGAACTTGTGTTAATGATATCCTAAATACGGGACACCAGATGGTGAAACCCGAGAGAGAGGGTCCCACTTGCTGCAGCAACTATGAGGAGAAACACGTTGGGTACAGTTAATGGGGCTATAACTTAATTTATTGTCAAAGACCCATAGAAATGAACACAGTGTCCATGCCGTACTATATGTAACATAACATTTAACAGAAAAAACACTTCCCATCTCCTGAAGAGGCAAAGTACTGCTTTTTTGTTGCTATCCCTGCATACTGCAGTGAGACATACATGGACCAGTCTGACAGCCCGCGCCGCAGAAGCGGTCTTCTCAGATTCTGTAAAGCAATGAATTGATTAATCATGTAGAGGCTGGTTCCCCGAATCCCAGGCTGAACCAGCAAATATTTATGTTTAGAACCCCATATAAGGTTCTATATTATTCTCAACATTTGCGGTAAACCATGACTGCATAGGCCAGTCAGAGTACGAGAAACCTGAATGCGGGATCTTGCTGAATATCGCAAGCCCCGACTGAATACCAAAAAAGGTTGGGTAAATTATGACAGGAGACTTTGACTTTATTGCATCCATGTGACTAACATATGCCACCACCATAGTGTTATCAACTTGGAACTAAACATGCAGGTTTTACACATTCGCACAATAACCCTTTAACCCATAGCAGGGCTCTCGCTTAACTTTTTTTCCCTGTTGCCAGCCGGGCAACCTTGACAGCTTTTTAGGTTGCCAAATGACAGTTTAGGTGGTAATTTAAGACGGTTTGCATGACGCGTACGATAATGTGCTCAGACGAAGTGCATAGTTACCAGTCAGAATTATGTTCCATGAAGCATTCACATATTATGTTCAAGAAGGAACTACAGATGCTGGAAAATCGAAGGTAGACAAAAGTGCTGGAGAAACTCAGCGGTGCAGCAGCATCCATGGAGCGAAGGAAATAGGCAATGTTTCAGGCCGAAACCCATCAGTCTGAAGAAGGGTTTCAGCCCAAAACGTTGCCTATTTCCTTCGCTCCATAGATGCTGCTGCATCCGCTGAGTTTCTCCAGCACTTTTGTCTACATTCACTTATTATTTCTGCTTCAAATAACTCACAAACTAAACATATTCACAAATCAAGACATGATATATACCACGATGACATGCAGCAAAATTATAATGCAATATCTCAACTCTTTTTACACATTGTAATTAATGCAATTTTTATTAGTTCTTTCCACTTCCAAACAAAAATGTGGTTGGATTATTCAGTAAATGATCAACCTGTGTCAATAAATCCTGGACCATGCACACTACAGATTGATGCAAGCATGTTTTCTGTGAAGGACGGAAAATGACCATGACATGGCCATAGCATGGGTCGTTATTGCTATTGGCACAGAAACACTCTGGCTTCCCACATAATTTATCTATAACAAAATATACAGGTTGCAAGGAAATTCAGTACAGGATGAATGGGGGTAGACAAAAATGCTGGAGAAATTCAGCGGGTGAGGCTGCATCTATGGAGCTAAGTAAATAGGCAACCTTTCGGGTCGAGACCCTTCATCAGACTGCTCCCCCCCATTCTTCTTGAATGGGGGGATCAGTACAGGATGGATGGGGGGGGGGAATCAGCACAGGATGAATGGAGGGGAGGGGTCAGGACAGTGTGGATCGGAGGGTCTTTGCAGGATGAATGGAAGATCACTACAGGATGAATGGGGGATCAGTAAAAGATGAATGGGAAGATCACTGCAGGATGGATGGGGGGTTTGGTGCAGGGTAAATGGAAGGTGGGTCGGTATGGGATGAATGGGTGGATCAGTGCAGTACGAATGGGGGGAGAAGTGCAGGATGGATGGGAAGGGGGATTAGTACAGGATGAATTGGGGGGCCAGTGTAGGATGGATGGGGGGGGGGGGGGGTAGCAGGAGAATCAATGTGAGGTGGATAGGGTGATGAATAGATGTGGGGGGGAGAAGGTAGATGTGGAGGAGAGCACAGGGGTTGTCAGTGAGGACTGAATAGAGGAGGGTATGGGGATTAGTGCGGGATGGAGAGGAGGGGTCCTAGGATAAGAGAGGTGGAGGGGGGGGGGGGCGTATGAGAGAGGGGGGGGGGAGGGGCAGAGGAGGTGGGGAGGAAGGAAGGTCAGCGGTCCTCGGACAACATCGCCCGCTGCCTTGGCCGTCCCTGTCCAACGCCAAAGTGCCGTCGCCAAAGGGGGAGGCGGTTGGGAACTCGTCATCACCGCCTCCCCTCCTCCTCCAGCCGACAGCAAGGTGTGAGGCCGAGCGGTGCAGCTCAAAGATCCTATAACTATAGGATCTTTGGTGCAGCTGCTTCAGTCGGCGCAAGGAGGTCTCTCTCCCTCTCCTCCCCCTCTCCTCCCCCTCTCCGCCTCTCTCCCTCCCTCGGTGTGCAAGAGGGGTTGTTTTGAAAGCGCTGTTAACGGATTTGCAAGCAGCTTTATCAGGACGACAGCAGCCGCTGCCTGCAAATCAAAAGATACTTCTGCAAATCCACCAACTGCACTTTCAAAACAACCCCTCTTGCACGCCGAGGCCTGGAGAGAGGGAGGGAGGCCTCCTTCCGCCGGGAGAGATGCTGCCTGACCCGCGGAGTTACTCCAGTTTTTTTGTGTCTATCGGTATAAACCAGTATTTGCTTGCCAAGCCGGGAAAAAATGAGTCGCCGTTTAGTTTGCCTGGCGGCACTTTGGGTGGTCATTGGTACCCAGGCAACCGCTTTTTTCAAGCCTGGCATAGGAAAAACCTAGTGTCTATAGGTAGTTAATACCAATAATTGAAGAATTGGTGATTCATGCAAATTCCAACCGCCTTCGTTACTAGAGATGGCATTCGTGTTGTCCATCTTAGTTCTAGCATGTGTAAGTAATATAACTGAAGATAATATGACCAAACTACTGGAGCAATACGGAAAGTAGTTCGACCACCATTGTGACTATGGTAGGTTCAGCTGACAATAGCATAGGTCTGTTAACAATGACCTATATAGAAACATAGAAACATAGAAAATAGGTGCAGGAGTAGGCCATTCGGCCCTTCGAGCCTGCACCGCCATTCAATGTGATCATGGCTGATCATCCAACTCCGTATCCCGTACCTGCCTTCTCTCCATACCCCCTGATCCCTTTAGCCACAAGTGCCACATCTAACGCCCTCTTAAATATAGCCAATGAACTGGCCTCAACTACCTTCTGTGGCAGAGAATTCCAGAGACTCACCACTCTCTGTGTAAAGAATGTTTTCCTCATTTCGGTCCTAAAGGAATTCCCCCTTATCCTTAGACTGTGACCCCTTGTTCTGGACTCCCCCAACATCGGGAACAATCTTCCAGCATCTAGCTTGTCCAACCCCTTAAGAATTTTGTAGGTTTCTATAAGATCCCCCCTCAATCTTCTAAATTCCATCGAGTACAAACCGAGTCTATCCAATCTTTCCTCATATGAAAGTCCTGACATCCCAGGAATCAGTCTGGTGAATCTTCTCTGTACCCCCTCTATGGCAAGGATGTCTTTCCTCAGATTTGGAGACCAAAACTGTACGCAGTACTCCAGGTGTGGCCTCACCAAAACCCTGTACAACTGCAGTAGAACCTCCCTGCTCCTATACTCAAATCCTTTCGCTATGAATGCTAACATACCATTTGCTTTCTTCACTGCCTGCTGCACCTGCATGCCTACTTTCAATGACTGGTGTACCATGACACCCAGGTCTCGTTGCATCTCCCCCTTACCTAATCTGCCACCATTCAGATAATAGTCTACCCTCATGTTTTTGCCACCAAAGTGCTTAACCTCACATTTATCCACATTGTACTGCATCTGCCATGCATCTGCCCATTCACTCAGCCTATCCAAATCACCCTGCAGCCTCCAAGCATCCTCCTCACACCTAACTATACCCCCCAGCTTGGTATCATCTGCAAATTTGGAGATGTTGCATTGAATTCCCTCGTCCAAATCATTAATATATATTGTAAATAGCTGGGGTCCCAGCACTGAGCCTTGCGGCACCCCACTAGTCACTGCCTGCCATTCTGAAAAGGACCCGTTTACTCCTACCCTTTGCCTCCTGTCTGCTAGCCAGTTCTCTATCCACATCAATACTGAACCCCCAATACCGTGTGCTTTAAGTTTGTATGCTAATCTCTTATGCGGGACCTTGTCGAAAGCCTTCTGAAAGTCTAGATATAACACATCCACTGGTTCTCCCTTATCCACTCTACTAGTTACATCCTCGAAAAATTCTATCAGATTTGTCAGACATGATTTACCTTTCGTAAATCCATGCTGACTTTGTCCAATGATTTCACCACTTTCCAAATGCGCTGCTATCCCATCTTTAATAACTGACTCTAGCAGTTTCCCCACTACCGATGTTAGACTAACTGGTCTGTAATTCCCCGCTTTCTCTCTCCCTCCTTTTTTAAAAAGTGGGGTTACATTAGCTACCCTCCAATCCTCAGGAACTACTCCAGAATCTAAGGAATTTTGAAAAATTATCACTAATGCATCCACTATTTCTGTGGCTACCTCCTTGAGTACTCTGGGATGCAGACTATCTGGCCCTGGGGATTTATCGGCCTTCAATCCGTTCAATTTACCCAACACCACCTCCCGGCTAACCTGGATTTCACTCAGTTCCTCCATCTTATTTGACCCCCGTTCCACTGCTATTTCCGGCAGATTATTTATGTCTTCCTTAGTGAATATAGCATATAGTGATATAGCACATGAGAGGTTAATACTTGCACGTTGAAAGTTCTAATAATGCAAGACCCAATTGCACAGCTGAAAACACAGCTGCTATAGCCAATTACTTTTGATAACTAAAAGACTGCTTGATAACAAGGTTGTTACAGGCTTCAATTGATTCCAATCTGTTGCCCCAGGGCGGAATCACAGGTAATTAATAGTTAAAGGTAAATTCGATAAACAACTTCCAGTTGGTATCAACTTAAATTAGACTGGATGGCTGAAACAGTTGATTTAAGCAAATTACAGCGTAAGAAATATCATCCAGATCAAATTGAAATGTCTCTGGTGACCTCCTGTGAATGGGTCCTAAACAGTATGCATCAATGAAACCGATGCATGCCATAAAGACCCTAAGGAAATAAGTAATTAGACAGTAGAGAAATTCCATATACTGAAAAGCTATGTTGCACTTGGGAGTAAATGAAATATGAACCAGCATCTCTCCATCTTTCACAAGGAACAAGCCACGCCATAATTCCGTGCCTGCCTTGAACGCAGCTTCTTCTTCTTCTTTCGTGTGGCATGCACAGCCTAAAGTTGTTGGACAACTTGTTCTATTTGATCTTCCGTTTGTGCACGTCGAGTTGATTGCATTGGTCGAAACAGGGTGGACCAAGTGAAGATTGCAATCTTCCACCTCTGAATGCAGCTCTGGCCATACTACTGGCCTGCCTTAAAGCTGCTCTGGCATTCTGAGTCAGCCTCGAGAGAGAGAACTCTGGCCATATTAACGACTCTGGCCCCAATTCCAAGCCATGCTTGGTACCCTTGTATACTGTGTAATAATTACCCATCACACGTTAACATTTTCATTTGTACAAAACAAGTGTAAATATTACGACTTGTAAATGGTCCACTTACCCCATGTTTCGAACGAACCAGACCCACCTACCTCCATGGCTGCCGGTGGTCTTATGGTAATCATAAAGGCCCGTGATGTGGGTTCCATTCCCATCCTTGATTTCCTTCCTGAGACCAGCTTGGCCCAGCTTTCAAGCGCCCATCAACTTCAGTGAACTACTACTCCTCAGAGAGGGAGACATTGTGCAGCCCTGACAGGTGCTGCCGCAGGCCTCTGAGGATACCTGCGCTGACATGGCCCCTCGGACCTATATCAGAATATGACTCTGGGCCAGGGCGAAACTGACCCCTGATGCTCCCCTCCTCAGAGAGGGAGACATTGTGCAGCCCTATCAGGTGCCGCTGCCTGTGGGTTTTTCAAAATACCCGGGCTCAGATAGCTCTCTTCTGGAGCATATCTCTCTGGAGCAACCTCCATCAGGTGCCTTTTTCCAGGTGGGTTTTAGGCATTCACAGACGCTACCCATAGAAGGAGGGGGGAACCGACTGGACCGAGTCCCAAGGCCTGACTGGCTTCCTCGTGGTTTAACCCCTTTCCTGGGGAACCATAGCGGTCTGTGGGTTGCTGACCCCATAGTTAGTGACTTGGTCTCAAGACCAGCTTACTGCCAGTTTTCCCCTTATTTAGGAAGACCTAAACGGTCTGGGAGCTGCTGACCCCATTGTCAGTGACTGCAGTAGCGTGACCATCTTACTGCCAGTCTGACCGCTTTCTCTGGGGGTTGCTGACCCCAATGTCCGAGACTGGGGTAGCTAGACCGGTTTGCTGCCAGTCTAACCCCTATTTCTGGGGACCATAATAGTGTAGGAGCTGCAGACCCCATAGTGAATGGCTGGGGTTGCAAGACCGGCTGACTGCCAGTCTAACCCCTTTTTCTGGGGAACCATAACGGTGTAGATGCTGCTAACCTCATTAACAGTGACTGGTGTAGTAAGACCAGCTAACTGCCAGTCTAACCCCGTTCTCTGGGGACCATAGCGGTCTGGGAGCCCATACTGGGATAACCCCCACTCGCATTCCCCTCCTGGGTGTCGCTGACCTCCTTGTCAGTGACTAGGGAGCGAACCCGACGGCCGCCGGCTACCCGCGACACCGCGGTCCGGACCTGGATTTACCCACGGTCCATAGCCGGTTTCCCGCAACCCGTCCAACTTCGCCCAAATTCAGCAGGCAATCCTGCAATACAAAAAACAGCCCTAGAAATAAGTTAAAACTTGCCTTCTAGGTTCAAAAACTTACCGCTGGCGGGAGCCGCGTGCCCACCAGTCAGTCCGTGCGCAACGCGTCAGACGTAATGACGCACATGCGTGGGGACGGCCTTCCTCACGTAGCCACTCATGTGACTCTGAAGTAAAATTATAGCTTTTGCACGCTGGGTGTTAGAAATGACAGAGGCAACAAATCCTGGTGTAAAGGCAAGTGAGAATTGTATGTATAATGGAACTGCTTCTTTTGCTGTCCCTGTCTGATTACTGACCAAAATTGGCAAAATGCTGCAGAAAATCTTGGATGGTAGTTACAGTTGGGTGACTTTGTCATGCAGAGTCCCTGCGCTATTCAAAATATTAATGAGATTGTACTTGCAATATCCTAATGTCTGTTTGCAGTGCCACTAAATTGGAAAGGAAATAGGGAAAGGAAACTGTGCAGTCTGCTGTCTTGAAATTTTGCAGGAATAACTACAAAGAGGAATAGCAAAATGCTATAAATATTAAAGTGCATGATTATTAGGTATAATGTTCATACCAAAATAAATTAATAAATAGAAGGCAATAGGAAAAATATCTAAATTTGGTAACAAGGTAAACAGTGTAAATCTGCTCGTCAGCAATTGACAAGACATCTTGGATGTTTAACTGATCACTAGCCTTTAAATCAAAGTGATACCACTGACACCTTAAATGGTTTGATGTAGCCACACTTTAGGCATTGGTTCCATTTCTATACTGTGACAGGATACGCAGGTGCTCGCAAATACACACAAAAGGCAACAAAGGTGTATTGGATCTTAATCAAAACCGAGGCAAGTCAAAGAAAACTCAGTGGTTTTATACTACAAAACCACTAGGGAGTCAAAACATTATCTATGTCATTGAAACAGTCAGGATAAATGGTTAAACGTTCGTAAATGAATAGGGACAGAAGGTCTGGGAATTGCCTGATTGACTTGAAACACATTTCTGCTGACATCTGCACCAATCCTGTCATTAGCTACTTTCCCCAATAGTTTGTGTAAACCTCAGGTGCATGTTCCAGGAGGTTTATAAAAAAAAAAGCATAGAGCAACCAGAATTAAACAGAAAATATATTGTAGGTCCGGCAGCATCTGCAAAAGGAGAAGCAAGGTTAACTGAAGCAAATCGCTCTCCACAGACACAGCCTGATCTGATGGGTATTTCCTGTGCCTTCTGCTTTATTTTTGGTTTTACACCTCTTGCACTATATTGATACTAGTTTTTTAAACACTGTAAATCAGTGCAAATAATTGGGTCCATGAAATAAAATAAGCATGTACTACCTCCTTTCAAGCCCTCCTTTATTTTATTGGTGATCACACTATCATTTATAGATGTTCATGTCCTGAGTTGGGACGAATGGAGGAATAGATTGGGTAAATGCAAACTCTCTTGCCCAGAGTAGAACCAGAGGACATAGGTTTAAGGTGAGGGGGATAGATTTAATAGGAACCTGAGCAGCAACTGTTTTACACAAAGGGGGTGGGTGTATGGAACGAGCTGCTGGAGGAGGTAGTTGAGGCAGGTACTATCACAACGTTTCAGAAACATTTAGATAGGTGAATGGATAGGATAAGTTTAGAGGGATATGGGCCAAATGCAGGCAGGTAGGATTAATGTAGATGGGACATGTTGGTCGGTGTGGGTTAGTTGGGCTGAAGGGCCTGTTTCCATGCTCTATGACTATGTGTTTAAGACTTTAACAATTTTAAGTAATCTAAAGAATTTTGACACAATAAAAGAAGATACTTGTAGATGTCTCAAATAGTGTTGGTTTCATTAAGCAGAAATGCTGAAATAAACATAAGAAAATTCAATCTAAAACACCTCTGGTTTTGAAAGCTTAAGGTCATTGAAATCACTGCAGTAATATTGCATAGGACCAGGGCTATATTAATGAGCTAAGACAGGTCTTTGGGACGTGTTGAGAACAGCAACTGTGCATTACTGCACAGGGAACTACAAGAACATTCTGGATGTAAATTACAATGGGGTGGATGGCATTTTGAAGTATGTGCCTTCAGGTCTTGAGGTACGAAAAAGGAAATATTACCCTTATCTGCTTCTCCGTGGGATTATAGCATTCCCTTTTATCAAGCTATTCTCTATCTTATGGTGGTTGTGGCATATTTTGGGCAAGGTGGGAATCTGTTCCATTTTTCAGCTGCATTGTCCTCATTTTACCAATCATATAATTTATTTTACTACCCAAAACCAATCGTGCCTCATAAAAATAGCTGCTGACAGTTTGTAAAGGTCAAGAGACTGTGTTCGGACATTAAGTCACAGCTTTTAACACAGCATGCACTTGTGAAGTGATGCTTATAAGAAATACATTTATATTGCTCTTATAGTTTGTGGATTTGGGATGTACAGAAAATTACACACATAGTAGTTATGTCCAGATTAGTTGGCTGAAATTTCTCCTTGTTAGGGTATGAACTGCGTGCAACTCCAAGATAACTCTGACTTAATCCATCTCGCTTACAGCTGTTAGAATATGCAGGCATATTATGTATTATACAGCATACATAAGAATGACTGCCAGAAATTATGGTCACTGAAAAGGATTTTGTTGAAATGAAAATTGACCAGAATTAGTATAATTGAAAAACATTGTGCTATTTTATGAAATTAATAATTCATCGATTACTTATTTTGATGCACAGCACAATACTCATCGCACATTCAATAGCTTAAACATTTTAATTGCTTAAAAATCCCGAGTGTTCTACATTTTTTGAACCGTTTCATCAATATTTGGAAGCCTGCTATTAATTTCTTCTTAAAGAAGGGGCTAAATTTATGACAGGCTGACTATTCAGGACAACAAATTGCGCAATCTTAAACATGTTGGATGTCCTGAACCAACCTATGTGCATGTCCATGATAAGCATTTGCTTATTTTTCCAGTTAAATTATGACATAATTTATGACGAAATGTTCGCCCTATGGCAAAAACATCTTTCATGTAAAAATCCTTAAGATGTGGTTTTAGTGAAAGAATTGCTCTTCTTAGCTGTTTGCCTGAGTCAATGGTGATAAATGATTGGCATGACATTTGACCCAAAACAACAATCTACCCAAAGAAAAGATTGTATTTATATAGCCCGCAGTGATATTAAAGTAGCATTTTGAATACTTTTAAATTTTCATACGCTTCTCTTCGAGTCCATCTTTGGTGTACACAATCTCTAAATTAATAAATTTATGATATGCATTGTTTCAAATTTACTACAAAATGAGGGCACTGTAATTAAGCCCATTAAATATTACGATTATTGAAATTTATGCTGCTTAAGACGAAGGCATCTTTCTTTCTCATTCAGGGAGTGTTTAATCGGGGGAAATAACCTGAGATTTTGTGGTCAACAGACTGCAATCCAGAGTTTTGTTGCACTTCCCTTTTCTGGATCCTTGCAGGCGGAAAAAATGGATAAAGTCAGTTGAGTCAAGTCAAGTTTATTATTGTCATGTGCACAAGTATGGTGAAGTACAGGTATAAACAAAAATCTTTCTTACAGCAGCATTACAGGCACTGACAAGAGAGAGCTAGATAGGGCTCTTAAAGATAGCAGAGTCAGGGGATATGGGGAGAAGGCAGGAACGGGGTACTGATTGGGGATAATCGGCCATAATCACATTGAATGGTGGTGCTGGCTCCAAGGGCCAAATGGCCTACTCCTGCACCTATTGTCTATTGACAAAAACAAATTATACATAAATTATATACAAATTACAATTACACATGAAATTTCTAAAAGATGGAAGACAAAAAAAGTCTAAGATATTAGTGCAAAAATATAAATTAGAAAATTATCAAGTCCATGGTAATCCAAAAGATGTACCATAGTCTTCCATTGTTGAAGTAGGATTATTTTTGTAGGTAGACAAAAAATGTTGGAGAAACTCAGCGGGTGAGGCAGCATCTATGGAGCAAAGGAAATAGGCAACATTTCGGGTCGAGACCCTTCCTCAGACTTCTTATTTTTGTGGGGGTTGTTTCACGAACTTGATAGTTATAGGAAAGTAGCTGTGACTGAACCTGCTAGTATGGCACTTCAGGTTTCTGTTCCTGCTGCCTGATGGTAGCAGTGAGAAGAGGGCATCGCCCCAATGGTAGCAATCGTTTCATGTTAGATGCCACCACTTTGACGCAGTGCCTCATGTTGATGATTTCAATGGAGAGGAGGGCTGTGCCCGTGATGGACTGGGCTGAGTCCACTACACTCTGCAGACTGTCCTTCGCAGTAAATTCCTCTTTGTCAGCATAGTCTTATGTTTGCATATCCTATCCAATGGTGAGAGAGAGCTGGAATGAGACAGCTGAAACAGCTAAGTCTCATCCTCCAGTTTAGCCAGCTCTCAAAACTGGCAAAACCTAATTAATTATGAATGTTTCTGACATTCAAACACTATTCAAATTTAATTAACTTAATTAAAACGTATAGCAATCAAATATCTATCTATATACTACTTTCATACATCAAATTGTTCAACTGGACTTCATGCAGAGTACTGAGGTGGGACATGGTCATGAAAAATAAACCAAGCAGCTGTCAGGAAGTTCAGGATTTGCTCACACATCTGTTAAAATCCTGAATTTCCTGGTTCTTAAGTAATGATATTCTGGCAATACATTTTCACAAAATATCAAGTTCAATGTTAATGATATTAAAAGTTTGCTGTATGTTGAGTTACCAATTCCATAACAAAAATATTGCCAAATGTTAACAATGTAATATGTTTGCATCATTTTAATGTTATACAACAGGTAATGTTGGATTTACCATTCAGTATGTGTCTAGTTTGGGTTTGATTCAGTGTTCACATGGTAATTGGTCTGGCATGGCCCATTGTACAATATGTTATGAAAAAATTGCCTCCTTACCCTTTGACACTTTGTGACAGAAATGCTGGAAAGATACTCTTGCGATAATGCCAGCCGAATAAAACAATTGGTGTTTTGAGAGTAGCAGTAACAGGACTAAAATCTGCTGCTGTTGCAGCATCTTATTCCCAATCTGTAACTGAATAAAATTGGGTTATGTGGTCTGGGGCAGAAATTAAGGTGTTAATAAAGCTGCTGTCCGTAACGTAGAACTGAGAGGCCCTCTTTTCATTGTGTGCCGAAGAGTGCAGCACTATTAATCTCTGGCTCTTACATAACCCTGAAATCGGATATGCTGGATTGTTTACTCTGGCCTGTGTCAGTTCCAGTCATTCTTTTGGCAGGCTTTAGTTTGCATAGCACATGACTGGGAAAATCTCCTGTTTCACATTCCATGGGCATGCAGGGGACCTTTGTACAGTATCCACCAAGGCCCAAGATTCTGATGTTGTGCAATGAAGAAGCAAGTTTACTGTTCTAGTTGTCAAACTACTTTATATAGTTTGAGATGATATAGATGAGCATCCGACGTTCCGCATTAATTGCTACGGAAGCATAAATATTTTGCATGATTTTGAGGCTCCAGCATACTCAAATAAGCCCAGACATTAACTCAAAGTCCCCGAATGTCTTAGAATGGACAGCAGGTATCGTAACGTACTTATGCCATGCCACCAAGTTCAGTTCAGTACAGTTCATTCTCACATGTACCGAGGTACAGTGATTAGCTTTTGTTGCATACAAACCAGTCAGCAGAAAGACAATATATGATTACAATCAAGCCATTCACAATGTACAAATACATGTTAAGGGAGTAACATTTAGTGCAAGGTAAAGCCAGTAAAGTCCGATCAGGATAGTCTGAGGGACACCAATGTTATTATCTGAATGGTGTCAGATTAGGAGAAGGGGAGGTGTAACAAGAGCTAGATGTGATTGTACATCAGGTAGTGAAGAAAGCCAATGGCATTGATTGTGAGAGGATTTGAGTTTAGGAGCAAGGAGGTCCTACTGCAGTTGTACAGAGGGCTGGTGAGGCCACACCTGGAGTATTGTGTGCAGTTGTGGTCTCCTAATTGGAAGAAGGACATTATTGCTATTGAGGGAGTGCACCGTAGGTTCACCAGGTTAAGTCCCAGGATCACGGAACTGACATTGATGAAAGAATGGGTCGACTGGGCTTGTATTCGCTGGAATTTAGAAGGATGGGAGGGGATCTTATAAAAAACATATAGAATTCTTAGAGGATTGGACAGGGTAGATGCAGGAATTTTTTTCCCAATGTTGGGGCAGTCCAGAACCAGGGCTCACAGTTTAAGAATAAGGGGTTGGCCATTTAGGACTGAGATGAGGAAACACTTTTTCGCCCAGAGAATTGTGAATCTGTGGAGTTCTCTGCCACAATGCAGTGGAAGCCAATTCACTAGATGTTTTCAAGAGATAGTTAGATTTAGCACGTAGGGCTAAGGGAATCAAGGGATATGGTTAAAAAGCCTAAAAAATGTATTGATTTTGAACGATCAGCCATGATCATATTGAATGCGCGGTGCTGGCTCGAAGGTGCTGTCTCCTGCACCTATCTTCTATGTTTCTAATGAAGTAGATAGTAGTTCAGGACTCTCTAGTTGTGGTAGGATGATTCAGTTGCTTGATAACAGCTGGGAAGAAACTGTTCTATACAACTCGCAACATCAAGCTTCCTCCTCCACTCCCTACGATCCCCACCAGTCCCAATCGCCAGCACCCATGCTCCATGAGGTGTCTATGTATAAAAAAACAGTGTTGATAGTGCTCCTTAATACAGAAATTATAATGTGATTACATGGCCTTTTAAGCCATTTAAGGTGGTGGCATGTGGAAAGGAAATTGAGGACATCTGAAGCACATTAACTCACATATTAAAGAAACTGTTTATTAAGAAGCTTAATCCATTCACGATTGGTCAACGTAACCTTAATCCAACAACATACACAACTTGTTATTTAAATCAGAGGCCCTGAAATAATTTTGAAGCTGAGATTTATTTTTGGCAAAATCACATAAATTGCTTTGTGTGGTCTAACAATTCATGTGTTAAAGAGCAGTTTGAAATCCTTTTGCCGAAGACAAACAAAAACAAATGGACTCCAGAAAGACAGGTCTTTCAATGCTCTGCAAAAAGAAAGCTATTGCTTCCTGGTGTTAATGTTAGGGTTTAATTTGCTTTACATCTAATATTGACTTTTCTCTATCAGCAACCGCTTGAAAGGATGACATAGTTATATCATCATTGAAAGGATGACACTGTTCTTTTTGCAGTGTAAATGTTTAAAATTGAACTAGAATATCCTGAAATAATCCTGGAACTTGGCTTTGTCTTTTATGGAGCAGTAGAGTGGCACAACTGGTAGAGCTGATGTCTTAGAATGCTAGAGATCTACCCTGACCTTGAGTGTTGTTTGTTAGGAATCTGCACGTTCTCCCTGTGTCCCATGTGGATTTCTTTTGTGTGCTCCAGTTTCCTCCCACATCCCAAAGACGTTTGTAGATTAATCGGCCTCTGTGAATTCAACGTCGTGTGTAAGGAATAGATGCAAAAGTGGGATAACGCACAACTAGTGTGAACGGGTGATCGATTGTTGCAGTGGCCTTGGTGGACTGTAGGCCCTGGTTTTATGCTGCACCTTTCAATTCAATCAATATTCCATAACTTGAGTTTTGAGTTACAACACACGCATGGCATTAATAATGCATTCTCATCTCTGACGCAGAAAGTGTAGAGTCCTGTCACTTGGAGTATTCTCCATGGAAAGTGGTGGCTACAATTCCAACATTGTGACTGTAAACTCTAAAGTATTTAGTTGGCAGTTAAGTATTCTTGAGTTGCCCTGAGGCTGTGAGGTGCAGGATGAATGCATGTTCAAGCTCTCTTTCCAACAGTAAAAACTTTCAAAGACAACTTCAGATACTCCTTAGATGGACAGAAAATGCTGGAGTAACTCAGCTGGTTAGGCAGCATCTCTGGAGAATAAAGATGGGTGATGTTTTGGGTGAGGACCATTCTTCAGACAGTGCTTTTCAGATGCCCCTTTGTTGACAGTGATTCACAAGGCATTGATTTTAACTTAGAAAATTTCAGTAAGGTCTGAACAGATGAAACAAACAAGAATTCCTACCCGGTCTATCTCTTTCCCAATCTGCTCAAGCAAAAATTGCAGCCTGTGTTCTGGTTACATCAGGGCTCCCTTTCTGCTTTCTTTAACCTGAGGCCCCCTTAGTGAGTACAGCAGAGGCTTTCTTGCCAGGCCATATCTGCCAGGAACAGCAGCTGAAGCCAGATGAGTCCCAGTGAGACATGTTCTCTAAATTCTCCTTGACTCAGTGTACACAAGGCAAGGCAGCAGTGTTCATATGTGCCCGACAACAAAACATACATCGACTTCTTTACCCCAATCTTTGTTCCGTTGTAAGCTCTCAACATTATTTTTCTGCAGAAACAGTATTAAAAATTAAGCATTGTAAATACAGTGCCCTCCATAATGTTTGGGACAAAGACCCATAATTTATTTATTTGCCTCTGTACAACTCTGTATTTGTAATAGAAAAAATCACATGCGGTTAAAGTACTCATTGTCAGATTTTATTAAAGGCCATTTTTATACATTTTGGTTTCACCATGTAGTAATTCTTATACAATGTTTATACATTGTACCCCTATTTCAGGGCGCCATAATGTTTGGGACACATGGCTTCACAAGTGTTTGTGATTGCTCAGGTGTGTTTAATTGCTTCCTTAATGCAGTATAAGATAATTCTCAGCACCTAGTCTTTCGTTCAGTCTTTCCATCGCCTTTGGAAAAATGTATTGCTGTTTATCAACATGAGGACCAAAGTTGTGACAATGAAAGTCAAAGAAGCCATTATGAGACTGAGAAACAAGAATAAAACTGGTAGAGACATCAGCCAAAACTTGGCTAACCAAAATCAACTGTTTGGAACATCATTAAGAAAAAAGAGAGCACTGGTGAGCTCACTAATCGCAAAGGGTCAAGGAAGACCTTCCCAGCTGATGACAGAAGAATTCTCTCTATAATAAAGAAAAATCTCCAAACCTGTCGGACAGATCAGAAACACTCTTCAGGAGTCAGTTGTGGATTTGTCAATGACCATTGTCCGCAGAAGACTTCATGAACAGAAATACAGAGGCTACCCTGCAAGTTGCAAACCATTTGTTAGCTGCAAAAATAGGATGGCCAGGTTACAGTTTGCCAAGAGGAACTTAAAATAGCAACCACAGTTCTGGAAAAAAGGTCTTATGGACAGATGAGACAAAAATTAACATATCAGAATGATGACAAGAGCAAAAGAAGGAAGAAGGAACTGCCCAAGATCTAAAACATACCACCTCATCTGTGAAACATGGTGGTGGGGGTGTTATGGCCTGGGCATGTATGGCTGCTGAAGGTACTGGCTCACTTATCTTCATTGATGACCATTGTCCCAAACATTATGGAGGGCACTGTATAATTGCAAAATGAGAAGTTGATACAAATAGCTGAATTATCATATAATTTGAGTGAAATGACTGGCTGAGGAAGAACAAATTGAATTAATGCAGAATTGGCTTTTTTGTGTATTCTTAATACACAAAAGGAAAAAGCACCAAGTTCACAGCTACAGAAGTCTGAAGAAGGGTTCCGACCTGAAACGTCACCTATCTTTCTCCAGAGATACTGCCTGACTCACTGAATTACTCCAGCATTTTGTGTCTACCTCACAGCTACACATGCAGGCCTTATATCACTACTATACACAGGGCTTAATTGGAGGTTATGATCCATGACTGAAACTGCAAAAAGTACCTAATGAGACCTTTTCACGGCCGAACTCTGAAAACATTATCAACTACTCTGAAGAAAGGTCCCGACCTGAAACGTTGCCTATCCATTCCCTCTACAAATACTGCCTGACCTTCTCTCTTACTGAAGCACTTTGTGGTTAGCTCATGATTCCAGCGGCCACAGTTCCTTGTGTCAGCACTTACTTGTGTGTTGTTGCCATAAAGCCGTCCACACTAACATCTGAACATTGGATAACATTGTCCAGGGCACAAGCAAGAAATTAATCCAGTCTTTCAACACCATAAGGGGGGTCAAACATCACAGATGATATGCTATACATTTCATTCAGGGGCAACCATTTTTGAATGAATGAATACTTCATGGTCACATGTGACAAGTCACAGTGAAATTCTTTGTGTGCATACCCAAGGTATGCAAATAGTTGCCACATAAGGGCGCTTACAAAGTTGCAAAGTATACGCAGTATCCGTGCCAGGTCCCCCTTTTTTCTAACCCCTCTCCCATCCCAACCTCCCCCTACAGTGGTCCCTCCACGCCCGGTCCTCTATTGTCCAATGTTCTTTCCCCTCCCTTCACGACGGTCCCCCCATGCCGGGTCCTCCTTTGTTCCTGCCCTCGGCAGCGAAGTCCTCACTCCACGTTGGCCGTCCTCGTCCATCAGTCGGCTACCCCATCGACCACCGTTACGACCTCTCCACTATAGCTTCCGGGTTCTCTCTGGACGCCTCCGTGGCGCCAATGCACGCCACAGCCGCGGGTTCTATTGACTTGTGGCTCGTGGACTGAGGCCCGTGAGGGCTCCGGTCTCACCGACTTCGCGGCTCACCGAGAGAGCGTCTGCCGCTCCTGATGTGGCTTTTCTGGGATGTTAGGTTCAAAAAGCAAAAGCAAAAGCAAAAAATCCACCTCAGTGGAAATGTTAGTAGGCCGTGTTGTGCTGCCTCTTAGGTGCTGCTCTCATTGACTTCCACCTTTAGCACCCACCTCACCGCAACCCCTGTCTCAAACTCTACACTAGTCAATAAACACATGACTTGAATCTTAAAATCTCAAAGTCACCAACACATAATAAAAATGTACAAGATGCTTTTTTGAAAGTTACTGGTTAAAAAGTTAAATATCCCTAGGTTTTTTTTTGCGAAACTAGGACATTTCTCAAAGCTCCCAAAAATGGAAATTTGAATTCTACTGTGGGTTAACCAAACCAGCCGGAGCCAGTAGCGTCTTTCCTAGATCTAATTTAATGCTCAGCAAATTAATCTTTAATTTCCCATTAGATTTTCATGGGAACTCGTTGAGAGTGAATGGACCTTATTAGACAAATCCAAGCAAAATGGAACATTCAGTGCTGTAGGGTCTGTAACTAGCTTCCAAAATATTATTAGATTATAAACATAAACAAATAAACTTGCAGGAAATATTCAACAATGTTATAAGGTGGATAAAATTACCGGATTTACCAAAGAACATGACTGGCAACAATTTAGGATATATTGCTGAATTAAGCTTGTATACAGTAATGCACAATACTGTTGGAGCTGTGCAAAGTTAGTTCTGGGTCCATCAATGTCTGGAATTTAACATTTTAATCTTGATGTTTACGTCTCTCCAAGTCATAATCTCTGCTTCCTTCAATTTATAGCTCCAAAAATTCAGTATTCACTTAATTCTGGCCTCTCATGAATCGCTGTGTATCTGTCTACTATTTCATGCAAGGAAGATCGTTCACTGTTTAAGTTCTAACCTCTGAGGTTCCCTGACAAAACATTTTCACCTCTTCTTTTAAGATGATTGATTAGATAAATCCTAGAATCTTATGATGTGATCAAAAGTTATTTTTTTTTGTCTGATGTTTTAATATTATACTGTGTGTAGACAAAGAGGCTGTTCATTTTGCTCCAAAAATAAATAGAAAAGCATTTCACACAGCATGTTTTGTAACGATCCGTGAGTCTAATGTCCAGGCTCATTGAAAAAGGGAACCCTGCCAGATGGCTTGCTCTCCTCCACCTTTTGACTGATCATCAAGCGGCAGGTACATTTATAAATGTGTGACTGGCACTCAGCAGTGGTTGCATTGCCCAAAGGGCATTAACAGTGGGTGGCAGGAGGGAGGAAAGTGGCAAGAGCACTGGCTTCCTTGAGGCATAGGCAACGCTGCAGGATGAAACGCAAAAGAAAAATCATTTGTTTCCCGTTCACTTGTTTTAAAATCTCACTTTGCTCTGTGCATTCTGCTGTCCGTTGTCCAAAGGCATTGTAACCTTTGAAATTTTAACCCCAATACTTTGCCTCAGGTAGCATGGATAACAGGAATTGAATTTACAGGAGTATTTAATGTGAGCCAACATATTTAGCCAGATTCCCACTTTTTCAGTACTGCCCCCAAAATAGATGGCAAATCTCCATGAACTCTAGTGTGTAGGAAGGAACTGCAGATGGTGCTTTATACAGAAGATAAACTAGTGTCTGAAGAAGGGTTCCGACCTGAAAAGTCACCTGTTCCTCTTACCCAGAGATGCTGCCTGACCTGCTGAGTTGCTCCAGCACGTTGTGTCTATCTCCACAAAATCTAGGTTTGATTGTAGTAATGAATTTGAATATAAATGTTTTGATCCTCCTTGCACTGGTAACATTGCAGTAATTACAGATTACAGTCATAGTGGGCTTAAGTGGGCTACCAATAGTGAACTGCAGTCCTCTGACCCTAAAACCTATTCCTTTTGTCCTCTATTCATTGTAGTGGCACAGTGGCACAGCTATTAGTGCTGCTGCCTCACAGTGCCAGAGAAATAGATTCAATCCTGACCTTGGATGCTGTCTGTTTGGAGTTTGCACATTCTCCCTGGGATCACGTGTTTTTCTCTGGGTGCTCGGGTTTCCTCCCGCATCCCAAAGACGTGCGGGTTTATAGGTTAAATGGCCTCTATAAATTGCCCCTAATGTGTAGGGAGTGGAGGACAAAGTGGGATAACTTAACTAGTGTAATTAGGTGAAGGGCCTGTTCGCATGCTGTATCTCTAAACTAAATTCTGACTGCAAGGTTGGCATTATTGCACACCCCCTCCTTTTCACTTTAACTGAATGCTCTGCTAGACAATTTTCAGAAAGGTGGTTATAAGTTGGATCTTTTGGACCTAATGAACAGATAGGAAATCTGTCGTGCTCAACCTTATGTATTCACCACTGTCCTTTACAGAAGATTATTTTACAGAATAATTTACAGAAGTTATTGATAGCGGACGATCAGCCATGATCACAATGAATGGCGGTGCTGGCTCGAAGGGCCGAATGGCCTCCTCCTGAACCTATTTTCTAAGATTTTATAACAGTCCACAGTGAAATTATGTATGTAAATTGACCAGGTTGGTCCTGCTACACACATCAACACATCACTCCACTCCCTTCTCCCACACTCATTCACATGCTTCTAATGGAGTGGCATCACTCCACCTCTCCTAGCCACCCAAGCCACCAATTAACTACCACCGGTATGAACTGTTACCCCCAAAACCTCTGCTCTGGCAGCCAATGGACAAAATGGGCTGTACCATGCTCTACTCAATGAATGGCATAGACATTTGTACTCATCCCAACAGGAACTGAAGACCCAGCAGATCCAAAAAGTCTTCCTCGGGTGTAAATAAAAACACTGGGGAAATTGGTCAAACATTTGATTATCAAATGGGTGGAAGACAGGAAAAAGCCATCTGGTTAACATGGAGAAAATAACATGCAGAGGCCAGTCCTTTCAGTTTATTTGCATATCTGGAAGTTTCTGCTTTCTTCCAGCATTTCTTTCTCCATGCAAATATAGAGACACGGACTGAGTTGCTACCTCCAACCATGTTCTTTGTGTGGTCTAATTGTAAGTGAAAGAGCAGGGAAACTCAGCAACAGCTTGGAATTATTTTGATTGAGACATTGAGACAGGAGTGTGCACATCAGACCTGAAGGCGTCCATGGGTCTCACTGCTTTACTTTTGCTTTTATAATGCAAAATTGTAGATACTGTAAATGATGCTGGCTGCATCAAGCAAGCATTGGTTGCATTGTGTACGTGTGTACTGAATAAATATAAAATCATTAAATAATTAAGTACAATTTAAAGTGTTTTATATTCTAACTTTCTGACTACAAATCATTGCAATCTGGTAACTTCATCGTTATCTGTAGTTGCACCACTTTTTGTTTCCATGTTTATTGAAATTACCCAGCTGCTGAGATGAGATTTAAATCCATCTCTCCATCAATAGTCCCGTCTAACCACTGTAACTTGTATATTAGAATGTGGGAAGCAGCATTTTGGATGAATTTAGGTTTATCAGAGAAGGAAGGTGGAAGGTTCACCTGGAGTTCACTGAGATGGACACATCTAGAGGTGGCAATTGCATGGACGTAGGTTTGAGCAGCACATGAACCAAGGTAGTCTCAGAGTCGGGCAATATGCCTGATGGTGGTCTAATCAGTAACAAACTGGAGAGTCACTTCATATTATCTGCTTAGATCCTGGAATAGGATAACTTCTGATACAAAACATGTGCTTTTTTCAACACAAACTGACACTGCACATTTGTATAAAGACGTTTCATTCATATCTCAGTTTAAAAATTCTTAGTCCACACAATCTTTTAATTTGAGTGTTTTAATCGCAAAGTAAATTTAAGTTAAATGATTTATTAATGAACCTGCTTTTAGCTGGTTGATTCAGGTTTTGTCTGACATGATACTGAGTTATATATTCAGCTAAGAATTGTCTTCATCCATTTGATATTTTTATTGTTTAGCTCATTTTGGAACTCGAGTAATATTCCTCTGGTTTTTCCAGGCTTTTAACACATTGATGTAGTTGGGTCAGCAACGCAAAAAGGTGTATGTTGAGAAAAACCTTTTTGAATTAATATATCTATTTCATTAAAAATTAAAGATGGAACTGTAATTATAGAAATTGAAAATAAATACATCACTTTAAGCCTGGCTGCTCTAACTAGCTGTCATCTTGTTCCTATACTATGAGATACAATTGACAAAAAAAACTAGCATTGTTAAATATGAAATCTCTTTGAATTTTTTTTTCACATAACCATCAATTGGCTATAAGATAGATACACTACTTAATCTCCTCATCGCTGTGCATAATCTGCAAAACACACTGTTGGGGATATAGAAAGGAATTATAACGGTGGGGTGGCACGGTGGCACAGCGGTAGAGCTACTGTCTTACAGCCAGAGACCTGGGTTTGATCCTGACTATGGGTGCTTGTCTGTATGAAGGTTGTACGTTCTCCCCGTGACCTGCATGGGTTTTCTCCGCGATCTTTGGTTTCCACTCTCCAAGGACGTACAGGTTTGTAGGTTAATTAGATTGGTGTAAATGGAAGAAATGTCCATAGAGTGTGTAGGATGGTGATAATGTGTGTGGATTGCTGGTCGGTGCGGACTTGGTGGGCCGAAGGACCTGTTTCCACGCTGTACAACTAAACAAACAAAACTAAACAAACAATAACAAGCACAGTAGTCAGTTATAGCCCAATTAGAGATAAATGTAAAGCATGAAACTGCTGATGCTGAAAATCTGCATTAAAAACAAAAAGAAAAGCTGGAAATAATCAGCAAATCATTCAGTGTCTGTTTGCAACCATCAGAATTGATAATTCAGGCTAATAACGCAGCAGAGTGGCAAGTCAGATGACATCCAGCTCATCCCTGATTTCACCATCAATGCATAGGAGTTCCTTATAGAACAGCTGGTCTGGGGAAAAGCATAATTTGGTCCAAGAACATCGATCAATGTAGGAATAAAGTTCTTGCAATTATATCAGATAACATTTCCCCAGTGCTCAAAACACGTTTATGTAGAATAAATTATGTGTAGCTGCACAGGAGATGGGCAAGATCCTCAATGAATATTTTGTCCCTGTGTTTATTGTTGAGAGAGACATGAAGACTAGTGACCTTGGGAAAGTTAATGTCCTGGGGATAGTCGGCATTGCAATAGAGAAGATCTTGGACATCTTCACACGCATGAAGGTAGATAAATCTCCGGGGCCTAATCATGTATATCCAAGAAAACCCTAGGGATTTAGAGAAGAAACCCTCGTCTGAGTGAGAGAGATATATATATATATATCATTGTTAGCCATGGGTGAGGTGCCAGAAGACTGAAGTGCAGCTGATGTAAGAGCTGCAAAGAAAATTGTAAACCAGGAAGCCCCAGGATGGAATTCTGAGGGATCTATATACATGCATTTGGATAGAGAGAGATTGATTTGGGATAAACACAAAATGAGTCTATGAGTAACTCAGCGGGTCAGGCAGCATCTCTGAGGAGAAGGAATGGGTGACGTTTCGGGTCGACACCCTTCTTCATAATTGATTTGGGATGATCAGCATTGGTTTGTGCATGGAAGATTGATCATGCGCGGGGGGGGGGGGGGGTGAAGGGGAGAGAAGTGAGGGGGGGAGGGGAGAAGGAGTGGAGCCACTTTTAAGTAGTTTAACAGTCTATTTCTTGGTCTTCCTTCGTTCTGAAAACTCCAATGAGCCAATCAAAATTCCCGATCAACGAAGGAGATTGACTACGGCTGCCTTTTACTCGCGGAAAATTTTTCAACATGCTGAAAAATTTTCCTCGACCAAGCTGAGGCCACGAGTATTCGGGAACTTCCATCGAACATGAGAGAGTTCCAGCGACCTCATAGGACCTCCTCGGACCACGTGTCGACCATGCTGCGAGTTTGAAGGTCGAAGACATTCTTCTAAACTTGCAGATTAGGTCTCCCAAGAGGGACAGCCCCTTAATGCACCATGGTCATAGTGTCGCAGCATGCCAAAATGACATTGAAAAACTAATCTCGGGGAGATTGAAGGAATTAGAAATGGATGTACAGTAGTTGCAGCACATTTCAGGTAACAATGTTATACATAAAAATGAAAACCATTAAGAACACTAAAATGTTTGTTCTAATCATTCATTTATTTTTGACAATTGCAAGTGAATTGTAACTCCTTACAAGGGATTGCTCTTTGTGCATTAAATTATATATATTACTTGAAATTAATTTTGTTCTGAATATCTAGGTAGTTGTATATTTTGTCAGTATTAATTCATCTCTCTAAAGCTGGTTAGCAGTTGCACAAACAACACCCACATCCATTTGCGCAGTTAGAGCCTAAAAGAACAAACACTCAATGAATGGCTTTAGTCACTTAGTAAAGAAACGATGGCAACAGTCGCAATGAGGTAATCAATATCAAACCAAGATTGTGAGGTAAAATTGTCAGGTCAGGTCTCTGCTGTAGCCTGTTATGCTTTTCACAGCGTCACCAGGATCTGTTTTAAGGCTGAACACAAACTTTAATCTGGCTAATTTTATTTTGCATCATTGCGCTTGCGAATAAATAAATTCATACGCTTGCATGCCCTCGCAGTTTGGGTGATTTTTGTTCTTGTAAACAGTAAATAAAAAGAAAGAGTTCTTTATATGGAGGAGAACAATGTTGAAAGAGCTATTAAGCATTTCCATAGGTGATGTTGCCATCTTGTGCCTGTTCTTGGTGTATGCAGAGCACCAAGAAAGCTATGAAACCATGCCCGTGTATCAGAGAGTGTTCCTGACCCCATTATCCATCACTATTTAGACCATTCACCTTTTTCAACCCATTTCCATTTGAACCACTCATGACCCTTCTCCCCATCTCCATTTACACCATTCTGTACTCACAATCCTATCTGTTCAGCTTGACCGGCTCGTTCCTTCTTTCTAATTTTGATGTGCCTGCACCGTTCACAACAGTGGAATATCCTTTGAAGCAAGTGGGCAAGAGGGATGATTAATTATTTACATTCTGACGGATCATGGCAGAATCTGATTATAACAGTAAATAAGTGCTGAATATTGGAAAGAAATGTTCCCGCATCATGTGGATGAAGAAATTATTTTAAAAATTCATGGTTTTCCTGATCAGCTAATTAATAATTTATTTTCCTGGAACTCTTCTTCTTCTTGTTTTGGGATGGAAGGATCTGAAGGAATATATACCATTCAGTGTGACAATGATCCATTTTGATCTGATCTAAGTAGTTGCTTGTTTCCTTAAGAATTTATTCAGTAATGAGCTTTTAAAGTAATATCTCTTGACCATAGGCGGTACTTAATTAGACATGATGTGTTAGGATTGGTCTTAAGGACTGTTTAAAAATAACACAGTTGGTTATGTCAACTGCTCAATCACTTATTTTTAAGGTATCTTGCAATTAAAATATTTATACTACTATTAGATTGTGAACTCGGATGGCAGGAAATGTGAGCTAATATTGTTTGCATGTGTTTTGTAATAATGAGAGACGTAAATGTTTTATGCTGTGCTTGACGTCTTTGGGAAACTATATACACTGTGTAACCTTGGGTATGGAATGCTCTCTTGCCTGATTTCCAGGATGCAGTTTAAGATAGGGTGCAGAGTGTGATGAAATTCTGTGTTACAAGGTTTTATTACAATCCATTACAAGGTTCAATTCAAGGCTGCACCTAATGCAAATGTTTTTGTTCATTGGCTTTTAGTAAAGACTAGACCAAGTGGGACCCGTTGGGCCCCGTTCCCCAACCTAATATTCCACCACTCGCCCATTCCCCCAACGCAAGCTGTTCCCCCAACGCAATATTCCACCACTTGCCCATAGTACCCAACTTTGCAGGCGAGGCTCATTTCCCCTCATCTCCTAGTGCTCCCTCCCCCTACTCTTCACCTTCTTTCCCCTCTCCACTTCCCCTCCAAAACCCCTCCCTCACCTCTCCCTCCCTCTGCTTTCCCCTACCCTCAGTCACTCCCTCCCTCCCTCCATAACTCCACTCCCCTCCCTGCCCCCCTTCTATCCCTCACCTCCCTCACTCCTCACCCACTATCCCTCCTCACCCCACTGCCCACCTCTCCCTCTATTCCCCCTCCCTACCTCCCCCACTCCCCCCTCTCTCTCTCTCTCTCTCTCTCTATTCCCCCTCCTCCCCCACTCTCCCTCCTCACCTCCCCCCCTTTCCCCCCTCTCCCTCTCAACCCCTCCACTCCCTCAATCCCCCCCACTCTTCCTCCTCACCTCCCCACGATCTTGAGGGTGCCGCTTCTCTCCCTTCTTGCGTGCCTGGAGCAGCAGCAGCAGCCGTCGCCCTCAGAGCCAGCCTCACCACTCAGCCCACCACATCCTCGGCGTGCCTGGCAGGTAACAGATTGATCCAAAGATAGACACAAAAAGCTGGAGAAGGGTTTCGACCCATTCCTTCTCTCCAGAGATGCTGCCTGTCCCGCTGAGTTAATCCAGCTTTTTGTGTCTGTCTTCGGTTTTAACCAGCATCTGCAGTATAGATTGATCCAGTTTCTGCGGAATAGATTGTTCCAGTTTCTGTTGTTGATACAAATACCATTAATAGTTTGTCAAACGTTTTTTTGTCTAATTATTAAATACAATTCACATTGGAATTCTGTCATTCTGTTACAATGTCAAAACGCTATCTTATTCCACCCTTATTCAAAACACAGCAGTCAGTAAGGAAATAGCTCCCAGCTTTTTCGGTCGGTGGGGGCGCTGCTAGCCAGCAGCCCTGCCAGCAACGTGTTAGTTTTTTCTACTTGTTTGTTTAGTGTGTCTCACTGTGTGTTTTTAATGTATCTCTGTGTGTCGTGTGTGGGGGTAAGGGGGAAACCGCTTTGGTCGCCTTCTCCACGGAGAGGCGACTTTTTCCATGTCGCCTCCCCCGTGGCCTAACAGCAAGGATTGGTGTGGCCTTTCCCGGAGACGTGCCCGGGGCTTCGGCTTCAGCTTCAGCAGCGGGCGCAGCAAGGATGCTTTCGTCGCGGAACGGGTGAGCCCTCGCCGGGGGTTGCCTGAGGGGAGCGCTGAAAGCAGCCTGAAGCCGCGGTTTGCAGAGCTCCAGCTTGCGCCGTCCTGGGCCTGGGATCCCTCATTGGGGACCCGGGAGGAGAAGAGCTCCGACCGCCGGCCCGCGGGCGCGTGGTGGACATACCATCCTGAGCGGGATCCCTCGCCGGGGATCCCTGAAGGGGAGCTCTGACCGCCGACCCTGCAGACCCTGCACTCTGCGGTGCTTCTTGCAGCGGCGGGATCTTTAAATCTTCAACCGCCGGCCTGCGGCCTACACCATCTTGAAGCCGCGGTCTCCGTTGGGGAAGCATCGATTCAGGACTTTCCTGCACCTTGTCTGCACATCTGGACGTCCGCAGCAGCGACTGCGGAGGGTTGAGGTCCCGACCACAGGGGGAAAATGGAGGAGGACTGGCCAATTTTTGTGCCTTCCTGTGGTGGATGTTTGTGTAAATTGTTATTGTGTATTGTGTGTTCTTTTTTATTGTACTGCTGCTGGAAAATTCATTTCACTTGCACTTTATGTTCAAGTGACGAATAAACCTTGACTTGACTTGACTTATTTCAATCTTCTTAGTGCATTGTAGTATTTTGTGAAACAACTTCAGGACCAACAAAGTTGGTGTTTTATTTGAAGAAGTTCTCTTCATTCAGTTGGTCTGGTTTAAAATAACTTCAGGGCTGTTATCAAAAGCGATTTCAATATCTTATACCTGAATGCCCCTGGATGTTTCCCACTGTCTTTCATTCTGGCCTCCAGTATATCAATTTATTTTGTATTTCAAGGGGATTGTATTGTAGGCAGAACATGAAGCGGTGCTGTGCCATTTACAGATCACAAGACTCGCTTCAGTTTTTTTTAAGGGGCTGAGATTGTGTGTAGGCACCATTCTAAATAAATGATCAACTCCAGGAGCAAAAGATGATCAGGCCTGGTGTTGTCTTTGCTCATATTCTTGTTCACATAAGGAGAATCTTGAAAATTATAAGTTTGATTGACCTGTAAGGACACAAAGTGCTGAAGTAACTCAGCAGGTCAGGCAGTATCTCTGGAGAACATGGATAGGTGAAGTATCAGATCGGCACCCTTCTTCAGACTGATTATAGGGTGGGTGGGGGGAGGGGGGGAAGAAAGCTAGAAAGAGGGAGGGGCAGGACAAAGCATGCTAGATGAGTGAAGGACATTGGAGATTAAGTTAAACCCAAATGTACCAGAACTGATCTTAGTATCCACCAGCAAATGATCCACTTTTACAACAAACTATAGCTTAGACAAAAGATAATAAGTGCAGGAGTAGGCCATTCAGCCCTTCGAGTCAGCACCACCATTCAATGTGATCATGGCTGATCATCCCCAATCAGTACCCTGTTCCTGCCTTCTTCCCATATCTCCTGACTCCGCTATCTTTAAGAGCCCTATCTCACTCTCTCTTTAAAGTATCCAGAGAACCGGCCTCCACGGCCCTCTGAGGCAGAGAATTCCACGGACTCACAACTGTCTGTGTGAAAAAGCATTTCCTCGTCTCCGTTCTAAATGGTTTACCCCTTATTCTTAAACTGTGCCCCTGGTTCTGGACTCCCCCAACATCGGGAACATGTTTCCTGCCTCTAGCGTGTCCAAACCCTTAATAATCTGGATACTTTCAAGATAGTGGTGTCAGGGGATATGGGGAGAAGGCAGGAACGGGGTACTGATTAGGGATGATCAGCCATGATAACATTAAATGGTGGTGCTGGCTCGAAGGGGCCGAATGGCCTACTCTTGCACCTATTGTCTATTATCCATAATCTTATATGTTTCAATAAGATCCCCTCTCATCCTACTAAACTGCAGAGTATACAAGCCCAGTCGCTCCATTCTCTCAGTTACTGGAATACAACGGCACAAATGAAGAATCTTTTGTTTTTGTTGTCCTTCTTCTGAAATGTTATCTTCAACCCTGCCTTCCAAAAGACACAGGCAATGTTACTACAAGGGTAGGATTTCCTGTGTTGGCCACAATGAAATACATTGGAGCAATGCCAAGGGGAAAAAAAATCAAGCTATACAGATTGTGAGTCCATATCTGAATCTATCTGACTTTTTCCCCATTAATTTAAGATGGACAATTTCCTCAGCTCCATTAGTGTATGTTATTCGTTAAAGGTTTTTCCTCTCTGTATTGGTAGTGGAGACAGACACGATTGTGGCATTTAAGAGGCTTTTAGATAGGCACATGAACATGCAGGGAATGGAATGGTATGGATCACATGCCTGGGGAGGAGATTAGTTTCACCTGACCATGTTCGGCACAGACATTGTGGGCCAGAGGGCCTGTTCCTGTGCTGTACTGTTCTATGTTCTATTGTGCTCAAACAATTTAAGGTGTTCATGAGAAGGGATGGGAACGTTTGCACCACTCTTATAATATTGGATATGTTCCGTATCCAGGTCTTATACATTTTGAAACATCTCAGCATCTGCAAATGATGCAGATCAAATGCAATAATCACTCACACGAGGCTGTGTTTCAGGACATTTATTGATGTTAATCACTGCTCAGCAGCAATATTCAGATCCCTTTTGACTGGGAATAGTTAGTAATCATAAGTGGAGGGTATTTAGAAGAAGATTTGTAAATGCTTAACACCATTTGCATTTTGAAAACATCAATAAACCTCAGTATTAATATATCACTAATGATAAATTAACATAGAAAATTGTTCATTTTCAATAATATGCAGCTTAGCAAACAGAAGTTAGACTTGCCACACCTGCATTATATGCAAAGTACAGCATATTCCTGAAAACAGAGTGGAATAACAAATATATATTCACATTTAACAGAACATGATTTGGAGAAGAGGTAGCCATTAATTGCACTGTTGTCACTCTCTTGACAAATATGACATTGGCAGAAGTTGTTGAACATTTACGCTTTCTGGATCGGTATGCCCACAGTGATGGACAACAACTCGCAATGCTATTTTATATGGTCGCAGGCCTTTTCGGCAATTTTGAGGCTTGAATCATTATTAGTTAAAAGAAATGTGCTCACTTTAGAAATTACATTACTATTATTTAATCATGTGTCCATTCATATTATATTACACACATCAATGCAAAACGTATTTTTTCCTACAACACTTCCTTCTAAATATATTATGTTCAGTCATTTTAATGTAAGTCAGAGAGCCATACAGTGTGGAAATAAGCACTTTGGCCCAACTAGCCCACGTCAGCCAACATGTCCCCACCTGCCCACGTTTGACCCAAAACCCTGATCCTATCCATGTACCGGGCCAAATGTTCCTTAAACCTAACTATAACATCTCCCTCAACTACCTCCTCTGGCAGCTCGTTCCATATACCCACCATCCTTTGTGTAAAGATCTTACCCCCTCACCTTAAAACTGTGTCCTATGTGTCCTCTTGATTTTCGCACTCTGGGCCAAAGACTGTGCATTTACCCAATCTATTCCTCTCATGATCTTGTATACAGCTATATGAAATCACCCCTCATCTTCCTGCGCTCCATGGAATAAAGTCCTAGTCTGTTCAACCTCTCTCTATGCTGTAGCACAGGCCCTCGAGTCCTGGCAACATCCACGTAAAACGTCTCTGCACCCATTCTAGCTTGACAATATCTTTCCCATAACATGGTGAACAAAACTTTGCACAATACTCTAAATGTGGCCTCACCGATGTCTTATAAAACTGCAGCATGACCTCCCAACTGCTATACTCAGTACTCTGACTGATAGCTAATGTGGCAAAATCCGTCTTGACCACCCTCTCTGCCTGTGATGCCACTGTCAAGGAACTATATACTTGCACACCTAAATCCCTCTGCTCTACTGCACTTTCCAGAGCCCTGCCATTCACTGTGTGAAAGTGTAATAGTGATGAATTGCTAATGAATTAGGCACATGTAAGATATCTAATTTATTCTCCTTCCTTGCTAGATTAGTGTGGGTCATAAGGGATTCTGTGTAACCCAAATGTACCAGAATTGATCTTAGTATCCACCAGCACATGAGCCACTTCTACAACAAACTATAGCATACTGGAAATCAACGACCAAATGTAGACAACAACATCTCGTTATTTTACATTCCCTGCAGCATTACATTCAGAGCCCCTCTCATCTGGCTAGGTTAAGCCACTCACTGGAAATACTTTGCTAGATTACATTGGGGGAACCTGCTGAGAACTTTAATGGAGCTTTGCTTATCTGAGTGAGAGAACTTTTTAAAAACATTCTCCTTCATTTTCTTCAATGAGCTGAAGATACCTATTCTCTTCCAGAGTTTGAATCTTGTTGAGGAGTCTCTAAAGATTTGGTTTTAATTGGTAACCATGGTCCCAAGGAGCCATCCATTCATTACATTCTCTTCTACAAATAGCCTTGGAAACATACAATAAAGGAGTTGAAGCTTGGAGATTAGTAGTCACCTGGAAGGTTCATGCTTTGTGTTGACACAGTCTGTGCACTGGAGAAATGATTTCCTTTCCTATTGAGGTAAGACATTGAACTGCCCATGGTATCAACAATCAATGTTCCAAGCACTTGGCAACCCATCAACACTATAAAATAGTTGTTGGCGAGAAACCAGTTGCTATGGTGATTTTGGACATTTTCTACATCTGAAAAGTGCCAGCTGATTTTTTTTTAAGACCCTGTATTTAAATTGTGTATCACCGAATCTTAAAAATCTTGGCGTACTTATTTATGCATCATATATTTTAATATATCGCAAATATCCCACTGCTTTTTCGCACTAAACAACTTATTGGTGAGTTTCTAAGCAGGAACAGAAAACATAAAATGAAACATTTGTTGGTGAAATGTTGGCAAACACATATTCTTCTTCGACTAGGGATCTTTATTGAATATATGAAGGCCCAAACGTGCTTGGTACCTGGCAAAATATGTTGAACCCACAGTGTCCAACAGAACAATGGATGTTTATTTAAGGTCTACTGAAACAAAATTCTATAGTACATAGAGCCCAGGGTGCCAATGATCAAGCAGTAAATACTTTATGTGGTGAAAATTGTTTCCTTCAAGCTCTGCACTTTTGTAAAATGTGTAAAATAAAGCATGGTGATTGTGGGCCTGGTTTGTGGATAACAAATGTTTGCTTATGGAGGCAGAGGTACAGCAAAGATCTGGAGAAGTAGCAAACAGAATGCATCAAGATCTTGTTGTGGTGAGAGGGCAGTCAGCTTCTGGGAGAACTGAGAGGTTAAGTGGTTGGAATATTTAGACTTTAGAGATACAGCATGGAAACAAACAACATTGTCTCACCCTGTACATTAGCATTATCCTCCACACACCGGGGACCATTTATAATTTTACCAAAGCCAATTAACCGACAAACCTGTGCGTCTTTGGAGTGTGGGAGGAAACTGGAGCATAGATACATAGAAGGAGGCCCTTTGAGCCAGCACCGCCGTCCAATGTGGTCATCGCTGATCATCCATAATTAGTACCCCATTCCTGCATTCTCCCCACATCGCTTGATTCCACTAGCCTTACAAGCTCTATCTAACTCTCTTTTGAATGTATCCAGTTAGTCGGCCTCCACTGCCTTCTGAGGCAGAGAATTCCACAAATTTGCAACTCTCTGGGTGAAAAAGTGTTTCCTCATCTCAGTTCTAAATGGCTTATCCCTTATTCTTAAACTGTGGCCCCTGGTTCTGAACTGCCCCAACATCAGGAACATTTCCTGCATCTAGCGTGTCCAACCCCTTAATAATTTTATATGTTTCTATAAAATATCCTCTCATTCTTCTAAATTCCAGTGCATACAAGCCCAGTCGTTCCATTCTTTCAGCATGTGATGGTCCCGCCATCGCAGGAATTAACCTCGTGAACCTACACTGCACTCCCTCAATAGAAAGAATAACCTTCCTTAAATTAGGTGACCAAAACTGCACATAATACTCCAGGTGTGGTCTCACCAGGGCCCTGTACAACTGCAGAAGGACCCCTTTGCTCCTATACTCAAATCCTCTCATTATGAAGGCCAACATGCCATTAGCTTTCTTCACTGCCTGCTGTACCTGCATGCTTACTTCCAGTGACTGATGTGCAAGGCCACCCAGGTCTCGGTACACTTCCCCTTTTCCTAATCTGACACCATTCAGATAATAATCTGCCTTCTTGTTCTTGCCACCAAAGTGGACAATCTCACATTTATCCACATTATACCTCATCTGCCATGCATCTGCCTACTCGCAGGGTCCAAGTCACCCTGCATCCTCATAGCATCTACTTCGCAGTTCAAACTGCCACCCAGCTTTGTGTCATCTGCAAATTTGCTAATGTTACTTTTAATTCCTTCATATAAATCATTAATACAGATATATATTGTGAATACCTGCGGTCCCAGCACCAAGCCTTGCGGCACCCCACTAGTCACTCCCTGCCATTCTGAAAGGGAACAGTTAATTCCTACTCTTCGTTTCCTGTCTGCCAACCCATTTTCTATCCATGTCAATACCCTACCCCCAATACCGTGTGTTCTAATTTTGCCCTCTAACCGGAGCACCTGGAGAAAACCCGCACGATCATGGGGAAAACGTATAAACTCCATACAGACAGCAGCCGGATCTCTAGTGTTGTAAGACAACAACTCTACCATTGTGCCACTGTGTCGCCCACTAACTAGTCATGACTAGTGTGGGCCTCTTTGGGAAGGTCATCAGGAACATTAACTCCAAGTTGTCCTTAAGCAGTGGTCTCTAAATCCTGTTATTTTGCTATGATCTCTTCCACTGTATGCTTGGGTCCCTTTCACTAATACTAAAGTAACAAGCCTTTTGTGAGCTCTGGATGAATTTGTCAGCGACTATCCCATGAACTAAAATTAAGAGAAGTGATGTTGGGGTTTGTACAGCATTGGACACCACTCGGTATGTCAATTCTCTTCTGACTATTATTGCAAAAGACGCAAAAAATCTGAATGACAAATCGCTATATCCATTTTCTTCTGACTATTAATACAAAAGATACAAAAAATCAGAATGAGAAATTGCTGAATTGAAATTTTGCCACAGAGAGTACATAAACATTATGATAAAACTTCTAGCCAAATTTCAGTTTAACATACAATCCATGCAACACTCTTGACAATATAACACTTCCTTATTGTTGAAACCAATCCATCTCTTTAACTTATGACTTGGGATGGGACTCCGTGCAGAGTGGAGCTGGGGTTGTGATTAGGAATTGAATTGAATTGAAAGATAGTGAACTGAACAACCCTATTGACCCAATGGGTCAAGTGATAATAGCCTCTTGGTATTCTAAACTTACATATTTGAAACTCCTACCTCAAACTGACTGGGCTGACTTAACTTCTGATGGTTGGGAGTCACCCTGGTGAGAATTTGCCCACTGATTCTGATCATGAAGATGGTGCCTACCAGGCTAACATGCCCGGACTCAATGTATCCTTATCTCTTTGGCAGGTTAGACCCTCCAGTTCCATAGTGCATTATTGGGTATATGTTTATAACAAGCACCCACGTAGATCTGAAGAAGTCTTGGCCCGAATCGTCACCCATTCCTTCTCTTCAGAGATGCTGCCTGTCCCGCTGAGTTATTCCAGCATTTTGTGTCTACCCAATTAGTTACTGATCCTTACTTTGACCACCTGTACTCAAACCTGTGCTAAGAGACTTCCCTGCAAAAAACAAACTGCTGGAGCGAGCAAAGCAGCATCTGTGCCTACCTATGTATATAGCCACAGAGCTACGCAGCATGATAGCAGACCCTCCAGCCCAATTGTTCCATGGTGGTATAGTTGCCTTGCTGAGCCAGTTTCATTTGCCTGCATTTTGACCTATTCCCCTTTAAACCCTTCCTGTCCATGAAAGTGTCGTGGGCCGGAAAGTTGTAGTTGTACCTGCCTCTGGCAACATGTACTGGTATTGGTTTACCATCATGTGGACAATGAAAAACGTTATTTGCATGCTATCCAGCTATATCATGCCATACATGGGTTGGGAGATTGGAACTACAACCTTAGCTTATGAGAGGATCATTTATTAGTCTGATAACAGCAAGGAATCTCTTCCTACAATTTGTACATTTGCTGATTACTTAGTTCTTTCCATTTTGAATGAAAGAAATGCTGCTCCAGAGATGCTGCCTGACCCCAGCGTTGGCCACCCTGCCTGTAGATATAGCTAGCATGCTCAATCTCCCTTGATGTTGTCAAGGCTCGTTGCTTTCCATTTAGTGAAAGTCATAAACAGCAGATGCTGGAAATTAAAAATAAAAGCAGAAAATGGTGGAAATCCATAGCTGAAAATGTCTGCCTTCTCCGCATTTTGCTTGTACATTCTTTTACGTACACAAGAACCTGCAGGTGCTAGTTTACAAAAAAAAGGTACACAATGCTGGGAATAACCTAGCAGGTCAGGCAGCATCTGTAAAGAAAATCAATGGGTGACGATTCGGGTCAGTTCCCTTGTGCAGACTGATTATAGAAGGGGGGGGAAAGCTGGAAAAGAGATCGAGGCAGCATAAAACCTGGCAAGTGAGAGGCAGAGGGCGTTTTGATTGTCAGATGATTGGACAAAATCCAGAGATGAAAAGACAAAACGTAGGAAATATAGGGATGAATGTGAGGTTGTCCACTTTGGTGGCAAGAACAAGAAGGAATATAGGGATGTAGGTAGAAGGGGTTAGTGAAAGGGGAAAGGAGGAATGAATATGGTTCCATGTGGAGCATAGGGAAGAGAGGGGGGGGATGGGGGAGGGAAGTCTTTGTAAGTTAGTTAGCTAAAACTGGAGAATTCAATGGTCATACTGCTGGGGTGTAAGCTACCCAAGTAGTATATGATTTATCCTATCAGAAACATCCCACATTCCTGCAGCTTAACAAATTTATTTCCTCTCCTTTCCCGTCCTGTTGAAGGGTCTTTGACCTGAAACATTAACTCTGCTTCTCTTCCCTCCTATGTGACCCACCCTGCTGTGTTGTTCCAACATTTTCTGTTTTTATTTCATCACACAGCAGATCAGATAACATTGACATTTCTGATGAAGGGCCTTCAACCTGGTTTCTCTTTCCACAGATGCTGCTTGGCCAGCTTGGCGTTTCCAACATTTCTGATTTGCTTTCGGTTCCACTTAAGTTGGGCTTGAACTCAGCTGAGTAAAAATGGTGTGAGTAAAAAAAATCAAAACATCATCTTACCCTACATACTGCAGAGTTCCCATCAGGTGGAGAATTCATTTTGCTTCTACAACTTAAGGCTATATTGGTATTTTAGTCCAGAATCTGAGTTAGAAGCAAAAGAGCCACTCACATAGGTAAGCTGCTATTTCCTGATGAAGCTCAACACAGATCACAGTGTTATAATGTGTTAAAGAAGGAACTGCAGATGCTGGAGAATCGAGGGTTACACAAAAAGCTGGAGAAACTCAGCGGGTGCAGCAGCATCTAAGGAGCGAAGGAGATAGGCGACGTTTCGGGTCGAGACCAAGGGTCTCGACCCGAAACGTCGCCTATCTCCTTCGCTCCTTAGATGCTGCTGCACCCGCTGAGTTTCTCCAGCTTTTTGTGTAACTCACAGTGTTATAATATCGTCGTAGCGCAGCAGATGAGTTTGGCCTAGAAATGAATTATTACCCACACTTTAATTGGTAGCACCATTACAGATCCCTAAAACAGCCACTGAAATCTCAGTTAAGTTCGTTAAGAATGCAAACATTGGACAATGGGCTCTATGGAGCTTGGAATCCTCTTCCAGTTTAATCTATTGTGCATAGCAGGCCTATTCAAGTAATCCACTCAGTTACCTTCTTCACACATTGATTGAGAATATTGTAGACACACTAGCTCAAAGCTGAAGTGGGGTATTGATGCTAATACAATGTTCCAAAGAGCAACTTCAAGGGTGGCCAGTACTTCACATTTTCAATATGCAGCCTTTAACTTTAAAATCATTGTAGAGTGATATAGCAAAGAGCTTGAAATACGTGTCAATGAAGAGTGCTTGAATACGACGACAAAAACAGCACAATTATTCACATTTGTTTTATCATCTGCCTCTCTTACATCTTTACTTCAACAAACTTGCAAATAACTTTTAGTGAAAATACTGTGTGTTCTAGTTTTGAGCTGCAAGGCATTGTGTATGATCAACCCCCTGTAATTACTCATTCGTGCTGTGTCGTTCTATTCAATGAATCCCTGACCTTGCAGGAAGCACTAGAATTTTAGTGATAGCTTTTTTTCTACCTATTTTCAATCATTCTTTAGGCCACTCATTCACTGTGTAAAAGTGGGATTGGTCTCAACTTTTGTGTCTATAATGGCAACAAGGATCACCAACCTGTACTTCATTTCTTCTTCCCACATTCATCTATTTGCACAAATTGGCCTAAATCTGGGAATAGCTGGGAGAAATTGCCATTTGATGACTTACCCTTTACTGAAGGGGTGTTTCAGACTACATCATCTACATGAAAAAGCTGACTATTTGTAATACTACTACAGCACAATCTTAGAATAGGTTTTTTTTATCGCAAGTGCACAGAGCCACATATGTGACTAAATATCTATACATCAAAACTGCACTTAGAGCTGATGTATGGGTGCTGTCAAATACCGTGGTTTAATTTTTTAGTTTAGTTTAGTTTGGATGTACAGCGTGGAAATGGGCCATTCGGCCCACTAAGTCCGTGCTGATCAACGACTACCCGTACACTAGTTCTATAGTCTCCCAGTTTTGCATTCTACACACAATTTTACAGAAGCCAATTAACCTACAAACCTGCAAGTCTTTGGAGTTGATAAAAAACTACATACAAGATCTTACTTAAAAAGCTGAGTCTATTATAAAAATGTTTGAGCCTAATTCTTATGTAAATATGAAGTTATTAACATGTGATCGCTTTGGAGAGCTGGAGACTTGTGAATTAAAACCCACCCGATAATTTGCTTCAAGGGCATACTGTCGAGAATATTCCAATCATTCAACATGGGCACTGGAGGGAACAAAATCCTTCAAAACCTTTAGAAACAGGAGCAAGAAGAAATGAAAGCTCCATTTCAATACTGTGTGCACAATTTTCATCCATTTGTCAGAACAGTAACATTATAACAAAGCACACAATTGTACAAGTACAACTATGCATTGGGACTGAGTTAATTTAATTCATTATCATCCAGCGTTATCCAATGTGGTGTCAACTACCAGTGACCTCAGCTCCCTACTGACTTGGAGGATGGAAGACCATACCTTCATAGCAGTATGAAATTAAACACAAAAATCATGACCCTGAAAGTGTGAGCTTTTTTCTCCACCATCAACAGCATAGCAGAATGGGGCTCGGCAGTCAACAGACAGTGCTCTAGAAACCCATCCTAATGCCCATGTTTGAACAGATAATCACTGGCAAAGCTCTGCAGATATTAGAATTGACCTGAGAAAAATGCCACGGTGTAGCCTGGGGCCATTATGAAGTTTAGAAAAAAGTACCTTTTTTTTCTTTTAAGACTAAGAAAGGCCAATCTTTCAAATATAATTGAACACACTGCAGGTGATTATTTTGCACTGGCCCTTTCAAAGGCTAAATGACCATGTTTACAAGTAGCTGTTCCACATGATCAAGTAGGGGTGGCACAGTGGCGCAATGGTAGAGTTGCTGCCTTGAAGCGTCAGAGACCCAGGTTTGATCCTGACTATGGGCACTTGTCTCTATGGCGTTTGTACATTCTCCCTGTGACCGCTTGGGTTTTATCCGGGTGCTCTGGTTTTCCCCCACACTCCAAAGAGAGGGTTTGCAGGTTAATTGGCTTCTGTAAATTGTCCCTAATCTGTGAGATAGAACTAGTGTATGGGGATCATTGGTTGTGCGGATTCGGTGGGCCTGTTTCCAGGCTGTATCTCTAAAACTAAAACTAAAGTGATGTTGCATTAGAGGAATGGCCTGGGACCGAAAACAACTTAAGGAATAGAAAAAAACATCCCTATTATGACAAAACATTAAGCTTCACAATGGACATGTCTGAAACCGGCAGATATAGAGCATAGAACATTGAAGTGTACAGTACAACAACTGGCCCTTCGGCCCACAATGTTTTGTGGAAACATCAAGCCAAGATCATCACAGTTCTTCTCCCTGTTCAATACCCATATCCCTTCATTCTCTGCATATCCATATCCCTATCCAAGTCTTTTAAATGCCACTAACATACCTGCTTCAACCACCACCACCGGCAATGCATTCCAGAGATTCACCACCCTCTGTGTAAACAAAAACTTACCCTGCACAATTCTTTTAAACTTTGCCCCACTAATCTGATATATGTTTTCCACTTGGATATGTTTTCCACTTTCAATTTCTTAGTGAATACCTTAAGGCAATTTGGATATTTTCATATTCTTGCCCAGCTGTTGAATCACGAGGAAAAAATAGGTAGCGGGTAGAGTGACGCAGTTGTGGGCACAGTGGCGCAGTGGTAGAGCTACTGCCTTACGGCACCAGAGACCGGGGTTCGATCCTGACTACTATGGAGTTTAAACGTTCTTCCGGTGACCACATTGGTTTTCTCCGGGTGATCCAGTTTCCTCCTACACTCCAAAGACGTGCAGGTTTGTGGGTTCACAAAAGGCAGGAGAAACTCAGCGGATGCAGCAGCATTTAAGGAGCGAAGGAGATAGGCAACGTTTCGGGCTAAAACCACTTCTTCAGACTGATGGGAGGTGGGTGGGGCGAGGAGAAGAAAGGAAAAAGGAGGAGGAGGAGCCCAAGGGCTGGGGGAGAAGTGGGAAGGGGAGGAGACAGCAAGGGTTAACAGAATTGAGAAATTTCAATGTTCAAGCCCAGAGGATGCAGACTCCCCAAGCGGAATATGAGGTGCTGTTCCTCCAATTTGCGGTGTTGCTCACTCTGGCCGTGGAGGAGGCCCAGGACAGAGAGGTCAGATACAGAATGAGAGGTGGAGTTGAAGTGCTGAGCCACCGGGAGGTTGGGTTGGTTATTGCGGACCGAGCGGAGGTGTTCAGCGAAATGATCGCCCAGCCTCCGCTTGGTCTTACCGATGTAGATCAGCTGGCATCTAGAGCAGCGGATGCAGTAGATGAGGTTGGAGGAGGTGCAGGTGAACCTCTGTCGGACCTGGAAGGACTGCTTGGGTCCCTGAAAGGAGTGGAGGGGGGAGGTAAAGGGACAAGTGTAGCATCTCTTGCGGTTGCAAGGGAAAGTGCCTGGGGAAGGGGTGGAGCGGGAGGGAAGGGTAGAATTGATATGGGAGTTGCGGAGGGAGCGGTCTTTGCAGAAGGCAGACAGGGGGAGAGATGGGAAGATGTGGTGAGTGGTGGGGTCACGTTGGAGGTGGCGAAACTGGCGGAGGACTATGTGTTGTATGTGCCGGCTGGTGGGGTGAAAGGTGAGGACCAGGGGGACTCTGCCCTTGCTGCGAGTGGGGGAATGGGGAGAGAGGGCAGTGTTGCGGGGTATGGAGGAGACCCTGGTGCGAGCCTCATCTATAGTGGGGGAGGGGAATCCACGTTCTTTGAAGAATGAGGACATTTGTGATGATCTGGTGTGGAACACCTCATCCTGGGAGCAGGTGCGGCATAGACGGAGGATTGGGAATAGGGGATGGAGTCCTTACAGGAAGCAGGGTGGGAGGAAGAGTAATCCAGGTAGCTGTGGGAGTCCGTTGGTTTGTAGTGGATGTCGGTCAGGAGTGTATCACCTGCAATAGAGATGGTGAGGTCAAGGAATGGTAGGGAAGTGTCGGAAATGGTCCAAGTGTATTTGAGTGCCGGATGGAAGTTGGTGGTGAAATGGATGAAGTCAGTCAGTTTTGTGTGGGTGCAAGAGGTGACACCAAAGCAGTCATCGATGTAACAGAGCTTGAGGTCGGGGATGGGGCCCTGGTACGCCAAGAACAAGGATTGTTCAACGTACCCGACAAAGAGGCAAGCGTAGCTCGGGCCCATGCGTGTGCCCATAGCTATGCCTTGTGTTTGGAGGAAATTGGAGGACTCAATAGAGAAGTTATTGAGGGTAAGGACCAGCTCCGCTAGACGGAGGAAGGTGTCAGTGGATGGGAATGGGTTGCTCCTCTGGTCGAGGAAGAACCGGAGGGCTTTGAGACCATCCTGGTGGGGGATGGAGGTGTAGAGTGACTGGACGTCCATGGTGAAGATGAGAGGATGGGGGCCTGGAGAATGGAATGTGCGGAGCCGACGGAGAGTGTCTGAGGTGTCTTGAACATAGATGGGGAGGGATTTAACCAAGGGGGGTAGGATGGTCGAGGTATGTGGAAATGTGTTCGGTGGGGCACGAACAGGCAGAGACAATGGGTCTGCCGGGGCAGTCAGGTTTGTGGATTTTGAGGAGAAGGTAAAATCGAGCCGTGCGGGGCTGGGAAACGATGAGGTTGGAGGCTCGGGGGTGCAGGGAGCCGGAGTTGATGAAGTCGGTTATGGTGCTCGAGATGGTGGCCTGGTGCTCGTCAGTGGGGTCATGGTCCATGGGTAAGTAGGAGGAGGTGTCCGAGAGTTGGCGCATGGCCTCCGCTTTGTAGAGATCGACGCGCCAGACTACCACGGCACCTCCCTTGTCGGCGGGTTTGATAACCGAGTCTGGGTTGTTACGGAGTGAGTTGATGGCTGTACGTTCGGGGGGGGGGGGGGGGGGGGGGGAGGAATTAGGGAAATTCCTAATTAGGAATTAGTGGGTTAATTGGCTTCTGTAAATTGTAAACTGTCACTAGTGTGTAGAATAGTGATAGTGTACTGGGTGATTGCTGGTCGGCGCAGACTTGGTGAACTGTAGGGCCTGTTTCCACACTGTATCTCTAAAGTCTAAATTACTATTGCTATTCTTTCAGTGAAAACTATTAAATTTTGTTAGTGGTCCGGGTAAGGGTTTACGTGGGATTTGTGGATTTGCTCATGGACATGCGAAAATAGATTACAGGCAAATAAATAGAGGATTGGGGCTGATGGGTGTATTCTAAGAGCTAGCATTGACTCAAGGGGAAAAATGGCCTCCTGGATCATAAAGCACCATGAAAAAAAATAACATGAATGTCTCTTGGGTCAACTTTTCTCTATTACTATAGCTTCCTTGCCAGCGCAATCTTATTGAAGGACAAAATTAATGAAAAGCACAAAGGCCAGATATATTTGTTATGCACTAATTTTATTCTTCTGCCGAGTCCTCCTAACCTGTCCAAGGAGAATTAGACGACAATATTCTCCTGCTGGTTAATTGTATAAAATCCTGTGACATTACCGTATTCGTCCTCTGCTGCTGGGATCAATTTTACTGGGAAGCAGATGGCAGGTTCTGTCACCTAGAAGCGATGTTGATGAGATATTCTTGCTGAAAGAGGATAGGAAGACACATATATTGAAGGATGACGGATTGTGACAACTTTCGTTTTATCTGATGTCAGCACAGAATCATTTCACCACTATGTTATTAGAGTATGTAAATGTAGAGTGTACAGGACCCTAGTGAGACCACACCTGGAGTATTGTGTGCAGTTTTGGTTCCCTAATTTGAGGAAGGACATTCTTGCTATTGACGGACTGCAGCGTAGGTTACAAGGTTAATTCCTGGGATGGCAGGACTGTCATATGCTGAGAGAATGGAACGGCTGGGCTTGTACACTCTGGAGTTTAGAAGGATGAGAGGGGATCTTATTGAAACATATAAGATTATTAAGGGTTTGAACATGCTAGAGGCAGGAAACAGGTTCCCGATGTTGGGGGAGTCCAGAACCAGGGGCCACAGTTTAAGAAGGGGTAAGCCATTTAGGGGTAAGCCATTTAGAACAGAGATGAGGAAACACTTTTTCACACAAAGAGTTGTGAGTCTGTGGAATTTTCTGCCTCAGAGGGTCGTGGAGGCCAGTTCTCTGGATACTTTCAAGAGAGAGCTAGATAGGGCTCTTAAAGATAGCGGAGTCAGGGGATGTGGGGAAAAGGGAGGAACGGGGTACTGATTGGGGATGAGCAGCCATGATCACATTGAATGGCAGTGCTGGCTCGAAGGGCCAAATAGCCTACTCCTGCACCTATTGTCTATTGTCTATTGAGTGAAATAACTTCCTGTTGAGCTAATTGAGGTTATGTTCACAAAAGCTCTCCAAGTACCACTGGGTCATCAACTCCATTTTGAACCCAAGGAAAACCTCACAACTGAATTAATTTTTCTGCTGGTGCCTTTTTTTCAGCTCCCTGGTAAAGGCAATTGGGAGCTAGAAGTAAACAAGTGAGGGGTGGGTAGCACCTCTGGGGAAAAAATAAGAGTTGCCATGTCAGGTTTTAACCCATCATCAGAAAATTCCAAGTTCTGGCAAAGGTCATCAACCTGATATGTTAACTCTCTTTCTCTTTGCATAAATGCTGCCTGCTCTGCAAATTCTTTTTTTTTTTTCAGAATTATATCTATAGTGGGGTTAATTTGTGTTATTTTTAAATAACCTAAAATCTGACTTTAGTCACTGTCTGATTCTTGATTAGTACAGATGTCAGAGGTTACGGGGAGAAGGCAGGAGAATGAGGTTTGGAGGGAGAGATAGATCAGCCATGATTGAATGGCAGAGTAGACTTGATGTGCCGAATGATCTAATTCTACTCCTATCCCTTGACCTTATGACCTAAGGGTGCCATATTTTTGGATGGAATGCTCTCATTGAGAAATACACATGATCTAATATGGAAGCAGGAATTCATAGCTGTAGAAGACTCGGTTTCGTAAGACTTTGCAGCCAACATATTCAGTGGAAGTATACTCACTGGTTGGTTCTGTGATGTAAATATAAACATACCTCTAGTTTCCCTCTCCCCTGACTCTCAGTCTGAAGAAGGGTCTTGACCCGAAACATCACCTATTCCCTTTATCTGGAGATGCTGCCTGACTCGTAGTTTTACTCTAGCATTTTGTGTCTATCTTCTGTGCAAACCAGCATCTGCTACACATATTAATTAATGTGATGTGCAAAAACCAAACTGCGCAGAAACATAGTGGCTATGGAAGGAAATGGACAATAGATGTTTCCAGTCGAGACCCTGCACTCTGGACTGAAAGAGTGAAGGTGAGATAGTCAATGTCAATAGATGAGGGGAGCGGGACAAGAGCTGGTATGTGATGGGTGGATCCAGGTGAGGAGGGGTGGAATGGTGGATGGAGATGGGTGGGGGCAGTGGTGGGTATGTATATGACAACAGAGGCTGGGATATGATAGGAGGAGCTAACCAGGGGCTGCAGATGATGGAATCTCAGAGGAAAGGAAGGTGGAGTATGGATCCAAGTAAATAAGGTGGGGTGGTCAGAGAGGAACAGCAGGTCATGTGACCTGACGCGAGGAGAGCGTGGGTGATGAGCTGATAGAATGAGTAGGGAAGAAGCCGTATGAGAGGGGTTGAGGTGCTGCGGGAGAGAAAGGTATACGTGGGAGGATCTGGGCAGTTGGAGAGACTGAAATTCAGATTGCCTGAAAGTAGAGAATTCTTGCCACCAGATTGTAGACTATCGAGTTGGGATATGATGTGCAAGTGTTGTTTTAGGTTTGGTTAGGTCACTAGCCCTCATTGAGGTGAGTGGTGGGAAAAGTGAAGTTGGAAGTGCAACTATTTCCTTCTGGAATGAGGACAAATATGTTTTAATACATGCAAAATGTCATAAAGTGACATGATTATCAAATACTTTGTGTGCATAATAATAAATTGGTACCAAAGCTATAATGCAAATGCACCAATGTCAAAGTCAAAAGAGTTTATTGTTATGTGTCCCTGACAGGACAATGAAAATCTTTCTTTGCATAGCACAACAGAACATAGTAGGCATTGATTAAAATTATATACAGAAATACACATGTGAATTAATAAATTAATAAAGTGCAAATACCAGATGGAGGAATATTAATGTTCAGAGTTCCAAGCCAAGTTTAATAGCCTGATGGCTGTGTGGAAGTAGCTATTCCTAAACTGGGTTGTTGCAGTCTTCAGGCTCCTGAACCTTCTACCTGAAGGTAGCAGGGAGATGTGTGTGGCCAGGATGGTGCGGGTCTTTGATGATGCTGCCAGCCTTTTTGAGGCAGCGACTGCGATAAATCCCCTCGATGGAAGGAAGGCCAGAGCCGATGATGGACTGGGCAGTGTTTACTACTTTTTGTAGTCTTTTCCTCTCCAGGGCACTCAAATTGCCGAACCAAGCCACGATGCAACCGGTCAGCAAGCTCTCTACTGTGCACCTGTAGAAGTTAGAGAGAGTCCTCCTTGACAGACCAACTCTCCGTAATCTTCTCAGGAAGTAGAGGCGCTGATGAGCTTTCTTAATAATTGCATCAGTGTTCTTGGACCAGGAAAGATCTTCACAGATGTGCACGCCCAGGAATTTGAAGCTCTTGACCCTTTCAACCTTCGACCCGTTGATATAAACAGGACTCTGGGCCCCCATCCGACTCTAGTCAACAACCATGGGGGGTAACATTAGCCAAAAGGCACTTTTCTGCATTAGATGCTCGTGTGAAATTTACGAGTGGAAGATTCTTCTTTAACCGGTTTTTAGGATGTTGATGTTCCTGCAAAATCAGCATTCACTGGTGATGGAATACCTTTTGTTTTATAAAATTACACGGTTAGTTAGACTCTAGCAGAAGAATACTATTCTGGTGATAAATTACAAATTATACCATTGAGAAAGTCAGCCTAATCTTACATTTCCACAAATAGATCAAATCAAACCACACTAAAATGTTGTGCCAAATTTTTGTTTGAAATTTATAATTAAATAGACTCCCAGTCATTTTTTAGGCAGTGTTCTTTAGGTCTTTCCTCATTCTACTGTATGTAGCAGCTATTAAAGGAGATTGTAATTGTAGTGGGTAAATGTGCTAAAATAACTCCACACACGTGTCCATCCTCAGGGAATTTTTGCGTGCAATTGATAACAGGAAAAAATATCTTCCGCTGAACATTTTACAATAACAATGAACAATATTATATTAATAACACTTAAGGTATCTGGTTGCACTAAAATATGACTTCTGATTGTGTGAAAGATAAAATCAAATTGTACGAGAAGCTCTTTATTTTATAATTCACTCAGATCGCGGATGTGTTCCTGGGCTGTACTGGGTGCTTCCCATTCCATTCTACCCCACACTATAGACCCGTTGTTCTACAGTTCTGATAGCTGATAGGGATACGGTGAGAAGCTATTGAACTTTTCACAGGCTAGTTATTTAACACTTGTCAATAGCAGGGGAAGAAGTTTGATATAGTGCAAGCAAAGTACACTGTTTCATGGGCAGTTTTACCCAGGACAATGATTTCATTGTATTTGTGTCTTTCTCAACAGATCATAGAAACTCAATAATTAATGCAATTGAGTGCTCATATACACTTTTAAAGTATTTTTGACATGAGAGACTAAATGCATTCTGAACGTCCTGGTACTGATTAAAGAACAGGATTTGAGAATTAACACATTCGAGCTTCCACAATTCTATGCTGGGAAAAATAAAGCAAGTATCACTGTATTTTACACAAGCTTTTCGTATTTGTAATGTTAGTTAATGTAAACTAAATAATATTTCTTTCTCATCAGAAGAAAGATTGGAGTGAATGAGGGGAAGGAAAATATGGCGATCTGCCATATTATGCATCGGGTTGTAAGCTAATTTAACATTTTCCTCTTGTAGAATTGCCCTTTGTGTATTGTGATTTCATGTCTACCTCTGTCAATATTAAAAGGGAATTGGTCATGAAATTTCAAAACAAAGATTCAGTTTTCCACATTTAAATAATAATATCTTAAGAATCCTGGTGTGTGTTCAATTTATCTGAAATGGGAGTGGGAACCTCAGATGGCTCTGTTTTCACCATGATGATTGATGTGTATTTTATGGTGCTGATTGCTGCCTGATCTGCAGCCAAAGGCATGATGCACGGGTCTATGTTCAGTTTATAAATACCTGTCTCAGTACGTATTGCTAAAAATATAACTCTGCAAACAGGACGAGTTGCAACCTGCTTCTGGGGCATACGTAATTCTTCTTGTAATTTCTATAGTTGCTTCACTGCTAACTTTATTTTCATCATTTAGCACGTTGTGACCGTCCCTTTGATTCAAGATTCTCCAATTCATTATTTCAATTATAGATGAAGTTACTCTGTCTCTATTTTCAATTCCATAAATTAATTTCTGCAAACCAAGATCTGCTTACCAATCACACGACTTTGTTATCTACACTCATTCCAATGGCTTCTCTCCAATTGCAGGCCTAACCTCATAACTTGTACCAATGCTTGTTACGTTATGATGGAGTTAAATATGAAATTACTGGAATATTATAAAATAATATTAAAGTTTATTATGTTGGCCCCAAATCTGTTGAAATAAACTCACCTCCAAAAGTTGTTTTCTGCTATTGCCACTCTTCTCAACTTATCTCGAGCAATAGAGTGGAGGAGCCCGGCCCTAAAGCATTAAGGGCCTGTCCCACTGCGGCGACCTAATTCGCGAGTTTTGAAGAGTTTGCCCTCGACTCGCAGCATGGTGGATACGAGGTCCTAGGAGGTCTTTGTAACTCTCCTTCATGCTCGAGAGTAATCCCAGCGTACATGAGGCCTCAGTTAGGTCGCGGCGCTTTTTTCAGCAAGCTGAAAAATGCCCGCGAGTAAAAAGGTCGCCATGGAAAAATTCAATATTTTTTTACTCGTAGGTTTAGTCGAGGTAGGTCGTAATGGTATCGTAGGTATTCAAAGGCAATCAAAGATAATCAAAAGTAGTCGAAGGTAAAGCCCGTTGAGAAAAAAAAGGTAAGTCCGACCGGTAATGTTAAATGCCCGCTAAACTTTATTAAAAGTTGTCTGGTTTCTTAAAATGTCTCCACTCCTTCTCCTCCTCCTCTCCCCTTCTCTACTCTTCTCTCCCCTTCTCTCCCCCTCTCTCCACTTCTCTCCCCCCCCCCCCCCCCCCCCCCCACCACCACGTTACACGCTCTCTAAAGGACATACCGTAACTGTGCCAGCCGTCTTTTACTTCCTGTTCATCGCGGGTGTGAATTTCAGACAGCGCTCCCCCGCTTTCCCTGGCCCCGGTCTTTGTGATGTGTGTGTGTGCATGTGCAGACGGTCGATCTGGCTCGTGGTTTCATCGCTGTCGGCCGATCCAGCTCGAGGTTTTTCAGGCGAGTGCTCTTGAGCATGAAGGTCGAAGACAGTCGCTGAAAAGTCACGTTAGTGGGACAGGCCCTTTACCCATTATCACATCCCAATTCCAGGCACTGCCTGCTGTCACATTTGTTATGATTTTTAGACACAAGGAGCTGTAGATCTTCATCATAATCATGATAATACTTTATTAGCCAAGTATGTTTTGCAACATACGAGGAATTTTATTTGCCATACAGTCTTACCAATAAAAAGCAACAGAACACACAAAATACATTTTAACATGAACATTCACTCCAGTGACTCCTCCACATTCCTCACTGTGATAGAAGGCAAAGAAAAGTTCAATCTCTCCCTGCTTTGTCCTCCAGTGTTCGGGGGCCTCTAACCGTCCGTTGACGGGACAAAATTACTCCCATAGCCGGCTGCTGGCCTCCTCATCGGGGCGATCAAGTTCCTGCATCGGTGGAGTTCTCAGCTCCACCGCGCCGGGTGATCTAGCCCACGTTGGGGCTAGTCGAACGACGTGTGTCTATTGGAGCTTCCCGACGTCGGTCTCAACCAGAGACTGCGAGCTCCTTGATGTTAAAGTCCGCAGGCTGCGGTTGGAGCGTCGATCAGGCAAGGGATCAGCTCCAATGGTATGTCCACGGCCCCGTGGTGGGCTCAAAGTCAGTCCCGAGCAAGGCCTCCAGCTCCATGATGTTATGCCCAGAGATATACGATCTGGAAAAAAATCGCATCTCTGGCAAGGTAACAGATTGAAGAAAAAATCCCCCCGACCCCCTTCCCACCCCCCACACAAGGCTAACCAGAGAACATTAACACATCTTTTTTAAACACACTAAAAATAACAAAATAAAGACAAAATGACAGACAGACTGTAAGCGCGTCTGCGATCAAAGCGCCACCCGGTGGAAATCTTCGGTTTACAAATAAACACATTCAGGACTCAAATGCTCCCTGACCCATTGAGTTACTCCAGCACTTTGTGGCTTTTTTTTAAATGACTTCTAACTAACTCTGAAAATAAAATCCAATTAACAAAAAATGAAAATGTAAACAATTTAAAGTGAATAAGTTAAACTAAAACAAAAATCACATTTAAAGAAATAGAATATCAAATAAATCACAATAATCACAAAACAAGACTTGCCGTTTCCTAGACTGACTCCACTTTTATCCATAATCCCCTTTCTAAATAATGAGCTTGTGGATTCACAGGCAATCCCAACCGATGACAGAATCCCAGAACTGATTCCCTAGTACAAATTGATTGAGAGATACAGCATGGAAACATGCCCATCGACCACCAAGTCCACACTGACCATCAATCATCTGTTCGTACTAGTTCTATGTTATCCCACTTTCTCATTCACTGACTGCACACTCTGGGCAGGTTAAAGAGGGCAAAGCCTACAAAGCCACTCACCTACAAAGCCAAGCCGGCCTCGGGATATGGGTGGAAACCGGAGCACCCACGTGGTCACAGGGAGAACTTTCAAACTTCACACAGACCCCATTCGAAGTCAGGGTCGAACATGGGTCTCTGGAGCTGTGAGGCAGCAGCTCTATCAGCTGTGCTACTGTGTGGCCCCATACAAACAATGACCCAGCTCCACTGCCGGAGTGTCCAAGTATTCCAGCAGGAATGCATTGAAAAAGACAATGAAAAATCATCATTTTAAAATGGGTGTTGCCAGCATTTAACAATAAATTTCAGGACAGCCTGTAATTTGAATTGTTAATGCACACTTGAATGATCAAAAACTGTTTAATTCGATGCACACTTGAAAACAGCTTTAGAAATGCATTAATTTCAAGATACACACAATTTAACTGTACAATTGACTATTATTTTACAAATCCCCTATTTCAACAACAAAGTAGTTATTTTAGTGAATTAAGATGACAGCCGTATTAAGAGTTTTGAAATGTAATCAAGTATTCCAAAGGACTGTCATTTGTGTAGAACTGCGTGATAATATTATTAGAGAGCATTCTGTTAAGAATCTTCAATTGGTTTATGTGACAAAGAGACAAAAGCTACATGTGCCACAATGTTTTGTAAATATTCTAGCCTTTAACCAACAGACAGTGGACTTGATTGATGTTGTGACATTGTGATGAAGTGAAACCGTGGCTGTTCAACGACATGTAATGAGCGTGTGGGGGGGAGTGGAAGACAATGAAGGACACGGCATGGGGGGACTGCCATGATGGACAGTGGGAGAACAAAGGGGGAACTGGTGTGGGGGGGGCACTCTGGTTTGAGAATCCTCTGCCAGGGGATAAGCCTGCATTCGTTTGTTTGTTTGTTCGTTTGTTCCGGTGAAGACGCTGTGCACACGGCAGCCAGCCAACAGTCGCTTGTCTGTTTCCTTTTATTTTCACTTTTAATTTCAAGTTTTCATGTACCGTGTTGTATGTTGTGACTGTTGGCAGAACAGATTCCCTCTGGGGATGAATAAAGTTCCTATCGTATTGTATCGTATCGTAATGCCTGGAAGTGGGTTAACCAAAGATTTCTATTTTGTGTGCAGTACATTTACCAGCCTGTTACGTTGACGGTTTTGTAAGATGCTGGCAGGTGTTGTATCTGATTATATCGCATCATGTGGCTGCCATGAATTTGAGTGGTCCTGCTCTAGTAATCACTACAAGATATAAAACATGTTCCATTCCCATTAGGTGCTTCAGCTGATGAGTTTCTTTCCACACACAGGCTGACACCATGCCTCCCATTACTGACAGATTCCCATTTACAGAAAACAGGCTAATGTAAAAACATATGTAGTTGCTTAGCTGGCAAACAGACATTGAGAATTTTTTTAAGGTATTTTGTAGACTCTTGTACACATGCCAGTGCTCTTTTTTTCTGCTACAATTAATAATGTTCCAGAAAAAACTCAACCAATTGGGGTTGAGTCACTGAATCATTTGAACTTCCAGCTATTTTTCAATCCAGTTCCAGAATGGACATGCCATGCTCACAAAATGGAACAACATGGTGAGATATGAACACCACACAAATAATCACCAAAGAGATACTGGAGTTTAGTTTGGATTTAAAAGATAGTAGCACAGATAATACAAGCATTCAGAACTTGGAGGCTAGAGAATGTACCATGGAATGTTTTCTCTGGAACGTCAGAGGTTGAGGGGAGGCTTGATAAAAGTATGTAACATTATGTGAGACATAGAGAGGGTAGACAGTCAGAACGTTTCTCCCTGAGTGCTAAATTAGAGAGCATGGCTATAAGGTGCGAGGGGGGATGTTTATTGTAGATGTGCTGAGCATGTTTTATTACACAGAGGGTGGTGGGGGCCTGAAATGCACTGCCAGTGGTGGTGGTGGAGACAGATACATTTGTGGTGTTTAAGCTTTGGGTTAGGCACAGAGATGGAATAGAGGGGTATGGATCATGTACAGGCAGATGAGATCAATTGAGCTTGGTATCATGTGTTTGTCATCAAACGTTGTGGGCTAAAAGGCCGGTCCTGTGATGTATTGTTCTATGTTCTTTGAGTAGTGCTTCAGATACTTGGAAAGATATGTCTTTATTCTTTGGAGCGCAGAAGGTTAAGGGGGGACTTGATTGAGGTCTTTAAAATGATGAAAGGGATAGACAGAGTTGACGTGGATAAGCTTTTCCCATTGAGCGTAGGGAAGATTCAAACAAGAGGGCATGACGAGAATTAAGGGACAGAAGTTTAGGGGTAACATGAGGGGGAATTTCTTTACTCAGAGAGTGGTGGCTGTGTGGAATGATCTTCCAGCAGAAGTGGTGGAGGCAGGATCGATTTTAACATTTAAAAGTAAAGTTGATAGGTATATGGACAGGAAGGGAATGGAGGGGTATGGTCTGAGTGCAGGTAGATGGGACTAGGGGAAAATAAATGGTCAGCACGGACTGGAAGGGCTGAGAAGGCCTGTTTCCGTGCTGTAATTGTTATATGGTTATATGGTTAAAGATCAAGGCCTCTTCAAGTACTGCCTGGTGAAAGTCTTCACAGTTGTTGCCAGTTCCATCATCTCATGGAGACACATGGAACTTCTAATGCTAGAATATTGTGTGGAACACAGAGTTCTAGATAGAATAACTCAGCGGGTCAGGCAGCTTCTATGGAGGACATGGACCCTAAACATTGCCTATCTATGTCCTCCAGAGATGCTGCCGAACCCTCAGAGTTACTCCAGCACTTTTTGATCTCGATAAGTCGATAATATGGAGTGCCTAACTAAGGAATGCAAGTAATAATGGAGAGGAAATAACAAAACGAATAAGAGGCTAAAGCCCCATTCACCAGAAAATGATTGTTCATTGGAGAAGCCAATTGTCAGGCTCAGAACTGAAACATGTTTTCCATTTACATACGCCACAATGCTGTACCTTTGCCATGTATAGGAAACTAATACTGAAAACTTGGGATATGGGGATCATGTCTATCGCAACTGGTAAAGCTGAAGGGATATTGAACAGTATTTCAAAATTAGTGAAATGTTTTTAATAGGCTGGACAGGAAGATTATTTATATATTATCATAATGGAATCAAATCAAAATGCAAAAGAAATTTTAAATCCCAGCAACCTTTGGGAAGACATTAAAATTAGCTACTGAACAAGTATGAAAAATTTGAAGAAGACATTTGGCCCAAATAATAGGTGCAGTTTGCCCTACTTAGACAGTTATATATTTGGTTGAGATATCTCTTCCAGTAGTCATAAGATGAATAAAATTCTGTACAAAAAAGTGCATAAAAGGGTCTGAAGAAGGGTCCCGACCCAAAACATCACCCATTCTTATTCTCCAGAGATGCTGCCTGACCCATTGTTGCTCCAGCACTTTGTGTCTATCTCAACCAATAGCTGCATGGATATAGCACCGAAGTACCAAGATTGGACCAGTTACCCTATTTCGTGCAATCTTGCCTTAAAAACCGGTTGAAAAAAAGGTGATAGTTTCAAAATGATCTAGTTAAAGTTTAGTTTGCATAATGTAGTGGATTCTATGTCCATGATGTAGCTACCTTGAATTAATAAGTAAACGGATGAAACATTGTAAGGAAAAGAACTCTTACAAGAGGTGGCCACTGTTTGGCAGGGTACCTGCCGCCTAATGTGCATATTATAAAATGTTCACAGTGCACCTGAACCATCCCTAACATTAAAGTTGTTCTTCAAGTCAACTGTGTCCAAGCTATTTACAACTTTAAGTATCTTGTTCAGAAAACCTCTGAAAAATCTCCATCTCACGCATGCAGACTCGTGTTATAAATCAGGTAAGTGTTTTTTCCTCTACACATTTTTCCAGTTAGCCTGATAGCTAAAACTGTCCATAGTAATCGAACTGACCAGGGTACTACACATTGTAATGAGACTTTATCTGGCCCTACGGGCCTCTCAATAACTGTGGCTTTCCAAGGTACATGCTTAAGTTGACATTTTAATTGCCTTTATGCCTCCCTCAGGATATACAAAGGTAACAGTAGCCTTCTGGCTACTGACCTCTGTCAGCCTACTGAACACATAATCCTGGAGGTTTAATAAATAGCTACCGGCCAAACTAAACGACAGCTGCGTTTAACTTCTCTCCTGATGCTGGGCCTTGCCAAGAGGCAGACCTGTGTGGGGCACAACTGTTAATGGCCATGGATGGAAAATAACATAACTCCTGGCCTTAGATTGCAACTAATTTAACGTTCATTGTTTTAACGATGAGGAAGAGCCTTGGATAGGAAAATTGCTCTTTTATTATTAATAAAAAGAGCAAATCAAGATCATGCCAAGATTGACAAACCCCTTTAAGCCATGTGCATTTCAAGTTTAGTGCAAAGGTAAATGATAATATTCAGAATATTTCTGCTGACTGCATTTCATGACAACTCTTTGCAGATTTAAATGGACATATTGTGCACCCAACGTCACTTCTGGCAGAAGATTGCAGAAATGGCAATAGATAGAATTCCCATTCATTGTCTTGCATTAGTTTGCTGGCATTACAAAATTGACAACGGAAGACACAAAGTGCTGGAGTAACTCAGCGGGTCAGGCAGCATGTCTGGAGAATATGGATAGGTGACGCTTCGGGTTTTCTACAAGAAGTGACCTTGCTGTCAATAGTTATTAGGCGTTTCAATCCACAAGCTACAGTTTTAAAATATACTAGACCAAGGGGGACCCGTTGGGCCTAGTCCCCTCAACACGCAGTTGCGGGACACAGAGGCAGAGAGAGGGACACAGAGGCACAGAGAGGGACACAGAGGCACAGAGAGGGAACAGAGGCACAGGGAGGGGGACAGAGAGGCACTGAGAGGGGCAGAGAGGCACAGAGAGGGACACAGAGGAGAACACTGAGGCACAGAGAGGGACACAGATGCGCAGAGAGGGACACAGATGCGCAGAGAGGGATACAGAGGCATAGAGAGGGACACAGAGGCACAGAGAGGGACACAGAGGCACAGAGAGGGACACAGGGGCACAGAGAGGGACACAGGGGCACAGTCAGGGACACAGGGGCACAGAGAGGGACACAGGGGCACAGGGAGGGACACTGAGGCACAGAGAGGGACACAGAGAGGGACACTGAGGCACAGAGAGGGACACTGAGGCACAGAGAGGGACACTGAGGCACAGAGAGGGACACAGAGGCACAGAGAGGGACACAGGGGCACAGAGAGGGACACTGAGGCACAGAGAGGGACACAGAAGCACAGAGAGGGACACAGAGGCACAGAGAGGGACACAGAGGCACAGAGAGGGACACAGAGGCACAGAGAGGGACACAGAGGCACAGAGAGGGACACAGGGGCACAGAGAGGGACACTGAGGCACAGAGAGGGACACAGAAGCACAGAGAGGGACACTGAGGCACAGAGAGGGACACTGAGGCACAGAGAGGGACAGAGAGGGACACTGAGGCACAGAGAGGGACACTGAGGCACAGAGAGGGACACAGAAGCATAGAGAGGGACACAGAGGCATAGAGAGGGACACTGAGGCGGAGGGTAGTGGGGAGCAAGGAGTGGGGCGGGTGTCAACCAAATGACTGCATGTTCAGCAGCTTCAATCCAGAGCCCGGAGGGGGGGGGAGCGGTCGTCACAGGGGAGGGCTGGTTCGCTCGAGGACAGACACAGAGAGAGCTGTGGCTGGACGTGGAATCGAGGGAGGCTGCAGCTGGGCAGGCGGTCATGGACCCGAGGACCCCGAGCGTGGGCGGACGGCCGGCCGAGTGGGGCCGACGGTGAGCGGGCGGGGCCACGGCGAGCGGGCGGGGCGATAAAAGGACCGCGAGTCGAGGGGGGGTAACGTCACTCGCAGCATGTGGAAAACAGTGCGGAGCAGGCTGTTCGTGGAAAACAGTGCACACAGGCTGCGTGAGCAGACCCATTGTGACGTCATCAGCTCGTTTATTTTTGAAGTTATTTGAAATCTTTGAACATTTTCATAAATAACAAAAAATAAAGCTCTAAATTTTAATGTAAGCCGATTTTTGATATCAGAGGGTAAATCTCTACTTGAATATGTAAAAATGTTCCCGTTAGCGCGTCGTTTCTTCGAGTAGATGTGATCACACACACACACACAGAGTCAAGATCAGAGTTTTATAGTGATAAGGATATTGGTGAGCTTGAGTGACTGTGTCTGGCGGGGGTTGGTGATAACAAATAGCCCCGTCATTGTTAGTCCTTTAAGGTACAATACATAGGAGAATCTTGATTTTTTTATGTTTTCATCCCAATGGATTATCTCCCAAATGCCAGCATCCTTGACTAAGTGGCTAACTATTAGGGGGAATTTAAAGACAACCCCATGGGTTACCAATCCACTAGAAGCAGCTGCTATAAAATACCTGGGTTAATAGGAAAATGTGAAATATGTCCCGCGTGCCTACCTATAATAACACCATAGGAAAAGTCAAGGACAATATAAGGCCATTCAGTCCCTCAAAGCTTTCCATTTACTACCTAGGCCTCCCATCTTAGCTTTCAACTAGAATGGTAAGGTATTTAATGATAGCTATCAAAATTTGTCCACACTTTTGATTACTTAATGAATATAAAGGGTTAGCCAGAAAATTGTGGGTAGGAAGACGTATTGAATCTAGGTCGAATGATCTACAGTTTGGTATAAATTATTTTCTTTCTGTGATTTGAATACTCAAGGGCCCAAAGGAATTAATAATTGCCTGCAGTAAGATTATAACAGTCAACTGAGAATTCCAGAGTAAAACAAGCAATTATAAAATGTATTTGGAAGAAAAATTAAAAATCTGAATTACAGCAACTCATTATAAACAAAATGGTCAAAGACTAGTGATGGTCATCCAAACTATCTGCAAAGTATAATTAGCATTACAACAAAGCCATTGAATTGCTCAAGGCAGTGCCAGTGGGAAGAGAAAAACAAACTCCTGTAGCCTGAACAATAAAAGAGTGTGTCTGCTGTGTCATATAATACACAACCTTCCTCCAAAATGGATAAATAATGAATAATAGAGGGCTGGGCAGCAGAGATGCATACTGACCTGATGCTATTTATTTTGTTTTTAAAAGACAGCAGAAAATAAGTTAAGTGCTTTGACTAAAATCAAAGACACTTTTTCGCTTGGAGGTAATGACCCAAATGGACAAAGCCAAGTCAGAAATCGTAAAAAGATTGATGTTTTAGTCAGCGGTCATTGGGATTTATTCTTTTCTCCACTTTAAATTCTAATTAAGTACTAGCTCATGAAATTGTTAACACTGCTTGGACAAAAATAGTTTAGATCTTTTCCTTCGGTCTTTTCTGGTAATGTAAACAAAGATTACACCTTTCCAAAACTCATCTGATTTACTGACATCAAATCTCATGAGTGTATTTGTGGCAGTATAAGGGCTGCACTGATTAACACGGTATAGTCTGTGTTCAGTTGGGGTTTTTGTTTGTCTTAACCTGAAATGCCCATGGTGGTGTCAAGATCACCGTGGGCTAAATGTGTATATTTTCTTCTTGGCCAGTCTGGCAGTGGTGAATACCATGGGATTTCAGTACAATTAGAGTCATGGAGCTACACAAAAAGGTGCCCTTAGGCCCACCTCCTACATTGGCATACTGGGCTCGTTCCATTTGCAAGCATTGGCTCATAGCCCACTTCACCCTGCCTATCAATATATCTGTTCAAATGTCTGTTTAAATGGCACAATTGTATCTGCTTCTATAGCTTCCTCTGGTAGCTCATTTCAGATATGGACTGCCCTCTGAGTGAAAAAATAATACCTCAGGTCATTCTTAAATATCTCCTCTCTCACCTTAGGGCTATGCCCTCTAGTTTCAGAATCCTCTACCTTGGGAAAAAATACTGTGAGTATTCACTTTATCCAGTCCCTTCTTGATGTTGTACTCCTCAATAAGGTCATCACTCAGCCTCCTATGATCCAAAGAAAAAAATCCCAGCCTATTCAATCTCTCCCGAAAATCTAAGGCCAGAAGTCCTGATAACATCATGGTGAATCCTTCTGCAACCTGCAGAATCTTATGTGCTTTCTTGGATAGTTTAAGACCCCCCCCCCCCCCCCCCCACCCAAGCCATTTGCACTATGAGGCACTCTACACATCTGCCCTCTAATTCACGCTGACTTTTGGGAGGCCATTAATACAGTCCCATCAAAGTGATCATTCCCATCCTGGTTCTAAATTGTTTGCAGTATATTGGTCCCCCTCAGTTCCGGTCGAACACATCCTCTTTTTGAAAGGTCACTTTCTGTTCCAGAAGAGATTGCAGAGATGATCCAAAAATTTGACCACTTACCCCCTGCACCAACTTCGACAGCCATGTATTAATCTGGCTAATCCTTCTATTCCTGCCCGCACTAGCATGTGACATTGGGAGTAATCCAGAGATTACAAACCTTTGAGGTCTTGCTTTTTAACCCCTTTCCTCTGTAAAACCTCGCCCCTTTACCTATGTCATGGGTGCCAACATGCATGATGACTTACGGCTGTTTGCCATCCCCCTTGAGAATGTTCTGCAGCTGCTCTGTGACATCCTGGACCCTGACACCAGGGAGACAACATACCCTCCTGGTGTCCTGTTTGTGGTACCCTGTTTATCCCCGTAAATATAAAGTATCCTATCACGATAGTCTTGCCTGACTTCACCCTACCCCATTGTGCCTCAGAGCCAGAGCCAGTGCTACATATCTGGCTGCTGCTGCTCTGCTCTGAAGGGTCACCACCCCTAACAGTATCTAAAACAGTATGTGTTTTTGAGGAGAATAGCTACAGGAGATTCCTGCATACGCTGCTTTACCCTTCCTGGTGGTCACCCATCTACTTTCTGCCTGCACCTCACGTATGACCACCTCTCTATAACTCTTATCTACGACACTCTCAGCCTACCAGATCTTGAGGTCTTGCAGCTGCAACTCCACTTCTCTCGTGCTGGTCAGTCAGGACCTGCAGGTGGACGCATTTCCCACTGATCTAGCCCTCAGGGATACTGGAAGTTTCCCTGATTGTCCACATTCTGCAGGAGGAGCATGCCACTGCCCCCACTGCCATGCCGACCGAATCAAAAAGAAGGTTGCAAAAAAAATACCTTACCTCATCTTGCTGTCACCCTCTGCTCAGCCTCCTGGCCAAAGCCTCTCAAGTCAAAGCCTCGACACATACCCTCACACGCAGCGCACCACCTCAACAAATACTTTCACAAAATTACCTGCATTCGATTCCAGGACTTCATTATTACTGTACTCGTATCTGGCAGTGGGGAATATTGCTCAAATCATAAACAGCAGGGGGTGAATCTATCCATTTTGAAATGTATTTACATAAACCAGACTTTTGTGATTGCTATTATTTTAAATAAAATAGAGTCTTGCATTGTTTGTGCTCTTTGACATATCAAGAGTCAAGTGTTTTATTGTCATATGTCCCAGAGTGAACAATGAAATTTTTACTTGCTGCAGCACAAGAGAATATGTATTCATAATAAATAATATGATAAACGAGAGAGAGAAAAAAGTTCAGTGTGTATATATACACATACTCACATATGCTTATATATGTGTGTATGTATATATATATATATATATATATATATATATATATATATATATATATATGCATATACTCAAAAAACAAATAATAACTGCAATAATAATAATAGTCTATCGTAGTTCAGAGCTTATGAGGTTGTAGTGTTTAATAGACCGACGACTGTAGGGAAGAAGCTGTTCCTGAACCTAGACGTTATAGTTCTCAGGCTCCTGTACATTCTTCCCGATGGCAGTGGTGAGATGAGTGTGTGACAAGGATGGTGTGAGTCTCTGATGATGTTGGCTGCCTTTTTGAGGCAGCGACTCCGATAAATCTCTTCGATGGTAGGGAGGTCCGAGCCGGTGATGGACTGGGCAGTGTTCACAACTTTTTGCAGTCTTTTCCGCTCCTGGACGTTCAGGTTGCCAAACCAGGCCATGATGCAACCAGTCAATATGCTCTCCACTGTGCACCTGTAGAAGTTCAAGAGAATCCTCTGTAGAAGTTCAAGAGAATCAAAACACAATATAGCCAATTAGATACTTATTGCATTGCAGGTACGGTTTTGACTATAGATATGTGGAGAGATGCAATGGTGTTATTTTGTGCAACAGAACAGCTTCAACAGACAGCAAAGAGATAAAACAACAGGATATTGTTTGAGGAAGCAAGTATACCAAGATACCAAAAATATTTTTCTGAGAAGGGGAGGAGAAAGTAGGGGACTACCTGAAATTAGAGAAGTCAATGTTCATACCGCTGGGGTGCAAACTACCCAAGCAAAATATGAGGTGCTGCTCCTCCAATTTACAGTGGTCCTCACTCTAGCCATGGAGGAGGCCCAGGACAGAAAGTCAGATTCGGAATGGGGGGGGAGTTGAAGTGCTGAGCCACCGGGAGATCAGGTTGGTTATTGTGATCCGAGCTGAGGTGTTCAGTGAAGCGATCGCCAAGCCTACGCTTGGTTTCACTGATGTAGAGCAGCTGACATCTAGAGCAGCAGATGCAATAGACGAGGTTGGAGGAGGTGCAGGTGAACTTCTGCCACACCTGGAAAGACTGCTTGGGTCCTTGAATGGAGTCAAGGGGGGAGGTAAAGCGACAAGTGTAGCATTTCCTGTGGTTGCAAGGGAAAGTGCTCGGAGAGTGGGTGATTTGGGTGGAAAAGGACAAATTGACCAGGGAGTTACGGAGGGAGCGGTCTCTGTGGAAAGCAGACAGGGGAGGAGATGGGAAGATGTGGCAAGTGGTGGGATCACGTTGGAGGTGGCGAAAATATTGGAGGAATATTTGTTGTATGTGACGGCTGGTACGGTGGAAGGTGAGGACAAGGGAGGAGCTCAGCAGGCCAGACAGCTTCTGGGGAGGGAATAGACAAGCAACATTTCGGATTGGGACCCTCTTCAGGGTCTCCAGCTGAAATATTGCCAGTCCATTTCACCTTCAGATGCTACCTGATCCATTAAGTTCCTCCAGCACTTTTTTTAATTGTATATTGTTGAGCTTGCCCAGTGTGTTTTTTTTGGAACAATACGATAATGTATCCAATTCACTACATTAGACAGAAGTTATTTTCTTAAAATGTATTCTTTGTTTTACTGTTAATCACTGTCTAAGGTTTCCAATTGATATTCTGAGGTTGTGGGGAACTGGGCAGGAGAGCTGACATTTTCTTCAGCAGTTTTGCTTTAAACAGCCTCATTGGCAAGGCACTCAAAACTCCCTTTCTGCTCCAGCGCAGCAGGCATTTCATGAACTCTGGAGTGCATGCATACATGAGAAGAAAATTGACAACAGATAGCTCCAGGATTCAGTAGTGTACATTGACATGCAGTGGGGTGTAGAGAGTCTAACTACGCATCCTTAACATTCATTGGCATTATCAGGGCTGATTTAAGGAAGTTAGCACATTGTGGCAAATTTCTGGGCTAATCAACACTAAACCAGGCATCCATTTCAAATCCCCACGAGCTTGAAGTATCCATCTTATCCTCCTCTGTCTGTAGTGGGTCTATTTCGGATATTTTGCTGTGTGTTATCATTTACCACCTCTGGTGTCATGGATGTGTTCCTCTTCCCCCCCTATTCATAGTTTTCTCTTTCTTCTTCATTTTCCTTCCCACCTATCTCTTCACAGCTCAACAGTTAAATTACCAAAAGAGCAAAGAATTGCAGATACTGTCTCGAATTCATAGATTTGGCACACATTGATCGCCATTTTAAAATACAAATGTTTTTTAAAGTATTTTTTTGATTACCAGAGGTTGTGCTAACTGGACTTCCATATGATTGTGAAAATCAAAGTACAAAGAAAATAAAGAGGGTACACAAGGAACTGGAGGCACTGGAATCTTGAGTGTGATATAAAGTGATGCAGTAACACAGTGGGTCAGGCAGCATCTGTGGATGGAATGGAAAGGCGATATTTTGGGCCAGGATCCTTCTTCAGAAGAAAATAAGGTTTCTGTTGAAAATGCTGCTGAGATTGTGCATTAATACCAGTATGTGAAGACAGTCAGTTATCCCTTTTATCTACTATAGACCAAGTGGGACCCGCTGGATCCCTGTCACAGGGGAGGCCTCGTCCCCCAACGTAATCCATTGCCCCAACGCAATATTCTACCACTCACCCATACCCCCCAACTGCGCAGGGGTGGCTCAAATTGTTAAAGTTTTAAATGTGAATAACTTGTAAAATATACCATCAATCTGAACAAAATTGGATACCACACACCACAGGACAATGGTGAGTAAGGTGGTCCAAAATTGTAGCGTTATCGTGTATCATTTTAGTGTTAATCAGGCCATGAATCGCACGCCCGCACACACACAGACAATACGAGAGTTTTAGTAATATAGATGTTTTAATATATAGTTTTAATATATAGATGTTAATTGACAGAGAATGTGTTTCTCTCCAGTCACTAAATTCAGTTCTGCTTGGCTTTTACAGTGATTTACCTGCTATGCCGACAAATCACTTGAATGATTCCAATGGGGAAAAAAAACCTTTGTCTTCACAGAATGTAATAATTAACTGGCCAGCACTTCTGTTATAGTGTTCCATTCTGAAAAAAATCTAACGTCCTACAATTACTGACTGATCTCTGAGATTTCCTTCTGTGTTGAACTACTTTTTCATTGTGCAATACATTTCTTAATTAGAGACCGGAGTGAAGATGAGAGTGAATTGAAAGACTCTAGAAACATGTGGACAGCTAAGCAGGTGTGGTTAGAAAATATCCTGTTGAGCAGTGGGTGAGCATTTTAGCTTGAAAAGAACTTGCTAAGTTTCAGAGCTGAGGAGAGATGAAAGGATACAAGCAGGATGTTACTTATACCAAACTCCTCATTCTTTAACCATTTTCTTGTCTAAACTCATTCTCAGATTTATTGTCAAATCCACTGGCTCTGCTTTGCTGTTCAAGGTTCACTGCTTGTACATCTATGTGGATGCTTAGCTGAGCAATTGTGGTTGTCTCAGAGTATATCTACCTCCAGTGGCCTCTTTCTGTTGTTCTCCTCAGCCTAGACACAAAATGCTGGAGTAACTCAGCGGGTCAGGCAGCATCTCTGGAGAGGAGGAATGGGTGACGTTTTGGGTTGCGACCCTTCTTGAGACTCCTCAGCCTCATCCATGGATTGGAATGGAATGAAATACTTTATTGTCACATGTGACAAGTCTTTGCTTGCATAAATAGTCACCACATAAACGGTGCTGACAAAGTTACAAAGTATCCCAGCAGGCTCCTCCTTTGTTCTCCCCCCTCTTGGCGGTCCCCCGCACTGGGTCCTCCATTGATCTTCCCTCCTGGTGGTTCCCCCACGCCTTCATCCCTCGCACCCTCATCGTGCCCTCATCGACCTATCCGTCAAAAGTCACCAAAAATGTAACCAGTGTGATTGTAGAAAGACTTAAGATTGTAACCCACCTAATTACCATTCAATCCCTCCCCTTCTTTCCAGAGAGAATGGTGTTCCATTTAGGTATAGGTTTATCATTGTCTTATCTGCCGAGGTACAGTGGAATGCCTTGTTTTGCATGCTATACCATTACAACTTAAGTGCCATAGATAGAGCAAAGGGGAAGATACAGAGAGTGGGAATGTAACGCTCAGCATTGCAGGGCATTATAGTGCAGCAGTAAATTGAACAAAGCCCTACAATGGGGTAGAGGTGAATCGGACAGTACCCTAGCTTCTGGAAGGGCCGTTCAGAAGCCTGATAATGGAGGGAAAGAAGCCATTCCCGAGTCTGGTTCCTTGAGGATTTTCCTGTGCTTTTATCTTCCTTGAAAAGGGAAAAAGGAATGGTCACAATGGAATAGAGCCACAACTTTATTTTATTCATGACTCTCATATTCAACTGTCTGAGAATCAGTGCTTGAGGAGATTTAGATTTTGAGATATATACTTCATTATTTATGTAAGAGATGGGATTGAGATCAAAACTATTTCCAAGGAATATCATAGCTGTGAACATGAAAGTGTAAGCTCCATTGACATTTGTGCTTCAGCATCTTTCTAATCTTGTGCTGCAGATCTCCGCAACCCCATAACAAACTTCCATGCACCTTTGCATCAGGTTAGTGACTGACAAATTACCAATGACAGCTGATGAATTCTTTTAACTATCCAGGGATTGTTCCTGCCAATGTGTGCGCGCTGGGCTTTTCTGGAATGCCAGGTTTCTCATGGATGCTGGGGACACTGGAGTAAATCTGTGTTGTTGTTGGCTTTGCTGGTGGGCAGATACAGCAGCTTGTGTTACTGGAAAAGGATACCTTTTTCTAACCTGTAATTAGTTAGTGACCGTGGGGGTAAGATTTTGCCAGTCAACATGAAACTTCTTAGCACTTGACACAATGCATTTTTAAAGAGGCTGTCATCTGCCAGAATATTCTGCAAATTAAAGCCAGGTAGTTGAATGGCTTCTGGTAGGTGAAGGCTTCCCTTCTAAACTGGTTAATGGTTCCTTACAGTAATGCTGCGGAGGGTGCCCCGAAGCAAACTTAATCATCAGAATTTGAAAAACATTTCCATTTGGGATGGGCCGGATGGGTCTCTGGTTCTATTCAAAATACTGTAACATGAGTACTTAGATTAATCATCTCCTACAGTATTCACTTTGCACAGGGGAGAGTTCAACTGCAGGGAGAGAAGGAGCTATGGCAACAACTAGAGGATAAGTACCAGTAACATTGAGTGGGAAATTGAAGGACATAAGAACAAAAGAATTAGGAGCAGGAGTAGGCCATCTGATCCTTTGAGCCTGCTTCACCATTCATCAAGATCATAGCTGACCTTTTATCTCGATTCCATTTTTCTTCCAATGTCCCATATTCCCCTATTCCCTCAATATTCAGAAATCTATCCATCCCTATTTTACATGGACTGAATGAGTTTCCACAATCCCCCGTGGCGAAAAATTCTAAAGATTCACCCACTTTCTGAAGACATGTGGCTTCATCTAAGTCATAAATGTCCTACTACTTTATTCTGAGACCCTTGCACAACATTATATTTCAACTACAATGCTCTCGCCCACTCAAATAAATCATATATAATTCCCCAGAATCCTTTACATCCTCTTCCTTTCTTACTATCCCACCTTCTTTTGTATAATCAGCCCACAGGAAAAATAACGTATTCCAAATTGGTGATAGAGATTATGAATAATTTAGGCTTAAGCATTGAACCTTCTAGTACCCCACTAATCACGCCTTGCTAAGCTGAGAAAGATACATTTATTCCTTCTTTTGTTTGCTGCATGTTAACCCAATATATAACCAAATTCCATGTGGTCTGACTTGGTTGACCATTCTCCTGTGTGGCATCTTATCCACAAATCTAGTTATCTCCTTTTATGCACACCACTGTTTTTTTGCATTCTTCACAGAATAGATTTTCAAACATTTCTTCCTTTTCATGAGTCCACAGAGACTCTGCTGAAACCTATTTTCCTTTTCTAAGTGTTCTGTCTTTACTTAATTTTGTCGCTCTTTCTTGTCTTTTTGCTGACTGGTTAGCACACAAGAAAATAACTCAGAGCTCCTGTGGATTTTGAAGAAACAGCAGCAAAGAGAAGCAGGAAAAAGCAGTGATTGGCTCTAGCCCAAGTGGGAGGATAGTTAGAGGGCGAAAACAGTTTAAAAAGAGAGGCAAAGCACAGACAGACTTAACTCAGAGCTCCCGTGGATTTTGAAGAAACAGCAGCAAAGAGAAGCAGGAAAAAGCAGTGATTGGCTCTAACCCGAGTGGGAGGAGAGTTAGAAGTGAGTCAGAGGGGGAAAACAGTTTAAAAAGAGAGGCAAAGCACAGACAGACTTAACTCAGAGCCCCTGTGGACTTTGAAGAAAGAGCAGCAAAGAGAAGCAGGAAAAAGCAGTGATTGGCTCTAGCCCGAGTGGGAGGAGTTAGAAGTGAGTCAGAGGGGGAAAACAGTTTTAAAAAAGTGGCAAAGCACAGACAGACTTAACTCAGAGCTCCCGTGGATTTTGAAGAAACAGCAGTAAAGAGAAGCAGGAAAAAGCAGTGATTGGCTCTAGCCCGAGTGGGAGGAATGTTAGAAGTGAGTCAGTTTAAAACTGAGGAATTTGGTTTGTAAATTAGGCAATTTATCAGTCAATATAAGCAAGATGGCTGTTACGGTGTGGCAGTGAGGGAGCGGCCCTGTGAGTAAAGTGTGAGTCTTTGGCTCGAGAGTCTTGTGAGTAAAGTGTGAGTCTGTGGCTCGTGGTAAAGTGGAGTCTTCGGTGAGGAGCCTGAGGAGAGGAGGCTATGCATAAAGCTCGAGAGGATGGAGCGCGGTGAACACGTCGGGGCAGATGACACAGTGTGAGGCTTGCAGAATGTGGTAGCCCAAGGACACAGATGGAGCCTCTGGCTGCTACAACTGTGGCAAGTGTGTCCAGCTTCAGCTCCTAAAGGACCGTGTTGGGGTACTGGAGAAGCAAATGGATGACCTCAGGGCCATCCGGGAAAACAAGTTTCCTGGACAGGACCTACAGTGAGGTAGACATGCCGAGGATACGGGAAGAACCAAGGTGTGTGACGGAGAGAAAGGGTGGAAATCGTGGAGTGCAGAAGACCCAGGTGGCTGTGCCTAATGAAAACAGGTACGCCGACTTGGGAACTGTCCGGAGAGACGATGTTTCCAGTCCGAGCAGCGGACACATCGGTGGCTTCAATCCTAGAGATGGGACTCGACCGGCGAGACTGACATCGGGCAGAGCCCTAGTGGTGGGTGACGAGATGCGAGGATGGTCTGTTGCCTCCCTGGTGCTACGGTTCAGGATGTCACGAGCCGAATTCAGAACATCCTCGAGAGAGAAGGTGAACAGCCGGCAGTAGTTGTGCACGTAGGCATAAACAACATCGGGAAGAAGAGGAAGGAGGTTCTCCAACATGACTTCAGAGAGTTGGGAAGAAGACTGAAATGCTGGACTTCTCTGGATTGTGGTTATCTCTGGATTGCTTCCAGTACCTCATGCTAGTGAGGACAGGAACACGGAGATCTGAATGTGTGGCTGAGGAGCTGGAGCAGGGAACAAGGATTTAGATTTATAGACTACAGGAAAAATTACAAAGGATTCTCGAACAATGGGAAGGAAAGCTTGAGAATGGACAACAGAGTAAGGTCAGGGCCAATTGCGAGCAGGGCGAGGGGGGAAGTGAATACGGAGGTCAAAGTGCTGCAAATGAATGCGCGAAGTATAAGGAATAAAGTGGACGAGCTTGAGGCTCAGTTAGAAACTGGCAAGTATGATTATGTGGGAATTACTGAGAAATGGCTGCAAGAGGACCAGGGCAGGGAACTCAATATTCAAGGGTATACCTCCTGTCAAAAAGACAGACAGGTGGGCAGAGGGGGTGGGGATGCCCTGTTGGTGAGGAATGAAATTCAGTCCCTTGCAAGGGGTGGCATTGAAACAGGAGATGTGGAGTCAGTATGGATAGAATTAAGGAATTGTATGGGTAAAAAGACCCTAATGGGACTTATCTACAGGTCCCCAAACAGTAGCTTGGACATAGGGCGCAAGTTAAATCAGGAGTTGAAATTAGCATGTAGCAAAAGTAATACTGTGGTTGTTATGGGAGATTTCAACATGCAGGTAGACTGGGAAAATCAGGTGGGTTCTGGACCCCAAGAAAGGGACTTTGTAGAGTGCCTTTGTGATGGATTCTTAGATCAGCTTGTATTGGAGTCTACCAGGGAGAAGGCAATTCTGGATTTAGTATTATGTAATGAACCGGATTTAATAAAGGAACTCGAGGTTAATGAGCCATTAGGAGGCAGTGACCATAACAATGGTCAGGTTTAATAGTAAGATTAAACAAGAACTTACCAGTTTGAAGTTTGATCTTTATTTTATGAGGAGTTGCGATGAGGGATTTCGTGAAGACCCCGCCAGGCACGCATGCGCGACATTCTTCAAAGCAGCGGTGTGGAATCACAGATCACAAACCGAAGATAGTAAGATTAAAACTTGACCATACCAGTTGAATATATAATAGAGGGTTGGGAGCGGAGGGCACGAAATCCCTCATCGCAACTCCTCATAAAATAAAGATCAAACTTCAAACTGGTAAGTTCTTGTTTAATCTTACTATTTTACTTCGGAGTCACGTGAGTGACTTCGTGAAGATTTCAAAGCTCTGTGATTACATGCCCTGGACCACGCCCATGCTCACACACTGCCGTAATTCTGATGGAGGAAGTATGTTAACGTATTTCAGACTTGAACAAGCTGAAAAAATAATAACATTTGTTAATACAACAATAACCCCCTGAACTCGGGGACAAACGTTTAGGGAACAGCACTTAAAACTGAATCCGCCAACGTTGCGGGAGCGGTTATAAATCAGTTATAAAACCGCTGAAGTGTAGATTCACTGGCCCAGCTCGCTATTGCGAGGCCAAAATCCATGAACACCGCCATAGTCCTTGCCACTGATGTGGATGCAGCCCTGATAGAATGACATTTAAAATATTAGTGTCTTACCTGCTGCACCGAATACCACCTCGTGTCATCTGGAGATAGTCTGCACAATCACCCTGTGACGTGGGTTACCATGGCTGAAACAGACCCGTCTCCATACATCTGATGCCCATTTGCAGACGTGTAGTCCCAGGTCTGTGTAGTGTAAATAATTCTTCTATAAAGAAGTTACCTTATTATGGTCCGATCATTCTATCCAGGTTTAATTCCTGTAAAGTCATGACCTGTTGAGCTGTGTTCAGTGCCATTATCATAAGCACTTTGAAGGTGAGTAAGTCCATCATAGGCGACCAGCTCCTGAGGAGGGTCAACACTACCTCATCCCAGTCCAATCTAGCGATAGGACGACAATGCACTCCTGGCACTGTATACAGCACTGTAACTGAGGGACTCGTCATAATGACGACCCATGAGTATTCCAGCACCTTGGAGAGTATAGCAGATATGTAGATGGTCTAGGTCCGACTACAGAAACCTCCCATATCCTTATGTAGGCGAGGTACTGCTTCCTACTGGACTCTCTCTGCACGATGCTGTTTGACATCCATGGTCCTTTATGTTGCAGAGCCTGGTTGCGTATCCTGCAGCACCTGTCTGATGAAGCAGAATGGGGAAAACATAGAAAGCCCGCATTTCCCCCCAACGTAGCGAAAACGCGTCCATCGCCACTGCCCCAGGATCTAGTTCTCAAGACATATGTTGGTATCCAATGGCTCAACCTGGACGCAAAGAGGTCGAAATCTGGTATTCCATATTAGGCTATAATTTTAGCAGATATTTGGAGGTTCAATCTACTTGATGTCGTTATTAATACTTGTGACCTGGTGTCCGCCACTATATTGAGCTTATCCAGAAGGTACATAGCTGAACTCAAATTTCTTTCAATCCACCAGAGCCAAATTAATGTTTCCAATTCATCCCAAGATATTAACTTGACGCCACCCATAAGGTTTAATATGCCTCCTCAGTGGTATTATTTTGAAGACGAACATACGTATGCTGCAGATTAGTGCATTAACGCGCAGCCCTGGACATGCTCCCAGCATTTCTAAACAGTTTATACCTTGTGATTGAAGAAAGTAGACTCATGCAATCCCATTTACCGCCCCACCTGGAATGGTGTCAGTAGTTCCCCAGCCCTCGGCGCTTGCGTCGGTTTGTAACGCCACTACTAGGTTTGATGTAATGATGGGATTTAACAATCACAACCATTGCTAATCCACCGTTGTACCTCAATTATGCTTGGATTGGCAGCTGCTTAAGCTCGTAATTGTCCAGCATTCGCTATACATGCCGAGATTTTGCTTATTCACCCAAGCTTTGATAGCGTAACGACCCAATTATGTGGCTGGAATGTAGCTCCAATTTACCCATAGCTTAGCAGCATGTCGAAAGTCAGTTCCCTGGCGCAAGCAAGTCTGTTACATGCATCTATTATGGCTATAGCTCTGTTCCCTGGATAGTGACAAACAGAGCCGCAGAATGTATGTACCTCCCTCCTACTTGTGAGGTTATGCATGCAGCACTTCCAAGAGAACCAGGCCCCCTTACCTCCATGGTTACCGGCGAGCCTGACGTTCTGGTTTCTAGTATTCCTTCTTTGCTGGGTGCTGCTCGATCGCCTTGGTAAATCCTTGTTCCTGCAGCTGGTGTGTGGTGAGGTAGTCTATGCTGGCTCTGCCCTAACAAGGCTTCTGCTGTTGGGGAGCTGGTGCAGATGTGTTCTTGATGGCCTCGTCTTTGACCTGCTTGGGCAGGTCCTCCCCAAACAGCTGTCTTGGAGGTGTGGTGGAGGTATGACCCAACCCAGCGAATTCAGGGTTAATGTCGGGCCGGATGGAGCTCTGACTAAAACAGTTTCCCGAAGTGTGCTACACAGGAGGGCTAGAGCATCCTGCTGCTCTGCGGATGCACCTGCCCCATCGAGGGTCCTGATGAGCGCCGTGATGCCCGACGCCAATAGCTTCAGAATTTTCTGCCTCTTCATCTCTTGTTCCCTCGCATTGGAAATGATGTTCCCTCAGATGGCTGAGTCGACCCTCGGGACGTTCAGGGTAACACAGCTTCCAGGATCCTTGTACTTCTCCATGGTTTCTGAAAGCACCTGGTCTAGGAACTGGTGTGTCGTCAAGAATTAATACTTACTGCCAATGTAGAGTGCAGCGGTACCCCTGAAAACAGGTTTCGGATTTTCGACACCTCCAACTTCTTCTTCTGGATCGAGAGCAGTGGGCTCTTCTGCTGCCGCTGCTTTGTCAAATCGGCCATCTGTTGAATGCTAGCACTCCCGATGGACGAAGGTGAGATTGAAGGTGGTGGTCATGATCCGAACTCCCAGACCGCTGAGACTCCTGCTCTTGCCGACCCAGGTCCTGCTGATATAGTTGCTCCACCATTAGCTCCATCCTAGCCATGCGACCGCTGCCGCTACACACGGACAACAGGTCGACTTCCCCAGGCCCTGATGAGTCGCTGGGGCATCTGCCAGTAGGTCACACCTCAACGAAGTGGCTGACAGGTACTCGTCAGCACCCGCTCCTGCGGGGCTGAACGACTTCCGCACGGACAACCCGCTAGCCCGGCATCCCTCGGACCTTAGCGGCCTCTCTACCTGACGAGCAGGCAGAGGAAAGGAGTCGGAACCGGTCCCCAATACCGGCTCCGTGGTCCGTGCAGGCACACCGTCACCCTCACCCCCCAGGGGTCTGTGACGGCGCTTGGCTGGCTTTACCCGCAGCAACGGGATTGCCTAACCGTATTCTGCTGCCACCGGTCTGCGCTCCGGCAGCCTGTTCCGGTGCAGTGCCAGTACCTCCTGCTCCCGCAGGCTGTACGACTCCTGCACGGACATACCGCTAGTCCGCCGTCGTTTGGACCTAAGCGGCACCTCTGCCTGGTGGGAAGGCAGAGGGAAGGATCGGTACCGGTCCCCAATACCGGCTCCGCTGTCCGTGCAGGCTTGCCGTCACCCTTAACCACACGGGTCCATGAGGGCGCATAGCCGGCTTTACCCGTAGCAATGGGGTTGCCTAGCCGTAAACTGCTGCCACCGGTCTGCGCTCCGGCAGCCTGTTCCGGTGGACACCGGTACCTCCTGCTCCTGCAGGGCTCCCCGATTTCCAGCAGGTCCATCACCGGCCTGCAGTCTAGCAGGTTACCCCCGGCGGTATGTCGATGCCTCCCACTGCAGCGGGGCATGACCTGTGCGCAGCTCTCCCCATCTCTGATACCTGCATAGTAGGAGAGACAAAACGAGCCGCCGAGCGGGTCACATGTTTACGCACCTTTGCCCCACAGTCACTATGCATAGGTGAGAGTGGTAGGGAGTCCAGGTCTTGCCCACCCTGCTCCCACGCGGTGCTCCACCATTTTGCGGCCCCATGGTCAGCCGTGGTGGAGAGACGGGTCCTGGCTGCGCAGGGCTCCCCGACCTCCGCGTTCTTCTGGAATGGTGGCCGCTGACTCCCATCTGAAGTCGCACGGCCCTTGGAGACCTGCTTCGCTGCCTTCATTCTGGTCTCCATCCCTCTGTAAGCAAACTCGAATACAGACGCTTAGTTATTCAAAGTTAGTATCTTACCTGAGGGTCTTTAAGAAGTATGGTGACCAGCCTCTCATGCTTTAATAACTTTTATATGTTGGCAGTCTGAACTTCTTGAAGACAATGCATACCCTAGAGTAGCAGGGCACTTTAACGTAGCCAGGCCACAGAATCCCTGCAGTTGCAGTGTGGAGTCAGGCTGCCTTTGATTGCAAGCCTGCTTCTCCCTGAATGCCAGCAACCCGCAGAACCCCTGCAGGCTGCGGTGTAGAGTCGGGCTGCTGCCCATGGCAAGCACAGCAAGCCCTACACCACATGCACACCGCCAGCCCGCAGTATCACCCCCGCGGGCTGTGGTGTAGAGTCGGGGCTGCCGCTCCGCCGTTGAAACTTCTGACGGCGAGCCTGCAAGCCCGACTCCTGCATGCACACCGCCAGCCCGCAGTATCCCCCGCGGCTGCAGTGTAGAGTCGGGGCTGCCGCTCTACCGTTCCTACTTTGAACAGCGAGCCTGCAAGCCCCACTCCTACATGTACACCGCCAACCCGCGGTGTTCCCCGCGGGCTGTGGTGTAGAGTCGGGGCTGCCGCGCTGCCGTCGCGAACTTTTGACAGCGAGCCGGCAAGCCCCATTCCTTTTCGTGCCGCCAGCACGCGGCGTCCCCTGCGGGCTGCGGTGTGGAGTCGGGCTGCCTCTGCCGTCCTCCGCCGGCGAGTGTATGAGCCCGGACCCTCCTGGGTCAACGGGCTTCCCGACTCCAACTATTGGAGCCGCCGCTGACTGCCGCAGCAGTCAGATCCGAGGCGGCTGCGAGACCCTGCGACAGGGCCACCTAGAAGAAAAAGACCGCAGGTTAGTGTTTTACTTACCTGCAGGTCCCAGCAGTAGAGGAGCAACGCTCCTCCCTGCCTGTCGCTCGCATGCCGTCGACGATATGTCGCGCATGCGTGCCTGGCGGGGTCTTCACGAAGTCACTCACGTGACTCCGAAGTAAAGTCTACAATTGGAGAGGGAGATGGGTAGATCGGAGGTCTCAGTGTTGCAGTTGAATAAAGGGGACTATGGGGCCATGAGGGAGGAGCTGGTAAAGTTGACTGGAAAGATACACTAGCAGGGATGACAGTGGAACAAAAATGGCAGGTATTTCTAGGAATAATACAGAAGGTGCAGGATCAGTTAATTCCGAGGAGGAAGAAAGATTCCAAGGGGAGAAAGGGAAACCCATGGCTGACAAGGGACATCAGGGACAGTATAAAAATTAAAGCAAAGAAGTACAACATAGCAAAGATGAGTGAGAAGCAAGAGGATTCGGTAATGTTTAAAGAACAACAGAAGTTAACCAAAAAGACAATACAGGGAGAAAAGATGAGGTACGAAGGTAAGCTAGCCAAGATAATAAAGCAGGATATAAAAGCTTCTTTAGGTATGTGAAGAGGAAAAAATTAGCTAAGACCAAAGTTGGACCCTTGAAGACTGAAAAAGGTGAGTTTATTATGGGGAACAAGGAAATGGCAGATGAGTTGAACAGGTACTTTGGATCTGTCTTCACTAAAGAGGACACAAACAATCTTCCTGATATAGTAGTGAACAGAGGATCTGGGGTGACAGAGGAACTGAAGGAAATCCACATTAGGCAGGAAGGTTTGGATAGACTGATGGGACTGAAGGCTGATAAATTCCCAGGGCCTGAAGGCATCTCAGGGTACTTAAGGTAGTGGCTCTAGAAATCGTGGAAGCATTGGTAATATTTTTCCAATGTTCTATAGACTCAGGATCAGTTCCTGTGGATTGGAGGGTAGCTAATGTTATTCCACTTTTTAAGAATGGTGGGAGAGAGAATACAGGGAATTATAGACCAGTTAGCCTAACATCGGCGGTGGGGAAGATGCTGGATTCAATTATAAAAGATGAGTTAGCCGAACATTTGGAAAGCAGTAACAGGATCGGTCCGAGTCAACATTGATTTACGAAGGGGAAATCATGCTCGATTAATCTTCTGGAAATTTTTGAAGATGTAACTAGGAAAATGGACAAGGGAGAGCCAGTGGATGTAATGTACCTGGACTTTCAGAAAGCATTTGATAAGGTCCCACATAGGAGATTAATGGGCAAAATTAGGGCACATGGTATTGGGGGTAGAGTGCTGACATGGATAGAGAAGTGGTTGGCAGACAGGAAACAAAGAGTAGGGATTAACGGGTCCCTTTCAGAATGTCAGGCAGTGACTAGAGGGGTGCCGCAAGGCTCGGTGCTGGGACCGCAGCTATTTGCAATATACATCAATGATTTGCATGAAAGGATTCAAAGTAACATTAACAAATTTGCAGATGACACAAAGCTGGGTGGCAGTGTGAACTGTGAGGAGGATGCTATGAGAATGCGGGTTGACTTGGACAGGTTGGGGGACTGGGCAGATGCATGGCAGATGAAGTTTAATGCGGATAAATCTGAAGTTATCCACTTTGGTAGCAAAAACAGGAAGGCAGATTACTATCTAAATGATGTCGTTGGGAAAAGGGGAAGTCAACGGGATTTGGGGGTCCTTGTACATCAGTCCATGAAAGTAAGCATGCAGGTACAGCAGGCAGTGAAGAAAGCGAATGTCATGTTGGCCTTTATAAGAAGAGGAATCGAATTTAGGAGCAAAGAGGTCCTTCTGCAGTTGTACAGAGCCCTAGTGAGACCACACCTGGAATTTGTGTGCAGTTTTGGTCCCCTAATTTGAGGAAGGACATTCTTGCTATTGAGGGAGTGCAGCGTAGGTTTACAAGGTTAATTCCCGGGATGGCAGGACTGTCATATGCTGAGGGAATGGAGCAGCTGGGCTTGTACACTCTGGAGTTTAGACGGATGAGAGGGGATCTCATTGAACCATATAAGATTGTTAAGGGTTTGGACACGTTAGAGGCAGGAAACATGTTCCTGATGTTGGGGGAGTCCAGAACCAGGAGCCACAGTTTAAGAATAATGAGTAAGCCATTTAGAATGGAGGCGAGGGAACACTTTTTCTCACAGAGAGTTGTGTCTGTGGAATTCTCTACCTCAGAGGGCGGTGGAGGCGGGTTCTCTGGATGCTTTCAAGAGAGAGCTAGATAGGGCTCTTAAAAATAGGATATGAGGAGAAGGCAGGAACGGGGTACTGATTGGGGATGATCAGCCATGATCACATTGAATGTCGGTGCTGGCACGAAGGGCCGAATGGCCTACTCCTGCACTTATTGTCTATTTTCTATTGTCTAAAAGCTTTTCACTGTACTTGACAATAAACTAAATTGAAAGGTACGTTCAAATTACAATGTTCTTGGGTCTGACTGTATGTGACCCATGTTTGCCCTGATTATTTTGTTTTACGTTTTGCATACCCATACAAGTTCTGATGCTGCATTCACTTTTTAATGTTTCTTACCATTTTATTCTTATGCCACTTCACTTTCTTTATCAATTTCTCGTTTCTCCTTTGCTGGCTTGTAAAATGCTTCCAGTCCTTAGGCCTATTTCTCTACGTCTCCTCTTTTGATGTGATACTGCTTTTAATTTCTTATGACAGCCATGGAGAAAGCATTTTTCTATCGGATTTTAATCCTTAAATGAATGTATCTCTGTAGAAATCTTACATTATTTTCAGACGATTAATCTATTGCGTGAAGGGTGAGAGATGCAGCTATAATGGACACATTTCTTTCAAAATGAAAACAAATCCTGATATATAAAAAACAAAGATTATCTGTGATCGGCAGCGCTGCTACCATATCCTGTCCCCCATTCCAAACCACAGACCCCTAAATCCCAGGGCACTGGGGTCCTGTGCTGCAAAAAACATAAGAACATAAAATTAGGAGCAGAAGATGACAATTTTGTCTTTTGAAGCTGCTTCACGTGTTGAATAAACAAAAATTGCAAAAACTCATATACGGTGGTGCAGTGGTAGAGTTGCTGCCTTTCAGCGCCAGGGTCCCAAGTCCGATCCTGACTGTGGGTGCTGTCTGTATATAGGTTTTTATGTTCTCCCTGTGACCAGTTGCTCCCGTTTCCACCCACACTCCAAAGACGGACAAGTTTGTAAGTTAATTGGCTTTGGTAAAATTGTAAATTGTCCCTAGTGTGGTGATCACTGATCAGTGTGGACTTGGTGGACCAAAGGGCCTGTTTTCACGCTGTTTCTGTAAAGTCTAAAGTCTTCACACATTCTGTATACATTCAATAGGAGAATGCTCAGTATTCTTTGCATCTATCTAAACAAATAAGCCTGAAAAGGAGGGGATTTTGACATCCTGCGGCTTAGTGGATGTATCTAATCTGTTCTTTGTTCATCTCTAGACTAATGTGTATAGGCTCACTTTCTAGATTACCTGACCATTTATCTTGGACTATATGTTTCTGAAACTGAGGTTCCAAAGGCAGGGATCTTCCTAGAAAGAACTCTTAATAGAGGGTCCAACGTCTTTCACAAAGAAGCAAATAAAGATATTTATTATGTGAAGGAACAAATGCCTGTTTAACAACATTGAAGATGGTGAAGAAATAGGTAACTTTTTGTTATATTTTTGGGAATGTTGGCATCAGTGGCAACACCAGCATTCACTGGTTTATTAGATGTCATCAGAGAATGGATTAAAAAAAAACACAGACTGCAGTGGTTAATGAACCAGATGGGTGTTTAACAACAACCCAGAATTAGTGGCCAAAATTAATGTTACTTGCTCTTTTTTTCAAGATCCAAAATATTAATTTTGTTTCTACAGCTGCAATGGTGGGATTAGAACTCACGTCACTAGATTATTAATTTATAACCACAGTAATGTAACTACTATGCTGTGGCAGCACCGTACTCTGTACTGTGGAATAAAATGGCTCATGAAGCAACTTTGACAATGAGTGAATTAACAATGGAATGTAACTGGTCTACGTTTTAACAAAAGAACAGAAAATGCTGGAAATACTCACTGTGTCAGGCAGTATCTGGGGAAAGAGATATGAGCTATGTTAATCAATGGATTATTGCTGGCTGTTTGGTGAGAGAATGCTATATTACTAAACGGTTTGATTTAATAATTGCATGATGAAGAGGTGTGCTAAACATTGTTGATTTGCTGTTAGATGTTCGGAGATTTCCTCTCATACATAAAAGGCAGATGACCGTTCACTCAACAAATATGAATTTCATTCCCAGCAAATGGCACCACCAAGTGGAGTAAAAACCTAAGGCTAGCAATGTGGCTTAACCTTTACCTTCACATTCTGAAGAAGAGTCTAGGCCAGAAACGTTGCCTATCCATGTTCTCCTGAGATGTTGCCTGAGTTATTCCAGCACTGTGTGTCTTTTCTTGTAAACCAGCATTTGCACTTATTTGTATCTGGCTTCCTTCTTGGTCCAAAAATAAAATTCATCTTTAAAAACAACCAAGACGTAAGATCTGCTCCCGAGCGTCTTCTTTGAAGTACTGATTAAGCATCTGAGTATTGTTACTCAACAAAACTGCATAATACATGACTGCAGCAAGACAAGACTGCAAGATAACACACAGTAAAATAAAAGTGAACATGTTGAATGGAAATGTTTCAAACGGCTTTCACAAACAATCTGGGTGTCACATATGTGATGAACAGCAAATTCAATAGATCCAAAAATACAATAAAACAAGTTTTCTCTTCTTGTTGATATGCATCACCATCAATTGTAGAAACCAGTCGTAGGGAAGATCAAACCAGTCGCAGGGAAGATCAAAGGCTAATCCTTGTTTCCTTCATTAACGATATTGTTAAATCATCCAAAGTCCCTGCCCTTTGACAAAATTACATTCCGAATTTCTCTACAATAATGTTCTGCTTCCTGTGCAGATGTATCCATAAAGATAGTGCTAATATAAATGTGTTCAAAGTGCATTGTTTTCCCACTTCTTGAGTGGTTATCTGAAGTAGTCAACAAAAAGAAATAAAAAACATTTGATGTGCGAACATCACCCCATCTGTTTGGCAGAATGATAAAAGAAACCCACTTCCAGCTCCATGCATGCTAGCTCCTGCTTAAAAATTTCCTGAACCTGCTCAAAAGGAGCTCGGGAAATGTAAATCAACCAGCAAAAAGCAACTTCAAAACAAAATGTGCTCTGGGGCTGCTGCTTTGTTTTCTTCTGTTTGACTGTCATTTAATGCAAGTCTGTCAATTACCCTTTCAGTCATTTTCCATTTCCTTTTAGGAACTGATCCACATGGATCCCTGTTAGTCAAACTCTGCGGTATTGTCAGGCAAGCTAGAGCAACTCAGTTGACAATCTGAAAACTATTTTCATGCAATGTCACTTTGTTCCATTTTTGCACTTCTATCCATTTCCTTTTTGTCCAGTTTCTGAGTAATTTCCCAGTTTCGGCTTCAGGTTATTGAATCATTGTAACTGCACATTTCTTTTCTGCTTTGCAGGTCGTTTATGTCGGTCTATTTCAGCAATTATTTTTAAGCCCTTTTAACTTTGTCCTGAAACTATTCTCTACCAATATTTGTGCTATCTACAATTGTACAACTCCATATCGTTACGGTATTTTTTTTACACTTACGGCTGTGGAGGTGAGGAACTGGATATTTTTTAATTGCCGATTGACAGGCAGGAGAATGGGGTTGAGAGGGAAAAATATATTGAATGGTGGAGTAGACTTGATGGGTCAAATGGACTAATTCTGCTCCTGGAACGAATTAACTTATGAACTGGGGTCTACAGAGTTTGAACTGCAGGAGAGCAGTTTCTATGTCCTTCTTTTTAAATACACAGGAGCCAGATTGAATAATGTAATCACAGGGAGCTGCAGCAGCCTGTAGCTGTGCTGTGGTCTGAGCAAAATAACCTGCGTTGGAAAAGTACATTCTTCGATATAAAACTTTTACAAATATTGATTACATTGTCCTAGTTTGGTACTTGCTCCCCTTGATTGCCACTGCTGGGACCATGTACAATGCCTTCTACAACCACATGGATCCGATAATCTAACCCCCCCCCCCCCCCCCCACTTATACCATTGCTTCTCCTTAACATCTCTTCTGTATGACCTTTCTTGCCACCGACATCTCTGACAAATCTTTCAATAATTCTGCTTAACATGTCCTTACTATTGGGCAGTGACAGATGCATTCTGGATTGTAAGGGTCATGTAATCCATTTACAAGGGTGACCAGTTACACTAAAACTGTGTGGTTATCTTGCATGAAAAACACTAAGATTTTGCTTTGAAAGAAATGTTGTTTAGAAATAATATGTGGTTCATTCATATGTAGCGCTGACATATAAACAATCAGAATAAAGAATTGCTGAACAAAATCTAATGGAATTGAATTACATGAATCTTTCTGGACCAAGTATAGCAATCACTTTGAGCATTAATCATTGCTTTTGGAGAGGTAAGTTTCTCCAAGGTAATCCAGGAGTCAGACTACAATATAAATTGGATATGTTTGAATTATTAACCCACAACAATGTAAAGGGTGTTGGCACTCAATAGCAGACTGAACGGTGAATCATAATAAGTCATTCATCACATTTAGCTATCATAATTCCCAGCTAAAGGAGTGAATGAGGCAACAACTGTGTATGCATGAAGACAACTTTATTTTGCCTACATGTCTTTAAAATGTTATGTGTGGAATTTCTCAGGTTTCAAGGTCTTTCCTTAGAAGTTTCCGTAGATGGTCTGATGCATCCATGATAATTCAATCCCTATCCTAATATTGAAGATAGACTGTCTTCGGTATCAAGCAGCATTTGCAGTTCTTTCCCACCTATCCTAATATTCCTGTTTGACAGTCCTGCACTAATAGGTTGTTAACAAATCTAATCTTCTTGTGAAATGTAATAGCTACTTGCCTTCAAATATGAACTGCCAAGTTAAACAACCTGTTAGCAAGCCTTTAAAAGTGACAATCGAAAGAGTTGTCTCTTTAACTGAGCAACCTACCAACTCAGTTGAAGCAGTTAAAACTATGGAAGATTATTGGGTGTCCTGATTGAAACAGATCAATTAATCTTGATGCTGTGTTGATGAATTCTGCATTGAATATTGCATTTTTAAATATATTTGGATTTTCTGCTGTCATGATCCCCTCAGTATTACATTGGAAGTTTATGCTTATGTGATTGAAGTCCAAGAGTATATAATTAAGAAATAGAAAATTCAATTAGAAAAAATCACATTGATACAGGACTGTTCTCCACTCACCTGAGTAGAAGCAGGTGAGAGATTGGATTGAAGAGTAGAAGTAAAAATATTAATGGGAAAATTAATATCCAATAATATTTTGCCAAAAGCAGTATTGCCAATGTTGTGAATAGCTGTGACATGATGATATTCATAGAGATGTAATTGGAGAAGTAACAAAATAAAGAGGCAGATTCACTGCAATCTTTCAGAAATGACAGTACATTAATCCCCAGCGAAGAAATGGTGTGTAAAGTTACGCACCTGTTCCTCAGCCAAAATTGAGTACAGTTCTGGTCTCCAAATCTGAGGAAGGACATTATTGCCATAGAGGGAGTGCAGAGAAGGTTCACCAGACTGATTCCTGGGATGTCAGGACTGTCTTATGAACAAAGACTGCATAGACTCGGTTTATCCTCTCTAGAATTTAGGAGATTGAGAGGGGATCTTATAGAAACTTACAAAATTCTTAAGGGGTTGGACAGGCTAGATGCAGGAAAATTGTTCCCGATGTTAGGGAGGTCCAGGACAAGGGGTCACAGCTTAAGGATAAGGGGGAAATCCTTTAGGATCGAGATGAGAAGGAATTTTTTCACACAGAGAGTGGTGGGTCTCTGGAACTCTCTGCCACAGAGGGTAGTTGAGGCCAGTTCATTGGCTATATTTAAGAGGGAGTTAGATGTGGCCCTTGTGGCTAAGGGGATCAGAGGGTATGGAGAGAAGGCAGGTATGGGATACTGAGTTGGATGATCAGCCATGATCATATTGAATGGCGGTGCAGGCTCGAAGGGCCGAATGGCCTACTCCTGCACCTAATTTCTATGTTTCTATGAAATATCGGGACCTTTAGTAATGTACATGACCCTTTCAACTCTGCCTATGAGCACTTGGCATGTCGCAATTAAGTTTTTTTTAAATTTACATAATTTATAATGAGGACCAGTGGATTAGAGCCATGACATAGCAGACACAGCAAATTCATACTAACGTTCACCCAGGCGAGAGCAATAGCTGTAATTGTGTTTAAACAGTTATTGGAAAACTGCTGACTGATCTTTGATGAAATGAGGAGTTGCATTTTACAATCTGAACAATGGTACATACTTTATTTGACGTCATCTCTCACACAAGTAGGAGGCTTGTATTGGTCATGTCAAATGATTGCACCACCAGAAGTAGTATTGTAAAAATCTTAATTTGCAGGCATTTCTATGATTGCCTGGCCTGCAACCGGTCATCACCACACTGAAATTTTAGGTGTGTGCAATGTGCCTCCATTGACTGCTTCTGGCATCTCCATGTTTCCACAAATCCTGAATTAGACATTCCAGTTATTTTTAGGTCTCATCAAATTATACGTAGCCATTAAAGGGCCTGTCCCACTTAGGCTATTTGTTTAGGCGACTAGGCTGTCGCCGGGGTGTCACCTGTATGTTAGTGAGTAGTCTCCTCAGTCGCCCAAAGAGTCATAGCGTCTTTCTGGTCGCCGCTGGATTTTCAACATGTTCAAAGGTTTTTGCGGACAATCGGCGACAGTGGGTTGAAGCCAATGAGCGTAGCTTGATATCTTCTGATGTAGGTGCTGTCGTAGGTTGTCGCCAGGTGACGTATGTTGTCGCCGGTGCTGTCTTCGGCGAATTCCATTGACGACTACCTATGTCAACCAGCGACAGGTACCGGCGACTGAGTTGCCTTCAGTTGTCGCCGACAGGGTCGTAGTCTGTCACGGATGGACGTAGGTTGACTTCGGTTGTCGTAGGTAGTTACCTGTGTGGTCGTAGGTTGCCATAGGTGTAGTCGTAGGTGGACATCCTAATGGGTCGTCAGTTGTCGGTAGCTTGCCATAGCTTGACGTCGACTAGGTGGTAGGTTGTTGTAGCTTGTCGTGGACATTGTCGTAGGGGAGTCCAGTCACTGGTTTTTCTGCAACCTGCTACGACGATGACAGTTGCCAGCAGTCACCTAAAAAATCGCAAAGTGGGACAGGCTCTTAACACTTCTATGTTCCCCAAAATAACATTCAAAACAGATGGATTTGATATCCTTTTGCTAATTAACGAGAGTAATCATAATTTTGGACAATTCCTTTAGGAATCATTGTTCTCAGGTCCAAAGATTTAGGTAGACAAAAGTGCTGGAGAAGCTCAACAGGTGCAGCAGCATCTATGGAGCGAAGGAAATAGGCATCATTTCGGGCTGAAACCCTTCTCCAGACTGATGAAGATTTAGCTTCAGAACTGTTGCACTTCGCACAAAGCTGCTCTCCTTCCAGCAGCATATGCTTCACTGAAATACTACAGAATGCTTCACGAAAGTGTCTATGTACCTGGATAAGGTTTCCCCTGACAGTTCCAACAAAGGTACATGAGGCATGGGAAATTTCCCCCATTGACTGTCAGAAACAGTAACGGCCACTCTATGAACTAATGCAATGCAATGTTAACCTTAGGTCTTTCAGGTTTATAAGCCTTTTTCTGTGTTTTCCCTGATCTGTACCTCAATTCCATTTACCTATCTTTAGTCCATATGCCTCAAAATTCTTACTCAGCAAATCCATCTTTGGTTCAACATATTGCATATTTTGTGCCTATAGCAAAAGGGCCACTGCACATCCAAGATCTTCTTAGACCAATAACAAATCTTCTTAACCTAAAAGAATGAATGGTTTCTAGCATGGAACACCTCATCTTGAGCGCAGATGCTGCATAGACAGAGGAATTGGGAGTAGGGGATAGAGTCTTTGCGGGAAGCAGGGTGGGAAGAAATGTAGTCGAGATAGTTGTGGGAGTCAGTGGGTTTATAATAGATGTCAGTCAATAGTCTATTTCTTGTGATGGAGACTGTGAGCTGTTGGGTTTACTCCCTAGGACGATGGGTTTATTCTTTGAGATTACATTGACAGGATCTGTGGGGGTATGTTTTTTGAGCAGAGAGTGGTTGAAATCTGGAACATTGCACGGAAGAGATGGTGCAATTGGATACAATTACAATGTTTAAGAAACATTTAGCCAAACAATTAAATAGGCAAGGCAGGGAATAATACATTCCTATTGCGAGCAAATGGAATTAGTGTCGATAGGCCAGACAGATCAGCCTGTGTGTTTTGGGCCAAAGGACACGTTTAGTTTAGTGTCTCGCATACCGAGGTAGAGTGGTAATCTTTTTGTTGTGTGCTATCCAGTCAGTGGAAAGACTATACATGATTACAATCGAGCCCTCCACAGTATACATTTACAGGGTAAAGGGAATAACATGCAGTGCAAGATAAAGCCCATAAAGTCCGATTAAAGGAAGTCCAATTGTCTCTAATGGGGTAGACGGTAGCTCAGGAACTCTCTCTAGTTGTTGATGGGGTGGTTCCGTTATCTGATAACAGCTAGAAAGAAACTATCCCTGAATTTGGAGATGACACTCGTCTTTGATTACGCTGATGGCCTTGCTGAGGCAGTGTGGTGTCGATGGAATCAATGGAAGGGAGGTACGTTTCTGTGCTTTATAATTCTATGGCTCTTTAGTCTCCAGAGGTTAGAAGAATGAGAGGTGATCTGATTGAAATGCACAGAATTCTTGACAGGGCAGATACAGAATTGATGACTCCCCTGGCTGGGGTAGGCACAGGTTGGCATTCAGGGTGAGATTGAAAGGAAATGTTGTTACTCATGGGCAATGAATCCTTGTAGAAACAAGGAACTGCAGATGTTGGTTTACAAAAAAAGGACACAGAGTGCTGGAATAAATCAGCAGGTCAGGCAACGTGTCTGGAGATCATGGATATGTGACATTTTGTTGCCTGGGCCTTTCTTCCGACAGTGAATCCTTGGCAGTTTCTATGTAATATGTTAGTACACTCAGTTGCTGAGTAAATTCAAGTTTTTTAGATGTTAAGGAATTCAAGGAATATAGGGATAGTGCAGGAAAGTCATTGAATGGTGGAGGATGCGAGCGGGGAAGATTGACCTGCTCCTGCTTCTATTAAGATCTCCTATCTTAAACATAGGAGATGTAACAAAAAAGATTAACAGTATCATAATTGAAGAAAAACGTGTGTCCAGAAATAATGGAACTTAAAAGTGTTAAATGTCGGAGCAAAGAGATACATTGGGATGTATTAACAGATATCACAATGTTGCAAATGTATTTACACCTTTGATGGACAATTAACGTGCAAATTCAGCAGATCTTAAAAATAATTGGATGGCTAGGGATGTGATAATGAGGTTAGCAAATTGACCAACAGGTTCTGGAGTTTCACAGCCTCTAACACGTCTCATAATCGAACGTATTCACTGACTGATTTGCAGTGCATGCTATTTTCCCAGCAAAACCCGACCTACCACTTCTCTCAAATATTGACACATGTTTGCACCTGTACCTTAATTGCTCAGGTGCTGCACAAAGCTCACTGTGTTTTGAGTCCATACGTTTGGTCGATGGACTTGCTTGCAATTGTCTAGTTGCAGATTTCACTGTAGGTTAAACACCTCACTGCATTCATTACACAAATGCACCATTGGAGGGATGTCTGTAAAAAAATAAGTTTACAGAAGTGTTTTCTCCAAAACTATCCTCTCTGCAAATGACAGCTAAAGGGACAGAAAATGAATTGAAAGCAGCAGTGAGGGTAAAATTCTCCAGGCACCCCCATCTTATTATTATGCAAATGGTACAGTCCATCTCCTTAATAAATCTTCCTTTTTAATGCTATTATGGTATAGCGCTGGCTGTCAAGAGGATCATATTTGTCTGTCAAGAAGGGACTGGTATTTTATGCCATTGTTCTTACTGATAGCAAGTGTCAGACACATTAGAAGATGAAAACTGAAGTTATAAGTAAGTAGAGGACTTTGCATCAAAGATTTATGTAGAATTTAGGTTAAATTAATTCAGGTGTTTAGAAGGTATAGCTAAATGGATTATTTTCTAATAGACATATGGATTGAGTCATATTGTTATTTGTATGCTTTTATTTTATTTGTTTTTTGTCCATCCATCAATTAGTATTGTTCATAAAGCCAATAGATATTAAAAAATGATCATATTCATTCAGTTCTCTTACCCATGTAATACTATATCCTTAACTTAGTTCAAAAAAATATAATTTGAGGAGACAGTATTTACATTCTTCCTTAAATATTAAATAAGTGTAGTCATAAATTTCATGGCAAACATTGCGTATTAAACTGCATTTTGATACGGGCCTGAGGTGGGCAAAGGTATTTAGGATTAGATTTTAATCTGTTTAAAAGAAGAGTGCTGTGTCAGCAGAAACAGATTGGGTTTCCTTTTAAACTGTGGCCATTTATTTTTATTACATTTGTGACATACTGAGATTACAAAAGATGCTTAAAAAGTGATTTTGTTTCAGTTAATACTATCTAAATCTGATTGAATCACACCGCTTCAATCTAGACCTGTAATGGTATGTATTTTGCAGTGGAGTTTTCTTCATCAAAAAGTATTTAGCAAACTTTTTGTTAATCTTTTCAGATATGTGATGTGGTTTAAAAAAACACATTAAAATATAGCAACTCCCCAAATAACATATTTTTCTTACAATTTATACCTGTTCCTACTTTCCTTTCTTTCAGAAGGAATATTAGGTTTTTACTAAATGCTTTGGTGTGAAAACTAAGCTTCTAAAAAATATATATTTTTTGCCTTTGCGTCCAAAGAACAGGTAAAAATAAATACTTACAACAACAAATGAATCAAGATTTTAAAATATGATTCCTTAATTTCACTAAACAATTCTTTAACCTTGTGTGACCTTTTGGAAAGGCATGTGAAAGCAATTTGCATATTACAGCAGTCCTGTAGAATGTAATAGGTGACTGGAATACTAAACACCTTTTTCTTTGTACACCAACAATTTTATAATTGCAAAAATTAAATGGTCCTAGTTATCTGCAGTCCAACGAGATGATGTCAGGACAACCCTAATTAGCCCATCCACGTCTAGTTTGGTCATAATTTCACCTTGTTCTGTTGTTTCACTTAGTCTCATTGATGAGGTAATTTTATGAGATATTGTCTGTGTTGTATTGATAAGAAGGAAATGCCATTACAATAGTTGAAGCCTCATCTAGAAAATTGGCATTATGATTTGGTTCTATGTAGTGTAAAGTAAGCAGTTCCCAGTTATTTGATTTTGTCCTATGTTGTAGGTGAAGTTGTCGAGATTTCTCTCCTTATTCACCCCTGAAAATGACTGTATTATCTTGGCTTGTCTTTGTGTAATCAAACCCCCATCTCCGTACCCTACTCATCCCTCCCCCCGCTGATCCCGCCAACCCCACCCTCCAACCCCACCCCGAAGCCCTTATGAAACAGCTTGCAATATTTCCCTGCATTTAGAGCACTAAATAAATGCAAGCCGTTCCCTAGACTTGTTTGGAAAGATGAACAGATGAGATTTGTCAGAGGCACTCAAAATCAGAGTTTCAAAGAAGACTGGTAAAAAATATTGATCTCTGACAGATTATCAAATTTAGTGCACAATATCTTTGGACAGGAGAGAAGAGAAATAACTTTCACATTGTAATATCAAGAATATCATTCATTACATTGACAGGAACAAGAACTAAATTGTACGTTTCTGATAAATTTATCTTGTGTTTGGTATTTTCTTTTTGTTTCATGTTTCACTATTGTACTTGATATTTTACATGCTGCATTATGTGAGTTCTGTTTGCACTGCGCTCTACCCTGGGCACTAGCAGTAATTTTTAACAGAGCTGGGAATAAATTAAAACAAGGAGAATGTCAAGCAAGATTTTGTTGGGAAAGAAGAGCTTGCAACTAAGTGGCTGAGGTGTCAATGGAGGAGCACCTTAGGACCAGTGACCACAATTCTATTCATTTCAAAAGCATTGTGGAAAATGGTAGGGCTGGTCCACAAGTTAATGTCCTAAACTGGTGCAAGGCTAACTTGAATGACATTAAACAGGAACTTGCAAAGATTTATTGGAAGAGGTTGTTAGCAGGTGAAGGGATGCTGACAAGTGGAGGCTTTTAAAAGTGAGATAGAAAAGGTTCAGAGCTAGAATCATCCTCCCAGAATGATGGCCAGGCTGGCTGGATTAGGGAATGTAGGTTGACAGGGGGCATTGAGGCTCGAGTCAGGAAAAAGGAGGCATGTGTCAAGAGTGGGGAGCTGTGATCAAGCTGGTCCGATGAAGAGAATAAGGCAGTAAGGAGTACATTTAAGAATGACATTAAGTGAGTAGAAAGGGAACATATGATATCTTTGACAAATAGGTCTGCTGCATATATTAAGAACAATATCATAACTACGGAGAAATAGGTCCCCTGAAGGATCAGTATGACAATCTATGGGGGGAGCCATTGGGGATGGGCGAGAACTTATCTGAGCACTTTTACCTTTATTTACAATGGATTAGGTTGTGGAAGCTAGTGTATTCAGGGAAGAGAGAAATTATATCCTGAGGCATAGAGGCATTTCCATGAAAAGACAGCCCCTTCACGCCAACTTGCCTATGCTGACCAAAATGCCCCATCTACATTAGTCTCACCTACCTGCATTTGGCCTATATCCCTCTATACCTATCCTATCCATGAACCTGTCCTTTTTTGTAAACATTGTGATAGTACCTGACCCAACTACCCCACCTGGCAGCTCGTTCCATATACCTACCTCCACTTTGTGTAAATATAGTTGACCCTCGGGTTCCTATACTGTTCTAAGTTCAGGTCACAACATACACAGTGAATGGCAGGGCTCACAATAGTTTATTGAATACTAAGAACTTAGGATACAAGTACATTCTTCCTTAAAAGTGGTGACACAGGTAAGACAGAGTGCTGAAGGCTCTTCTTGCCTTCATCAACTGAGGAGTAAAGCATTTGGGATGATTTGTAACAATGGAACACATTCTTGGTTTGGACTGCCTTTTCTATTGTATATAGTTCAGATTGCTATGATATAGGAATGATGTAATTAAACTAAGATGGGTGTGCAAAATATTTACTTGACTGGGGGGGGGGGGGGGGGGGGGGCTTGAGTTACAAGAAGATATTGGATAAGTTTGGACTTTTTTCCTGAGTGGATAAGGCTGAGAGGTGACCTTATAGAGGTTTAGAAAATTAAGTGGGATATGGATAGAGTAGACATTCCAAGGTAGGTGAGTCTTTTTCCCAAGGTAGGTGAGTCTAAAAGTAAAAGGGCATAGGTTTGTGAGAGGGGAAAGATTTAAAGGGGACATGAGGGGCAAGTTTCTAACACAGAGGATGGTGTGCATATGGAATAAGCTGCCATAGGACGTGGTGGGGGAGGTGCAATTACAATGTTTAAAAATACATTTGGAGAGATACATGGATAAAAAAAGTTTAAAGGGATAAGGTCCAAATGCAGGCAAATGGGACTAGGATGGAGAGGTATCCTTGGCAGCATGGACGAGTTGGGCAATAGGGCCTGTTTCTGTTCTGCATAACTCAATTAAGCTTTGACATGATAGGAGCAAAGTTCAAAGGAGACATGCAAGGCTATTTTTTTAAAGAGAGGGTGACTGATGCGTGTTCGGAACAAGCTGCTAAAGATGATAGTGGAGGCAGATACGATAGTGTTTTTTTAGAAGCTTTTAGATAGGTACAGGGATATGCTATGAATGGAAGGATATAGGTCATGTGCAGGTAGATGCGATGTTTACCATGGCATTGTATTTGACACATATATTGTGGGACAAAGAGCCTGCTCCTGTGCTGTGCGTTGCTATGTTCTATGAATCTATGAAAATCTATTTTTAATCCTGTGAAACATGTCCCTCCAATTGTGGCAATTTTTAATTATGTTTTGTTAGGAAAAGAAGGGGAATAAATCTGTCTATGAGTGTGGCTGTTAAGCTGTTGGGAGCAAGTCGTTGTAACACTCCTCCAGAACTGTATATGGAAATGAATGGAATTGAAGGAAATAAATAACTTGCTTTTCTGTAAAATATATTTTAACCCAACTCCAGTTAGTTATCAGTCGGGAAGCATTGACTGAACACATCTACAGAAGCATATGTCATCCTCACTTAAAAATCAATAAATATTTTTGTGTTAGAGCTAAACATGAAGTTTATTACATGAAAATTTCAATTGTAATGTGATGATCCACAAAGATTGATTGCTTTCTGAAAATGCAGGGTAATAAAGGTATAATAATAGGCTTAATGGTGCTCAAACTGACACGTGAACACATGACTGAAAATACTATAAGGGTCTCCGCACCAGTACAGAGTCTGTTGCTTCTTGAAACACATCTTAAATTTTGGGAACAATTCTCAGTTGGAAACAAATATGTTATTAACGTGCAAGTATTCTCACTTCTGAATTTCAGTAGTGGAGAGTAGGAGGCAGGAAGTTACCTGCTGTAACCACAGAAGTTTATCGTATAAAGGGGACTTCAATTGGATTGCTTTTATATAATCAGCTTCAGGAAGATAAAATGAAAATGCTTTCACTGGATATTTCTGGATATTACATCTTTCACATTGCTTGTTTTGATAATAATGAGGCGTTGTCAATGATGCAACCTCTGTCTTTCTACCATTGATCTATGCAGAATTGCTAACACATATGTACACTTTTTCTGTAGCTCAAATTGAAGTGATACCTTGCAAGATCTGTGGTGATAAATCCTCAGGGATCCACTATGGAGTCATCACTTGTGAAGGCTGTAAGGTAAGATTACAATTTTTTTCCAATGTATGTAATAGCAAACTGATGTGCTAATCTATGTTTCAGCAACATTTAACAGTAATAGTGTGCTTCAGGTTGACACAAAGTGCTGGAGTAACTCATCGGGTCAGTCAGCACCTCTGGTGAAAAAGCAATAGGTGATCTTTTGGGTCAGGACCCTTCCCCAGAGATGCTACCTGACCCCTTGTGTTACTCCCTCAGTTTGTGTCTATCTTTGGTATACCATACATCACAACATTTACTATCACAATGTTTAAAACATATTTGGACAGGTACATGGATAGGAGGTATTGTAGATTGGGCATGTTGGTCGATGTGGGCATGTTGGGCCGAAGGGCCTGTTTCCATGTTGTATGACTCTGTAACTCTACGACTCTATTTGCAGTTCTTTGTTTCTGCAATAATAGTGTGCTTTTCATGTAGATTTAATTGTACAACACCACTATAAAGTCTGTGTGTGTATTTGTTAGACTACAGGTTAGACTGAGGTTTTGTTAGACTAAATTCAGCTATATTCATATAAATTATGAAAATAGGTTAAATGATCTATGGAACATAACATGGCACACAGCCCTTCCCCATAGCGTATTGTTCGGTACATTGGGCATATCACACGTGGTTCATTGAGAATTAAAATACAACCACATTCATGCTATGGCCAAGAATGTACCCCAAAGTCTCTCCTACAGGGCTCGAAATTAGTGGTAGCCCGGGTGCCAATGACCACCCAAAGTGCCGCCGGGCAACCTAAACACCGACTCATTTTTCCCGGCTTGGCAAGCAAATATTGGTTTATACCGATAGACACAAAAAACTGGAGTAACTCTGCGGGTCAGGCAGCATCTGTGGAGAGTAGGAGCGTGACGTTTCGTGTCGACGGCGGCGGCTGTATTCCTCTAGTATCTTTGATTGCGGGGCCCCGAACAGCAACAGCAGCGGCCCCGACAGTGGATCCACTGCCTCCTCCTCCCACACCCCAGGGAGAGGAAGGAGACCTCCCTCTCCCTCCCTCCCTCCTCCCAGCCTCGGCATGCGAGAGACGTTGTTTTGAAAGCGCAGTTGGTGGATTTGCAGCAGTACCTTTTGATTTGCAGGCAGCGGCCACTATCGCCCTGATAACGGCCGCTGCCTGCAAACCCATTAACGGCGCTTTCAATACAATCCCTCTCTCACGCCGAGGCCAGGAGGAGGGAGGGAGGGGGAGAGAGAGAGTGAGGGAGATGAAGGCCTCCTTCCGCCGACTGAAGCAGCTGCACCAAAGATCCTATAGTTATAGATCTAGGACCTTCGAGCTGCACCGCTCGGCCCCGCACCTTGCTGTCGGCTGGCGGAGGAGGGGAGGCGGTGGCGACGAGTTCCCAACCACCTCCCCCTTTGGCGACGGCATTTTTGCGTTGGACAGGGATGGCCAAGACAGTGGGGCGATGTTGTCCGAGGATCGCTGACATTCCTCCCTCCCCACCTCCTCTGCCCTCTCTCTCTCTCTCTCTCTCTCTCTCTCTCTCGCTCTCTCTCGCTCTCTCTCTCTCTCTCTCGCTCTCTCTCGCTCTCTCTCTCTCTCTCTCTCTCTCTCTCCCCCTCCTCTCCATCCCGCACTGATTCCCATGCTCTCCTCTATTCAGTCCACACTGACATCCCCTGTGCTCCCATCCCCATCTACCGCCCCCCCCCCCCCCAATCTATTCATCACCCTACCCACCTCACAGTGATTATCCTGCCACCCCCCCATCCATCCTAAACTGGTCCCCCAATTCATCCTGTACTGACCCCCCTTCCCATCCATCCTGCACTTCTCCCCCCCCCCATTCATACTGCACTGATCCCCCCCATTCATCCCGTACTGACCCATCTTCCATTTACCCTGCACCAAACCCCCCATCCATCCTGTAGTGATCACCCCATTCATCTTTTACTGATTCCCCATTCATCTTATACTGATCCCCTCATTCATCCCATACTGATCCCCCATTCATCCTATACTGATTCCCTCATTCATTCTGTAGTGATCCCCCATTAATCCTGCACAGACCCCCCCCCCCCATTCATCCTGTACTGATCCCCCCCCATTCATCCTGTGCTGACCCCCCCCCCCCCCCCATCCATCTTGTACTGATCTCCCCATTCTTCTTGAGCAGTCTGAAGAAGGGTCTCGACCCGAAATGGTGCCTATTTCCTTGGTCCATAGATGCTGCCTCACCCGCTGAATTTCTACAGCATTTTTGTTTAACCCTATTCATCCTGTAATGATCCCGCCCCCCCCCCCCCATTCATCCCGTACTGATCCCCCATTCAACACCACTGACATCCCCCGTGCTCTCCCCTCACAATTTGTTTTGACACCTTTAAACATATTTCCAAAATAACATTTGCTGCAGTTATGTCCTTTGGCCATCTCTTGTCAGTTAGTGTAATGTTTGACCTGTCAGATGGGTATAGTCGGTTTTAACGGCTATTATCATAAAATGCCTTTAGAAATTTCCTTGCAACCTGCATATTTCGTTATGGATAAATTATGTGGGAAGCCAGAGTGTTTCTGTGACAATAGCAATAACGACCCATGATATGGCCATGTCATGGTATTTTCGGTCCTTCACAGAAAGCATGCTTGCATCAATCTGTAGTGTGCATGGTCCAGGATTTATTGACACAAGTTGATCATTTGCTAAATAATCCAACCACATTTTTGTTTGGAAGTGGAAAGAACTAATAGAAATTGCATTAATTGCAATATGTAAAAAGAGTTGAGATATTGGATTATAATTTTGCTGCATGTCATTGTGGTATATATCATGTCTTGATTGGTGAATATGTTTAGTTTGTGAGTTATTTGAAGCAGAAATAATATGTGAATGTAGACAAAAGTGCTGGAGAAACTCAGCAGATGTGGCAGCATCTGTGGAGCAAAGGAAATAGGCAACGTTTTGGGCTGAAACCCTTCTTCAGACTGATGGGTTTCGGCCTGAAACGTTGCCTATTTCCTTCGATCCATAGATGCTACTGCACCCGCTGTGTTTCTCCAGCACTTTTGTCTACCTTCGATTTTCCAGCATCTGCAGTTCCTTCTTGAACATAATATGTGAATGCTTCATTGACCATAATTCTGACTGGTAACTACGCACTTCGTCCAAGCACATTATCACATGCATCATGCAAACCGTCTTAAATGACCACCTAAACTGTCATTTGGCAACATAAAAAGCTTTCAAAGTTGTCCGGCTGGCAACAGGGAAAAAAAGTTAAGCGAGAGCCCTGTCCTACCTCAGAGAACGAAGGGAGTTTAGCACATCTCCAATGACTCTTACCAACCTACAGATGCACTGTAGAAAGCATACTTTCAGAATGCATCATAGCTTCGTTTGGCAGCAGCTCTGCCCAAGATAGCAACAAATTGCAGAGAGGTGTTGATGTAGCCCAGTCTATTACATTCATGGTGCATGTAACTGAAATTGGTGCATGTAACTAAAATGATGTGATTGTAGTTATACCAATGATATGTTGCAAATTATTTTAAGCCGAATTAGTCCAAATTCGAACTCAATGACTTAGTCATCCACTTCAGTTTTCTTCTGTATAATTACCTGAATCCACCAGCTAATGATATCTTCATAAGGAGGGTAGGAAACTAAAGCAGATTCTTTACTTTTCAAATGATCATAGTAGCAAGAAACATTATGGAATCGTTCCAGAGGCACTTGTGTTACACACTTTTATTTTGAACAAGGCTTCAATGTAAATTCATAGTACATGTAGGAAGATCAATATTCCAAGATTAATAAATAGAAATAGTTTTTCATGCAAACCTATCACTGTTCTATTTGACATGATTGGTTGAACTCCTTGATTGATACACTGATCAAATTGTAATTAATTTCCCGTACCTTTAACAAGCAGCTTGATCCTTTTCATCTCAATTCACTTTTACTTTACTTCCTTTGCAGCTCCATTCAGTCTCATCTCACTGACTAATTTATCACGTTCTTAAGGGTACCGATGTCATCATTGAATTTAGAGAAAGAAAACTCTTTAATCTCTGTGAAAGTGCTGACATTTTTCTGTATGTTCATGTTTAAATGGAATAGCTGATGGATATTGGCAGTCAGATGCCCATTTCAAAGCCGGATTTTAGCTTTAGTCTCAATACGCTTGATGGTATTTTTATTTATTCCTTTTGCAACCCGTGCCCCAACCAGACATAACACAGTTGTAACTCCACAGCTCATGTATTATGCAGTCAGATCATAACTTGTGAAAGATGGCATTATCCTATCCTTTATATCTTTTGCATGATGTCGACAATCCAAGACTTGTTTTGTGTTGTGTTCACACCTAAGCAGTGCAGCTGGCAAGTGTTCTGATAATTGAATCTACTGCTTTCAAATGTAAAACCTGGGTTATCAGCAGCCAGTTTTCTTTCACTGAGAAAATGACAGACACGTTAGTTATGATTCTGACAGTTCCATAGAAAGGATAAAACAGCATAACTTGAGCATTTTACCAGGCTAATGAAGAATTGATTCTTTGCAAATAAGGAGAATCATTATTTTAATCAGATCAGCTTTATATTTTCCTTTACATCAGTTTATCTGCACCTGCAACTAAAACTGCTCAATGTCATAACTCAATGTTAGAGACTGATAGATTTTTAGACAGTAAATCAAAGAATATGGGTTAGTGACGCTGATTTAAAAGATTAGCCTTGATTTTATTGTTGGCAAAGCAGACACGAAGCGCCAAATGACCTTTTTCTGATTTTTCTTATGTTCTGTATATGTATTAAGTTTTCATTCTGTTTCTTTCATCCAGATTTTAACCAATGCATATAAATCATAGTCATAGAGCTGTACAGCAGAGAAACAGGCCCTGCAGCCCATTTTGTACACATTGACAATATTGGCCTCATCCCATTTGCCTGCATTTGGTCCATAGCCCGTTAAACCTATTCTCCCTATATATCTGCCCAAATGTCTTTTAAAAGTTGTAATTGTATCCGTTTCTATAGTTTCCTACGGCATCTCATTCTGGATACAGACTACCCTTTGAGTGAAAAGATTTCCCATGAGATCCCTCTTAAATATCTCCCCTCACACTTTAAGCCTAAGTCCTCCAATTTAGAATCCATTAACCTGGGAAAAAAGATTATTTAAGAGAGGCAGCAAGGACAAACCAGGGAACTACAGGTCGGTGAGCCTGAGAATAGGAAGTTAAGAGGCAATCATGAGGAGGTGTACAAGATCATGAGGCTCACCAACCTGTAGCTCCTTGGCTTTCCTTGCTGCCCTTCTTAAATTATGGCACAAAATTAGACATCCATAAGATGGACAATAGGTTCAAATCAGGCCTGTTCTAAATCTCTTCAAAATAAGTCTCCATTCCAGTCAAAGGACATGAGAATTGTGTGGGCTATAAAATCATGCCCAACATAAACCCATCCTTCTTCCCTTTTGGCAGGTTAGGTTAAAGATAGAATATGGGTGGCATGGTGGCGGAGCGGTAGAGCAGCTGCCTTATAACGGCAGAGATCCAGGTTTGATCCTGACTATGGGTGCGGTCTGTGCGGAGTTTTACAGTCTCCCCGTGATGCATGGGTTTTCTCTGGGTGCTCCGGTTTCCTCCCACACCCCAAAGGCATACAGTTTTGTAAGTTAATTGGCTTTGGTAAAGTTCTAAGTTGTCCCTAATATGTGTGTAGGATAGTGTTAGTGTATGGGGATCGCTGGTCGGCGTGGACACGGTGAGCCAAAGGGCTTGTTTCCGCACTCTAAACTAAATTAAACTAAATGGACCTGACAAACAATTAAATTTGATGTTTAAGGAGGAACTGCAGATGCTGGAAAATCGAAGGTAGACAAAAATGCTGGAGAAACTCAGCAGATGAAGCAGCATCTATGGAGCGAAGGAAATAGACAACGTTGGATTCTTTAACTATAGATTGTCTATCTAGTAGACTTGGTTTTACTGTTATCTGGCATTTTTAATTGCCCATACTTTCTGAAGAATAAAGTCTGCAATTTGACAAATTTGATTTACTTCAACCGGGGCACAAATCAAAACTGGGAAATAGTTATATTTTAACACATGCTATACATTTATCTCAGCATTTCATAAGAGGTGCTGCTGGAGAGGATGGAGAGGAGGACAGACTGCATGTTGTGTGCAGATCATGCTTGTAGCATTTGTCATATTGTTGGGTGGATTGCAGTGTTGGGGCCGAGATGGACAATATATTTGAGGCATAGCAGGTCTGAAGCAAATGAATGTCTCAGCAAAGCCTACCAGCTATGGATCAGCATGATAAACACGTACCCCAGAAGAACTGTAGTCAATGACAAATTAAATCAAGAGAATATATTTAAAAAACAGTGACAGTTTTTTTTATATACAGTGCAGCGAAGCAACTTTCATTTTTCTGGCCTTTTTAAGAAAAAAATGAAAGTTTATTCTCTGATGTTCTGAGTCAACATTATGCACGATCTATGGTGCAGGAAGGAACTACAGATGCTGGTTTAAACCGAAGATCGGCACAAAAAGCTAGAGTAACTCAGCGGGACAGGCAGCATCTCCGGAGAGAAGGAACGGGTGACGTTTCGGGTCTGAAGAAGGATCCCGACCCAAAACGTCACCTATTCTCTCTCTCTCCAGAGATGCTGCCTGTCCCGCTGAGTTACTCCAGCTTTGTGTGCCTGCATGATCTATAGTTTTCGCCCTGCCTAGCCAAGTCTTAGAATGACCACTGGAATCCTGCATATGACAGAGAACCCTGAGTTCCATATCTGAAAAAAAATATTTTCTCCCACCACCCATTGGCACAGAGGCACAGCTATGAGAGCAGCTGTCTCACAATTCCAATGACCTGGGTTTGATCCTGACATTCTGTGCTCTTTTGTGGAATGTTCATGTTCCCCTTGTCTACTGCTCTAATTTCCTCCCACATCCCAAGAATGTATAGTTTGCTGGGTTGGTTGCTACTGTAAATTGTCCCTAGTTTATATGTAAGTGGGAATCTCGGGGGGAGTTAATAGTAGAACAGGTTTCAGAAATTGCTACTGGGGGAATGGGATTTTTCTGTGAGTCAACGTGAACAAAAATGACTTCGTGCCACATCATGAGGAAGTAACTTCCTCTTCATTGTCAATGGTAAGATGTATCATTTTTCAAATGCTGTTGGTCCATTTTCACTGGTAAGCCCCCTCCTCTACTCTCTCTATACCGATAACTGAATACCGACCCACAGCACAAACACCATAATTAAATTTTCAGATGACACAACAGTAGCGGGGCTGATCACTGAGCAATGAGTCAGCTTACAGTGAGGAGCTACAGAGGTTAATAGGCTGGTGCTCAGAGAAGAAAACAAAAGAGCTCATCATTGACTTCAGGAAGAACCGAAACGCCAACTTCGCTCAGTTCGCAATAACCAGCCTGATCTCCCGGTGGCTCAGCACTTCAACTCTCCCTCCCATTCCGAATCCGACCTTTCTGTCCTGGGCCTCCTCCATAGCCAGAGTGAGTCCCATCGTAAATTGGAGGAGTAGCACCTTATATTTCGCTTGGGTAGTTTACACCCAAGCGGTATGAACATTGACTGCTCCAATTTCAGGTAGTCCTTGCTTTCTCCCTCTTTCCACTCCCCTTCCCAGCTCTCCCGCAGCCCACTGTCTCCGCCTCTTCCTTTCTTCTTCCGGCCCCCACCACCCCCACATCAGTCTGAAGAAGGGTTTTGACCCGAAACGTCACCTATTCCTTCACTCCTTAGTTGCTGCCTAACCCGCTGAGTTTCTCCAGTATTTTTATCTACCTTCAGGAAGAAGCTGTGTGACCATCCCCCACTGTACATAAACGGAGAAAGAGTGGACAGAGTCTGCAGTTTCAGGTTCGTGGGCACCCACATCTCAGCAGATCTCAGGTGGTCAACTAACACGAACTCCCTGGTAAAGAAGGCACAACTTTCCTAAGATCACTCAGGAAAGTCAACTTGCCACAACAGCTGCTAGTGTCATTCAGCCATTGTTCCTTAGAGAGTGTCCTGACACATGGCATCCTGGTCTGGTATGGCAACAGTTCTGCGGCTGACAAGAAGGCTCCGCAGAGAGTCATCAACACAGCCCAGAAGATCACTAACACACACCTGCCTGCCCTGGAAGAGATCCATAGCTCTCGTTCCCTGCGAAAGGCATCACGCATCCTAAAGGACTTATCTCATCCCGCACATCACCTGTTTGCCCTTCTGCCCTCAGGAAAGCGTTACAGGTCCATCAAATCACACACCACAAGATTAACAAACAGTTTCCACCCCAAGGCCATCACCTCTCTGAACTATGCACTAAATACACACCCCCCATAGCCAATATTGTGTTCTGCTATAACACTATACTGTGGAATATTGCACATTATGACTTGGCTTGACGTTCTTGTTGCCGTCATTATTTGTTGTTATTATTTATCTGATACGTTGGAGCACCGCTTGGGCAGTGCGCCTGAAATTTCATTGTATGTATTTACAATGACAATAATTATTATTATTATCAAAATCTTTTCCTCTAATTTCCTCTAATTGTGCAAGTCAGTATAAAAATTGATTTAAAAGCACATGTTTGTTGTTAACCCTCATACATTGAAGTGCTTATTTTAACTCAGAGGAAACAGTTCCAATACTGGTTCCACAGACAACATATTGGAACATTAATAGAGTGAAATCCGTCATCAGCCAAGATCATATTGAATGGCGGTGCAGGCTCGAAGGGCCGAATGGCCTACTCCTGCACCTATTTTCTATGTTTCTATCAGGTAAGAAAAGCATCAAAGTAAACTCAAACGTAATCTGACCAACAATTCTCTTTTTCTCTTAGGGATTCTTTAGGAGGAGTCAACAGAATAATGCTTCTTACTCCTGTCCACGACAAAGAAACTGTTTAATTGATCGGACTAATAGGAATCGATGTCAGCATTGTCGACTGCAGAAGTGTCTCGCCCTTGGAATGTCTCGTGATGGTAAGAACAAGAGCAATTAAGATTCAGTTTTACATCGAAAGAGATAATGAAACATCACATCTTTCTGGAAGTTATACCCAGAGTCACACCAGGCTCGATCGATCTGGGACAGGAACTAATTGATAATGGAATGAATGGAAAGTAATGTTGGATCAACAAGAAATCACCTTTGTGACTACCTTTGAGAGTAATATACAAAGGAGTGGATCAGCTGTTTGAAATGAAGGTTTTAACCTTTGACTTCGAACTAATCATCCTAAGATTCAAAATTGTAACGAAAATGGCAAAATGGGGGTGAAATCATCAGTGCAACCACCAAAACGTTTGAGGGCAGATATAGTGTTATGGTCAGTTAGTCAGTGGATGGTGTCTTTTATAGAATTGATGGTGCCTTGGGAGAACTTAGTGGATCGTGCTTATGAAAGGAAAAGGCTTAGATATGTAGAGTTGGCAGCAGAAGTTGAGCAGTGATGATGGAGAGCAAGAGTCCATCCTGTAGAGGAGGGTTGTAGAGGTTTCATAGCGAGATCGACCACATCGCTATTTGGAGAGCTAGGAATTCGCAAACAGAGTTTGTATCAGGTTGAAAAGGAGATGTCAGAGGCAGTTGAACAAGGCGGATTTGGTGAAGACAAAACAGTGTCAGTTGGGAACAGAATGGTAAAAATTGAATGGGTGGTATGTGTATTTCTTTGTAAGTGTATTCTGTGTAAGTGTATCCCAGTTTTATATGTAAGGTTGATATTTGTTGCGCTACGATTATTTAATGATGGGTTAGAATAAGTGTAAGACAGGATGCGAGTGTTTAGCATGTGTTTGAGTAAATTAATCATTTGTAGTTTCCTTTATTTAGTAGATACTGGTAGATTAGATGGTGAGAGCAGGTATTGATGGTATTGTCACCAGAACTAACTCTTAAGCCTTTCCGATGTGTTATGGCCCTAATTGACCAAAACCAATGATGAGAGGTGCCCATTTGATAATCCCAATGAAATACTGGCATCGACACGATCAGTTTTTGTGTGCTTTTTAACATGTAGGTAGCTTATTATTGCGTATGGAGTTAGTTATTGTCCTTAGCATAAGTGTGTTTAAGCAGCTTAGATACTTTGATTTTAGGCTTGTTTTCTTGGTTGATCGCTTATCCTGGTATTATAGGGTGCCAGGCTCTTTGGAGCATACTATCAAGGTATGGTTGTCACGACAAGTACATCAGAATATTAAGGCTTCTACATGATGGCATGTGCAGTGCGGTTACAGTGCTCAGCAACTGCGGCTCTGAGTCCGAGCCCTTCACTGTGGAAACGCAGGTCAAACAGGGATGAATCACCGCACCCACCCTGTCTATCATCTTCATTGCTGCCGTACTGCACCTCATTGGTGAAGAGCTGCCACAGGGGATCCCAATCCTCTACAGAACTGACGGTGGGCTGTTCAACCGTAATAGGTTGAAGGCCTCGAGCAAAGTACGCGGATGACTGCGCCATTGCAGCACCCTCCGCAGAAGACCTCCAGGGCACCCGGAATGCCTTTACCACATACCTCTTAAACATCAAGAAGATCCAGGTCCTACATCAACCTCCACCCAACCAGCCCACTATAAAAGTCTACCCAGCCCACTATAAAAGAGGACGACACCAGTCTTGAAAAAGTTGATCACTTCCCCAACCTTGGCAGCATTCTTTCCTCAAAAGCTGACATCGACTCTGAGGTCAACCATCGCCTGAGTTGTGCCAGTGGAGCCTACGCCAGACTCAGGAACAGAGTCTATGAAGGCCGAGACCTAAAGGCTCAAACAAAACTGCTGGTCTACAGAGCCGTTGTCCTCCCCACAATGTTGTATGGAGCCGCGTCATGAGCCACCTACGGTCCTACGGGCTCTCAGGTGCTCAGGATCAATATCATCAAAGATCCTTACGAAAGATTCTGAGGATCAGCTGGGAGGACAAACGCACCAACATCAACGTTTTGGAGGAAGCCAACATGACCAGCATCACCACCGCAATAATGCAGCACCAACCTCGATGGACTGGCCATGTCATCCGCATATTCAACACACGTCTCCCTAAAAAAAAATTGCCCTTCAGGTTCCTATTAAATCTTTCCCCCCTCACCTTAAACCTATGTCCTCTGGTTCTCTGCTCCCCTACTCTGGGTCAAAGATATAGTTCATTTACCCATCTATTCTTATCATGATCATATACAGTGGCTTGCAAAAGTATTCATACCCCTTGAACTTTTCCACATTTTGTCACGTTACAACCACAAACGTAAATGTATTTTATTGGGATTTTATGTGATAGACCAACATAAAGTGGTGCATTATTGTGAAATGGAAGGAAAATGATACATGGTTTCCAAATGTTATTACAAATAAAAAACTGAAAAGTGTGGCATGCAAAAGCCCCTCTAAGTCAATACTTTGTAGAACCATCTTTCGCTGCAATTACAGCTGCAAGTCTTTTGGGGTATGTCTCTACCAGCTTTGCACATCTAGAGAGTGAAATGTTTGCCCATTCTTCTTTGCAAAATAGCTCAAGCTCAGTCAGATTGGATGGAGAGCGTCTGTGAACAGCAATTTTCAAGACTTGCCAGAGATTCTCAATTGGATTTAGGTCTGGACTTTGACTGGGCCATTCTAACACATGAATATGCTTTGATCTAAATCATTCCATTGTAGCTCTGGCTGTATGTTTAGGGTCATTGTCTTGCTGGAAGGTGAACCTCCGCCCCAGTCTCAAGTCTTTTGCAGACTCTAACAGGTTTTCTTCCAAGACTGCCCTGTATTTGGCTCCATCCTCCTTCCCATCAACTCTGACCAGCTTCCCTGTCCCTGCTGAAGAAAAGCATCCCCACAGCATGATGCTGCCACCACCATGTTTCACAGTGGGGATGGTGTGTTCAGGGTGATGTCCAGTGTTAGTTTTCCACCACACATAGTGTTTTGCATTTAGGCCAAAAACTTCAATTTTGCTCTCATCAGATCAGAGCACCTTCCTCCACATGTTTGCTGTGACCCTACATGGCTTGTGGCAAACTGCAAACAGGACTTCTTATGGCTTTGTTTCAACAATGGCTTTCTTCTTGCCACTCTTCCATAAAGGCCCGATTTGTGGAGTGCACGACTAATAGTTGTCCTGTGGACAGATTCTCCCACCTGAGCTGTGGATCTCTGCAGCTCCTCCAGAGATACCATGGGCCTCTTGGCTGCTTCTCTGATCAATGCTCTCCTTGCCCGGCCTATCAGTTCAGGTGGACGGCCATGTCTTGGTAGGTTTTGCAGTTGTGCCATCCTCTTTCCATTTTCGGACGATGGATTGAACAGTGCTCTGTGAGGTGTTCAAAGCTTGGGATATTTTTTCATAACCTAACCCTGCTTTATACTTCTCCACAACTTTATCCCTGACCTGTCTGGTGTGTTCCTTGGGCTTCATGATGCTGTTTATTCACTAATGTTCTCTAACAAACCTCTGAGGCCTTCACAGAACAGCTGTATTTATACTGAGATTAGATTGCACACAAGTGGACTCTATTTACTAATTAGGTGACTTCTGAAGGGAATTGGTTGCACTGGATTTTATTTAGGGGTATCAGAGTAAAGGGGGCTGAATACTTTTGCACGCCACACTTTTCAGTTTTTTATTTGTAAAATAATTTGAATACCATGTATCATTTTCCTTCCACAATTATACGCCACTTTGTGTTGGTCTATCACATAAAAGCCCAATAAAATACATTTACGTTTGTGGTTGTAACGTGACAAAATGTGGAAAAGTACAAGGGGTATGAATACTTTTGCAAGCCACTGTACACCTCTACAAGATCACCCCTCAAATTGCACTTCAAGCAACAAAGTCCTAGCCTGTTCAACCTCGTCAAATAACTGATGGCCCTGAGTCCTGACATCGTCCTCATAAATCGTTTCTGCAACATTTCCTGCTTAACATTATATTTCCTATAACAGGGTGACCAAAACTGAAAGCAATACTTTAACGTGGCCTCAACAATGTCCTGTGCAACTGTAACATGACTTCTCAACATCTATACTAAGTTCTTTGGCTGATGCAGGCCAATGTGCTGATAGCTTTCTTGATGCCCCCATCTACTTGTGATGCCACCTTCAAGAAACTATGTGTTGAGTTGAGTTTCATTTATTGTCACGTGTACCGAGATACAGTGAAAAGCTTTTGTCACATGCTAACCAGTCAGCAGGAAGACAGTAAATGATGTACCTGCACTCCTAGATCTGTCTGCGCTACAACACAGGGCATTGATATTCACTGTGTAAGTCCTGCCCTGGTTTGACTTCCAGCTACACCTCTAATGTAATTCATGGGTGGAAATCTGCCTCCCTTACCTGCTATAGCCAACTTACTGTATGCAGTAAACCAAGAAACCAATAAAAACATTTTAAGAGAAAGTCAATAAGCATATGTGGCTAAAAGGAATAGTTAACAGCGTGAAATGTAATAAAATGTAAGACTTCAGAAAAACATTAACACCCACCTGAATCAGTTCTCTCTTTTTGAAACTCTTTTCAGTACTAAGTACACTAGTGGTGCAGCGGTTTAATCACAAGACACCAAAGTCAGACTTCAATTCCTACCATGCAGTTGTGATATTTAAACAAAATAGCATTTTGAAAACAATGATCATAAGTAACGATAACAACAAGATAATCAGATTCACTATGTCAAAGCATCTGGTTCTCTGATTAGAGCATTGCCTGATATGACTCATTAAAAGATATTTGGATAGGTACATGATAGTAAATGTTTAGAGGGACATTGGTCGAATGCAGATAAATAGGAGTAGCTTAGATGGAGCATCTTGGTAGGCACGCACGAGTTGAGTTAAAGGGCCTGTTTCCGTTCTGTATGATTCTATAACTCTATGACTCCAGCTCACTACTTTGATTGACTATTAAATAGCCTCTGAAATGGCCTAGAAATCCATTTAATTCAAAAGTAATTAGGAATGGATAATAAATGGTGGCATTTTGAGTAATGTCAAAATACCCGTTGTTAAGATTTTATAATGTGATATTTGGAAGTAGAGTCTTAGAATTTCAATTTATTTAAGGAAACGTTTCTTTCCTCTCTGCTCACAGCTGTAAAGTTTGGGAGGATGTCCAAGAAGCAGCGAGACAGTTTGTATGCCGAGGTCCAGAAGCACCAACAGAGGCTGCAAGAGCAACGGCAGCAACAGAGTGGTGAGGCAGAGGCTCTTGCCCGCGTCTACACCAACAGCATCAGCAATGGTTTGACAGACCTCAACAACGAAATTGGTGGCACTTACGCTAATGGACATGTAATCGATCTGCCAAAAGTACAATCTGAGGGAGCTAATGGATATTACAGTGTAGATTCCGCACAACCATCACCGGATCAGTCCGGAATAGACATGGCTGGAATCAAGCAAATAAAACAAGAGCCTATTTATGAACTCACACCTGTACCAAACTTGTTTACGTATAGCTCTTTTGCAAGTGGTCAACTGGCTCCTGGAGTAACAATGAGTGAAATAGGTAGGTATGGAAAGGAATAACATATACAGTATTTTCTTTTAAAATCCCAGTTGTTGGCATAATTATTACTTTTATTTGTGACTGCTGCCAAGAATGATTGTGATGCTGCAAAAATGGTTAGACAACTGTTACTATGAAACTCATATTAAAATTTAATTTGTCATTGATAGAGGAGATGTTATTGATAGAGGAGAAATTTTCATTTGTTATTGATGGAGGAGTTGCACTAAAGAAAATGACACGAATGTGGAAACTTTTGGTTGACAGTCTCCAAAACAAATTGTAGTGGCGTGTAACCTGTGTTTATTTGGTTTGTGCATTTCCTGTGCCCGAATTTCCTTAAAATGGTCACAAGCACAGAAACTGTGGGATAGATTGTTTTCTTTTGTTCTTGAATATCAAACAATTGTCTTGGTGGACATTTCAGAAGGATTTAAGAGAGAGTTAGATAGAGCTCTAGGGGCTAGTGGAATCAAGGGATATGGGGAGAAGGCAGGCACGGGTTATTGATTGGGGACGATCAGCCCTGATCACAATGAATGGCGGTGCTGGCTCGAAGGGCCGAATGGCCTCCTCCTGCACATATTTTCTATGTTTCTACAACTAAGGAAATGGGGCTGCATTTTCAAGAATAGAGTCTTTGGAGGAAAAAGCAAAGCTGTTCTCTTTTTGGATCAAAAATTACCCTCAACTGATTTTGCTATTGAACATCATCCCGCAATTTGTGACATCAATTAATCAGGTTTATTGATATAAGACATCCAGGTCTTCTTCCCAGAAGAGTGCAGAACTAGCTGGCTTAGCCTTGATGAATGTGGGACAAGATTTAAGATGGACCTCAGAGGCAACTTTTTCACTCAGTCCCAGAGGGTAGTCTGTATCTGGAACAAGCTGCCAGAGGAAGCCATTGCAACAGATACAATTCGGATTGTTATAAGATATTTGGACAGATATATGGATTGGAAGGGTTTAGAGAGATATTGGCCAAATGCAGGCAAATGGGTGTAGCCCAAAATACCAAAGTTTGACCAAAGAGCCTGTTTCCATGTTGTACAGCTTTATGCCTAAGTATAAATTCAGAAATTCTACCCTAAAACCCCATTTGGGGCAACCAGAAGTCATGAAAAATTATTTATGTTGTTTAGCTTAATTGAGTTAAGATTAGTTTAGTTTAGTTCAAAAATACAGCCTGGAAATAAGTCCTTCGGCCCACCGGGTCAGTGCTGACCGGTGATCACCCGTACACTAGCACTATCCAACACAGTAGGGACAATTTATCATTTATAGAAGCCAATTAACCTACGAATCTCTACGTCTTTGGGATGTGAGAAGAAATTAGAGCAATCGGAGAAAACCCACGCGATCACAGGAAAATGTTCAACAGACAATACCCATAGTGAGAATCGAACCCGGGTCTCTGGTGCAGTAAGGCAGCAACTCTACCGCTGTGTTACTGTGCCGCCCTGCTAAGTACCAACTTTATAATCATCTTTTAGGCTGCAGTATCATCAAGAAAATATTAGTCCATGATTAGTACATCTGCCTGAGAGTGTTTGGCCCTTAGAGTCTCTAATAAAGATAGTGATTTGTCAATCTCAGTCTTTGTGTTAGTATTCTAAACCATCACGCAGGTGCAATGTGGCATAAAGATGAGATTTAAAATATAAGAGGGTGAAGTTCAATTAATCCACAGTCAAACCTGATAGGAAATTCATGATGGATTTTGTACTGGATTTGAAGTTTGTATTAATGGCATCCAATATCATTTGAAATGATTCTAATTGTGGAACTCAACACTTGCGAGATAAGTTGGTAGAATTGGAAAATGGTATTGGGTAATGAAAGGGGACCTCTATTCTGGATCTCACTTGGGCTAATATTTAATCAAGCAATTAAAAAAAAAAATCTATTTTCAATATGCCAGAAAATGCTGGAAATACTGTGGAGAGAAACAAATTCAGTGTTTTGTTAATGGCCTTTTATTATAACTGGACAAGTGAGGAAACAAGCAATTATTAGCTGCAGAGAGGGGGAGAAGAGAGGGAATGCCCGCGATACTGTGCAGGCAGACTATCCAATGGTTCTTCAATGCTGTAAGGTAAAAAAAAGATAATTAAATGAACATGCTGGCATTGAGAACAGAACAGATGTAGGAAATCAGTGACATCTGTACCTGACTGATGCCTTGTTTTCCAGTAATTATTTTAATGTTCTCACACATGGGGCAATCCTTGAGTTAGTTACCCGCCAATGCGGAGTGTCATTAAATCCTTGCATGTGTCTGTAAGTCATCAATGGAATATAGAAGAATGTTCACCAGCAGAAGAGGCTTCCATTTAATCGATTGTCGGGCTGTGTTGAACCACAAAATCAGCAAAAGGCTCCAAGGCAGCCACCATGAAGCTTTAGTTTTTCAGCAGTCCACTCTCACTGCCCTCTATACATCTCCTGAAAGACGTACAGGCCAGCTGCTCAGAGATAAAGAGTGCAAACGTGGATGGTGACATTTGTAAAGAACGCAACCAGTACAACCAAATCACCTGTCAGCAAGAAGTGCCATCATGCTTTATGTGGCTTGAGAGAACTGCAGGCCGTCTTCAATGTGCATTAGCCAAGTCTCCACAAAGTAGTGTTTTGCAGCACATTGCACAGCAACGAGGATTGGAGGCTCAAGTCTGCTCAGGCTCCATGGAGAAAGAGCAGAAGGAGATCAATAAGGAAGTTGTTGGCTGTGTAAGAGAATTATTCTCTTGTTGCTGTTTATTCATGTTGCTGCTTAAAATGCTCCACAATCAATCACGCCATTCCTGCAACAAGCTAAAAGCCACCTGGCAATAACTAACCAGAAATAAAAAAGTTATTATATGTGTCTCTAGAAGTAGAACTTTTAAAATGTCATGAAGTACCCATATACAGCTGTAAATAAGCCTTCTTTCCCTCTTCCTCAAGCTGTGTTGTACACCCTCTGTGGCTATACCAGAGTAGAGGCAGGATGTGAGCTGAGTGGCTCATTTGCTGGGTTTTTGGAGCCTATGAGGGAAATGCTGTGGGCTGATCCACAGGTGGGTGGCACGGTGGCGCAGTGGTAGAGTTTCTGCCTTACAGCGCTTGCAGCGGCGGAGAATCACGTTCAATCCTCACCACAGGTGCTGTCTGTATTGAGTTTGTACGTTCTCCCCGTGACCACGTGGGTTTGCTCCGAGATCTTTGGTTTCCTCCCACACTCCAAAGGCGTACAGGTTTGTAGTTTAATTGGCTTGGTGTATGTGTAAATTGTCCCTAGTGTGTGTAGGATTGTGTTAATGTGCGAGGATCGCTGGTCGGTGCGGACTCGGTGGGCTGAATGACCTTTTTCCATGCTGTATCTCTAAACTAAACTAAAAACTAAACTAAACCTGCATAAGTGCTGAACAGACCTAAGCATTGGGATAGACACAAACAAATTGGAGTAACTCAGCCGGTCTGGCAGCATCTCTGGAGAAAAGGAATAGGTGATGTTTTGGGTCGAGACCCTTCTTCAGAGTCGGGGAAATGAAATGAGATATGTAGAAGGTCGAAGGCAGGAACGGGTACTGTGTGGATGATCAGCCATGATCACAGTGAAGGTGGTGCTGGCTCGAAGGGCCAAATGGCCTACTCCTGCACCTATTGTTTATTGTTTATTGTCTATTGTAAATAGAACAATTAAATGGAAGATGTGAAAAAAGTATAGAACATAGAACATGGAAAATAGGTACAGGAGTAGGCCATTCGGCCCTTCAAGCCAGCACACCCATTCAATATGATCATGTCTGATCATCCAAAATCAGTATTCTGTTCCTGCTTCCTCCCCATATCCCTTGATTCTGTTAGCCCTAAGAGCTACATCCAACTCTCTCTTGAAAACATCCAGTGAATTAGCCTCCACTGCCTTCTGTGGCAGAGAATTCCACAGATTCACAACTGTCTGGGTGAAAAAGTGTTTCCTCATCTCAGTCCTAATCAACGATGAAAGGAATGGTGGATCCCACGATAGTCCATTGTTGGCAGTGGGGTAGGTGATAGCGAGTTATGCAGGCAGTGAAACCCAACAGGACGACAGTGAAACTAGTACGATGACTAGGGTGGGGGAGGGACGGAGAGAAAGGGGATGCAAGGGATACATGATGTAAGAGAACCAATATTCATATCATTGGGCTGTAAGCTGTGCAAGCATTAGGTCACCAAGTAATGTAAGGGATAATGAATGACATGGAGATGTGGAGTGGAGGCAAATAGTGAGATGTGGAAGAACTTCATCAGAGTTCCATTCTCATGAACAATGTCATCATCACCCTGTCCTATAGTCCACCCACATTTCCCTGCTCCCGATAAACTGGCAAACACTTTGCCTCCAATCAGAGAAATGATGAATTACTGAGGTTTGGATATTATGTGGACTCATTCAAGCTATCATTCCAAGTGTTCACAACCTCAGTGACAGATAGCATGTAGTTAAATGAGTGGTACATTTAATGTTTAGGAAGGAACTGCAGATGCCTGTTTACACTGAAGATAGGCACAAAATGCTGGAGTAAGTCAGCGGGTCAGGCAGCTTCACTGGAGAAAAGGAATAAGTGATGTTTCGGGTGTCTATGGAAGGGTCTCTGCCCGAAACGTCATTTATTCCTTTTCTCCAGGGATGCTGCCTGACCCGCTGAGTTACTCCAGCAAGTTGTGTCTGTCTTCGGTACATTTGATGTTCTTTTCCTTTGGCCAGTTTTTTTGTGAGAATGAACACTATACATTGGAAATCTGCCAATAAATGACACATTCTGTGAGGTTGCAGCAGATAAACCATGTTCGTCACCAGGCTTTGAGTGTAACATCTGCATCCAGCTTGGCAAAGCTAGAGCAGCTTGAGCCTGTGATGTGGACTCTAAACTGCCACACTGTCGTCACCATTTCCTGTTGTCAACTGGTATGTGTGAGACACCAAATGAAAACCTATCCAACTCTATTACTAGAGGCAGCGAGCGGCGGCACACTGGCGCAGCCGGTAGTGCTGCTGACTCACCGATCTTAATCTCAAGTATTGTCTATGCAGTGTTTGCATGTTCTCCCTGTGACCACGGGGGTTTCCTCCAGATGTTCCGGTTTCCTCTCATAATTGGCCTCTGTAAAAATTGCTCTTAACGTGTTTGGAAAAGATGGGAAAGTGGGATAACAGAAATGATGGGAATGGGTGATCGATGGTTGGCGTGGGCTTGGTATTTCCATGCTAGATCTAAACTAGACTAAAGTATAAGTGCCTGAATTATAAGCATGGGTTCTGTGAAAAACCACAGTTAGATTGAATGACTTCCTCCTCTGAGGAGGCATCATTATTACCAGCAGGATGGGTAAAGATCCAGAGGAGAAATATAGGAATCAGTTGAATTGTCAGAAAATTAGATTCTTATAATATAGTTTATTCTTTGCTGATTTCTGTGAGTATGCCATGCAAACTGGCTGAAAGAAGTACAATTCTGACACCAAATAGCTGTAAGGTCCTCATTTTCTCACGTCCATTTAGAAACATAGAAACATAGAAAATAGGTGCAGGAGGAGGTCATTCAGCCCTTCGAGCCAGCACCGCCATTCATTGTGATCATGGCTGATCGTCCCCTATCAATAACCCGTGCATGCCTTCTCCCCATATCCCTTGACTCCACTAGCCCCTAGACCTCTATCTAACTCTCTCTTAAATCCATCCAGTGACTTGGCCTCCACTGCCCTCTGTGGCAGGGAATTCCATAAATTCACAACTCTCTGGGTGAAAATGTTTTTTCGCACCTCAGTCCTAAATGGCCTCCCGTTTATTCTAAGACTGTGGCCCCTGGTTCCGGACTCACCCAACATTGGGAACATTTTTCCTGCATCTAGCTTGTCCAGTCCATTTATAATTTTATATGTTTCTATACGAAACCCCCTCATCCTTCTAAACTCCAGTGAATATAAGCCTAGTCTTTTCAATCTTTCCTCATATGACAGTCCTGCCATCCCAGGGATCAATCTCGTGAACCTACGCTGCACTGCCTCAATCACAAGGATGTCCTTCCTCAAAGTAGGGGACCAAAACTGTACACAATACTCCAGATGTGGTCTCACCAGAGCCCTATGCAACTGCAGAAGAACCTCTTTACTCCTCTACTGAAATCCTCTTGTTATGATGGCCAACATTCCATTAGCTTTCTTCACTGCCTGCTGTACCTGTAAGCCAGCTTTCAGTGACCGGTGTACGAGGACGGACAGGTCTCGCTGTACCTACCCCTTACCTAACCTAAGCATTGAGATAACAATCTGCCCCCTTGTTTTTGCCGCCAAAGTGGATAACTCACATTTATCTATATTACACATTTGTCACACATCTTCTAATATCTATTTTCTCCCAGGCCGCCTCTGTTAATGCGAGTTGCTAGATGACTCAAATCCCCTTCTTATTCTCTGTCTTTTATTGTATTCTGAACTTTCATATGAAGTGAGAGAATGAAGCCACCTATTTATTAGAATAACGGCTTGTGCTGAACAAGAGAACCTATCTATTAATAGAGACTCCGAATGAAAGTTGTGATATTACCTAAAGATCATATTGAATGGCAGTGGCGGTGAGGTGAATGGGGACAAAGAGTGAAGTGCATAGATGCTTCAGAAGTAACTTAATGTCTGAAAAGATATGAAAGTCAGATTGAAGTGGCTAGAATAATGAATACATAGATCAGGAGTGACACCCACTTTCTCACGTATTTCTTCACTGGTTAGCACGTAACAAAAGCTTTCACTGTACCTTGGTACACGTGACAATAAACTAAACTGAACAATCTGATCTTCTTCTTCTTGCATTTGAGGCAGCAGAGGTTATGTAACGCCCTCAAGGCACTGTAGCCAGTTCAATGTGCTGTTGTCGAGGGCCGTGCAGTCTACCCCTCCACCAGGGGGGCGTAGCACAGCGCAGTCAAAAAGGACGTGCTGCGCTGTTTGCTGGTCTGCTCCACACGCGCAGGCTGTTGATGAACGCAGCCCCCGGCGATGCATGTTGGCGTTGAACCGGCCGACCCCTGTACGGAGCCAGTTCAGGGCGACCCACTCTTTTCGGGGCAGGTCCGAGCCGGGTGGGGCTGTGGTGTTTGGTGCAACAATGAATTGAGGAGGTCGCAAAGTCTGTTCCCAGCTGGTTCTCCATGCTCCTAGTGTGTTGAAAGCGGAGCCACAGAGGGTCGCTGCATGACATGACAATCTGATGAGTTCATCAAACTGCTTCTAGTATTAACAATGTTAAGAACATTGCTGTTCCTGCTCATGGTCAACTCCATGTGCATTCTTTGTGTCACCAGCAGGCTACTCTCTCCCAACTCTAAGGAAATATGATCCATTAATATGTTTTTGTTATTGTTCATCACTCGTTCTCTAGTAAGACATCATGTCTATGAGACCATAATACATAGGAACAGAATTGGGACATTTGGACGATTGTGTCTGCTCCATCATTCAATTATAGCTGATCAATTTTTTATCCAAACCACATTCTCCTGCATTCACCCCGTAACAATTGGCCTTTTATATGGTTATGATGTGCATGGAGATGGTTAATTAGACCAATCTGAGCAGGAAGGTTCCTTCCATGTGGATGGCAGAGGTGCAAGGATGCTGTAGCCTCATCAGTGGTTCTTGATATTTGAGAATCTCTTTTCCTCTTTAATTCCTCTAATCTAGCTTCCACAAATAAGTGATCATCACTTTTTATGTGTGTATGCCAGACAGACAGATCCAATGCTTCTTATTCCATGTGGGTTTTGACAACGTTGAAACTGTTTGGGGATGTTCTAAAAAACTCTTCAAATCTGTTTTTCAGTCAACCCCATGATTGTTTGTCCTCCGTCTGCTATCTATACAATGATTGATTTGCTATTCGGTCAAAGTCTGCACCCTTACCAGCTTAACAACACCTTTCCTATAACAGGGTGACAAAACCTGAACACAATACTCTAAATGTGGTCTCACCAATATCCTGTACACATGTAACATGAGCTCCCAACCTCTATACACAATATGTGTCTGAAGAAGGGTCTCGACCCGAAACGTCACACTTTCCTTCTCTCCAGAGATGCTGCCTGGACCGCTGAGTTACTCCAGCATTTTGTGTCTATCTTCTACACTCAATACTCCGACTGATGAAGGCCAATGTGAAGGAAAGCCTTCTTCATCACTGCTTGATACCAATTTCAAGGAACTATGTATGCACTCGTATATCGCTCTGCTGTACAACACTCCCCAGAGCCCTGCCATTCACTGTGTAGATCTTGGCCTAGTTAGGCTTCCCAAAATGCAACACCTCGCATTTCTCAATATTCAATCAACCACTCCTCAGCAAACCTGCCCAACCAATCAAGATCCTGCTACCATTTTTGACAACCATCCTCACTATACTACCCTCTTTAGTGTAATCTGCAAACTTACTCATCATGCCTTGCACGTTCTCATCGAAGTCATTGATATAGATGATAAACAGCAACGGGTCCAACACAGAACCCTGAGGCACACCACTAGTCACAGGCCTCCAGTCTGAAAAACAACGTTTCACCATCACACTTGTCCACAACAGAACACCCTCTGACCATTCACAAGGATAGACACAAAATGCTGGAGTAACCCTGTGGGACAGGCAGCATCGCTGGAAAGAAGGAATGGGTGACGTTTCGGGTCGAGACCCTTCTTCAGACTGAGTCTGAACACCATATTAAACAGTGTGGGGGAAAGCATTTGTCTCACATCACTAGTGGAATAGGTCTAAAGATTATCCATCCTCCATTACTCTGACAAGCATACCATCATGGAGTTGTTGCACAGTAGTGCAGAAATATTTAGGGCATCTGTACTTTGGTCAATCTTCTTTAGGCCCTACAACAAACAGTGTTAAAGGTTTAGTGAGATCTGCAAAGTGGTAATCAAGCTGCAGATTTGCTCTTGGCACTTACCTTGGAGTTGTCATGCTGCAAAAATCATGTCTGCCATTCATGGAAACCATGTTGCTTTACTGGTAGTCGACCTCCCTCAAAGTGAGTGATCAGTCTTTTTAATAAGTCTCCAGCAAAGATTTTACTTGCACACACTTGTATAAAAATAGAACAGTACAGCACAGATCAGGCCACAGATCATGATCAGCTCAGCTCAAACTCAACTCTTATGCCTGCACATGATCCCTGTTCCTCCATTCCATGTGTCTATCTGAAGCCTCTTAAAGCCTCTATCCCATTTGTTTCCCGCACCACCCTTGGAAATGTGTTCCAGGCACCTATTACTCTGCAAGGAAAATTGCCCCAGTCATCTCCTGTCTTTCCTCTCTATGTCTGTCATAATTTGATTTACTTTTATTAGTTCTCAGTCACTGATGGTCCAGAGAAAACAAACTAGGCTAGTCCTGGTTCTTTGCATAGATAATACCTTCTAATCCAGGCAGCATCCTTTTAACCCTCATCTGCATTCCATCAAAACCTCCACATCCTTTGTGTAATGGGGCTAACAGAACTGCATACAATGCTCCAAATGCAGTCTAACCATTGTTCTATAAGCCTGTAACATGACTTCCTGATACATATATTCAAAAGGTTGGTTCGTAAGGCATTTTTGAAGTACTGGGAGGCGTTTTTTTGTTCCAAAGCATCTGAAATAGCTTTGTCAGTTTGTCAATCAACACTGAACTCCTTTCTTTGAAGATTTCTGCTGGTATTGCATCTGCTTCTGGAGGTAGACACAAAATGCTGGAGTAACTCAGCGGGACAGGCAGCATCTCTGGAGAGAAGGAATGGGTGATGATTAATTCCTGGCTGAAGTAATTCCTTCTCCAAAGATGCTGCCTGTCTTGCTGAGCTACTCCAGCATTTTGTGTCTTACTTTGATTTAAACCAGTATCTGCAGTTCTTTCCTACACACCTGCTCCTGGAGATTTTCCATATGATAATTATGACTCCGCCTTGTGAATTTATGCCAGGTCTAATCAAAATTGTGGTATGTAATCTATTGCTGTATCACATATTGTGTATGGTTTATTTAGTACGGAGTTGATACATTGATTTATCACCACCACTTCATCATGGAGTAACCTTAACACATCAGCAGGCTTTATTCAGCTTTCCCTGTGTAGCGAACAGCAACATCTTTTAACTGCCATGCTTTTAATGTGCCTTTAGATAGTGGGGCTGCAACTGAGTCATGCCATATCCATTCTGACTAATTGGTCAAATAACACAAAACTGTTATGTGGATGCCATGTCTGTAATATGGAATGGATAGGTGACATTTTGCAGTGGAAACTTTTTTCAGACTGATTGAGTAGGGGGAAAAAGCTGGAAAATATAATTAGGGACAGGACAAAGCCGGCAAATAATAGATGGATTAAATTAGAGGGGTTTGATCAACAGATGGGTGAAGTGACAAAGGTTGTAGGTGAATAGGGGACAATAGGGTGTCAGATAAGGAGAGAATAAGGGTGAAATATAAAGCCAGAGGGACAAAACTAGATGGGGGTGAGGGGGGTGGGGGGTGGGTGTAAAGGATAAGGAGGACAGGATTGTGGAAGAAATGGGTCAGATGGAGAACAGGAAAGAGAGAGGGGGAAGGAGGGATGATATTTAAAGTTGCAAATTTACAAAATAGTTTATACCATTGGGTTGGTAGCTATCCAGGCAGAATAGAAGGTGCTGTTCCTCCAATGTGCATGTGGTCTCATTCTGACAGTGGGGACAAAGTTGCAGCTGTACTAAAACATTGTTAGACGGCATTTGGGTTTCACTGACTGTTCTAGTCACAACACTAAGGAAGGATGTGGCAGTAACAGAGAAAATGCAGAAGAGATTCACTGGGATGCTGAATGGAATGGAGAGTTATGGTTATAGCAGAAAAGGACACAAAGTGCAGGGGCAACTCAGCAGGTCAGACTGAAGAAGGGTGTCGACCTGAAATGTCATCTGTCCACATTCTTCAGTGATACTGCCTGACCTGTTGAGTTGCTCCAGTACTTTGTGTCCTTTTGCGTATAAACCAGCATCTGCAGTTCCTTGTCTTTACATTGTTATAGCAACAATTGAATAAGCAGTGTTTATTGCCTTTGAAACACATGAGGCTGAGGGATGACCATATAGAGGTTTACAAAATGCTGAGGGGCACTGATAGATAGTTAGAAACTTTTACCCAGCGCAGGAGCGTCTAGAACTAGAGGGAAGGATGTGGCAGTTTTTGATGAATGGTGAGACATTTAAAGGTAATCTGCAGTTACTATTTTTCAAACTGAAGTGTGTGGAGGATAGCGTTAATTCGCGGGGATTGCCGGTCAGTGGGCCAAAGGGCCTGTTTCCGCGGTGTATCTCTAAACTACAATCATACACAAACTAGATAATGCTGTGAATTATCTGATGAGCTCATCCTCCTTTTTGTGTCACCTTTGTACATCGCTGTTGCTTTTCTTAACTGTTTTGTCCTTTGCGGAGACAGTAGGCGGAGACAGTTGGCGGCATGATGTTAGAAATGTAAGGAGCACAAACAGTGACAGATGTCAACCCATCTTCAGTGACAGTAACTAAATCTGCATCACATGCACTATCTGCCATACTTCTAACATTTCGCCGTGACAAGAGTTGCCGTTGCAAATTTGCTACTGGGATTTCTGCTCTGTATGAATTTTCCCACTCTTGGAAAGTACTCACGGGGCTCCTTGTCACCTGGCAGTTCTATACAAGATATGCTTGTACTTTTCCTCAGCATTTGGCAGCAGTAAATGGGTTGCAAGTTGTAGTTAAAAAATACCTTTCCACGAGATGTTTAGAATGAATAAACTTGTTTCTTTAAGTCGAGCAATTCTGTGATCAATTTCTGGGCTTCCTCTCCACATTGAATCTTTTCCCGTGGCAAAGAACTCAGGAGTGGAATTTCTAAAACAATATCCTGTCCATGTGCTGATAAACTTAACAGAGATGAGCAATAAGAACAAGACTGGAAAGGTAGTTTGCCTCCACCTTAGACAAGCATCTAGGATCTTACAGTCGTCAGGTTAATAAACATTTAAAATACTTTCCAGCTGGAATTAGAATGAAAGTTATGTATTATAAAGGGTTGGGTAGATGTTATCGGGAAACTACTAATGCATAAGGCAAGACATTAACTTAATGTGATGCCTTTCAGAGGATATGTTGTCACAGAATCAGCCATTTATTCATTTATTTCCGAGCAATATCACATAAACTGCTCTCTGCTAAATGATCTTTGCTGCCTTCAGAATTGAAAACTTAATTCCACTGGAATTTTTCCTTTGAAGGAAGTTTTACAGATCAGACTCCAACATGCCTACACTGTAGCCGTGGGGGGTGGAGAAAGGTAATCTTAATCTACATTGACCAGCTATATCTGAAAGAGATGTTGACATATATTTCTTATTATTCAAAGGACGATGGAATCGCTTTCGATACTCTTGCTTGCACTTTATTCGTACAACAGTTCGACCAGTCTCTGTTTTCAACTGACTTCATTTACCCCATCAATTGATCTAATTGTGGCTGGCAGTCTCCAAGGAACCATTGAAATTTCCATCACTGAGAGGGATCATTGAGGCCATCACAACCATTCTGCTGCTTGGCAATATGCTACTAATGCTGCTTTTCATTTGTGCCTCCAATCAAATATTTATGCACACTTCTGTTAAAAGTTGCTGTATGAAAGCTTCTCATGCTCCAACAGCCCACTATGTAAATACATTTCTCCCCACCTTCTCTTTTTAATTTTAATTTGACAGCCAAAAGGAAAGTGCTTTTCTATTTGCACTACCAAATTCTCTTGATTTATATGTTGACCTCAGTAAGTTTTTACCTACAGTATGTCTCACTTACTGTCCTTTCTCTGTATTACTTACATTACGGTTTATTTTTCCTTTCACTCCATCACTTTCTATATCTCCATTGTTTTCACTTACGTTATCTTTCTGTATTAACTCATTCCTCCTGTTTTTACAGGCACATTTTTCTTACTTTGAACCCAGTAATGCAAATCATATAAGGAAACATGAAGTGGTACAAAGAGTTGCTGAAGCATCTCTATCCTACCAGGCACAATGCAGGTGTGCACTATACGCACGCATATGTTCCATTCATACATGGCATACATTTTACTACATAACGTGCACTGCTTTTCTCATTTATACACATTATTTAGATTTGATCTTTTCAGATGTTTTCAAATCAATTTGATCTTTTCAGAGGACCTTGTTACATTGGCGTATCTTTGCTGTCATTTCTTGATTCGGTTCAGTAGAATCTTATTTCATTTCATCCACAATCTACATTAAATAACCTATGGGAATCCACTAATAATCACTAAATCCTTCAATATTCTTGTACGTCTGCCCGGAAATCAATAATTTGCATTTGTACTTCCAATTTTATTCCCTGTCTCCTCATGATATCTGTTTGAAATACAAATTCCAATATGCTATTTACAAATGTCAGATTACCTGGGTAATGCTAATACACAAACTATCATGTTACTTGAATTGTTTCACTACATGACTTGTGAAGTAATTTTATTTCTATCTCAACCACTTCCCTCTCCTCATTCTTTGACAGAATGAAGCTCATTCATATTCTGAATTTTATGTTGCATTACTTTATCTGTTGTGAAAGATGGCATTAATCTACAATTTACCAGAATATTGCGAGTCATTTTAACTTTGTTATATTGAAATACACTCATAATATTTGTTCAGTGCTCAACGGACAAGTCTCATTGACCTCATTTGACATTGGATGATAATGGATTAAACTCACATATGATTAATAAAATAAGGCATTCAAATAGAATTGAAGGAAATATTGAAGGACTATTACCTGAGACTAGTTTTTTATGATAGGCCACAATAGAGAAAATAGACATGGGTTCTTAAAAGTACATTTTGTTGTGGTATACGACGTTCTCTCTATATCTTGGTAGATGTGCCATTAATAACCCAATACCAATATTTCACCCCGATCCACTTTAAATGATAATCCTTGAACAGTAAATAATTATCAAACTCCTTTTTATTGCATTCTTATTATCAATGCATTATGTTTTGAAAAGATCTCATGGATCATTTCCAATTCAATTAAATGGGTCTTTGTTGGCTTGGCTCCGCCATCATGGCAGATAGTATGTTTGCTTACTAGATGTTCAAAGTCTTTATGGAATGCTACTCAATGCAGAACATTTCTACCAATTCCCTTTGTGCTCATATAATCATGCAATCATACAGCACAGAAATAGGTTGTTAAGCCCATGTCATTCATACCACTGTGAAGTCAATCTATGTTAATCTCATTCACCCTCATTAAACCCATATATCTGCTCAATTCCTCTCATACTGCCTGTCCAATTTCTTTTTAAATGCTGAAATAGTATCTGAATCCGCTACCTCCTCTTGCAACTCATTACAAACATTCATCACCCTGTCTGTGCACAACTTACCTCTCAGATCTTCTTTAAATTTCTGCCCTCTCACCTTACACCTGTGCGTTCTATTTCTAGGCCACCACTCCCCACCTCAGTCTTGGGAAGAAACTCTGACTATCTACCCTATCTATGCCCCTCATAATTTTGTTATCAACTATAAGGTTCCCGCTCAGCCTTCTACTTTCCACTGAGAATAAACCCGGCCTATTGAATCTATGCTTATAATCACAGTCCTCCATGCCAGGTAATATCCTAGTGAATCTTTTCTGCATTCTCACTGTTTCTACTATATTCTTCCTGTACTGTGGGAGTAAAGGGCCTGTCCCACCAGCATCCTATGCAACTCTATGCGATGAGCGCGACCTAACGTGGTCGCTTGAGCCGTCCGGCGTCGCGGGGCCGGTCCCACTTCGTTTGCCGGAGCCGTGCGGAATTGTGCGGAGTTCGTCCCGACATCGCGCGGGGCCCCGAAAAACTGACCATGTTCAAAAATTCCGCGCGGCAACAGCTTGTCGGCTCGCAGTCGTCTCGACACATTACACACCGCCTTGACGTCGTGCCTCCGTGACCTTCTCTGTAGGTGCCTCCGTGACCCTCTCTGTGTGTGGCTCCGTGGCCCTCTCTGTGCCCCTCTCTGTGTGCCCTGTCTGTCCTGACGAACTTACCTTTAAGACTTCGCTCCAAGTTCGCCTCACTTTGCGCCGCGTTGCGCCACTCACCCGACCTCCGCACGGCCCTCGCTGCCGGTTTGGTAGCGCTCTTCGCATGCAGGCGCATGCTGTTGGGAACGGCCCTGTACAGGGATCACCCGACCTCCGCACGGCCCCGGCTTCTAGTTTGATCACGCTCATCGCATGGAGTTGGATGCTGGTAGGACAGGCCCTTTAGACTGTGTGCAATACTCTTAAAGTGGTCCAAACAATATTTTACATAGCAGCAACATAACATTACAACTCCTATTCACAATACCTTGGCCTATGAAAGCAAGCATACTAAATACCTTTTCCACTTCACTGTCTACCTGCATTGCCACTTTCAAAGAGCAATGGACTTGCATCTCAAGGTTGCTCTGTACATCAAAAATCCTCAGGTCTCTGTTATTGACTCTATATACCCTTACAGTATTTGACTTCCTAAACCTTGAACCTGCCACCACTTTCTAACTGATGTACATCCCACTGTATCTTTATATAACCTTCTTTATTATCTACAACTCTTTTCAATTTTTGTCAACTGCAGACTTATTAAGCAAGCCCACTATATTCTTATACTAGTCATTTATATATATCCTACTAACATTAGAAGACCCAGCACCAATTCCTATGGTACTCCACTTCTCACTGATTTCCAGTCAGGAAAACATCCACTCATCAAATTTTGTACCCATTTCACCAACACACCTCATATCACTCTGCCTCAACCTACTGGACTAACCTATCATGCGGGACCTTGTTGGCTTAATAAAGTCCATATACACATCTACTGTCTGATTTCATTAATGTTCCTGGTTACTCCACTAAAAATTCAATCCGATTTGTAAGAAATGATCCCCCCTCAACCAAACCAGTCCCTGCCTTTTCAAGTCAACGTAAATCCTATCTCTCAGAATTGATTAGTAAGGGGGTCACGGGTTATGGGGAGAGGGAAGGAGAATGGGGTTAGGATGTAGAAATAGATCGGCCATAATTGAATGGCGGAGTAGATTTGATGGGCCGAATGGCCTAATTCTGCTCTTATCACTTATGACCATATGATAATCTTCTCCAACAACTTCCCTACTGTGGCTCATTGGTCTGTAGTGTCCAGGCTTACAAGGGAACAGTATGAGCTATCCTCTAATTGTCCAGTATCTCACCCATAGTTAATAAAGATGCAAAGTTCTTGGTCTGAGCCCTTGCTATCACCTCCATTGCATCTTTAGTATTCTGCTCTACCTCCCATTTGGCCCTAGGGATTTATCCACCCTAATGTGCTGCAATATTTCTAGTATTTACCCCTAGCAGATGCCCTGCAAAATGTTAGTGTATCCCTCAACTCTCCAGCCGCCTCCCATGTCCTTTCCGGTGATGAACAATGAGAAGTATTAATTTAATATATCTCTCATATGGTTCCACACATGGATTACCCTTCTGACCCCTGAGAAGACCTATTATTTCCTTAGCTGTCTTCTTGCATGTAATATAATTAAAGTTGTAGGATTCACCTTAATCCTACTTGTTAAGGCTATTTTATGGCCCCTTTTACCCTCTTAATTTCTTTCCTAAGTTTAGTCCTATATTCTCGATAAAAATCAAGTGACTTGTTTAATAACAATTTCCTATACCTGGCATATGCCTACTCCTTTTCCCTGATCAAACTTTCAACATCCTTCATTAACTTGGTTTCCTTAAACATATGTAGACACAAGGAACTGCAGCTCAAGGTGCAAGAATAACTCAGCAAGTCGGGCAGCATCACTGGAGGACATGGACAGGTGACATTTTAGGTCGGGACACTCCTTCAGACCTTGTAGCAGGAGATCAAACTATTGAAGAAATACTTCTAAAGAAGGATCTCGACCCGAAACATCACCTGTGCATGTTCTCCTCAAATACTGCCTAACCCGCTGAGATACTCCAGCACTTTGTCTTTTTTCTCTAAACGTACCATCTTTGCCCCTGAGTCTTATAGGGACATGTCGACATGCTGACTCTGAACCTCTACCACGATACCAGAATACTCCGTGTTTCTCTTCCAAAATATATCCTCTCGGCATTCTTGGATGATAAGTTTGCATTTCCATTCAACACAATCTCATTTGACTGACAAATATCATATGAAGAGGGGTCATCATAACATCTGAAGAAGGATCATGATCATCGTCTGTCCATTCCCTCCACAGATGTCTTCTGACCTGTGAATTCCTCCTGCTCTTAGTGTTTTTCTCAAGATTCTAGCATCTACAATTTCATGTGTCTTCAAATATCATAAATTATTGTACCTTTGGAGCATTTTCCTGGTTCATCCCATGATTTCATAGTTTTCTCATACATTCAATCTACATAAATATGTTTCTGTATCATTGCCGGAACTGGAAAATAATTTTCTAATATTTTTAATATGAACACTGTGTTATCAACCCCCATATTCTAAATTCTCATGCAGTATTAATTGCAATGCAACAACAATAACATTTTGTTTAGAACTTTTACATTTTATTGTGTAATCTTATTGGGATAAACAAGTAAGAATGTTTGCATTCTTGATGTGCCAATTGTCATTATTATGAATTTAAGATCAAGAATTATTTGCTAAGATATGAATTGTGACCCAAGTAAATTGGGTCACCCTGATGAAACATCTTCAGACAGTAGTCAACACCTAATGCCCCTTTCTCATTTTCAACATAATTTTCTCACTTTTCATTGTATACAACTTTCAATTTTATTTTCTTGATTATCATCCATTATATGTCAGAATTCAAAGCACTACATGCAAGTTTCAACATGCATGTTGTATCATAGTGACTTCACAGGGTGATAATATCCAACACCAGAGGGCATAGCTGTAAGGTGACAAATTCAACTGAACCCTTTCCCCTAACAAGTTTTGTTTCACACAGAGGGTGGTGGGGGCCTGAAATGAACGGCCAGAAGTCATGGTGGTGGAGGCAGATATGATATGATATGATAGTGACGTTCAAATGATTTTTGGATAGGCACATGGGAATAGAGGGATATGGTCCATGTACAAGAAATTATGAACTGTTTAACATTTTAATGGCATCGATCGGCACAAATATTGTGGGCCAAACAGTCCATTCCTGTGTTGCACGTTCTATGTTCTATGGTTACATTGACTCGTTCCATAGACTCTATATACATGTCATATTCTGTTTGATGTTTTACTTAGTGCCTTTCTTTCAAGTTCCAGCAAAATACTCTGCCATGCTGAAGAGTATTTCATGATCAGCAATTGTTTAAGCTTCTTTACCTTTACAATTGCATCCATGGTCTCCTTAACTTGTTATAATTTAATGGCATCTACTTTTAGCCCAAAATAAATTATGTACAAATGCACCCTTACTTCATTTGAGCTTTATGTTGTGTACGTGCCACCATCTGAACCCTCTATTCTTCAAATATCTACTTATTTAGTTCTTCCAGTTATTAGTACATCATCTACTGCACATTCAATTGTTTATATATCTTAGTATCTTGTCCAGAACGTCAAAGATATTCAGTGATAATTTCACACCAGAAGATAGATAAGTGAAAGTGACGGACACTTCTTATCTACTTTCAGATGAGCATTTGGCTCAACAGATCTAATTTAATGAAAACTCTATAAATAAATGTTGTGAAATTGGCAAGGGGTACTGCCTATCATCAACTACCTAGATCATTGTAACATTTTAACCAGCACATGATCGAATTATTGTCCAATTTAGACGTAATTACATTTGTTGTCAAACAAGTATTCTAGTTTACCTTCATTGAAACTTCATTTTATTTGAATTTATTTAATTTCCTCTACGTGGTTTTTCAAAAAATGAATAATAAATTGGGGCTCATAGTCAATAAGGATATTTTTCCAATATGTATATGTAGACTCTCATTTATGTAGACTTTGTCTTTTCACAGTGAAAAATTACTCCATGGCAAAAGTCAGAATGAAGGCATCTGGATTAACTTTAGCTTTAGAACCGCATGCTGAGAATTTATGTCTATTTTGGCAGTTGGATCATTTCGCTATTTTAAATCAATTTATATACAGTGAAAGGTTTCCATTGTATCTACAGCAGCAATCTGTCTTAACCATGTGCTTGTGATTCTACTTTCGAGCTCTAGCCTTCATCATTGCTCAGATTGTTAATTGCTGTTGTATTTGTAAATTGTAAACCCTCAAAAGGCTCCATGCTTTGTCCACAGACATAGCAATTATGCCTACAAGGTGAAATGTGGATTCATTTATTCGCATAAATTTACTCATCAATTAAAACACAAACTTTTCACGCTGCAGATTGTCAAAGGTGACAATAAGTGCCAAATACTTAGACACAAGGAACAGCAGAAACTAGTTTAGTTACTGACTGACAACTCTGGCAATTTCACCTGACTTCTAATTCTTAGTCCTTATTTGGAACTCTTCACAATTTCTGATAGTTTAGCCCTTATGTGATCTCATAGCTTTTATACTATTTCATTAAACAAAACATCATTGCCTTATCTTGGATTTAGATAATATGTAAGCTATTGTACATTTTGGAACTCTCTTGATAGAAAAATAATCAAGTTCAAGAATTTTGTGCAAACATATTCACATCATCATAATCAATGTCTGCAATGTTATTTACTGTAGAAAAAAAAATTTGCAAGCCTTCCATGTGTGGACTGAATGACTCGCATTGTTGGCACCAAGGCTTCCAATGCAACCAATTTGAGCCTGGATAGATGTCTTGTTCCTAATCATACAACGATGCAGTAACTGCTTGAGAAGTATTACACATCAAATTGCTTTTTCTCCCATGATTTTAATCCACAAACCACTACTCCTTACATTGCAATGGTTGCTGCTGGCTTAACTTCAGCTCATTGTTAAATGAGCGGCCTTGACTTGCAGATGCACAGATCGATAAATCTGTTCATTCGCTGTTATCAACCCATTCAAATATTTTTTTTTGTTTGCAATACTTTTCAAAGTAAATTTGCCATTAAAGTAAGATTGTTCAGCCAGCATTGCTATTTTAGTGAGTTAGATGCTCCCCATATATATTACGCAGTTAACTAATATTGACTTATGTGTAGATATAAAATAAGTAATTTAAATTCATTAAATATTTTAGGACAAGTATACAAGGGCAGATAATGTTTAGTTATTGTAATATGTGGGAGTTGATGGAGATCCACAGTAGTCGGATCTACAGAAACTGTCTACAATTTGAAGAACCTTGGCTGAGAATGGATGAAGTAGAGTCGAAGATATAAAAAAAGATCGTAATGCATCTGGGAGAGGTTGCCTGAATACTTTGTTCGAGGAGACAGTCACATACCTTAGGTTAAGATCTGTAAATTGGTCCATCAGAATTTCAGAAAGGTATGGCTAGAAGCAAAACGGGTAAGAAGATCCAGGAAGTTACATTCCAGGACTCTAAACCTTTGTCCTTTCCAACAGATTTGAGGTTCTTGCGACTGCAGGGCAGATGAGCAAACTGACTACATCACTGTGGTACAGGGGACCATTCAAGTTGGAGGAGTGAACAAAATTTAATGGTAGTGAGTAATAGATTGTTTAAGAGGAAGGATGTTGATATCTACAACCATAAACACGATCCTGAAGGATATGATACATGCCCAGCACCATGGTTAATGATATCACCTCAGGTCAGGAATGTAACAAGGATGGAGGGGAAAGATCCAGCTGTGATAACAAAGAAGGAACATGAGCAGTTCAGTTCCAAATTTAAAAACAGAACCACAAAGGTGGTAATATCCTACATATCCTACCTAATATCCTACATCATTGCAATTTGGCATAGAAATAAGATAGGGGAACTTAATATGTAGCTCAAAGCATAGTGTGAAAGAAAACAATTTAAATTCTGGGGATACTGGGTACTGGGGGATGAGGGAACAATTCCACTTGGAAAGGGTTCAGTTGAATTTGGCTGGGACAAGTGTATTCAAATTACTGAAGCAGTAGATAAGGCCTCCAAGTAGCTAATGGTGGCGAGGTTCTGGCAAGGGAAACTTAGAAAATTAAATTGAAAAGACAAACAGCACAAAGGTGGTGGATGTATGGAACAAGCTGCCAGAGGAGATAGTTGAGGCAGGGACTATCCCAACGTTTAAGAAGCAGTTGGACAGGTACATGGATAGGACAGATCTGGAGGGATAAGGACCAAACGCAGGCAGGTGGGACTAGTGTAGCTAGTTGGCTGGTGTGGGCAAGTTGGGCCGAACAGCCTGTTTCCACATGTATCACTCTATGACCCTGTGAGAAAAGGAAATATAAACTACAAAACAAACAGTGAGAAGCATAAAAACATGCTGCAGAAGCTTCGTTAGGTGTTTAAAAAGAATGTTAGCAAAATATAATGCTGATCCCCCACTAACAAGCGAGCAAAAACTATTGGGAAATGAGGAAAAGACATAAATCATTTGTGTCACAAAAACAGAAAAGCCTGGGAGCATTTAGCACCTCAAGCAGCATCCACAGTGAGAGAAGAAGAAACAACATTTTAGATCAGGGACTCACAATCAGAACTGGGAATGGGAATAAACAAGCATGTTTTAACTCCCAGGCAGATCTGCAGGGTGGTGAGAACAGAGGGAATGTCAGTAATGGGGTGAAGACCAAACCTGTGAAAGTAAGTGGCAGAAAGAGACAGAGGAGAAGAAAGCTACAGTACATTAAAAATGAAAGGTACAGCGACATCTATTGAGAAAACATAGTGGTGGCTTCCTGAAATTGTTGAATTTAATATTCAGGAAATTGGATTTGCCAGGTTATTAAAAGCACCATACGATTCAAAGTTGTTGCTGCTATTAGTGTGCCAGTAATTAATAGCTGAAACCAACAACCTGCAATGACAGGTGGAATTGGCTTTGTTCTAAACTAAAGAATGCTTTAATTTTAGGCAATTGTGTTTTGTGGATACCTAGTTGCGCTTTTTTTAAACTGCCCACAACAGCCAGTGGAACAGATGCGCAGTTTTGTTCAGTCTGATTCTCCGCTGGAGTTTTGCTTCCTTTCCAGACAACTAAAAAGATGCCATGGTCAAATGCCATACAATGCCAGTCTCCGAATTCCCCTCACCTATACTGAACAGGGGGCGAGTCTCTCTGTAGCCCTACTAAACCCTCGGAGTCATGGAGCTGCACACGGTGCCAGGTGCCAGTTGCATCTTATGCTGACATTTTGAATGGCAACATTGCCTATTTTTCCGTGAAACTAAACGACTGGTGTAAGGGCAAACATTTCCAGGGATATCAGGATCAATCCAAGAATATGGTAGCCAATGGCTTGATTCATGTATGTTGGCTGCTTTTATGTCTGTTGGCAGATCAAGTCCCCTCCTGGAATAAATAAAGTTCTGGCATATCGTTTCTCTCTCGCGCGTGCGCGCACACTCACGAACACACACATGCACCAAATCATAAGCTACCACGTGTATATATGTACGTGAGTGTGTGTTTTATATATATACATATATGCTTTATACAGACAAATAAACAAACAAAAATATATATGTAATAGTACACACATATATACATACAATGTTTGGTTGTTTAGACAAATAAATAATGTAGACAAATATGCAAAGAAAAATCAAAACCAATGCTCATAAATCTATATAGTTCAGAGCCTGTTTGTAGGCTGCAGTGTTTAATAACCTGGTGGTTGTAGCGAAGACACTATTCCTGAACCTGGATATTACAGTTTCAAACTCCAATACCTGGCAGGAGTGAAACGAGAGTGTGGTCAGGGTGTTCTGGGTCTCTGTTGATGCTGGCTGTCATTTTGAGTCTTCAACTTCGATCATTGGGGAGGTTAATAAAATCAAGCCTAACTCAAGTACAATAGGTAGAGCAAAAGGAAATAAGTCCAGAGATAAATCTAATATCCATAATGAGGTGGAATTAATGAATGAATTAAATGCTACCTTCATTGTCATTCAGACCTTTCGGTCTGAACAGAATTTCGTGCCTGCAGTCATACATATAATAAAAATAATAAAAACACACAATAAACACAAATTTAACATCTACCACAGTGAGCTCACCAGGCACCTCCTCACTGTGATGGAAGGCAAAAGTCTTAAAGTCTTTGTCTCTTCAATATTCAACCTCTCCCTGGACAAGTCCGTAGTCGCTGCCTGCTTCAAAAGACCCACCATTGTACCTGTACCAAAGAATGCCTCCCCAGCCTGGCTGAATGACTACTGTCCGGTGGCTCTCACCTCGGTAGTCATGAAATGCTTTGAGAGACTGGTGAAGAAACACATCTGCGCCTTCCTCCCTCGGAACATGGACCCAGTACAATTTGCATACCGTCCGAACAGATCCACGGATGATGCTGTCTCCCAGGTTTTGCATACCGCTCTCTCCCATCTTGACAGCCAGAAGGGGGGCTACGTGAGGATGCTGTTCATAGACTTCAGTTCAGCCTTCAACACGATAGTCCCCACCAGACTGGCCGAGAAACTGCTGGAATTAGGGCTCCACACCCCCCTGTGTGCCTGGGTCCTGGACTTTCTCACCGCTAGGCCCCAGGTAGTCAAGATGGGAGGGAACACATCGAAGTCCCTCACCCTGAGCACAGGATCCCCCCAGGGTTGCGTCCTCAGCCCCCTATTGTACTCCCTGTACACACATGACTGTGTGGCTAGGTTCAGCTCCAACTCGATAATCAAGTTTGCTGATGACACCGTGGTGGTCGGCCTGATCTCAGACAGCGATGAGAAGGCCTACCGAGAGGAGGTAGCTGATCTGGCACTCTGGTGTCAGGACAACAGCCTCCTCTTGAACATCAAAAAAACGAAGGAGCTGATTGTGGACTTTAGGAGGGCACATCATCCGAGAATGTACACACCATTGAGGATAAATGGGGATTCTGTGGATAGGGTGAGCTGTTTTAAATACCTGGGAGTCCACATCTCTGAGGATCTGACATGGACATCGCACGCTGCAGCACTCGTGAGTAAGGCAAGGCAGCGCCTTTACCACCTCAGGCAATTGAGGAAATTCAGAATGTCTCCGAGGATCCTCCAGTGCTTCTACTCTGCGGCTGTGGAAAGCATCTTGTCCGGAAACATCACGATTTGGTTTGGGAATTGCTCTGCCCAGGACAAGAAGGCTCTGCAGAGAGTAGTGCGTTCAGCCGAACGCACTATGGGGACTTCTCTTGCCCCTCTGCAGGAACTATACATCAGAAGGTGCAACTCCAGAGCCAACAAGATAATGGGAGACCCCTTCCACCCCTGCAACAGACTGTTCCAGCTCTTACGGTCAGGCAAACGCCTCCGTTGCCATGCTGTGAGAACGGAGAGCATGAGAAGGAGTTTCTTCCCAGAGGCCATTCGGACTGTAAACTATTATCTCACCAGGGACTAACTCTACAACAGTTACTGTACCACAATACCACCCACAATATTTTATTATGGAAAAGAACATGTGATTGTTTGAAGTATGTTGGTTGTTTGTTTGTTTGTTTGTTTGTTTTTCTGCACAAAGTCCGCAGGCACTGCCATTTTTCATTTCACTGCACATCCCGTATGTGTATGTGACGAATAAACTTGACTTGACTTCCCTCCTTGTTCTCCCTCTGCGCTGAGGCGATCCAGCCCTCCAATGTTGTGACCCCCGCCGGGTGGGTAAGTAAGTCAGTCCCACGGCTGAATCCAGCTCCGTGAATGGGCCGATTCAAACTCCGCGGCCCGGAGCGGTCAAAGCTGCCGAAGCTGCCGCCCTCCAGTCCAGCGGACAAAGCTGTTGATGCGGGAGCTCCGGAAAAACGGGTTACCAACCTGGGACCCGCGAGCTCCCGATGATGTCATCCACTGGGCCCGCCGCCGGAACGCCAGAACGCCACCACAGCCCCGAAGTCACGCCGCCGCCGCCAGAACGCCGCCACAGCTCCAAGTCGGGCCGCTGCCGCCACCGGAACGCCGCCACTGCTCCAAATCGGGCCGCCGGAACGCCGCCACAGTTCCAAAGTCGGGCCGCTGCCGGAACGCCGCCACAGCCCCGAGGCCGCCAGCTCCGCCATTAGGCCTCAGCGCAACGGAGACAGAGACGGGGGTCATGACAAGAAAAGTCGCATCCCCCTGAAGGAAGAGACTAAAACCATGTTTCTCCCACCCCCTCCCCCACACTTACACAACCTAATAAACTAAACTAAACCAAAACAGACAAAAGAAAACAACAGCAAAAAGAAAAAACAGACGGACTGCAGGCGAGCTTCCGGTCCGGTAGCAGTAAATCGGATTGTACCCTTGCTCATGAAACATAGAGATGTAGAGAGTATGGTGACAGATTTTCATATCGTTCAAGGAATCTTTCCTCTAGTCACTATGATTGAAGACAGGGGTTTAGGAGATAATCGCTACGCATTCACGAGCTCGCCGCGAGACATTCAATGCCGTTGAAAGATATATCTTCCAAACACAGTCTTTTAATTAATAGTTTCTTTATTGTAGTAGTAAAAACAGTAAGATATTCATCCAAACTCCTTCTTCGTTTAAGTACATTTTGATCTTACTCGTAGTCAAACTTGCGCATGGTGGAAAGCTGTGACCTCTCCTCCATGCTTCTTCAAACTAAACTAAAACCACCAGGTCATCTACCCACATAATTACAGGCAGATACAATTTAAAGGTAACTGGTTATAGTTATAACATACTGAATTAAGCTAAATGGCTATTACAGAGAGCAGCCTCCATGAATCACAAGAAAACCCTTCAACAAAGGATGTCTGGTTATGTATAGACTTTGGTAGCTAATCAAGCAGCTGTGACATTGGAAGGCAATGATACATCCGGCGTGCTGTGGTGAAGGGATTTTTGCAAGAGCTGTTCAGTCTTTCAGCCCACGTTACATAACAGATAATCCTATGGCTGGCTCAGATTCATCTCTTGCTAAATCTCATCCATTAAATGGAATCTTATAGTTGCCTAAGATTAGGATGACAGGTCTTTATAGTTCATCACATTGAATCATTTTGGAGTGCTGAGCAAGATGTTATTTGTTGATTATGCACAGGTTAACCATACTTCCTTGTAGCTGGAAGTATAGTTAAGCAGCTGCTGACTCATGCTGAAACTGCTGTGATTACATCAAAAATATTTAGGGTGGGAGTCAACATTGCTCAGTAACAGGGAAACCACTGCCAACCATTCATATTTTGCATGTGAGTCGCCAATAGCAAGTTGAATCCACTTCCAAGAAAGCCTGAATCTCTATACACTAAGAATAACAGGTGCCCTGGAGGGATTTAGTGGATGTTATGTTATCTCCAGTCAAACAATGATTAAAAGATAATCAGATCCCTGTCAGGTTTCTGATATCATGTGATGATTGTATTTTTATCATGCTGGTACATCCATTGTTCTCTCCATTCAAGTGCTGTGGTATTTTGATTCACAAAAAAATAGGCTAATCTGTTCTCTGCTTCCTGTGCAATATAATGTGTCTTCACTGGTCTTCATGATCTTCATGGTCTTCACTGAGGTGCAAGGATCAAAATAACAAAATGTCCCAAGGGAGATGGATCAGCAGGAGTGGGGCAGTGAAAGTTTCTAAATTGGCAAATCTGACACCACCGTGGCCGGCTTTGGGTTAAACCAAGACAGTGGTGGCGTGTGGTATTGATGTGCTCTTGGTAAGTGAGGTAGTCAACTTATTGGCCTGTCCCACTTAGGCGACTTTTTAGGCGACTGCCGGAGACTATGCAGTCGCCACATGTTCGCGGGTGGTAGTCGGGGAGTCGCCTTCATGGTCGTGAGGAGTTCCCGCATTCTGGGAACTAGTCCGGCCTCATTATGGGCACCGTGAATTTTTCAACATGGTGAAAAATTAGTGGCGACTAGAATGAAGCCGCCATGGAGAGTAGCGAGAATTCTCGTGCCGTAGGTGGGTTGCCAGGAGGTCTTAATGGGTTGCCAGGAGGTCAAAGGTTCTCAGAGGTTCTCGTAGGTTGTAGCCGGTGTTGACCGGTGAATTTCATTGACTCATTGGGGAAAAAAAAAGGTAAGCAGTAGTTTTCAGAACCGAGGATAACTGACCAGTAATGTTAAATGTTCGCCGAGCTTCACAGCCGTGTAGCTCTGGCTTCTTAAAAGTTGTCTTCATTCCTTCGCCCTCCTCCCCTCGCCCCCCTCTTTTAAAGGACTTACCGCACACTGTGCTTTAGCCGTTTTTACAGCGCCAACCTTCCTGTTCATCGCGGTGTGTATCTGTTTCACATTGGCTTTGCACCGTGTGTATTATTTAGACAGCGCTCCCCCCGCTTGCCCTTTTCCCCGCCTGCATAATGGGCTGGTGAAGGAAGTGATGTGCTTGTGTGTGTGTTTCACTCTTGACAGTCACTGTTCCAGTTGTCGGATTTTCAGGCGACTGCCGGCAACTTGACAGTTGCCGGTAGTCCGCTGAAAAATCGCCTAAGTGGGACAGGCCCATTAAGAAGGAGGTTATGCAACTCCGTTTTTATTTCATTAAAGTTTGGCATCTATAATTCACAGGTTTCAAGAATACTATGTAGTCCATGGCCTATCCCTATGGAGAAAAGAACTTTACACGCATCTTCTTGTGTAAGGTAGATCCTATTCAGTATGGCATCTCATGGTTGAAAGTTGCCCCTGTAGCTCTTGCACAAAACCAAAGTGAACCTCCACATTTGATAGCTTGTCACAGATTTTAGAGCTGAAGATTTAGGTGCCTCTTTCTGGGAGATCAGATTCAGCTATGATATCACCCAAAGTCAGAGTGGCTGCAGAAAGTGAGGAATACGAATCGCTCTTATATTTCTGTTTATGTACCTTGGCTATATTTCCTTGTATTCAATCTTGCACATTCCTTGCTTCACTGCTGTGTTTCAAAAAGCTCTCTGTCATCTAACCTACTCAATCAATCTAAACTTTGATCACTAAAAATGAACAGACACAGGGAATGCACACTAATGAAGTATGAAAGTTGTGAAATGTTCTAGTTGTCATCATCCATCTGCACACTTGTGCCTATTTACATGCTGAAGGCTCTGGATAGTGAATTAATTTAACTCACATGCAGCTGCAGCAATGCAATGCAATGCAATGCGAGGTGAAGGTGCACAGAGATGTGTCCAGAATGTTTAACACACGCAGAGGGAGAGAGAGAGAGAGAGAGACAGAGACAGAGACAGAGACAGACAGAGACAGAGAGAGAGAGAGAGAGAGAGAGAGAGAGAGAGAGAGAGAGAGAGACAGAGACAGAGACAGAGACAGACAGAGACAGAGAGAGAGAGAGCGAGAGAGAGAGGTCGTGTATTCTTCTCAGCTCTGCAGTTGTGAAGGATTGAAGCTGCCTTTCAAGGACTTTGCTGTCGATGAGGGCACAGACACAGAGGGGCTTCATAGTTTAACTTATCGTTGGGCTGTTGAAGCTTTTCTCTGGTCTGGGGAGCCTCCATCTGTGTGAAGATTCCTGAGTTTCTCCACATTGTCGAGGGTGCGGTTGGCGTTGGCGGATTGCCAAGAGTGCCTGTGATCTCAGTGGGCTGAAGTTGTGCGGTGTCTTTGTCGTTTTTGGCTCCGCTTCTCTGCCCTAAAGTCATTTTGTCAGTGCGGCTGCCTGGCTTAATGTGAAGAAGGTACTTTTGCGTCCAGCGCGACTGGGATCGAGTTTCCCGTAAGCTGCTCTTGGCTGTGGACGAACCTGGGGACTTTCCTGCTTCAGCTGGAGGTTTCTGTTTTCTGCTGCCTGTCTTTGACTGTGACTGTCTCTGGGACTTAACTTGGAGCTGTGCTGCTGAGGGGCTTGGAGCTGGTTTGTGCCTCTGTGAGGATGGCGATGGAAGGGGCGCGGCCGAAGGTCCGGACCTACGCAGCGACGGCATCAGTGGCGGGTGCGAGGCCATCTGAGCTTGAGCCTCATGTTGACTTGGATGGGGACAGTTTTGGTATTTCTGTTCAAACTGGGCCTATGATGTCTAGGGGGGTAATTACGAAGGCCATGAATGAACTTCTTGGGAGGGGGGCTATTGTCTCTTCTGAGCTCGAAAGGGGAAAGGTGGAGATGATACTTAAGACCCGGGAGTGTGTGGCCCGAGCGTTGGAGGAGGGGATCTCAGTGGGGGGGGTCCACGTACAGGTGGATCCGTGGGTATCCAGGGTGAGACCGGTTCTCCTGCGGAGCTGCCCCACTTATTTTTCGGATGCAGTGCTTATTCCACACCTGTCCAAGTTCGGGGAGGTGCGGTCTAAGTGCTTTAGGCTCTTGCATCCTGGGGGGGACCCGGAGGAAAAAGGGGTCTTCAGTTTCAAGAGGAGGGTGTTCATGAAGGTGGGTGAGGGGGATGGTGCCGAGGGGAGTTTTGAGGTGGTGCATAAGGGGGTACCCAGAACCGTGCGTTGGAGTTGGGGAAAGGCACGGTGTCATGCGTGCGGCGAATTTGGACATCTCCGTAGGGAGTGTCTTTTTCGCGGGGGCACTGCTAGAGGTTCTAGTGCAGTGGCCCAGGAAAGCGCTGCTGGCCCATCTGGGGTGGCTGGTCAAACCTCAGCGGCGCGGGGTGGTACTGCTGACCCGGCTGAGGTTGCCAGTTCTGCCTTGGTGACCCGGGGCGGCAGTGCTAAGCCTTCTGGGTCCAGAGGTTCTGCTTTGGGGACCCTGGGCAGTGAGAGCCCAAGCCCCCCACGTCCCCTACGTCTTGCGCCTGTGGCGGTGGATGGAGGTGGGGCGCAGGAGGAGGGGAGTGTTGAGGGGGGGTTTTGGGAGAAGCAGGGGAAGCATAATAAGAAGAAGGAGAGGGATAGGGCTGCCCAAGCGAAGAAAGTGCAATCGGGTGAGTTTGGCTCCAGTGTGGTGCAGACTGCACCTGCTGGGGCCCAGGGGGGAGTTGTGGTGGCTCGGAAGGGGGGAAAGAAGTCTAAACGTGTGGGTGGCAAAGTGGTTGGGGGTAATGTGGAGGCGGATGACCCTTCCCTTATGGAGGTTACCGCACCTCCGCATGCGAGTGGGACTAAAAGGAGGCATTTGCCTGGTGAAGAGGAGGAAGGGCGTGGGTCCAGAGCGAAGGGGATGTCTTTCTCCGAGCTTTCCACCACTGAGGTGGCTGAAAGTGGTCTTGACCCGGTGTCTTCTGGGTCGGTGGTTGGGCCTTCTCTTCATGGATCTACAGCGGGTGTCACCGGACTGGGTGCTGAAGTTGATTCCGGTGGAGTTGTGTCCACTGGGCGGGAGTCTGTCCCTTCATCTCAGGGGCCCTCTGAGGGAGTTATCTCGGCGGATGCTGTGGTTAGCTCCCTTGGGTGTGTACCCTCTGGGTCGGATGAGGTCCCCTCGTTTCAGAGGCCTACTGAGGGTGCTAGCACGGTAGATGACGTGGTTGGCTCCTCTGGTAGTGTGCCCTCTGTGACGGGGGATGGGCAGAGTCAGGCTGAGGGGGGAGTTTCGGGGGTGTTGTCGTTCAAGTCTGTGCTCCATATCAGTGCCAGTGGAGGTGCTGGGGGGCGGGATGCCTCACCGGATGAGTTGTCTGGGGTGAGGTTAATGGCAGGTGGTGATTCTCTGGGTGATGCCTGTGGAGAGGGCACTCTGGATGATGTGGAGGTCAGGGCTGTTATGGGACGTGATCCTCTTTCAGACTCCGAGGGTGCCAGTGTTCCACAGGCCCTGGGGATGCCTCTTGTTGTTGCTTCCCCAGGCCCAGAGGAGGAGGGTGATGGTAGCGGGCAGGAGCCCAGCCATTCAGAGGGCTGCGAGTCTCAGGTAGGGGTGCTGGGACCCACCCCCAGCATTGATCCGGGTGGTCGTGTCATGGCTGTGGAGGAGGATAGCGATGCGGCCAGTGGGGGGGGCTCAGAGTGTGATGTGTCAGACAGTTCTGGTCTTTCTGAGGTTGTTGATTCAGGTGCGAGCGGGTTGGCTGAGAGCCCAGACTCCAAGGCCGTGTCTGAGGCGAAGCTTATTGTTGAGGTGCGAGAGTTCTTAAAAATAAGTCGTGCTCCCAAAACATTATGGTGGGCCATTACAAGGAGATGGGAGGATTGGCCAGATGTGCGGGAGAGTCTCGAGGCTATCCTTAGTAACAAGGATAGTGGTCTTTCTGACTCGGATTTGGGGCAGTTTTGGGGTTTGTTGAAGGTCCTCAGAAAAGGACCTCCTGTGACTACAGGGAGTGTGAGGGTCACAATCTAATGTGTCTACACATTCACAGTAGCTACATTAAATTTAAATGGGAGTAGAGCGAGTTTTCGAAGATTTCAGCTCTTATCAGCCCTAAGGGAGGGGAGATTTGCAGTTTGTTATCTGCAAGAGACACATACCGTTGCTAGTGATGAACCTACCTGGCAACTGGAGTGGGAAGGGAGGGTTTATATGAGCCATCTCAGCTCAAATTCGAGTGGGGTGGCTTTTTTGTTGGCCCCAAATTTTCTGCCAAGCATTTTAAAAGTGCAGGAAGTGGTGCCAGGACGTTTGCTCCATCTGGCCGTGAGCCTGGATGGCATGCCGTTGCATTTCATTAACGTGTATGCCCCTAGCTCCGGCACGATGCAGGCCGGCCTGCTTCGGGAGGTGAATGCTCTGTTGGGCACTATTGATAGGGGAGAGTGTGTCTTCCTTGGTGGGGACTTTAATTGCACACTTGAGGTGCGGGACCGTTCTGGTACTCAGTGTGCGCCTGCTGTAGCGAAGAAGCTGAGAGGCTTGATTGACTCCTTTGAGTTGGTTGATGTTTGGAGGGACCTTCACCCTGATTCCACTGCTTTTTCGCGGAGGTCTGAGGGCGGTGGTTCCCGCATTGATCGGTTTTATATTTCCCGAGCGTTTGTTTCCCGTGTCTCAGCGGCCTCAATGCGGCTGGTGCCGTGCTCGGACCATTGTCTGGTGCGTGTGGATTTCAATCCAGCGTGCGCTCGGGCTGGGTCCGCGTACTGGCACTTTAACAACAGGCTGCTGGAGGATCGGTGTTTCCGGGAGTCATTCACTCGGTTTTGGGTGAAGTGGAGAGAGAGGCAGAGGTGCTTCTCTTCCCTTAGGCAGTGGTGGGATGTGGGTAAAGCTCACATCCGTCTCTTTTGTAAGGAATATACATGGGGGTCGACTGGGAGGCGGGACTCAGCGGTCGCGAAGCTGGAGAGGGAGATACAGGACGCTGAGTCTCGCCTGGGTCAGTTTGGTGAAGACTCCAGCGAATGGGGAGAGTTTCAGAGGAAGAAGGAGGTTTTGAGGAGTCTGCTGCTTGAGCGATCTCGAGGCGCTTATGTGAGGTCTCGGGTCCAGATGCTGCACGAGCTGGACCGAGCGTCGCCTTTCTTTTTCTCTTTGGAGAAGGGGCGGGGAGCTCGAAAACAGCTCGTGGAGTTGCTTGCAGATGACGGCTCCTCTGTCACTGATCCAGAGAGGATTAATGCCTTGGTTAGGTCCTTTTATGGGACCCTGTTCTCTGCGGAAGGATTCAGTGTGGAGGCTCAGCAAGATCTGTGGGAGGGTCTACCGGCCGTAGATAGGGGGGAGGCTGATCTTCTTGATGGCCCCTTATCTTTGGAGGAGTTGACTTGCGCCTTGCATCAGCTCAGGAGGGGTAAGTCCCCCGGGCTGGATGGGTTGACGGTGGAGTTTGTTAGAGCATTCTGGGACGTCCTAGGGGGTGACTATATGTTGGTTTTGGGGGAGAGCCTGGCGACTGGAGTGATGCCTCTCTCGTGGCGTAGGACGGTTGTTGTCTTGCTGCCTAAGAAGGGCGAACTCCGTTTGTTGAAGAACTGGCGTCCAGTCTCTCTCCTTTGCACAGAATATAAAATTTTTGCACGGGCAATGGCAAATCGCCTGGGCTCCGTGCTGCATCAAGTGATTCATCCTGATCAATCTTATACAGTCCCTGGCCGGTCCATCCAGGATAACATCCACCTGGTTAGGGACCTGATTCATTTAGTCCAGGGTACTGGTGAGTCAGCTGCTTTTCTGTCTCTTGATCAGGAGAAGGCTTTTGATAGGGTAGAGCATGAATACCTATTTGGGACGTTGCAAGCGTTTGGGTTTGGACCACACTTCGTGGCCCGGGTCCGGCTTTTGTACGCTGCGGCGGAGTGTCTTGTAAAGGTTAATGGCGCGGTGCTATCTCCTTTTCATTTTGGGAGGGGGGTCCGCCAGGGGTGCCCTATGTCGGGCCAGTTGTATTCGGTCTGTGTGGAGCCGTTCCTGTGTCTTCTTCGGAGGAGGTTGACAGGCCTGGCCCTACCTGGCCCGCGGGTTGAGGTGATTCTATCGGCGTATGCCGATGACGTACTTCTTATGTTCACTGATCCTGGTGACCTGCGGAGGATGCGTGACTGCCAGGAGATATTCTCGGCTGCATCTTCTGCTAGGATTAACTGGAGTAAGTGCTCTGGACTTTTGGTGGGTCAGTGGCGGGTAGACTCCCTGCCGGAGGAGATGGCATTGTATGCGTGGAGTACCACGCACCTCCTCTATCTGGGGGTGTACCTGAGTCCCACTGAGGATGTTTGGCCGGCAAACTGGCAAGAGTTGGAGACGAAGGTGGTTGCTCGGCTGGGGCGCTGGTCAGGCCTGCTTGGAGTTCTCTCCTTTCGGGGGAGGGTGCTGGTCATAAACCAGCTGGTGGCCTCTATGTTATGGTACCGGCTGGCTACTCTTGTCCCGCCCTCTATATTTGTAACTGCTATACAGAAGAAGCTGGTGGATTTCTTTTGGGGAAATAGGAAGCATTGGATTTCCGCGGCGGTCCTGAGTCTTCCGTTAGAGGAGGGCGGCCAGTCCTTGGTGTGCGTGCGCACCCAGGTGGCGGCTCTCCGTCTCAGGACTCTGCGGAGATACATGTATGTAGAGAACCCTCCCAGATGGCACGCTCTGGCCACGTATTTTTTTCGTCAGGGTCGTTGCCTAAGGGGGGTCTCGCGGCTCCCGGTGGCGGGTGTCAGTCGACCCGCCCTAAGGGGCTTGCCTGTTTTCTATAGGGATGTGTTAAGAGTGAGGAATTTGGTGGTGTTCAGCCAGAGTGTTGTTCCACGAGGAGAGGGGGATGTTGTGGTTGCGGGTGTGGCTGGTCCTCATCCTGTCATGGTGGTTGTCGAGGAAAGGCGCGAGCCTAGAGTGGTTCAGATAGAGCTTACCCCTGCTCCGTCAGATCTGCTCATCGGGCCTAGGCTTCGGGATATTTCTCGGCCTCCGGCTCCGCATAATCTGAGCTGCCTTTCTGAGATGACCAGCATGCCATTTTGTGATGCAAGGAGACGCGCACTGTACAGGATGCTCCTGCACATTCTGAACCACCGTGCCTTCGTCTCCCGTTCTGACTCACCATGGAGGACGGTGTTACCATCCGAAGGCGGCGGGGGGCCCCAGTGGGGGTCCTTCTATAAGGGAGTTGTACCCCTTTATATTGGGGACCTGGGGTGGAGAGTGCTGCATGGAGCGGTGGTTTGTAATAAACTTTTGAGTCGGTTCACGGGCTCGTCTGCCGCATGTATTTTCTGCGGAGAGGAGGAGACCGTATTCCATGTGTATGTGGAGTGTGTGAGGTTACTGCCCCTGTACCAATATCTGAAGGGGTTGTTCCTCAAGTTCTGGCTGCATTTTAGCCCCACAATCCTGGTGTTTGGACACAAGGCGGGGAGTGGGGAGAGCCGAGTGTGGGGGGGGGACTTACCTGTCGGTTTGCTCCTTGGCCTGGCCAAGATGGCCATTCGTGGGTCCAGGCAGCGGGCGGTCGACGGTCTGGCGAGAGTCGGCTGCCTGCCCCTCTTTCGGGCCTACGTCCGTGCACGTGTGTCCCTGGAGAGGGAACACGCGGTGTTCACGGGGACTCTGGAGGCCTTCCGTCAGCGCTGGTCGCCGCGTGGGGTTGAGGCGATTATAAATGAATGTACTGCTTTACTACAATGATCTGTTCATTATAGTGTGATTTTTGATTGTGTTTTGATGTGTTGTATTTTATGATTTGTGTTGAATAAAGTTTTTGAAATGAAAAAAAAAAAAAAAAAAAAAAAAAAAAAAAAAAAAAAGAGAGAGAGAGAGAGTAGAGCAAGAAGATTGTGAAGTTAACAATGTGTAAGCAGAGAGAGCATGAAGAAATGAATAGTTAGAAAGTGCTGGAGTAACTCAGTGCATGAGTCAGCATCTCTGGAGAACATGGATAGGTGACATTTTGGGTCAAGACCCTTCTTCAGAGTAAAGTCAGGAAATGAATAGGTGAGAAAGAAAGAACAAAATTGCAGCTTGAGATCAACTGGAACACAGAAACAATTAATATGTCTAAACATCTGCATTGATCTTAAATTTGTACACCGGTAGTTCTACAAGAACAAAATGTTTAATAACAGTTCAATCTATGAATGGTAATGTTGATAGAGGATGCTGGGATGTCGAGATTAGATGACACCTTATCTGCTTCTTGAATGTTATATGGACATTTAAGCATGTTAAATGGACATTTAAGCATTTTAAATGATAGGCCAGAGACCTTTATTCATATAATGGTATTAGCCAAGAAAAGAGGATTCAAAATCCTTGTCCAAAACAGGTGCAGGTCACTTTTAGTGATCGAATACGAAGTATAATATCCCACTTTGCTTGTCCCCGAGCAAGATTGGATTGTTCAGTGAACAAATGGGATTGTGGTGGCCACTGTCATGAAAAAGAGACCTCAATGTGACCTGTCTTGTGACCTGTCTGGTGATCCTTAAATCCTCACACACAATGTATGGGGAAACCCATGTTTTCAGGTTTCTCAACTGAAAACCCCTTACTCCAGCTTATAGTTCCCTGCCCTGTCGATCACAGGACAACATGGGCTTTGGACCAGTGGACTGTTCCTGTTACAGGATGTCTGATACCTTTTTATTCATTCAGAGGATGTAAACGTCATTTGAATCTCTTGAGTGACATATAGTTAAATTGTCTAGATCCTAGCAAAAAGGACAAGAATCAACAATCAGTTGAGATTGGGGTGATGGCTGGAAACCTGCACTTTGCATGAACTGTTTTTTAAAGAAAGGTTCTTCTGGGGAAGTGAGCAGAATAGCATTTCCTTTCAATTGATTATCAAAGGAAGACATCATAGCCTATTATGCCCATACAGATAAATCCTTAAGCAATATTCATCTACCTAAAGATGCAATAACATGTAGTAATGTTAATTGTAAAGATATGAAGCATAGGAGAGATATCTGCTCCATGTATAATGATATAGTCAGCGCCTTATATGTAGGCAGTAAGCCCTACTGCAAGCATAAAAATAAGACACATAACATCAGACCTGGCTGGAATCAGTATGTAGCTGAGTATCATACTGAAGCCCGTGAAGCCACCAAAGCATGGGCTATGGCAGGTAGACCAAGACAGGGGCCTGTGTTTGAGCACAAGAAGCTCACTAATGCAAGGTATAAGTATGCTGTTCGCTTCATCTGTAAAAATGAGCAAGCTATGAGGGCTGATTCCATGGCTAAGAAGCTGCTAAGTAACAATGCTACAGATTTTTGGAAGGAAGTGAGAGCTCTTAGCAGTTGCAAAACATCTCAACCATGTACGGTAGATGGAATCTCCGGAACAGCTAATATCGCGGAGTTATGGCGACAGCATTATAGCACTTTATTCAACTGTGTCCAAGGTGACTTGTATAGGGTGGACAATGTTGAGAGTAATGACTCGATGGCGATTATGTCACATGAGGTGCATCATGCCATGAACAAGCTGTCCAACAACAAAGCAAGTGGCTTGGATCATATCTCTGCTGAACAACTTAAGTATGCGAGTATGAGGATAGCTCCTCTCCTAGCTATTTGTTTTACTGACTTTATGATTCATGGCTTGTTACCAGACTCAATGTTGTCTGTCCTGTTAGTGCCGGTTATTAAGGACAAAGCTGGTAAAGTAGGCAGTCTAAATAATTACAGGCCCATAGCTTTAGCCAGCATATTGTCAAAAGTCTTATAAAGAGTTCTGCTGGATAGAATAAATGAGTTTGTTAACTCCACAGATAACCAGGTTGGCTTTAAAGCTAAACATGGCACTGACTTATGCATATATGCCCTAAAGGAGATTGTAAACAAATATAGAGGCAAAAACCCTTCAATCCTTATGTGCTTTATTGATGCTTCCAAAGCCTTTGACCGTGTCAATCACAGAAAGCTGTTTGGTAAAATGAGTCAAAGAGGGGTGCCTAAATACATTGTTAGAATTCTGGCCTACTGGTATGCCCACCAGACTATGCAAATAAAATGGGGCAATAGGGTCTCAGCCCCATTTGGGGTTAGCAATGATGTTAGACAAGGGGGAATTTTGTCCCCAGTCCTTTTTAATCTATATATTGATGATCTGTCTGAACAATTGAAAGCCTGCAACATTGGGTGCGTGATTGGTAATATTTTAGTGAACCATATTATGTATGCAGATGATCTTGTGGTCTTTAGTCCATCTAGCGCTGGTCTCCAGCAGCTCCTTACTACATGTTCCGTGTATGGTGTGGAACATGACATTAAATATAATGCTAGTAAGAGTGCTGTTATGGTCTGTAGAACCAAAGAGGATAAAAGCCTAAAATATCCTGATTTTAAATTGTCTGACAACAATCTTAGTGTCTGTAATAAGATAAAATATCTAGGGCATATTATTACAGAACAAATGACAGATGATGAGGATATTTATAGGCAACGACGCATGCTGTATATACAGGCGAATATCCTCTTGCGTAAATTTGGTGCGTGTGCAGATGTGGTGAAGATGGCGCTATTTAGAGCATACTGCACACCCCTCTACACTGCGCACCTGTGGTCGAACTATTTAAAGACAAGTATGCAGAGACTAAAGGTGGTATATAACGATGCCATGAGAACACTGCTAAGGCAACCAAGATGGTGTAGTGCCAGTAATACGTTTGTGGCGGCAGGAGTCAGTACTTTAGAAGCTATCCTAAGACACCACATGTATAAATTCATTTGCAGGATAAATGACTATAAAAATGTGCTTATTGTGGCCTTGACAAACATAAGGGTTAGCACTACCCGCTACGAATCCCAGCTGTGGAGACACTGGTATCGTTGTCTCGTTGTACGACATTGATCATCTTTTACTCTGGATTTTTAACTTAAGTATTGTGGGGTTTTTTTAATATATAAATTATGATTTTTTTTAAATGTGATTTACCTTGATTTTATATATATTTATGATATTTGATATGCAATGCATTTTTAATGTAATGTTGTCCCTTGTCTGGACCTTGAGTCCGTAATAAAGTTATTATTGTATTATTAATGTAGATGTGGCTCGCTGCAGATTGTTAGCGTAATGTGAACAATGCTCAAATTATACCATTTCATCTTGGTAACTTGGCTGTAACATTTAACTTTCCGGAAAAATGGAAAACAGGTTATCTTCAGGGTACGAGTGACGAGTTCATGGATGAATCAGTACTTGTGAGATAGGTAGGGTGGAGTTGTCAGATGCTGCAGGGCTGTAATGTCTAAGGTAAAGTCTAAAGACATCTTTTAGTTTTAGTATTTTAATGTTTGAGATAAAGCAAGGAAACAGGCCCGTCGGCTCACCAAGTTTACGCCGACCAGCAATCCCCATATACTAGCATTATCCTGCACACTAAGGACAGTTTATAGTTTTAACCAAAGTCAAATTCAACTACAAACCTGTACATCTTTGCAGTGTGGGATGAAACTGGAGCACCCGGGGAAAACCCACGAGGTCAAGGGGAGAACGTGCAACTTCACCCATACAGACAGCATCTGTAGTCAGGATTGAACCCGGGTCTCTGGCGCTGTAAGGCAGCAACACTACCGCTGTGCCACCATGCCACCCCATAGCACATCGTTTGTCATGTGGAAGCTCGGTTTGCAGCAATAGCATTGCATCTTGTAGAGCTAAATGCCTATGTATTTATATAAATATGATGCTGGATGGCTACATTTCTGATGTATACCTGTTCAGATTACAAACAATTCTCAGGAACGGAAATAACCCTGTCTAACCCCGGGAGGACTGCACCATCAGCAGTCAGAGACCGAACATTGGACTCCGAGACTCCCCACCACCTCACCCAATCAAAATTTCTGGTGCGTTTAGAGAAGCGTGTATAGCGCATCAACTCAGGAACGAGTAGCAATGTATCATCAACCTCTGCCTATACAGTACCTGAGCAAGATCAAGTACACAGTACATCCCTGGGAGCTTAATGTACATGTAGCTCAGAGCACAGGAAGGATGAACATAAAATGTAACAATCTCCGTATTGTTTTATTTTGTAAGCAGTTCCTATTCATATGTTCATACATTTTCTTTGTTAAGTGAAGTGAAAAATACAAAAATAAAGTTAAGTATAATACTTGCACTGACCTGATGATATAACTCTTAAGTTATTGATTGCACCCACAGCATAGTTACCGTGTAGCCTCATTTATGTAACTGCACAGAAATTAATGGTGTACTTCCTATTGCTTTTCCTCACTGCCACAACATAACCAGGGAAGACTTTTTGCCGTTACTTTCACGACATACAAGCACGAACAATTTTATTTTAAAATACTTACGTTGGATTTTATTCAGTATAAAAGTTGGTAAGCATGCACAAATCAAAGCAGATATGCATCTTTAAAACCCTGAAATTTCACAAGGAATAGATGACATATGTTTCCCACACCAACAGAGGGACAGAACTGCTGCAGATTGATCCCACTGAGAGTAGTGATGGATATATCACAATGGTGTGCTCTCTGTTTTTCCACGCTACATTGATCAGGCATTGCAAGCTGACATTTTCCAAACATAATTCCTTGCTAGTACCATTTCACATTTGGTGTTTCACATCTGTCCCCATGCTGCCTTCTACTTCTGAAGTATAAAGATCTTACAAAAGATGGCTTTGTCAAAGAGGCTTGTGGACTTAAATGAAGCAACACTGCAGAATCTGGCCGCTTCTGCATAGCTATTTCATGGTTATAATTCTTAATATTTAATTATTTTTTAAAATATTTTTAATATATTTAAAATCTTATAAAGCAAACACTGTCAATTGCCAACTCAGGATTTTAGTATGTCTTCATGGTGATGAGATTTATATGAATGTGTCTAGCAATTAATTTATTTCTTGATTTTATATACTGTGATCCCTCAGATCGCATCGCACAGAATATTATAAAGTCCTACTTGGAAACATGTCAGTATACGGTGGAGGAACTTCAGCAGCTGGCATGGCAGACGCATACATATGAAGAAATTAAAGTTTACCAAAACAAGGTAACCACAATGTCTTCAGAGAACATCAACTTTTGGTTTCGAATAAAAGACAAAGGGAGGATGAGATGGTTACAACAGCTATCATAGCACGAGTGAGGCAAAGTATCTTGAAAGTGGGAAACACAAGGAACTGCAGATGCTGAAATCTTGAGTAAAACACAAGGTACTGCAATATCTCAGCAGGTCAGGCAGCATCTTATGAGGAAATGGAGAGACGGTATTTCGGGTCAGGACCTATCTTCGGACTAACTTCAATCAGCCATCTATTCATGTCCTCCAGAAATGCTGCCAGACATGCTGAGTTACTCCAGCACTTCATTTTTTATGAAAGTGGTAATAATGTGTTGAAAGAAGAAGGAGAAACAAGGAACTGCCGATGCTAGTTCACAGAAAAAAAAGGCGCAAAGTGCTGGAGTAACTCCGCGGGTCAGGCATCTCTGGAGAACATAGATAAGTGATGTTTTGGGTCTAAGAAGGGTCCCGGCCTGAAACTTCACCTCTTCACCTTCTCCAGAGATGCTACCTGATCCATGGAGTTAATCCAACACTTTTGTGTCTTTTGGTGAAAGAAGAATATGGAGCTAGAAGTCTAATTTCTCTGTATGCTGAGAAAGGGAGGGTTTTCTTGCAACTTGCAGTAAATCTGGAAATGCAATGCGTCTATCAATGATGGTGTAATGCACCCACTGCATTAGGATGTCATTATCGAGTTTCTTGATCAAAGGATATGATTAGAAATGATGATTCAATTTCAACTTCAAAATGTAAATGGATACTCCAAAATAGCAAGTTGTAAAGGAGACGGAGTAAGTACTGGTGGCATTGTGCTGAGAGCAGCAGATGCAGCTGCCATTTTCTTTATTTGAAGTGTTGAGAGCTATCAGGCCAGGTAGGGAACTGCTCGTGTTTACTGATAGGAAGAAGCAGCCTGCTGGCGGAACAAAGAAGCGAAGGCCACAGAGAGTCACGTAGCTCTAGAGCTGGAAGTAGGGAATATGCTAATGTATTCAGAGCTGACAGAGATTTAGTGACCTAATAAGAGCAAGATTGGTGATACAGTCTGCTATACATTGATGTCTCCACCACCCAATCTCCTTAACCTACCTTCACATTCCACACACCAACTTACCTCTACTAATGCTGCAAATGCACTGACCCTTCTTCATATTCCCATCAGTCAACCCACCACTTACGCCCACCCCCTTCTTTATTCATGCCATGTCTCATTCCTGTCAATCTCAGCAAATGCTATCCATATACCATTTCTCTGATTCAATGGTTCTAGAGATTCAGCATGAAAACCAGCCCTTCGGCCCACTGAGTCCATTCCAACCTCCAACCATCCATTCACACTTGTTCTATGTTATCCCACTTTCTCATCCACTCCCTATACATTAAGGGCAATTTCACACATGCCAATCAATCTGCAAGCCCGCACGTCTTTGAGATGTAGGAGAAAACCAGAGCACCCGAGGTCATGATCAAACCAAGGTCTCTGGCGCTATGAGGCAATAGCTTTACCAGCTGTGCTCCTGTGCCACCCTGATCTCTCTTCCCTCATTACAGAAAAATGAAACACAGAGCAGGAGGATGAAGATGAAATGTATTCAAGAGAGAGTTAGATAGAGCTCTTAGGGCTAACTGAATCAAGGGACATGGGGAGAAAGCAGGGACGGAATTCTAATTGGGGATGGTCAGCCATGATCACATTGAATGGTGGCGCTGGCTCGAAGGGCAAAATGGCTTACTCCTGCACCTATTGTCTATTGTCTAACTACATGCAGAGGCTGAGATAGTAGAGAAAAATGTTGTCTTTGACTATCATAAATCAGGAGATAAGGTAATCATAAGTATCTTGTCAAGAATTTTATATCAGTACTCCACATGGCAAACACATTTGCGAGCCGCGTGGTAGAAAGATCCCAGCGAGCTGCGCCAATATGCCAATGTTGGACCTGGCTGGCCCTCCGCGGAACCGGGAGCCCGCCCAGAGAGGGAAGCCGCTGAGCCTGGTCCTTGCTCATCCTGCGGACTGGAGAGGAGTGAGTCATAGTGGTAACAGAGGGTCGGTAAGCAGACTGGTTCTGGGAGGCAGTGCAGTCCACCTCCACGGTGGAGTGGGCCACTGGAGGCCCAGCAGAAGCCTGAAGCCCGACTGGGACAAGCGCCGCTCCATGAGACCAAGACCGGATGCGACCTGCAGCTGCACGGACCAGTGGAGCAGTGAAGGACTCCAACAGACCGACCCTGCAACACCACTAGGACAACAGGCCTTCATGGTTAGATCAGGATTTCTGCACTTACACCAACTGGGACGTGAAAATCTCACCAGATCTGGCGACTGCTGTATACTGTCTCAGCATGATATTTTCCTCACTTGTTTTGTATCTAAGATGTGGTTATGTATAGCGATACCCGGACCGGGCGTCGAAGGACAAGAAGCCGAAGCGAAGAGATGGAAGCCAAGATACCGAACGGACATGACGCCAAAAAGCCAAATAACCGAACGGAAATGATGCCGAAAAACCAAATAACCCAATGGGCACGACACAGATAAGCCAAATAACCAAACGGACGCAATGCCAAAAAGCCATTAACTGAACGGAAACAATGCCGAAAAGCCAAATAATGGACATTACGTCTCCAGGGACTGGATTTGGCTGAGACCTTGTCAGTGATTGGTCCAGACCCCGTGTCCATCACATCACTGGTCGGGGGAGACGGGAGGGTGGGGGTCATTTTAATTTTCCTTCGCCGCTTTTGGACTGTCACAGATCATAGAGCGGATTATTTTTGTAAACGTTGATCTACCACGGTGCTTGGGGTTAAGAGGCTGCAATCTCTATCTCTCTCCTTCTTTCTGGCTCTCTCTCTCCCCTCTCTCTCTCCCCTCCCTTTCTCCCTTTTTTTTCCAAGGACTTTATTCAGCATAATACAGCATATCAAAAACACATTCAAAGGTTACAATACATCAAACATTCATTACAGTACAATGATACAGTCATTAATTACAATGATCTCGACCCCACGCTGCGACCAGCGTTCACGGATGGCCTCTAGAGTCCCCGTGGACAAAGCGTGTTCCCTCTCCAGGGGGTCTCTCTCTCTCTCTCTCTCTCTCTCTCTCTCTCTCTCTCTCTCTCTCTCTCCCCCTCTCTCTCCCCCTTTCTCTCTCTCCCTCTCTCTCTCCCTCTCTCTCCCTCCCTCCCTCCCTCCCTCTCTCTCTCCCTCTCTCTCTCCATTCCCGGAATCATCTGGCGTTTTGCAAAGACAACTGCATCTGCAGTTCCATCCTATTGAAGAAGAACCCTGGCCCGAAACAACTCCTAATCCATTTCCTCCACAGATGCTGCCTAGCCCACTGAGTTCCTCCAGCACTCTGTTTTTTTATTTAACTATAATTGAAGATAGAAACAAGAAGCTGGAGTAACTCAGCGGGACAGGCAGCATCCCTGGATAGAAGGAATGGGTGACGAAATAGCCTTCGACAGAAAGAAACTGCGATCTACAGAGCTTGCAGTGGAGGCAGAACAGCGGGGCTGGGGAGCTATGATTTGCCTGGTAGAAGTTGGATGTTGAGGATTCATGGCAACATCAACCATAAGACTGATGAAGGGCCTGGGGATCAGCAGACAAGCCCTAGGCCAGGCCATCAAAGAAACATCACGGGTGGCAGAGCGGAGTAGCCAGTAGCTCTGGCTGAAGAGGAAAGACCCCATTTGGTCTCCCAAATAACCGACTAGACAGATGCAGAGGGGGGTGGTTCTGGGATGCCAGAATGCACCGCTGAGCCTACTGGAGACGTCGTGGGTCCAATCAGTGAAACATCGATGAAAGTAGGTGCCCACTTGATAACCCCAATGACGTGTCTGCCTAGCCTTTCTCAACATCGGAGGAGCATAGGTGAGTGCATAAGGCTCCCGTCACCATCAGGAGCAAGTTGACATTTGGCACTTTGGATTTTTAACATTTTGTCCTGTGTATTTGGAAACATTAAAGCAGGACATTTTATTTTGTTTTTGATCTTTAGAAACGATTATGTTGTACCTATTTTTGTTTATTTGTGCACTATGGGCGGCTGGAATGTAATCATGTATTGTCTTTTCTTTGACATGGAAAGCACGCAAACAAAAACTTTCCACTGCTAGTCGGTGCACGTGACAATAATAAACTAAACTAAGCTAAATAACTAAACTATTTCATCCACTACAATAATCACTGTAGATTAATATGTTCCGATCCATATTGGAGTTAGGAATTATGATTTATCTTCCTTGTTGTCCGCAAACCTTTAATGTGAATGCCCAGCCCATTTGATGGCATCATTAGGGCAGCACAATGATGCAGCAGTAGAGTTGCTGCCTTACAGCGCCAGAGACCTGGGTTCGATCCTGACTACGGGTGTTGTCTGTACAGAGTTTGCACGTTCTCTCTGTGACTACGTTGGTTTCCTCCGGGTCCTCCGGTTTCCTCCCACATTCCAAAGACGTGTGGGCTTGTAAGTTAATTGGATTGTATAAATTATCCCTAGTGTGCAGGATAGAACTACTGTACAAGGTCGGCGTGGACTCGGTGGGCCAAAGGGCCTGTTTCCATGCTTTATCTCTAAACTAAACAGATGAGAAGCAGGAGTCCCGTTGAACGTATAGTACTCAGCAGCAAGATCAGAATGGGGAGGTCCTTGCTGCAGAGATCACATGATCTTTGTGAGCAGCTTATCATTGTTGCTTCATCACTGACGCAAGTGTAAGGCTTTTCTGCTTAAGGGTGGAAAATAATGATCTCTGGTCACCTGTGGAACATAGGTCAGTGCAGCAGAGGAACAGGCTCTTCGGCCTACCATGTCTGTACTGTGCATGATACCAATTTATACTAAACTCCCCATCTTCCTGCACATGGCCTGTATCCTACTACCCAGGCCTGTAAACTGCAGTTTACTGAGATATGATAACCTTCCAGCAGCACTTGATGTCAGTCTCTGAATGTTATCAACTCGGTGAAAGACGCTCTCTGGTCTGCCCGAGCTTTGTTCACCACCCAGCAGAGCGAGATGTCCGTCGGGGAATGTTGCCGACTGGCCCACTGCAGACTGCAGGAGTACGTACTAAGGGACGCACTGAAGCTCGGTGCAGCCAACGCCAAGGCTCGGTGGGGGAGGGCCACAGTCTAAGGTCCTTCCGCTGCTGGACATGGGGGCACTGTATGGTGGAGACGCCCCTCAAAATAAGGGAAGGTATCCCATGCCGGGGGGCCACATGAGTGGCACGGGTGGGGGATTAATTAGTAAAATTTGAAAAATGTATATAGACTGCATGGAAGAATTTGTATAGCCTCCGAAAATGTCGGATGGATTTTTCGCACGGTTGATGTATTGTAAATATTTATTACTTGAATAAAGTCTATTTTGAAATTTAAAAAAAAAAAAAAAAAAAAGTTTACTGAGATATGATTGTTGCCAATGGTTTCCCACCAGATCATGAAATCACTTCTGCTGCCCATAACTTTGATAGGATAAAGGTGATTTTGTGTAATGTGCCAAGTTTGTGTGCCAAATATCTCCAGAAACTACTGTTTTCCAGTATCTGCCGTTTTTGTTTTGCATTTTTAAAAATAAGGAACAAGTATGATTTGAAATGTAAAAATAGCATATTCCTGACTTTCCTGTCACCAAGAAGTAATTGCAGGGTTTAACAATCTAGAAAAATTAAATAGCAAAGATAAATAATTCAGTTAGGAAATGGAAAGGTTTTCTTCCAGAAAAAAGCAAGGAAATTTGCAGCACATTGGCACAGCTGGTTGAGTTGCTGCCTCACCAGCATCACCATGCATTCATACCTGAGCTCAGGTGCTGTCCTTGCAGAATTTGCATGTTCTCCCTGTGGCTGCATGGGTTTCTTCCGGATGTTCTGGATTTCTCACACATCCCAAAGATGTGTGGGTTTGTTGGTTAATTTGCCACTGTAAATTTTCCCTAGGGTGTAGGAAATAGTGAGAAAGTGGGATAAGATAGAACTATTGTAAATGAGTGGTCGATGGTCAGTGTGGACTCCGTGGGCCATGCTGTATCTTTCAATCAACATAGGAGTTGCAAAAACGGAATGGATGGATAAACAAGATAAATAGCTACGGTGAAGTTGCAATTAATAGTATTCAAGCCACAAGTCCACTATCCATTCCCTCTAATGCATCTCAATTGGTTGCTTGGCCAAGCTAAAGCAGCTTTCAGAAACAATACCACATCTCTCTTATATTTTGCCGAAAATACCTCTGCTCTTTTTGGCATACTGTATGTTTCTGACACATGAGAAATGTTTCTGTGCAATTTTGTTTCTCTTCTTTCATTACTGTATCTCTTTTCTCTTTCAAAAGGTGAGGGAAGTCATATGGCAGCAGTGTGCAATTCAGGTCACGCATGCAATTCAGTACGTAGTCGAATTTGCCAAACGCATTACAGGGTTTATGGACTTGTGTCAGAATGATCAAATTCTCCTTCTCAAATCAGGTATGGGTTACAACTATACTTAAATGATGCATAACATTCTCTTTTTTATGGCTAAATATCAATGCTGGTGGTACTTAAAGGACAGCAAGGTAAAAATTGCTACAACTATTCTGTGTATGTGCAGGCAGACCCAAGCATAACAATGTGGACATTGAGCTGACGGAACAGGTTGAAAGTAATCGTTTTTTGAAGTTTCAAAATTTTATCTTATATAGGTTTAAGGTGAGGTGCAGAAAGATTTAAGAGGAACCTGAACGGTAACTTTTTCACACAAAGAACGGTGTGGGTATGGAATGAGCTGCCGGTGAAGGTAGTTGAGGCAGGTACTATTGCAGCATTTAAGAAACAGGTACATGGTTTAGATGGTTATGGGCCAAATACAGGCAAGTGGGACTAGTGCAGATGGGACATGTTGGCCGAAGGGCCTGTTTCCACATTATAAGACTATGACTTGATTTTAATAAAAGTTAAGATGAAAGTTTTGAACTGGATGGTATCTAGTTATTCTGATGTAAATGTATTGATTACTTTGACATGACAAAAAATAGTTATTTCGCCAAATTCTTTGAGTGGAAACTGTGTCAGAAGACTCAGTAATCTCCCTGTTTTTTTTAGTGAATCTATTACAGTGATCTTAAGTTTTGAAAAGGTTCAAAGTTTAATTTATCTGACTATGCTGATTAGGCTAGTTGCCAAAGTGTCAGTGGTAAAAGCATTCAGATAGATTCTGAAATGCAGTATCTAGAAGGGTGATGGAAGTTGATTTAACAGTAACTTTCAAAAGTATATAAGATATGTGCATAAAGAAAACAAATTACAGGATATTAGGGAAAGTGCAGGGAAATTCAACTATAGGAGACTGCAAGGGCAGGGGATTGTGCTGTGTGATTCAATTAACTAATCTAGAGAGGGACACAAAATGCTGAATTAACTCAGCGTGTCAATGGACATCTCTGAAGATGATCTAGAGAGGGCATTTGCTTATCTAAATTTCTTTTTACTTTACCTACGGTGGGCATGGTCCATTTCATCTGTGATACTCTCCTTATTCGACAAGCATCATCAGCATTAATAATTGGATGTGGTACCTTCAGGCAAGGGTCTATATCCCTGCAGGTGATACTTACCTTGAATGAGATCATGTAATGATATGACAGTGTGCACTATACAAATCAAATGGTAATAAAACCTAAAGAAAACTAGATCTTAAAAGTTTCTGCTGGGCCAGAATAGAGAGGAGAGCCCAGGCATACACAATCCAGTGTCCAGTGACATTCATGGTTCACTGAGACAGATGCATGCTTCATGGTGTTGTAAGAAGTGTTAAAGCGGCCTTATTAGAGGGACTTGTTTAGATCAGTCCCAGCCCGAACATGCAATGCTGATAATCAATCACAAATAGGTTTTCTTAAGTAATATGGCAATGGCACAATGGTACAGAGAAGATTCACCAGACTGATTCCTGGGATGTCAGGACTTTCATATGAGGAAAGATTGGATAGACTCGGTTTGTACTCGATGGAATTTAGAAGATTGAGGGGGGATCTTATAGAAACCTACAAAATTCTTAAGGGGTTGGACAAGCTAGATGCTGGAAGATTGTTCCCGATGTTGGGGGAGTCCAGAACAAGGGGTCACAGTCTAAGGATAAGGGGGAATTCCTTTAGGACCGAAATGAGGAAAACATTCTTTACACAGAGAGTGGTGAGTCTCTGGAATTCTCTGCCACAGAAGGTAGTTGAGGCCAGTTCATTGGCTATATTTAAGAGGGCGTTAGATGTGGCACTTGTGGCTAAAGGGATCAGGGGGTATGGAGAGAAGGCAGGTACGGGATACTGAGTTGGATGATCAGCCATGATCACATTGAATGGCGGTGCAGGCTCGAAGGGCCGAATGGCCTACTCCTGCACCTATTTTCTATGTTTCTATGTTTCTAATATACTTGCCTAGCTATCCTTAGGTTCAGGAGCAGGTTCTTCCCTTCCACCTACACACCAACCTCCAAATAGGCTCCGAACTATATAGACTTGGGACGGGACATATGACAATAAAACATTCTTGACTCTTGACCTCCCAGTCTGGCTCACCTGACTGCACCTTCCAACTAACAATCTCATTTTAGCTCCCAACCTCATCTAATCACAGGGTTACACAAAAAGCTGGAGAAACTCAGCGGGTGCAGCAGCATCTAAGGAGCGAAGGAGATAGGCGACGTTTCGGGTCGAGACCCTTCTTCAGATCTAATCACAGATCTATCATCTCCACCCTGTCCACAGGTCCATCAACTGCTCTTGTATTCATCTACAATTGACGCCTCTCCATCCCACTAACTTCCAGCAGTTAATCCTTACCCCAGCCCCCTTTACAATCTATCATTTGACTCCCTCAAACATTCCATCTCAACCTTTGCATCCCAGCATATATCCACTTTTCACCCTTTCAGCTCCTGATCCAACAATCCCACCGTCACCCATTCCCAAAAGCCTCTGATTCACCTGATTTTCTTTGTATACACCACAATGGCAAAGCAGGTGGACAAATTGCTTGCTCACCCTATCCTGCCTGTTTAGTACCACAGGAAGTTTGGAGTTTCATGCACCACTGAACTTCCCATCTGAAGAAGGATCTCGACCCGAAACATCACCCATTCTTTATCTCCAGAGATGCTGCCTATCCCGCTGAGTTATTCCAGCTTTTTGTGTCTATCTTCCCATCTTCAGACCTTTCACCAAAGTGTTTGTTGATCTGCTGGACATCAGCTGTTTAACTCTCCTGAACATGGGCAATTGAATTGCTTGCCAATTGCCTACAAAATGTGTGAAAAGGGGGAAGTGAAAAGTGGAAGAAAATTAATAGTCCAACTCACCACCGATCTGAAGCATTCTGAAGCAATTGGAATATTAAGCCAATTCAGTTTAAAAAAAAACATATTCAGAAATAAATGAACAGAAACTTTGACCATTGTGCTCAAGATTAATGGGAAATGTAATAAACGTTCATAGTATGTTGCTCTATTTTCCATGGGAACAAACTTATACTTGTGGCCCATCCTCACTAAATGAGCAGCACACAAACCATCTCTACACGTAAATTACGCATTCAAAACGCCAAAGAGGAGAGACTCAAACCAGACAACAGAACAGAAATACTCCCTATCATGAGAAAGGAGCATTTCAGACTAATAATCATTCATTTGTAATAGTTTTAACTCCCATCAGAGAGCATAGGAATTTGACAAGCTTTGGAATGGTTTATACATTACCACTTATGAACCTAATTTGAAACTTGTTCATATGAGAGGAAATCGTCACTCATTGCTTCATCTCTCTTCCAGGGTTTGAAGAGTAGACTTATTTTTTGATAAATACTTTATCAGTTAATAATTCACAAAGCAACCATTCTAATTGAAAATACTGTATATCCTTTACTTAAGCCACTGAGTTTTCATTTTAGAAAACTGATCAAAAGTAAGCTGTGTATTGGAAAGATGGCATGACTATGGCGTCACCTATAATTTAGGTTGGTTGTGTTCAAAATATTTACTGTATTATCGTCTCATTGGTGAGAGTAATGAACTGGGTGATCTCTGTATTTTAGGGTGTTTGGAGGTGGTGTTGGTCAGAATGTGCCGTGCCTTTAACCCACTCAACAACACAGTGCTCTTTGAGGGAAAATACGGAGGCATGCAAATATTCAAAGCTCTCGGTAAGATAAGGCTCTACAACTCTTTGTGATTTCAAATCTTTTCAATGTACAGATTAAATTACCTCACCACTCATCATGCAGGATAGAGCCGAAGGTGCCTACATCAGGGAGAAAGGCGCAGTTTAGGAGGTCTAGTTTAGTTTAAGAGATACAAGAGTGGAAACAGGCCCCTCTCACCAAGTCCAAACCAACCAGCAATCACTCCTTACTCTATAGTACTATCCTACACACTAGGACAATTTACAGTAGTCAATCTATCTACAAACCTGTACGTCTTTGGAGTATGGGATGGAACCGGAGCAATCAGAAAAAACCCAGGCAGTCACGATAGAAATGCACAAACTCCGTACAGACAACAGACCATTAGTCAGAATAGAACCCTGGTCTCTGGCGCTGTATCGCAGCAACTATACTGCTGTGCCACCGTGCAACCCTAAAGGTCTTTGAAGTGCTTCTTCCTGAAGGTTTTGACTGCCCCTCTGTCTTTGATAACTTTACCCCCATCCTAGGCTCTCAGTCCGACAGTTCCTTGGGGGTTTGGGCACCACTGAGGAACCTGCATATGTAATGGCTCATAGTGTATAAGTGAGGTTCCTTTGCACTTTCTACCACTCAGTTCTGTGCTAATCACGCAAAGAAGCTGCCAGGAGGCCAAAGTAAAAGATTCATGGGTATGCTTAAGGTCTCCATGAAATAAATACTGCACCCCTACTGACTCTTGGGACTGCAAATCATAAAAGTGCCACAGTGCACAGCAGGAAGAGCTACTGGCTCACAACGCCCAAGTCCCGGGTTCAATCCTGACCTCAGGTGTCGTCTGTCTAGAGTTTGCACCTACTCCCCATGGGTGCATGGATCTACTCTAGATGCTCCGGTTTCCTCCCACATCCCAAAGACAGTGATCACCCTGTACACTAACACTATCCTGCACACTTGGGACAATTTACATTTTTTACCGAAGGCAATTAACCTACAAGCTGTATGTCTTTGGAGTGTGGGAGGAAACCGGAACACCTGGTGAAAACACAGGTGGTCACGGGGAGAACATACAAACTCCGTGCAGACAGCAACCGTAGTCAGGATCGAACAGGGGTTTCTGGTGCTATAAGGCAGCAGCTCTACCGCTACGCTACTGTGCCATCCTTGATGTGATATATAAAGCTGCCCGTTATTTTCTATGGTTTCAACTTGCCACGTTGCTCTTCCAATTATTCGACAGAGAAATAAGACTAATGTCTTGATATGAATATCAATGGAAAGAAAATGTCAACACATTTTGAACAATTTTCATGTTACTATTCTTTGAGCTGTTCATCTTATGATTGCCATTTGTTTCCCTCACAGGATGTGATGATCTAGTGAGTGCTGTCTTTGACTTTGCTAAAAGTTTATGCTCCCTCCAGCTGACAGAGGAAGAAATAGCTCTGTTCTCTGCTGCTGTTCTGATATCGCCAGGTGTGTGTTCATCTACCATACACAAGCAAGTTTGAGACTATATTTCAGACCTAGATATCTGATGCAATAGTCTAGTTCATTCATTCTTTACATGGATCTCACATTATAGAAACATAGAAACATAGAATAATAGGTGACCCTTCGAGCCAGCACCGCCATTCATTATGATTATGGCTGATCATCTAAAATCAGTATCCCGTTCCTGCTTTTTCCCCATATTCGTTGATCCCTTTAGCCCGAAGAGCTAAATCTAACTCTCTCTTGAAAACATCCAGTGAATTGGCTTCCACTGCCTTCTGTGGCAGATAATTCCACATTCACAACTCTCCGGGTGGAGAAGTTGTTCCTCATCTCAGTCCTAAATGGCTTACCCTTTATTCTTAAACTGTGACCTCTGGTTCTGGACTCCCCCAACATCGGGATCATTTTTCCTGCATCTAGCCTGTCCAATCATTTAAGAATTTTATATGATTCTATAAGATCCCCTCTCATCCTTCTAAATTCCAGTGAATACAAGCCCAGTCGACCTATTCTTTCATCATATGTCAATCCTACCATCCCGGGAATTACCCTGGTGAAACTACGCTGCACTCCCTCAATAGCAATAATGTCCTTTCTCAAATTAGGAGACTAAAATTGCACACAATACTCCAGGTGTGGTCTCACCAGAGCCCTCGCAATGAAGGGCAACATGCCATTAGCTTTCTTCATTGCCTGCTGTACCTGCATGCTTACTTTCAGTGATTGATGTACAGGCACACTCAGGTCTCGTTGCACCTCCCCTTTTCCTAATCTGATACCATTCAGATAATAATCTGCCTTCCTGTTCTTGCCACCAAAGTGGATAGCCTCACATTTATCCGCATTTTACTGCAGTTATAGTTTGAGAGTTATACAGCGTGGAAACAGGTCCTTCGGCCAAACTTGCCCATACCAACCAATATGCCCTTCTATACTAGTCCCACCTGCCTGTGTTGGGCCCATACCCTTCCAAACCTGACTTATCCAAGTACCTGTCCAAATGTTTCTTAAACGTTTGTACATGCCTCCACTCCAGCAGCTCGTTCCATATACCCACCATCCGTTGTATAAAAATGTTACCCCTCAGGTTCCTATTAAATCTATCCCCCGAACCATGAACCTGTGCCCTCTTTAGTGACCATTCTTCTGTATTCTCCTCACATCCTTCAGATCGACCATGGTTAATGGAACCGAGGAAGGTTCAAAAGCTACAGGAAAAGGTTTATTTTGCACTACAGCACGTGATTCAGAAAAATCACCTGGACGATGACACATTAGCAAAGGTAATTGTTGAGCTGATTCATTGATCAAATGGGAGGGTTGGAGATGGGAAGGCACCCTGATATGATCAGTTGGGAGTACAAATGGAATAGACCTGGCTTAACTGAAATTTTCTCAGTAATACCAAAACTGTCTGCAGGACACACAGACTTTTCTGTGACAACTAGACAGGTTTTTTTTTCTATGGATTTTAAAGGAATTAATCTACTATTGTGTTACCTTCGGATATGAATGATCAAGGGTATAACATTTATCCTGTCAATAATGCAAACAATGAATTTAGCATAAGAACATGACAGGACATTTAATTTAGTTTTAACGTTAGTAATACAGCATGGAAAAATGCCCTTCTACCCACTGAATCAACACTGGTTCTGTTATCCCGCTTTCTCATCCACTCCCTACACACTGTGGGCAATTTACAGAGATCGATTAACCTACAAACCTGCACGTCTTTAGGATGTGGGAGGAAACAGGAGCACCCGGAGGAAACCCACGCAGTCAGAGGGAGAACGTGCAAACTCCACACAGATCTTTACCCGAGGTCAGGATTGAACCGGGTCTTTGGTGGTGTGGGGCAAGAGTTCTGCCAGCTGCTCCACTGTGCTGCCTTCTGTATTGTTGACATAAAACAAATAACAAGATTATTTCAGTCCCTTGGATGGTTTAATCATTGGATGTCACTTATAACTGTGAAGTATCCTGTTACTTTAATTTATTAACAAATTCAATATCGAACTGCCACTAGATATTAGGATTTTGAACTACATTTAACATTTGTCTTCCCATAATGTTTTATTGTGGGAAATTGGTTCACACATATCAAGCAAGATCTAGTGGAGATGATAGGAACACTCAAACAAGGAAGAAGAAAACACAAAGTGCTGGAATAACTCGGCAGGTCAGGCAGCGTATTTGGAGGACATGGATAGACAAAGTTTCAGGTCAGGATCCCTATCCATGTTCTCTAGAGATGTTCCCAGATTCGCTGCATTACTCTCCAGCACATTGTGTTCTATGCAAGATTGCAACATCTGTTGTTTCTTGTGTCACCAAAGAAGGAGAGAAAATCAATGAATTATCAATCCACTGAATAGTTTAAACACACATCCATTCAGGTTGAAGTTGAACCTGTGCAAATTATCAGTGGAATACTATTTGCAACCATTAACTTCACAACTTCTGCTGAGATAAAAATGTCAAATACAGATTAAATCCATCTGATTTGGACAAGAATGCCTAGCTTAGTTAAGCTTGATGGCAGCAAGGAAAACAAAATTCAGCTTGAACCTATCCAATGCTAATTTTTGTTTTTCTCGTTTATCTCCATTTGGTGGCAATTAGCATTATAAATCTATTTTTTCTTCTGGGAACCTCACGTTTGAAAGTGTCTGAAGATAGGCACAAAAAGCTGACATAACTCAGTGGGTCAGCAATGCCGGATTTACCTACAGACTTTGTAGGCTGAAGCCTAGGGCCTCAAAATCTAGGGGGCCTCCGGCCAAGGTGTATAATATTTTTGAAACTGTCATAGGCCTTTCTTATATATGCTGTCACAACGCACTGTAGTCTCTAAACAACCCTTCAGTAATTTTCCTTGCCCTCCATTTCAGAATAATACTGCTTTAAGCTGATAACTCGACACTAGCACTGGCAATAAATACATTTTAAAGAAGCGCAGCTTTCCAGCCCCTTATCTCATTGGCCACACTCAGCTGCATATCGGTGTCAATCTGGTGGCACCGGGTCCAGCAAACTTTCACACCTGCTCCAGTAAGCAGCAATGACAGGTGCAGGGAACATCTTTAGATACTTGCAGGCTTCAAAAGCCAAAAATCAGGGGTAAGTAGGAAAGTGCAAAGATATTTGAACTAGGATGTTGGCAAGGAGCAGTGATAGGGGTAGAGCTGAGAATCATTGCTGGAAACCTACTGTGTAGTGCCATGGCTGCCACTGTCAGGTTAGTAATAAAACTAAGCTTATTTGTAGCATCTTTGTTAACAACAGGAAAAAGCATACTCGTTTTGTAGACGGTTTTTGGAAGCAGATTTGATTCGGATTTGATTCAGATTTTGCAATATAATTGTCAATAAGGAACAATTCTTTAGGAAATATTTCCCAAATATTATACAGAAAAATAATAATAACATTTTATGTCCTTTAGAGAAGGAATTGCAAATTGTGGAATTTAAAACACCCATCATCATCCTTGGCTTTACTCAAATTATTTAAAACACTCTTCCATCTTACCTTAGTCGTGGGGGTGGGGGTGGGGGTGTGGGCCTCACAAGTGGAATAGCCTAGGGCCTCTCTTCATCTAAATCCGGCACTGCGGGTCAGGCAACATCTCTGGAGGAAAGCAATAGGTGACACTTCGGGGTGAGACCCTTCTTCAAACTGAGTGACCATGTTAGTTCGGATTTGCTGCTAAATTGTTAATGACACTGTCAAAATGGCAAAATGGTTGAGGGGAACATAGCAGAGTTTACAGTTGTATTCTATTTTTTACTCTTCTTTCAGCTGATCTCCAGATTACCAACTTTAACTGCACTTTGCAACCTGCACACCGACAAGCTCCAAGCATTCAAGCTGTTGCACCCAGAGACTGCAAACAGCCTGTTCCCTCCCCTGTATAAGGAGCTATTTAACCCAGACTCTTCAGCCATCCCCAAGTGACGGTGATGGCTGAAACATGCTACTGCGCTTGGAACAAAGCTCTCTTCAGACAAAGGCACATAATGTGTTCATTCAAGACTTCTAAATGGAAAAAAAAAATCACTACTGCAACACTAGGAATGTCCTGCACTTAAATAGATTCTTTTTCACCACTACCGATTAAAGAATGTAAATACTGCACCTGACCTGGAGCTTTGTGGAACCGGTCAGAAAATGTACAAAAGTTAAGTCATTCTTCTTTTATCTGTTTTGGGGGTAAGTTTTAACAATCAGATGCTGGTTAATGCTGTTTTATAACTAGAACCGTGATTTCACAGTATTATTCTTTCTATTTGTGGCTTGGACATAATTTAAGAAATTCGGCCTTCTAGGCTTAACTGTTTCCATGTGTATTTTCTTTTTGTCATTTTTTTTGTTGAGTCTTGTAATTTAATTTTTGATGTCTTTGAGAATTTGACATTTCCAATATATGTCCGAAAAAATATGTTGGGAAAAAGTGTAGGAGAGAAAAGGATATAAACAAAAGCCTTGTCTGGTTTGTTGAGAAATTCAGTGTGGATTCTGGTATATTATATGTAAAGAGGGTTTTAGGGATTTGTTGCCTGTAAATGTAAATTCTAGATTAAAAAAAAACACTAGTTTTCCACATTAAACTATATTTTTATGTAGAAAGTTGCACAGAATGACAAAAAACACAAAACAAAAAAGATAGAAAATGGTCTTTTAGCCACAGTGACGCCCACCAAATCATTATGATGGAAGCTTTAATGGACTTTTTAAATGATAGTTGGTGTCCCGGTGTATTTCAAATAAGAAATGGTAATAAGTAATGATGTTCTACAGGATTTTTAGGATGTATTTTTATCATCCCATGGCAAATTGACAGTCAGTGAAAAACTGTCAATGTTACAAGATCATTCAATAATATTGGTAATATGGTTCCCTCAGTCATTGTTTTGCGTACAAAGTCTGATTTTTGTCATCGATGATGCTCCATTTTAAAAGACTGGGCGTTATATAAGACCACTCCTGCAAATGGTCAACAGGATGGCAATGCATGAACAGTGGAACAGTGCCAACACCGCACTGTCTGCTAATCAACATAATTGTAACATCCAGTCTGCAAAGTTATGTGGAGGGGAGGTAGGTGGTCTAATTTAGTGAGTTACTATCCTCAGCTAAAGAGGAGGCATGCAGTATTCTGTCTGGGAATCTTTGAAGAAAGACACAGCAATGGAGATTTTCAAGTCTTCACATGCGGGGAGACTTGATTGAAGTAGATAAAATCTTGAGAGGCATAGATATTGTTGACAGTCAGAACCACTTTCCCAGGATGGAAAAATCAAATACTGGAAGGCATGGCTTTAAGGTGAAGTTTAAAGGAGATGCATGGGGCAATGTATTTACACAGAGGATGGTGAATGTCTTCAACACACTGCCGGGGTTGGTGGTTGAGGCAGATACGAATGCGGCATTTAAGAGACCTTTGGATAGACATGTGGATATGCAGGGAATGAATGGATATGAATTATGTGCAGGTGGATAAGTGATGGTCTTGGCATCATGTTTGGTAAAGACGTTGTGGGCCAAAGGGCCTGATCCTGTGCTGTACTGTTCTATGTCTTGGTAGAAACTGTGGTAAGAAGGAAAGGTGAAGAAAATTTGCAGTACACTGGAGACCAGCCAGACAAGGTTAAGACAATGACCCATGGAAGTTACTTAAATCTCTGCATCCAGGTTTTCAGGCTTGGCCAAAGGATGGAAACCTGGATACAGAGCTGTGTGTCTGATGACCTCACTTGGTGGCCAAGGTCTGTACTCTGTCATGTGAAGCACTCTCCTCCAACAAATTCTTATGAATCTCCCACCAACAATCTCCATCATATTAATCAAGAGTCACACACTCTTTCAAACATTTAGCACAGCTGCAAGGTCAAAGCCAGATGTCACAGATTGCACACAGGGCCAGCTGTTCATCCATGAAAGCCTCTCACTCTAACATAAGTATAGCAATAATTGACGCACTTCCCTTCTCCCAGGTCAAGGTGCCATGCGAGTAAGTATGCAGGAACTAAAGTAGGAGGGCAAGTGTACATGTCAAAACCCCTGCAGCAGCCAGTAGTGAGCTTCATTGGGATGTCCGTTGTTGGAGTGGTGACAACGGCAGGACAAAATAATGGATGATAATGGCTTCCTCATTTCTTACGCTTCTTCTCACAACCCACCTCCCCTTAATTTGAGTTACAATTTATCAATCATTGGAACCAACCTTCCCCTCACCCCTAACACTAACCTACATTAACTTGCAGCACAACCTCACCATAACTTCAATTGGCTTCCCATCTCCTTCCAGTTATTCAAGTATGCTGCCCAGCGATGCAATGGATGAGCATGGAGAAGGGGCACACTGGTGAAAATCAATTGACGTTTGATTTCATACTTGAAGTCAAAAAAATATATCCTGGCTTGGTGTTCATGGTAGAGGAAATGACATAGGCATAAGGTGAGGCGGTGGACACAAGAGGTTTGCAGTCAGGTTAAGAAGCAAGGATAGTGCAATTGTTGACCTACAGAAGTGACTTGGAAGAGGCCTTCAGGAAAAAGCTGTGCAAAATGAAATGTTTGTTGCATCACGATGTTCGTTGGACAGGCTGTGTTTACTGTCAAATAGATTGGAGGATTCAGGCACCAACTTGGCACAGGCCCACACGTAGCTTAGAACTCATCCCTCCCAGTGTGAACAGTGCCCAATTCCTTTCTCATCTTGCTCAAAAACAAAGTGCTGGAGAAACTCAGCAGGTTAGGCAGCATCCGTGGAAGGAAACGGTTGGCTGGTGTTTCAGGTCGGGACTCTTCTTCAGACTGATAATGTTTCAGGTTGGGATCCTCCCTTAGATTGATGATGTTTCAGATCAGGACCTTTCTTCACACTGATGAAGAAGGGTCCCGACCTGAAACGTCCTTCCACAGATGTTGCATGACCTGCTGAGTTCTTCCAGCAGTTATATTTAGCTCAAGATTCCAGCATCAGCTGCTTCTTGTGCCTCCCTGCTCACATTTGAGGACCCAGACACAGTACAGCGGTGGCCAGTATGTCAGCTTCCCTTGTGGAACAGCCACCCAGCGTCCAATTGCTGCAATGAAAGTATGGACTGTTGTCTTGCACTGGCAGACACTGCAGCTGTTGACTATGGGTGGGGGGGGGCATTATTTGGAAGCACAGAATGGTAAGGACTCCCTAGAAATATGAACCATTTGAACACTTCGTATTCAGTTACCCAGCTTTGTGGCGGTGGTGGCTAACATTAACACAATACCACTTGTTTGAATAGGTTTGACAAACCCTGTCAAAAAGGTAAGTGACAAAACCATTTTACTTATATGGAATAGGCACTATTTAATTTATAAACTTGGTCTGGAATATTTCTTCGAAGTGACACTGTGACCAAGTAAGCACTACAATGTTCTGTGACTGCGGGGGAGGTGGTGGGAAGGGACTGGTTGAGAGGGCGAGGGTGAATGGAGAATTGTGCTTCCGACAACTAAGATTATCAATCAGCCACTCTTACTAGCCTGTCACAGACATGGCCATTTCGTCCATTTGCTTCTTGCTTCTCTCTCCGGCCACCTCCTCCTCTTTTACTACCACTAACCCTCCTGCTCTGCTGGCTGTGGTGACCAGGGGTTCTGAATGTGAAGTTATGCCGCATACACAACGCTACCTTAAGCCTTGGAATCTGTTCTGCTGTGAAGCACAGAGCTCCTCCAGAGCTGCTCCATTTCAACACTCAATGAGGCAGCATGGCGGCTGGGCACCTCATCAGCCAATTGATCTTTTCTTACAAATGTGGTGTGTTAAAAATAGCCATCGTAGCACAGTGACATTGTGACTGCTGCTAACTTATCAGTTGGATTCAATGCACAAGCCAGGTGAAAGATGGAATCAGTTACTTGTGTGGTACAGAGCAGAGCTGCTGAGTAAGATCTGAGAGTGTTGTACTTGCAGTCAATAACATCTGTGGAAAATCCTGAAATACTAACAGTCAAGTGCTCACTCTGCCCCCTAGCCTCTGGCAAGAGAGAGTGAAACATAACCTGTTCTCTTTGAACAGTGTTTCAGCATTCCCCCAAATATTAAATTGCAGGATGGTGCAACTATATCCAGCTAGAACCTGGAAGGAACTCAACTCATAAAAGATAGACACAAATTGCTGAAGTAACTCAGCGGGTCATGCAGCATCTCGCTGAGTTACTCCAGCACGTTATGTTTTATGAAAGTGGCAATGATGTGGTGAAAGAAGGAGTAACAAGGAACTGCAAATGCCGGTTTACAAAAAGAAAACACACACAAAGTGCTGGAGTAACACAGCGAGTCATGCAGCATCTCTGACAAACGTGGATAGGTAACATTTCGGGTTGAAACGTCACCTATCCATTTTCTCCAGACATGCTGCCTGACCAGTAGAGTTACTCCAGGACTTTGTATCTATCACCATCGGCAGTTCCTTTTAATCACAACTCATAGAAGTTTGTGTTCATGGTTATCCTGATGGAAAATAGCCATGGGATCTTCGGCCTGCTCCAAGGATGCATTTGTAGTTGGAATTGCAGATTTAACAGATGTTAACTTTATGGAAACATAGGTAACCAAAACTTTTTTTTTGACTTATTGATGTTCAGGTAGGAGATTTGTTCTGTGTACACAATTGGCAGAAGTGACGTTTTGTTGAGACCTTCTCCCTTTCTTCCTCCTCCTCCTTCATCCTGGTCCAGGTCCTGTGGTGCGAGCTATCTGCTTATTCTGTCATTCAAGCTGTAACCCAAGGAGAAAGAAAAATGACAAATGTATCAATGCCTGAAAGCAACAGATCTATCAAGAAGCCCTGGAGTTAGCAAATAATTCCTCAGCATCTGCCATTCTGTTCTCCATAGAATTCTGTCACCTGATATAACTAGTAAGAACCAAATACCTGTACATGAAATACCGCAGCAGGAGCCAGATCAAATCAACCAGCAGCCAGTAATCTACTGCACATGGTTAGCAAAGACCTCTAGCTGTATTGTTAATCTTCAATGTGGCAGTGCAGCATTTCCTGATGGCTGTTGCGATCTAAACACATTTCATACCATCTGCATCTGTACACTGTCTGTGCATTAACACCCCTATCACAAGCTATTTTTGACAGGAGTCATATCACCATGCATACTGGATGGGTTTTTTTAACTAACTGTCACACACTATAAACATACCAAACTAAAGTTTGCACGGGTAATATTAATTCATGACAATTTCAGCTACTCTCATTTTAATACATCCCTATCATATTATTTGAGCTTATTTCAGGTTGGTTACTTAGAATCACCAATGACTTACCACTAATTCCAACTTTCATTTCTAATTATTTTAGAAAATTAAATTGCCCAGTCTCACAGCAGAGTTTAATTGAAGAGTAGTTTTGGATGTTGCCATTCCTGCATTAATGCTATGCTTATTTCTCCACAAGCAATAGGCTTGCTTTGTTTTAAATGTAAAATAGTCTTCAAAAACAATATACCTATCCCTCTGCCCTGTTGAAAACAAGTCACACCTGCATAACAAGATAAAATCTTTTATCATTAATTTTCAACCTTAACCGGAAAGGAAACAAAAAGAGTAGTTGCGTTTTCATAAAAACATAGAAAATAGGTGCAGGAGGAGGGCATGTGGCCCTTCGAGCCAGCACCGCCATTCATTGTGATCATGGCTGATCATCCACAATCAGTAGCCCGTGCCTGCCTTCTCCCCATATCCCTTGATTCTGCTAGCCACAAGAGCTCTCTCCAACTCTCTTTTAAATTAATGCAGTGCATTGGCCTCCACTGCCTTCTGTAGCAGATAATTCCACAAATTCGCAACTCTCTGGATGAAAACGTTTTTTCTCATCTCAGTTTTATTCTTAGACTGTAGCCCTTGGTTCTGGACTCCCCTGACATTAGGAACATTTTTCCTGCATCTAGCTTGTCCAGTTTTATATGTTTCTATAAGATCCCTCATCCTTCTAAATTCCAGTGAATACAAGCCCAGTCTTTCCAATCTTTCCTCATATGACAGGCCCACCATCCCGGGGATTAACCTCGTGAACCTACGCTGCATTGCCTCAATAGAAAGGATGTCCTTCCTCAAATTAGGAGACCAAAACTGCATGTGAGTCTCCAGATGTTGTCTCACCAGGGCCCTGTATAACTGTAGAAGGACCTCTTTACTCCTATACTCAAATCCTCTTGTTATGAAGGCCAACATGCCATTAGCTTTCTTCACTGCCTGTTGTACCTGCATGTTTATTTTCAGTGACTGGTGTACAAGGACACCCAGGTCTCGTTGCACTTCCCTTTATCCTAATCTGACACCATTGAGATAATAATCTGCCTCCTTGTTCTTGCTGCCAAAGTGGATAACCTCACATTATACTGCATCTGCCATGCATCTGCCCACTCACTCAACCTGTCCAAGTCGCCCTGCAAATTCTTAGCATCCTCTTCGCAGTTCACACTGCCACCTACCTTTGTGTCATCTGCAAATTTGCTAGTGTTACTTTTAATTTAATCATCTAAATCATTAATATATATTGTAAATAGTTGCGGCCACAGCACCGAGCTTGCGGCACTCCACTCACCACTGCCTGGCATTCTGACAGGGACCCGTTTATTCCTACTCTTTTTTTCCTGTCTGCCAACCAATTCTCTATCCATGTCAATATCCTGCCCTCAATACCATGTGTTCTAATTTTTCCCACTAATCTGTGTGGGACCTTATCAAAGGCTTTCTGAATGTCCAGATACACAACATCCACTGGCTCTCCTTCATTCATATTACTTGTCACATCCTCAAAATTCCAGAAAATTCATCAAGCAGGATTTCCCCTTCATAAATCCATGCTGACTTGGACCAATCTTTTTACTGCTATCCAAAAGCGCCATTATTTCTTCTTTAAAAATTGACTCCAGCATCTTCACCATCACCGTTGTCAGGCTAACTGGTCTATAATTCCTCGTTTTCTCTCTCGCTCCTTTCTTGAAAAGCGGGATAACATTAGGGTTCCTCCAATCCACAGGAACTGATCCTGAATATATAGGACATTGGAAAATGATCACCAATGCGTCCACGATTTCTAGAGCCACCTCGTTGAGTACCCCAGGATGCAGACCATCAGGCCCTGGGGAATTATCAGCCTTCAGTCCCATCAGTCTACCCAATACTATTTCTTGCCTAATGGAAATTTCTTTCAGTTCCTCTATCTCCCTAGACCTCTAGTACATCTGGGAGATTGTTTGTGTCTTCCTTAGTGAAGACAGAACCAAAGTAACTGCTCAACTATTCTGCCATTTCCTTGTTCCCCATAATAATTTCACCAGTTTCTGCCTTCAAGGGACCCACATTTGTCTTTACTAATATTTTTATCTTAACATACCTAAAGAAACTTTTACTACCATGTTAATATTCTTAGCCAGCTTACCCTCATACTTAATCTTTTCTCCCCGTATTGCTTTTTTTGTTACCCTCTGTGGTCCTTTGAAAGTTTCCCAATCCTCTGGCTTCCCACTACTCTTTGCTATGTTATATAACCATATAACCACAGTGGCATTACCTTTTGTTACATGCCAATTTTAACCCCTGCTGCAACTTGCACCCCATATCCAGGCTACTGTTTGGGGGCCTGTAGATAACTCCCATTACTGTCTTCTTACCTTTACAATTCCTCAATACTATCCACCGTGACTCTACATCATCACTCCCTATGTCACTCCTCACAAGGGACTGAATGTCATCCCTCAGTAACAGAGCTATCCCACCTCCGCTGCCCACCTGCTTGTCCTTTCTACAGGACGTATAACCCTGAATATTCAGTTCCCAGTCCCGATCCTCCAGCAGCCATGTTTCTATCTAATCCCCACAATGTCATATCTACCAATCTCTAACTGAGCCTCAAGCTCATCCACTTTACTTCTTATACTTTGCGCATTCATATATAATACTTTTAATCCATTACTCACCTCACCTTTCACATTGATTCCTATTTCACTTGGCCTCATACTATCACGAAGGGATAGGATACTCTCCTATCCCTTTGTGAGCTTTCAGTCCCGTTAATTCTGGTGTCTTTCTTAACTTTTCTTATACTCTCTTTCCATTTATCCTTGTATTCCAATTTGTCTCTCCCCCCCAGTATTCAGTTCTGATATTCGGTCAACTAAGGGTGAATATTCACTTATTATATAGCATAAAATATTAATATCAACATGTGAAATAGGTCCAAAAACTTTGCATGTATCTTGTGTTTTTACATTTGATAATGATTGTCTTTCAGTGTTAATATAGCAAAAAAAAATGCAGTTCAACTGATAAACGTTACTTTTCCTATTTGATCTTTATTCTCTTCTGGAATAAAATGAAGCTTGTAATTTGCACTGTTATTTTTCAATGTTTAGATGCATTAAATCTCTGGCTGGCTAAATGATAGTTGCTTTCACATCAGGTTGGAAGTATTCCCTGAGTATCTGCACTTTTCCAAGTCACTTCGTTGACTCAAATCTTCTGCTTAAAAAATAGCAGTTTTTTTTCCTAATCGCTAGCTTTTACCTACATAATGATGTGGAGGTTCAGGCAAACATTGAAGTCTTGAATTGACTGCTAATCCTGGGTGAAAAACATTCTGCAATTGGACTCTATGTGGACTTATTGCATGGGCTAGAAAATACTGTCCACAGAACCTGTGCCGGGCACAGGTCCATCAGGTTTATTGATTTAATTGGGAAGAATGTGTTGTAATCTTAAGTACAAGATCATTTCATTTTATTAATTGGCTTGATTTTAATAGATTTATTTATTTCCTGGTGTATTTCATTTTTCATTATTTTACTTTTTATATTATTTTTTATGATGAATAGTTTCCAGCTCATTGGAATATTTGTGAATGTCCGAGGCTTTCACAGATATTCAATGGCCTTGACAGCTATGACATCCAATGAGCCTAGCATTGGGTTGCAGCCTGCTAGAATTGTGATCTAAATGTTTCAATTGATAAGAACCAGCTCCCTGAAGGAAGATTACACCCATCGGCCTGCATTATATAAAAGTGTCTTCGTGTGCAGGTAAACTGCAAGATCAGTCTCTTCTAGATTTCATTCCCCCCACCTCTGCAATCATTCTGAAGAAGGGTCCCAACCCAAAACATCCCCTGTCCATATTTGCTAGTGATGCTGCCTGACCCACTGAGTTGCTCCAGTATTTTGCATCTTTCCTAAACTGCAAGTAAAATCAGGCCACCGTCTTTATATTTCTACAGAATATCTTGTTTTACCTGTGTGTGCAATGATCACTTTACAACTGGCTCTTATATGTTCTTTGCAATCTTCCAAAATAATTGTACTGCTCATAGATTTGTACCACTCAGAAATAGGCCCTTTGGCTCACCACACCCATGCCGACCTATTTGCCCATCAACACTAATCCTATTTGTCTACTTTAGTATCTTCTCCTCTGTGCCTCTGCTACAGAGTGAGAGCTTCCTCTGCTAATCAGTGTCCAGGCTGACCATTTACTGTTCATTATTTTCAGAGAAAATCTTTCCAGTTTCACAATTAGAATTGTGAGTGCTGTTTTAGAAACCTTCATAAGTTTATACGTAATAGAAACAGAATTAGGCCATCAAGTCTACCCCGCCATTCAATCATGGCTGATCTATCTTTCCTTCTCAATGCCATTCTCCTCCTTTCTCTGCAGAACCCCGGACAACTGCACTAATTACCTTGCTAGGTGTTCCAGACATCCCACATCTATCAATGAAACACTAGAAACCAGAGAACAGATAAGAAAGTGGAGATGAATTTCAGTGAGAATTCTCCAACTTACATAAGAAGAGGAGCGATTTAAATTCTGGAAAAACAGCATAACACCTTTGCAGATATTCACTTCATCACATCCCTTACTGTTATAACCTTCCATCATGTCCTATTGTAATTAATCATAAATGGAGTTGGAGGGGGAAATTAGTGAGTTAACTCCAATATGACTTTGGCAACCATTGGGGAACGACTGATGAACTGGCTCTCCTGTGTTTTTACTGCAGAACATTGGTGAGCATGGTTCAAACAGGCATGCTAGTAATGGTGTGAAATTGAAGAGAATGGGAGGACATGTGTGAGTAGACAGAACGTACATGCGCAAGAGAAGTCAAGAGAGACTTCTCAAGAGACAAGAATCACACGTGTTTAATTATCATATGTATCAACAACCAAACAATGACATTCTCATTTGCAGCAGGATAACAGGCCTGTAAACACAATATAGATAATATATCATAAACAAAAATTCCATAAATAATCCAACTAAGTGCAGTGACCAAAAGCAGGACCGTCAAATTATCTTCCACCTGAAACGTGAATTCTGCTTCTCTTCCACTGATGCTGCATGACCTGCTGAGTGTTTCCAGCATTTTCCTTTTTTTTTTCGCTTATTTTCAGCATCTGCAGTGCTTTTAAATTTTAAGAAGCATTTTAAACCATTTCCTTTCGTCTTCCATTCAACAAACTGATTTTATTTCACTGATACTACCTAATTTGATCTCCTAACATTTCAAGCAAGGTCAGTTCCCTCTCTATTTTCATTTATCATTTTTTAATAATTGCTTAGTTTGGAAAACAATGAGGTGCAGCAAGATTTTATCTGGTGCTCATGTAATAAATCAGTTCTGTCACTACGCACAGTAACCAGAACAATTCTTCTCATGGGAGAACTATAATGTAATGTGGCTAAATTGTAAGAGCGACTAAATGCACTTTGCTGTGCAGCTTAAGGTAGCAACTTCATGCTTCAGAGGCTAAAACATCCACCTAAATAGAAAAAATATTAGTATATTTAAATATCTTGCACAACAAGTACTATTTAAAATTAGAAACAGAAAATGCAATCAACATTGCACTAACATCACTAAAAATTTAATTTGTTTAATTAGCCCCATTTCTTTAAATACTGATTTTTGGGTTGTCACCAATTTGCTTTATTGTAAGGAATTCTGTGCATAAATGCCATGTTGATTGTAACATGCAAGAGAAATCCTGAACCATGCATTCCAATAGCAAACCAAATTGCATTATTATACACTTAGCATTATTAACGTCCGTCTATAGACAACGGGTGCTTTCCATAGGACAGGAATGCAACTTAGCATTTAAAAATGCTTGAGCGTGAAAGGAATACAAGAAATACATTTGTGTTGGAAGAATTATTATGAAACTACTTCATGTCCCAAGCAGGATCCTTGCAGAAAGATACAGTCAGAAAAACACCTTTTCTAAATATGTGTTACCTAAAAATCACCTAAATATGTGTTATTAAAGATAAAAACATCTACATGCGAGCTCAATACTTAGTACTAACTTAGTGATGCATACTAAATAATCTGCAGCAGAGGCAACGGGATTGGTTCAGATTTTGCAAGTATAAAATGGATAGTAATAAATCAGGGTGCAATATTACAAAATACCTACTCTTTAATTCTATCAACTTCAATGGAAATTAAGATCAAAAAATGGGCTGCCGATTGCTAATAATTCACAAAGTCTGAATTTATCCCAATGATAGTTTGAATGAGCAGAAGTCCTTATTGTATAATAATCAGAAATTCTTGTCCAAATCCCTCCATTTGGCTTGCATTTTATTCAAACTTTCCAAATTTGCCTGTGATGATGAAGTTAGAAAAAATGAATCAGTTGCAAATGCTTATGTTTGAACAATTTATCTTCAGGACCAAAATACGCCAATAAAGGAATTGATGAAAAGTCATGACATTTATCTTTCACAACCTGTACAGATTTTGTATTTAAAATAATAATTGAAATGCATCATGATACACTTTGATATATTTGTCACAGTTGTACTTAGCATCTTCTGGGAGGAAAATATTTTTGTAAAGATTGTTAAACCTTTTTCTTACTGAAACCGTAGGAAATTTGTAAATTGCTGAACTGTGGTAAAGGGAAAATATATTTTGCTTTCAAATCATTCAACACAAAAGTGGGATATTTATCCCCTTGCAAAAAGTCTAGCACTTAATTGTACAGCTCTGATTTTGTGTGATAAATTTGTAAATATATTTATGGGGTGGGAGAATGCATGCAGTGTGATCTTCTCTTGCCCCTAGTAGTTTGTATATATATGCTCAATCGTGATTACATTTTATAGTTTGTTTAGTACATTTTGAAACATCTCCATATATTGCATTTTTTTAGAAACACAGCTATTTTGTATGAATGCAGGTCCAATTATTTTTTGCACATAATGAATTTCAAAGGTCATAATTGTTTAGTGCAATTAGCAAACCTTCCTTTCACACTAATGGGCTGAAAGTCTCCACGCATTGGCTGTGAAAGTTGTAAATCAAACTAGAAATAGTCGTCACTAACCAGTCCTTCACCCAGAAATGTTAATACAGGAGAAGGGTGAGGAATCTTTATCAGCACTTGCCCTGGAATATTAACCATTATTTCTGAAATAGTTAATGTCTGCAGTTACAGTTTCATGGAAGGGTTACGATACAATGAGCTACCCAGCCTAATCCTCCCAAGGCTGTGGGAGTGCAGAAGGTGAGGGAAGCAGATGAGTTGAAAGGACTCATCCTGCCAGCCAACTGTTTTGCATAAGGGCTAAAGACGGTTCAAATTCAGCGCTAGACTGGAGACCAAGCCTGACATGCCATTTAGCTATTTAAATTAGTGCATATTTGTCATACTCTGGTAATTAAAATATGTGAATAATATGCCCTGTCTTGGAGAGCATTTCCTTTGAAATCCTTGTTTAGAAAAATCATAGAACCACTTATAAAGTACTAATTTATAATTACCATTTCATTACACCATTTGCAGAGGAAACCTTCCCCAATTATAATTGTCTAAGTTTACCAATGGATGGACCAAAGGTGTGTGGATAATTTTGACTTTGAGCATAACATTTAAATCAGCTATTTCTTCTAGGTACTATGTACTGGTTAACTGGTGATTTTGACTTTTTTTTAAGTAATGGGAATTGAAAATTGGAAGAGATATATTATCTAGCTGAATCTATATTGTCTGTTTTATATTATTGTCCGAAATTATCCCTTATCATACAACATCATCACAGAGATGAGTTGTCAGACTTAAAGAGATTTTGAATACAGGGTTCAATCCGTCTACCTTTGGGTGATGTGAACTAATGATCAGGCCATGGATAAATAGATAAAAGTTATTTTTTATTCCTTGGCATTGCCATTAATAAACCGAGCCTCAAGCATGAAGAACATTTTAATAGATTCCAGGAAGTGTATTGCTTACTATACTTACATTTACAATGTACATTTTCTGCAGATTAAGGTTCTGCAAAGAAAAAGTGTACTATCGTCTATTGGGAGAATACGCAGGACAAGAAAATTAATATTTCTTATTTATTAAATAATAATATAAACAAACTGGAAAAGCAGAAAACTGAATGGACGCTGTCTTTTATGTTCAATTTTGCCATCCTGAGTGGTCAATAGTCAAACAAGGAAATATTTAAATGATTTTTTTTAGAAGAACCCCTGTGTTTAACACACTTCTGCACTTGAAAAATAGATGCACTTTGTAATCACCCAGCCCTCAATCTTGTATTTCATGGTTTGGTGATATGAACTATCTGAGAGTTAGTCTTTGTCTGGCAGATCTACATATAAGACTGCTGTTTGTTCCATGTGGAATATGGCAATCAAGAAAATAGCGAGTGTATCATTGGATTCCTCAAGTACGCAAAGTGGGTCAAGCTGGAACTTGAGTCACTTATATCTACTGTGAGGGGGTTCATTTGACAGCATTTTAGCTTCTGGACCAAGCAATAGCAATGTTAAATTTAATCTGTCCTACCTCCTTACGATTCAAACCTGTCATAATGTGATTGAGGTTATTAGGAGTTTGGAAGGAGTTTATGTGAAGGACCATTGGGACAACATTGAACACTTTGTCGTCCCCCTATACATAGTGACTCTTCGCATACTTTGTGAAAGATATGCAAATCAAAGAATCTCACTGTGACGTGTCACATGTGATAATAAAATATTATTCATTCATGATCATAAAGAAGACGCTGCAATGATGTCTTAAAGAAGTATGTGCTAGTGATTAAGTCCCAATTTTGCATCATACAAGGAATTCTTCCCTGGCACTGAAGTATGAACAGCAATCCTACATGTAATTTAGTTTTGTGAGTAACTCCTCTAATTTAGATCTTCACCCTCCATTAAATACTGGATGAATTCTGTTGTGGGGAATTAGTTTGCATGGAATGCAATTTTATGATATTCTGCACTGGCACCAGGAAGACTACAATACAGCAATCACTTCATTAATATATTGCTATTTGCTTGAGGCAATTTACACTGTTGCTAATTGGCATCCCCATTTAGCTCATCTGAAAAAACACCGAGGTACGTCAACATTTGATAGGTAGATGTGACAGATTGTGGCACCGTTTGCAATATTGGAACAGCTTCAGATGTACAGTAATGTAAAGATGAAGATAGAACCTAGGAGACTTGACTTGGAATTATGTTAAGGCAGGAGGCAATATGAAAGCACAGTGAGGATAGAGGCTGACCATGGTCTAGGCTTTGCAGTGCCTGCACTATAATTGCACTGCAATATCAAGCCAGGTTTCAGAAAGTTTGAGGTGATTCATCTAGCAATTATTTATAAGGTAATTTCAAACCTTTTTTCACTTTAATGCTAAGCTCTCTCCTGCTGTTGGTTCTATCCCAAGGTTTGAGGTTTAACTGGTATTTGCAAAAGATGATGATCAGAGATGATTACTTGTGATTAAGCATGGCCACAGAATTTCCAAATGTCCTTGGTTGAGAACAAGATGCTTAGTTCTGGTCAGCAATGCTATATCAAGGTTTTTGACTCCTTAAGACTGTGAACAAGGTTTCGTGCTCAGATGCATCTAAGTAAGTATTGGTAAATAGCTTACAAAGCAGAATCAGAGAGCTCATGTTATAATCATACTAAAATCTTTTAAAATATATTATGCTTAAATTGTTTGGCGGCTTGGTTCTAAGCGTATAAGATTATTATAAAGCGACTTTTTTGGACTGAAATTAATCATCCTGTTAACGACAATCACTGCTGGATGCAATTATTGCACTCTCTGCCACTCAGGGATCTCGGTCAGTAGAACGTCAGAGGAAGGGTTTGGAATGCACAACTCTGAGCTGAAAAATTTCCCCAGACAAGGCTTTCAGTTCTGTGAGACATTTGGAATATCAGCTAAATTTTCAGATACTCTGTATCGTTTTGCACACTGGAAATCTGAAACAGCTAAATGTACCAGACTTTTTGAAACATATAAAAGCATGATTTTAAAAAAAGTGTAATATAAAAAGAGAAAGAACACAGATGGTCTTGTAGGTTTACATTTCAGCTGGGCCTTTTCATCTGAAATGTAATCGATCTTCCTATTTCAGATCCTTCAAATGTCAGGAGTTTTTTAATTGTCATATGAAAATAAAATCATGAGAGGAATAGGTAAAATAGATTGGATAGCTGCACAGTCTCTTGCCCAGAGTAGGGGAATCGAGGACCAGAGGACATAGGTTTAAGGTGAAGGGGAAAAGATTTAAAAGGAATCTGGAGGATAACTTTTTCACACATAGGGTGGTGGGTGTATGGACCAAGCTGCCAGAGGAGGTAATTGAGGCGAGGACTATCACATGTTTAAGAAACAGTTATACAGGTACATGGACAGGACAGGTTTGAAGGGATATGGGCCAAACGTAGTCAGGTGGGACTAGTGTAGTTGGGACATGTTGGCCGATGTGGGCAAGTTAGTCTGAATGGTTCGTTTCCACGCTTTATCAATCTATGAAAGGACAACAGAACAATTGAATTCTTACTTTCTGCAGCTTGACAGGCCTGTAAACACAGTACACATAGATAATTTATAAAAAACAAAAAAAAATCAATGCCTTGCTTTGATTTTACAGAATGCTCCAAATTTTTGTTTGGAAACTTTAAGTGATGGAATATTACAAGGATTGATTTATCTTACCTTTGCTCTCAAAGATTGCCCATTGTATGGTTCTAATGCTAGCAACTTCAGAAACCATCTAAGCTGTTCTTTGCCAAATACTGATCTTCAGTGCTAGGCAGTAAATAGCCCTTTATGCCATATTTATCAGCAATGAATTGTCTATTGGTAGTTTCACCTGGCTGAGACCAGGATTCATGATCACAAAGTTTGGATCATACGTTTATCAGTTTGTCTTGGAGACAGATTTAGAATGATTTTGGTAAAACTCCTGTGGTCCAAAATTGGAGCCATTGTTCGTGCACAAAAAAGCCGCAAACATCCTTTAAATATCCAACAGATCAAGTAGCATATATTAAAGAAATGGTCAAAATATTTGTTCAGTAATTTTTCATCAAAATTCTCATTGTGTTATTTTAAAAATCTGTATGGGTCTGATCTAGGAACTTCCAAAATGCAAATGATTCCAAATGAGAAATTCAGAAACAACATTCTGTTCCAGCCAACCCAAATCCTAAATCCTTATATCCTTTATCCATAAAGTGTTCAACAAAGATGTTAATTGGCAACATTTTAGACTGTTCTTAAACATGTTTTTATTCTGCAGATACAATTGTTTACTGCCACACATATTAACCTGTAGCACATTCTACTAAACTCCCAGCATACAGCGCATAGTTAAGGGCAAACTGGTAAAATCTAAATTTGATTAGTTATTGAGGTATAAATGAGAAATTCAGCTACCACACGACATCATTAATCATGCAATGCAAATGAAACGTGTGGGATAACTTTATAAATTTGCTAGGTTTAATTCATGCTTTTATCACAATCTGAATTAAATTAATTCACTGGTAAAATATTTAGTAATTAATGTTACTGCTAAAATAATCTCATTTTAATGGTTGCTGTGAATGCAAAGAAAGTTTTCTCATGTGCAAAACTGGAATTTAGCTGCATTGTTCCTTTATTGTGTGTCCCATTGTCTTGTGTGTCATGGATAAAAAGGCTTCTATTGAGGCTTAGAGTTCCAAACATACACTAGATACAGTAGCAATAATCCAAGGCATTTGTTTTGTAGAAATAACTGCTATGTAATTGCAGAAAACAAGAGGTTTGCTTTGCATGCTGTCGCGTTTACGATATACTTAAACTCTGGCCTTTGTTTTCTGTACAATTTGTTTGACTTGTAATAGATAAATCTGTGACCACCTTTTCAGAGTAAAGGCATCAAGTTACTGCTGCTGTTCTCTATCCTTCTGTTAATAGATGCTGTAAATATTACAGGCCATTAGTTGAGATTGGCAATCTAATTTGTAATTTTCTTATAAACAAAGACATCTTTCCTCGATAATTAAGAGACAGAGCAAAATATATTGATGCAATTGCCTCATCTGAGTGTGATCAACATTCTTTTGTATCAGAGAACTGATTGTAATTATAATCTTGTGGATTTTTCTACTATTAGGATTTATTTCAGTAAATGATAAACAAATCCACTGACAGGACTGTCCATCTTAACTTAGAGCTCCCAAAGAGTTTGTTTAATGAATGTTATTATTAATAAATATGCAAAGGATTGGGGAAACTACTAAACTATGAGTAAACTGGCAGTTATTTCTCGGTCCTTTGAAGTTCTGTCTGTATATATTTACAACTCTACACAACATTCACCCCAGTGCTAACCATCCAGTCATTTTGACAATGAACCATTAAGATTCTGAAGATAGCCGTGTATTCCCTACATCCTTGAGGGTTTTCTTCTATACAGAGCACTATGATTCATGCTAATAGAGGCATGTGAAAGATACAGGATCAGCTATGTGGAAACGTTAGCAAAAGGGATAGTCAATCTCAGGGTGCCGTAGCATTTGTAAAGTGATGTTCCCATTTCTTTATACTTTTTACTGCTCATAAAGAAACAGGGGGAGAAAGTTATCTTTGGTCACACCTGGTAAATGGGAACAGGGGTATTGACTATTGGTTATACTCGACTCCTATTGTTTATTTCTGTTGAAGTCAATGGAAACAAATGTCAGGAGGTGAGCAAAACCAATATTCTCATGTGCAATTAATATTAGCGACGAGTGTGAATTTCCCTTAAGTGAAATACGGCAACCCTTTTCTTCTGTCCAGTTGAATTATTGTGCTTGAAAAAGCACATTTTTTTAAATTAATGGTCATTGTTAAATGTGCATAGTCAGTACAATAACATTTTGACCAAACAAAACCATATCATTCCAGAAAGCTTAATACTCCATGTTAATAAAATGTTTCCCAATTTCTTTCAGAATCTCCTCTAATTTATATAAATATTTGATCTCATCCAAAATACTTATTAATCCTTAAAGGACTTTGGGGGCACAAGTAAAACCATTCTGCATTTAAAATCAAAATGAAAGATTTTATATTTTCCAGAGGATTAGCAAGAAATTGTAGCATTGAATTTGCTTTTTGCATTGTAATCCTGTTAACAGAATGATAACTGTATACATCTGAAAATGTCTTTCTTGATTAAAAAAATATCTTGTTTACACTAACTGGACACTGGCATTAGTAAAATGCTGTATAAACTGTTGCAAACTATTAAAGTTTATCTGAATTTATACTTCATTTTGAAAATAGCAAAGTTGTAAATCTTCTAAAATCTTTGACAATGATACAGTCAATTGGTGCTCTGGATTTCTGATGATAGTTGAGGTGAGTGAACCTTAAAAATTGGATCCCATTATGGGATCTGTTAAAGAAAAAATGAGACAATCTGCAATATTTTCTAGTTTAACAAAAGTAATCTTATATTTTCCTACTCTTTCCAACCATGCCAGTTACCTCGCACTTTGGGCTTTTGCACTTCACCTAGTTTTCTCAGCAAAGGATAGATAAACCTCAATAAAATGACTGTCACTGAATCAAGACAGCTCATTTTACGTATACTTGCTGCAGCCCTTATTAAAGGTTAATGAGAATGAGTTGTAAGGAGTCTGAAAAGTTTGTATTAAAGCCTTTGCTTCAGAAAATGTCTAATGCACTGGGGGAAGGTACTGTAAGAGTTCAATCTTCTGTTTTCCTGTATATAACAAACTTATGTTTGTTCTGTTATGTAACCTGCAAATACTCCAAGGTTTTAAGTTACCCTGTATTGAAAAGATTGACATTTTGAATTCTTTAAGCAGAATAGTTTAACAATAGTAGAGGTCTTTTTAATGCACATTATTTCTGAATGTTTACTGTAAATGACAATCTATGTTTATGTTCCTTTAATGAAGAATGAAGAGTCAAAACAATAAAATGTATAATAAATAATTTAAAAATCACCAGTTTTGTGTGTGTGTGTGTGGATTTTTTAAAAGCGGGATTTAACAATATGTGAGGATATTGAAACATGGTTTGACACAAAAAGTTAATTTTGTACATCAATTTATTTCAAAGCTTCTTAGCTATTGTCAGCAAGCTAGGAGGCTTTCCATTCAGAACAATTATTTTCTTCATCTTGCAAAGACATAATAGGTCAGATGTCCTCCTCTTTGCTGCAAGTGATTATGAAGAAGGTAGCTTGACGAGCAGATGTGCTACAGTAAGTGATGCCTTCTCCCGGACGTTAATTAATCAAACTCTGTTATCATCTAGCATAAGAATTTACTTTATGCGATTCATGTTGGCTGCCATCTAAGAACATAGGAGCAGGCTGTTCAATGCCAAAGTCTGCTCTATCGCTCACTAAGATCAAGGATGATATTTATCCCAACTCAGCACACCATGACTGGCTCCGTCTTTTAACCTCCTTAGTTGGCAAAAGCACATCAATATCAGATTTCAAAATATCAGATTTAAAACTATTAACATTAGTTACCACAAACAATTTATAAATTTGGAATTTGTTGCATTTCAATCAGCAAGCAATTTACTAGTAAAATATTTAACTGATCCAAAATATTTAACTTCAGCAACATATTCAGCAGGACACACAGTAGTTGATGAGTCAACCATAACAGGATCATTGGACATCTCTAGGATGCACTGCAAATTCACGCCAGGATCAAAGGCAATGACCCGCACCACTTTATAAAGAGAATTAGAGTTGTAGAGCTGTACAGCACGGAAACAGGCCCTTTAGCTCACCTTGTCCATGCATGTTGAGCTAGTCCCATTTGGCCCTTAGCCCTCTAAACCCTTCCAACCCATATAGGTGTCCAAATGTCTTTTATTGTAAATGTCATAATTGTATCTGTTTCAATACCTACTCTGGCAGCTCATTACAGATAGAGGACTACCCTCCAAAATGTTGCCCCCAAGGTCCCTCTTAAATCTTTCCCTTCTCACCTTAAATCAATGCTATCTACTTTTAAAGTCCTCTACCCTGGGGAAAGAATGTGAGCCTTCACATTATCCATGCCCCTCATGATATTGTACATCTCAATAATGTCACCCCCTCAGCCTCCTATGCTCATGCCTATCCAACCTTTACCTATAACTCAAACCCGGAAGCCAAGGTAACATACTGATAAATCTCTTATGCATCTTTTCCAACTTAATTACAGTACATCTAACATATTGTGTGCGACCAGTATTCCAAGACTTGTACAGCTGCATCGTTTGTATTAAGTTCCCTTTCCAATGAAGGTTGTAGAAACAAGGAACAGCATATGCTGGCTTACAACAAATGACAAAGTACTGGAGTAACTCAGCAGGGTACAGAAAAATACACTAGGCAGTGGAGTAGCTCAGCAGCGTACAAAAAAAGATAAAATGCTGGAGTAACTGAGCCTCAGCAGACCTTGAGTCCTGACCCAAAACGTCACTATCCATGTTCTCGATTGATGCTGCCTGAGCTATAGAGTTACTCCAGCACTTTTTGTCAAATGCCTTCTTCACCACGCTGTCCATCTGCCTTGCCACTTTGAGGAAACCATGCATTTTTGTTCCCAGATCTCTCTATTTTGCAATACTCTCCAGGGCTCTACCATTTACAGTATGTCCTACACTGGTTCAACACACCGAAGTGCAACACTTCACACTTTGATCGGAGTTAAATTCCATTTGCCATTCTTTGCCCAACTGACCTAAACCTTGTTGTAAACATTGATATCCTTCCTCACTGTCCAAATTTGGTGGTGTCTGCAAATTTACTAGCAATCTTAACCACGTTGACATCCAAATCATTAATGTACACAACAGCAGTGGACCTAACGCCAACCCCTATGGCATCCACTTGCCACAGGCCTCCACAACGACCTGGGAATTCAATGGTGTTGGGATTGCTCTGTCAGTCAGGGTGGTCACATGGCCTCCCTCTATGTCACATGGAATGCGCATAGATAAGGAAAAAAAGGCTCCAAAAACGACAACTTTTAGTATGCGATGGAAAGTGGCAGGTTTTATGCAGCATTTCATAGATCATTTTAGAGGGTTTTATGTTTTGTAATAGTCAGGGTAGAATCAAGAGAGTTTAAGGGGCAGAAAATGCTAGTGGGAGCCGTGTACAGGCCACCTAACAGTAGTATTGGAGTTGGGGATGGCATCAAACAGGAAATTAGAAATGCGTGCAACAAGGGTAACACGGTTATAATGGGTGACTTCAATCTGCATGTAGATTGGGTGAATCAAATTGGCAGGGGTGCTGAGGAAGAGGATTTCTTGGAATGTATGCGGGATAGTTTTCTCAACCAACATGTGGAGGAACCAACGAGAGAGCAGGCTATTCTAGACTGGGTATTGAGTAATGAGGAAGGGTTAGTTAGCAGTCTTGTTGTGCGTGGCCCCTTGGGCAAGAGTGACCATAATATGGTTGAGTTCTTCATTAGGATGGAGAGTGACAAAATTAAGTCAGAAACAAGGGTTCTGAACTTGAACAAAGGTAACTTTGAAGGTATGAGATGTGAATTGGCCAAGATAGACTGGCAGGTGATTCTTAAAGGGTTGACAGTGGATGTGCAATGGAAGGTATTTAAAGACTGCATGGATGAAGTACAAAAATTGTTCATACCAGTTTGGCAAAAGAATAAATCGGGGAAGGTGGTGCATCCATGGATAACAGGGAAAATCAGGGATAGTATAAAAACAAAAGATGAGGCATACAAATTTGCCAGAAAAAGCAGCCTACCGGAGGACTGGGAGAAATTCAGAATCCAGCAGAGGAGGACAAAGGGCTTAATTAGGAAAGGGAAAATAGATTATGAAAGGAAACTGGCAGGGAACATAAAAACCGACTGCAAAAGTTTTTATAGATATGTGAAGAGAAAGAGACTAGTTAAAACAAATGTTGTTCCCTTGCAGTCAGAAACAGGTGAATTGATCATGGGGAACAAGGACATGGCAGACCAATTGAATAACTACTTTGGTTCTGTCTTCACTAAGGAAGACATAAATAATCTGCCGGAAATAGCAGTGGAACGGGGGTCAAATAAGATGGAGGAACTGAGTGAAATCCAGGTTAGCCGGGAGGTGGTGTTGGGTAAATTGAACGGATTGAAGGCCGATAAATCCCCAGGGCCAGATAGTCTGCATCCCAGAGTACTCAAGGAGGTAGCCACAGAAATAGTGGATGCATTAGTGATAATTTTTCAAAATTCCTTAGATTCTGGAGTAGTTCCTGAGGATTGGAGGGTAGCTAATGTAACCCCACTTTTTAAAAAAGGAGGGAGAGAGAAAGCGGGGAATTACAGACCAGTTAGTCTAACATCGGTAGTGGGGAAACTGCTAGATTCAGTTATTAAAGATGGGATAGCAGCGCATTTGGAAAGTGGTGAAATCATTGGACAAAGTCAGCATGGATTTACGAAAGGTAAATCATGTCTGACAAATCTGATAGAATTTTTCAAGGATGTAGCTAGTAGAGTGGATAAGGGAGAACCAGTGGATGTGTTATATCTAGAATTTCAGAAGACTTTCGACAAGGTCCCGCATAAGTGATTAGCATACAAACTTAAAGCACACGGTATTGGGGGTTCAGTATTGATGTGGATAGAGAACTGGCTAGCAGACAGGAGGCAAAGGGTAGGAGTAAACGGGTCCTTTTCAGAATGGCAGGCAGTGACTAGTGGGGTGCTGCAAGGCTCAGTGCTGGGACCCCAGCTATTTACAATATATATTAATGATTTGGACAAGGGAATTCAATGCAACATGTCCAAATTTACAGATGACACCAAGCTGGGGGGTATAGTTAGGTGTGAGGAGGATGCTTGGAGGCTGCAGGGTGATTTGGATAGGCTGAGTGAATGGGCAGATGCATGGCAGATGCAGTATAATGTGGATAAATGTGAGGTTATCCGTTTTGGTGGCAAAAACATGAGGGTAGACTATTATCTGAATGGTGGCAGATTAGGAAAAGGGGAGATGCAACGAGATCTGGGTGTCATGGTACACCAGTCATTGAAAGTAGGCAGGGTTACACAAAAAGCTGGAGAAACTCAGCGGGTGCAGCAGCATCTAAGGAGCGAAGGAGATAGGCGACGTTTTGGGTCGAGACCCTTCTTCCGACTGGTCAGGGATCAGGGAAACAAGAGATATAAACAGTGATGTGGAGAGATAAGGAACAATGAGTGAAAGATATGCAAAAAAGTATTGGTGATAAAGGAAGCAGGCCATTGTAAGCTGTTTGTGGTGTGAAAATGAGAAGCTAGTGCGACTGGGGGGGGGGGGGGGGGGGAGATGGAGAAGGAATGTCAGGGCCAGAGGGCTGAGGGAGAGGTGGGGGGGAGGCAGTCTGGGTTAACAGAATTGAGAAAATTCAATGTTTAAGCCCAGAGGATGCAGACTCCCCAAGCGGAATATGAGGTGCTGTTCCTCCAACTTGCGGTGTTGATCACTCTGGCCGTGGAGGAAGCCCAGGACCGAGAGGTCGGATACGCAGTGGGAGGGGGAGTTGAAGTGCTGAGCCACCGGGAGGTCGGGTTGGTTATTGCGGACCGAGCGGAGGTGTTCGGCGAAACGATCGCCCAGCCTCCGCTTGGTCTCACCGATGTAGATCAGCTAGGCATGCAGGTGCAGCAGGCAGTGAAGAAAGCAAATGGTATGTTAGCATTCATAGCGAAAGGATTTGAGTATAGGAGCAGGGAGGTTCTACTGCAGTTGTACAGGGTTTTGGTGAGGCCACACCTGGAGTATTGCGTACAGTTTTGGTCTCCAAATCTGAGGAAATACATCCTTGCCATAGAGGGGGTACAGAGAAGATTCACCAGACTGGTTCCTGGGATGTCAGGACTTTCATATGAGGAAAGATTGGATAGACTCGGCTTGTACTCGCTGGAATTTAGAAGATTGAAGGGGAATCTTATAGAAACTTACAAAATTCTTAAGGAGTTGGACAAGCTAGATGCTGGAAGATTGTTCCCGATGTTGGGGGAGTCCAGAACAAGGGGTCACAGTCTAAGGATAAGGGGGAATTCCTTTAGGACCGAGATGAGGAAAACATTCTTTACACAGAGAGTGGTGAGTCTCTGGAATTCTCTGCCACAGAAGGTAGTTGAGGCCAGTTCATTGGCTATATTTAAGAGGGCGTTAGATGTGGCACTTGTGGCTAAAGGGATCAGGGGGTATGGAGAGAAGGCAGGTACGGGATACTGAGTTGGATGATCAGCCATGATCACATTGAATGGCGGTGCAGGCTCGAAGGGCCGAATGGCCTACTCCTGCACCTATTTTTCTATGTTTCTATGTTCTATGTTTCTTAATTGTCATATCTGCAACAAAACAATGAAGTCTTACTTGCTGCAGCTTAGCACAATAACACACAGATAAAATTATAATAACCAATAATGCAACAAATTCATAACAGGAATACTAGGTAACCATAGCAAACCAAAGTCCATAATGCAACAAAAGTCTGTTAAATTCCAAGAGATGACGCAATCAGAAAACCTATCCCACGGATTTGGATTTGCAAAAAAATGTGCATGTTAACAAAATGTGTGCAAAAACACAGCATTTATTTGAAAAAAGTGTGCATCCACAATTAGCTCGTTAAAACTCAGCTAATCAAATGTCTCAGACAAAAGTGCTGTTTCTCATTACTCGCAAGACAGGAACTTTCCATTAAATATCACTTCAGATGTATCTTCTGTAAGTTATTTCAGTGAAAACAACAAACCTTCCAACATATAATCATTTAAACGGCTATCGAACACAGAAATCAAAGACTTGGTGACAGATTTGGAATGCTGAACCCATCATTTCATTCCACCGCCTCCACGTAAAGACCAGCTGCAGATCCCAGTCTTGCTAAGGTTCTGTGTGTAGGAAAGAACTGCAGATGCCGGACCCAAAACATCACCAATTCCTTTTCTCCAGAGATGCATCATGACCCGCTGAATTACTCCAGCATTTTGCTAAGATTTTCTCGCATTTAAATTGGGAAAACACCAGATCTTGAGTCGCGTTATTTTATTGTAGGAGATGAAGTGAATCAATGGAGTGAAAGGATGGTGAAGAAAATCTTTAAAAAAACATTTAAAAAAAGGAACTTCCCATCTACACTAGTAACAATGGAATGATGTTTCATAATATGAGAAATGTGGAAGTAACTACAAGAGATCCACAAACTGAAAAGAATACCTTTATGTGCCACTGTTTATGATATTACAGACACAACATTCTCAATGAAATTACTGCTTGAAAGTTCATAGTTCCTTTGGGTTATTTTGCATTTGCACAATGGACAGAAACAGAATGGTAACACAGCCATCTTTATTTCCAAAGTTTTATAATCATTGTAAGGTTAGGAACGCGAGCAAAAGATTATTTTCCATTCACTATGGTCAATCTTTGGGATCAGCAAAGACCATTGCTTTATTTTGCTAGGGGATCCTGCCTACATCCTTGTAGTCAATATTAATTAAGGAATCTAAGCTCTTGAATTTTCCACGGACTTAGCCAAGTAAAGATTGGAAAGTTCATAAGGTCATAAGTGATAGGAGTAGAATTAGGGAATTCGGCCCATCAAGTCTACTCTGCCGTTCAAACATGATCTATCTCTCCCTCCTAACCCCATTCTCCTGCCTTCTCCCCATAACTTCTGACACCTGTACTAATCAAGCAACTACTTAGCTCTGCCTTAAAAATATCAACTGATGGCCTCCACAGCCTTCTGTGGCAAAGAATTCCACAGATTCACCACCCTCTGACTAAATACATTTCTCCTCATCTCCTTCCTAAAAGAATGTCCTTTAATTCTGGGGCCATGATCTCTAGTCCTAGACCCTCCCACCAGTGGAAACATCCTCTCCACAGCCACTCTATCCAAGCCATGCTATTCTGTATGTTTCAATGAGGTCCCTCCTCATTCTTCTAAAATACAGCGAGTACAGGCCCAGTGCCAACAAACGCTCATCATAGGTTGACCTACTCATTCTTGGGATCATTCTAGTAAACCTCCTGTGGACTCACTCCAGAGCCAACACATCCTTGCTCAGATATGGTGCCCAAAATTGTTCACATTATTCCAAATGCAGCCTTACCAGCACATTATAGAGCCTCAGTATTACATCCCTGTGTTTGTGTACAAGCCCTCTTGAAATAAATCCTACCATTGAGTTTGCTTTCTTTACTTGCAGATTAACTTTTTGGGAATCCTGAAACCAGCACTCCCAAGTCCCTTTGCATCTCTGATTTCTGAATTCTCTCGCCATTTAGAACATAATCTACGCCTTTATTCCTACTACCAAAATGATTGATTCCACACTTTGCTACACCATATTCCACCTGCTAGTTATCTGCCCACTCTCCCAACCTGTCCAAATCCTTCTGCAGAATCCCTTCCTTTCTCTACACAACCTGCCGTTCCACCAATTTTCGTATCATCCACAAACTTGTTACAAAATTTAAGGAAGACATCACATAAAAATAAATAGGTCTGTACACAACAAACAACATCTTGCATAAATACTTAGTGGATTATAGTATGAGCAACATAGAGGTGAAAACATTATTCTTGCATCTTTTCCTAAAATCAAGTACCATAGATTTATACCTCAGTGAGTTTCACTATTTCTGTGATGTTTTGATTAGGAGTATTGTTCAGCAATTTGAGGACAAGATGTATCATTACTGATCATCCTTTTATCTGACACCCACATTCCCAATTACATTATAACAACGAGTTTATAAACTACCTTCAATGCAGAAAATATGTCTTTGGTCACTTCATATAGTGAGGGAGTAGTTGCCAATTCCTAAAACATGTGGGGAGAAGTGACCAAAAGGTTAGACAAAAGGTGAGTATTGATAGCATGAAGGGACATTATCAACAATAAATATGGGAAGACTGGAGAGTGTAAGATGATACAGGTGCTGGCGAATGCAGAAAAGTCAGAGTGAGATAAGTCATTTTGAGAATTAGTAAATTAGCCCTTAAATTGTGTATTTGGTTCACTGAGGACTGATATACGTATTGAAGAACAGGAGTGATGAACAACAGGATTTAGAGTAAAACACTATGGGAACAGTAGACTATTGAATGAATTTGAGTTTAAAAATGCTGGACTTCATTGACGTTGATAATCATGAATTGATTAAGCCCTTACTCTGGAGGTGCAACGATTTTGATGGAAGATTGTTTAAACTTAATGAGTGGTGTCTATGATGTTTCCATTGATCTTCTCTGGGAGAATAGTGGATGATGAATAGAACACGTTGAAATATATATTTCCATAAATTATATACTATAATTCTCATAATGGCTCATTAAAAATGTGTGATAAGATCTCCTCGATTTTCATTTTTGGGACCTGAAGTGGTCTAATAAAATAAAACGTTTTAGATTTATTTTTCATTAAATTTACATCTCCCACTATCTACATTATTTAAAGTTTTTCATCCTAATGTTTGTGACAGAGCTGAACTTCTACCAATTACGCACACTAATCTGCTGCGGCAGCTGGGATGGGTGCAGCCACAGCCACGTACGTTCTTTTCTCAAAGGAGAGGCTCAACAAATGATTTGGTCCTTTAGCAACCGATAGATCTGAACTATTTTCCATTTCGTGAGGATGTTGCCAGGACTCGAGGGCCTGAGCTATGGGGAGAGGTTAAGCAGGCTAAGAATTTGTTCCTTGGAGCGCAGGAAGATAAGGGGTGAACTTATAGAAGTACACAAAGGCACGAGAGGAATAGATCACATAAATGCACGGTTTCTAGCCCAGATTTAGGGAAATCGAGAACCAGAGGACAGAGGTTTAAGGTGTTGAGGAAAATATTTAATAGGAACCCGAGGGGTAATTTTTTTTTTACACAAAAGCTGGTTGGTGCATGGAACAAGCTGCCAAAACAGGTAGGTGAGGGAGGTACTATTGCAACGTTTAAGAAACATTTAGACAGGTACATGGATAAGATTGTTTTAGCGGGATATGGGCCAAATGCAGGCAGGTGGAACTAGTGTAGATGGGGCATTTTGGTCGGTGTGAGCAAGTTGGGTCAAAGGGCCTGTTTCCACGCGGTATGACTCTATGACTCTATTCAATTCAACTCCGCCTTGTGTACTCAGCTCTTCCTGTTACAATCCAAACATTGCTGGTTGCTCCGTTGAGTCAATCAGCTGTTTTAGACACTTTTTAGGTTTATGGACACAGGAGGATCATCAAACAACTACTTGTACAGATTTACTACAAGGTATTTTGGAAACTGAATATAGTCACCTTTATACATAATGGACGCAGGAAAATAAAACCAATGGTGTAGTCTACATGCACAGCTGGTTGATAAATTCAGTTACATTTACAGTAGACACCTTTTAGATAGAAACTCTGTATTACTAGGTCCGTTCATGTGCAAACTGAGGTTTTAACATCTGCTTTGGACTCTCCAAAATATCACTGAATTGCCTTTCGTTCTTTCCACTTCTCTCCATTGCAACTTCAAACGTTTGATTTGTAAGCTTTCCTAATTTTAACAAAAGATCATCAGCCTGAAATGTTAACTATCACTCTCTCCACAGTTGCTGAGTATTTCTAGCATTTTCTGTTTTTATCACGTATTTCTAGCATCTGTAGACTTTACTTCACCATTAGTAAGTTAGCAATTGGTTAACCATATCCAGTTGTAAGAAGTGCGATACAGGGCTGGGGAAGAGGAACCACCAGTTTCTGCCAGAAGTGGAGCTTCCTATAGAATTTCATAGCTCTAATTAAATATGTCACGGGATGAATTAATATCTGCTAATGAGGATAATGAGATGGTTAGAGTAGGATTGTTTATCTCAAGAGGTATTGTATCAAATTCCTGGGCATTCTCCAGAAAATAAGACATAACCACCTTTCAGTTGGCATTATTCAGCAGATAAACTCTTGACCTTTCACTTTGTTCACAGGAATGTAGTAGAAATCTGGGGATAGACCAAAATCTGGATGTCTGAACCACCAACCTTTAAAGTATTCAAGGGTGGAATGAAAGGGTTATGTATAAAGACAATGACACATACAAACAGTGGTATCAAAATATTCAATAACAAATTTGTAGAAAATATTCTTTTTAACAATTTGCCCAGTAATCAATCCCAGTTTCCAGATTTTTGATTTACGTGCTTCAATATTATTAACTAAGTTCATCAGCAGATTCTCTGTTGTAAATGCACTGGTTTACAATTAAAATCAATATTAATTTGACCAATTAATGGTTCCATTTGTAGATATTGATAACTAAAATTCTCTGTGAAGGATTCTTCCCAATGGCAGTGAATGCTGCATAGTTTAACATGAAAGAAATATTAAATGTAACATAAAAATATTAACTATGGCAAAAGCACAATAGTGGAACTGATAATGGTCTATTAAGGAGGCATCAAACATTCCATTTGGTGGAAGCACTCTACAATACTAAACCAAAGGTTCAGCTTTCTTCATTATAAAACTATTTAAAGCTAATAATTATAATCGTGTGTTCACTTCTAAGGCATCATCTTCAAATGGAGGGTTTATTTTTCCCGGGTTGTAAAAATTTCTTCTCAAATCTGCAAATGAAAATAAAAAAATACAGAGAGTTAAAACTACCAAATGGATGAATCATTACAAGCAATGCCATTTTAGGTACATTTCTAAAGATTTTCCTTGATTTGCATTTACGGAGGAAATTCATCAATACAGGTTAAAAATTGAATGGATTCACAAAGCACTGCACTATTACTACAGAAATTCTTCTCAACTGGAAAATGACATTTAAAGTTATATTTCTTTCTCAAATCAGAAATTAGATTATAGGCTTTTCTATAGATGATAAAACAGAGAAGAAAGCATGAAGAGCATAAATAATGAGCAGTGTTTATCAGGTGTTGTCACATAGAAGCATAGAAAATAGGTACAGGAGTAGACCATTCGGCCCTTCGAGCCATTAAAAATTATCATGCCTGATCATCCAGAATCAGTACCTCATTCCTGCTTTCTCCCCATATCCCTTTATTCTGTTAGCCCTAAAAGCTTTTTCCAACTCTCTCTTGAATACACCTCTTTGTCTCAAACAATTTTTCTCTTCCCAATCTTATCAGGACTGCAGCAACATATCCCTTCCCCATTCACTACTTGCAAACACTGGTACCAGCCCATTTCCCTGCCACCCACTCCTCTCGCTAATACTTACCTAGATAATGCCTCTATGATTGAGATGAACGATGACTATGCCATCAATCAAATTTTTCACACACATTTTCAGTAGAAAAAAATGAGCACTCAGGCCAACTTTAAATGTTCTCCCGGCCCTTTTGAGCTACTGCCCGACCACAAATAGTTTCTATTGCAGTGTTCAGTTGTTATTTGCTAATGGAAGCCTGTCTGGTATGCATAATGATCCCAAACCAAGGAAAATGGATTAGTTAAGACAATTAGAAATCCAGTCCTGAACACCTTAGGTAAACAATGATAGTTGAACATCCTGGGTGAAAAAAATGATATATCCAGACTTGGGTTGGATTTAACAATTATGTAGACAAATATAAATGAACCAGCAGAAAAATCAAAATCAAACTATTTACTTGTTACATATTGCTTTTGCATTTTGCTCTTTTGTGCCTTTCCTTTAATCATATCCATTATGAAGTGGTAAAGAAAGCTTTTGGTACATTAGCCATCATCAGTCAAGTTATTGAGTATGGAAGTTGTGATCTTATGTTACAGTTGTACAAGATGTTGGTGAGGCCCCATTTGGAATATTGTGTTCAGTTTTGGTCACCCTGCTATAGGAAGGATGTTATCAAGCTGGAAAGAATGCAGAGAAGATTTACAGGATATTGCCAGGATTCAAGGGCCTGAGCTATCGGAAAAGGTTGGTCAGGCTAGGAATTTATTCCATGGAGCACAGGAGGCTGAGAGATGACCTTATAGAGCTGTATAAAATCATGTGGGAAATAGATGAGGTGAATCATAGAATATTTCATTGAGAACCAGAGGACATAGGTTTAAGGAGAAGGGCAAAATATCTAATAGGAACATGAGGGGCAACTTGTTCACTCAATGAGTGAAGGGTAAACAAATTGAGCTGCCAGAAAATGTAGTTGAAGCAAGTACCATAACAACATTTAAAAGATCCTTGATCAGGTACAGTACATAGGTAGGAAAGGTTTAGAGGAATGTGTGTCATACACTGGCAAAGGGGACTAGCTTAGATGTACCATCTAGGTTGGCATAGATGAACTGGGCCAAAGAGCCTGTTTTCATGCTGTTCAGTTTATCCAAATAATATAAAAATAATTTATGTTTTTTAAAATCTTTGTTTTCTGTTTTGCTGTCAATTTTACAAATCTGATTGGTTGAAGCTTCCTTGTTGCTAAACTTGCTTGTGGGTGCCATGGATTCTATTTGTAGAGATACAGAATGAATGCAACTCAACATAACAGTCGATTGGAAATCGTTTGCACAGAACCACTGAAAAACGTACCTCCACCACTCACAGAAAACTCCAGTTCATTATTCTTTCCAAATAATCAAATTTGACACAATGTCTGGTAGATGTATGGAACAATTTACCAGGGAAGGTAGTTAAGCCAGGTATTATCACAATGTTTAAGAAACATTTAGACTGGTACATGGATAGGGTAGGTTTAGAGAAATGGCCCAAATAAAGACAGGTAGGGCTAGTGTAGATGTAACATGTTGTTCGGCATGGGCACGTTTGGCCGAAGGGCCTGATTCCACATTGTATGACCCTATGACTATTAGTTCACTTGAATATGATCTTTACTGTGTTTAACTATGTATTCGATGCTGAGTAGCTTAAAGCTCCATTGATAAAATCGACCTTTAAATCTGCAGCTGTCCAAAAATACATACTTGCAAATCAAGTATCCCAAAGTTATATTTTGACAGTAATATTTCCCTAAGGTTATACTTTCAAGATTACTACCTTTACTACCTTTGCAATTGAAATTAGGGTTGTTCTTTTACTCGAGTTTGTATTTAAAATGTAATCATCATTTATAATAAAATATTATGATTTTTGCAAGATCCCAACGATGTTGTTGAAAATCCATCTTCATGCACTCATTGTTCAGTGCTTTTACGGATTAAACACAAAGAGAAAATTTGCCATTATCTAAATGGTCTATTATTTTACCAGAAACTCTTGGGTAGTGTGCTTTGTAAAAAAAACATAAATCAATTTGTTTTTGCCATTTAGTCTCTCCTGCCTTCGACCGCATCTTATATCTCTTCTTTTAAAACTGATTTGTCTCTAACCATGTTTCTAAACTGATTTGTCTCTAACCTTGTTTCTAAACTGATTTGTCTTCCAGAACCAGAGATGCTATTCAGCCTGCTTGGTAGCATATAGTATTTCAGATATCCAGCATCAATCGCGTTTTACATTTGACTGCAATGAATATACATATTTCAGCAAAAAAGCAGAGGTACCTCCAGTGTGTTTTCTTGTTTGGTGCTTTTAATCTTACCTGGGAGTTTGAGTTTTTTGCAGCAGGTATTGCAGTGATGTTTTACAGTGAAGTTTCTGATTGCTCTTTCCCCAAGGTTAGCTGGTCCAAACTCCATATTTTGTGTCCTACATGCCGTTCAGGGTAGAAATACAGAATGTGAAAGGGAAGAAACGATGGACATATGGAAAATGATCAGAGATACTAATAATATTTTTAGATATAATTGTGAATTCTCTAAAATTCAACTGAACACCCCATTGTCACAAAGTAACTGGCAGCACTCCAGAAAAAAAACAAAGATTTTGTGAAGGCACAAGAGACTGTAAAAAACTGCACATGCTGGGATCTGGAGCAACTCAGCAGGGCAGGCAGCATCAAAGACTGCTTAACCCACTGAGCTCCTCCAGCAGTTTGTTTTTGCCTCACTATTATAGAGTTGCTTCCTCCGCTCTTTACAAGATCAGCAAACACCCCCAAGAAACATGATAAATTACACAATTCTCTCAGGATCCCACCTTTAAGGTTAAGAGACTGGGAGTGTGTGCAGTTCCACTGGCATTCCTTCAGTTATTGAGATGGGGACATAGATAAGCTCCATAAACCAACAGTTATGAACGTCACCTCCATCCATTCAGCACAACACTCCGTTACATGTCCGTTGTCTTTCACAGCAGCAGAGCTGCAAGATGTTTTTCATTTTAATGGTTCCATTTGTACCATGTGATTTTGCATGATTTCAACACACTTCTGTTTCATGAACTTATCTACTATAAACCCACTGACATGGCTATCTGGGCTACACTTCTTCCCACCCTGCTTCCCATAAGGACTCCATCCCCTACTCACAATTCCTCCGTCTACGCCGCATCTGCACCCAGCATGAGGTGTTCCAAACCAGGGCATCGGAGATGTCCTCATTCTTTAGGGAACTGTTGTTCTCCTCTTCTATTATAGATGAGGCTCTTACCAGGGTCTCTTCTATACCCCGTAACTCTGCTCTCACTCCCCATCGCCCCCACTCGTAACAAGGGCAGAGCCCCCCTTGTCCTCACCTTCCACTCTACCAGCCGTCACATACAACAAATAATCCTCTGACATTTTCGTCACCTCCAACAGGATCCCACCACTGGCCACATCTTCCCATCTCCTCCCCTATCGGCTTATCGCAGAGACCGCTCCCTCTGTAACTCCCTGGTCAATTTGTCCCTTGTCGCTCTCCTGGCACTTTCCCTTGCAACCGCAGGAAATGCTACACTTGTCACTTTACCTCCCCCCTTGACTCCATCCAAGGACCCAAGCAGCCTTTCCAGGTGTGGCAGAGGTTCACCTGCACCTCCTCCAACCTCACCAATTGCATCCGCTGCTCTAGGTGTCAACTGCTCTACATCGGTGAGACCAAGCGTAGGCTTGGCGATCGCTTCGCCCAACACCTCCACTCGATTCGCAATAACCAACCTGATCTCCCGGTGACTCAGCACTTCAACTCCACCTCCCATTCCAAATCCGACCTTTCTGTCCTGGGCCTCCTCCATGGCCAGAGTGAGGCCCATCATAAATTGGAGGAGCAGCACCTCATATGACACCCCAGCGGTATGAACATTGACTTCTCCAATCTCAGGTAGTCCCTGCTTTCTCCTTCTTTCCCCTCCCTTTCCCAGCTCTCCCACAGCCCACTGTCTCCGTCTCTTCCTTTCTTCTTCCCCTCCCCCCCCACCCCCGCATCAGTCTGAAGAAGGGTCTCGACCCGAAACGTTGCCTATTTCCTTCGCTTCATAGATGCTGCCTCACCCGCTGAGTTTCTTCAGCATTTTTGTCTACCTTCTGTTTCATGAAACTTAAATTGAAAAAAAACCTTCGTAGTATCTGGAATTATTTGGAAATCTGTCACATTCAAATTAGAAAAACAAAAAACATACAAAATCAAAACTGATGTAACTTACGTTTTCTCCTCAGCTTTAATAACAGATGGATCTGTGAGATTTTCACCAACACCTAGTCAAGAAAAAATAAAAGGATTTGGGAATGTGCACACCAAAATCAGAAATAAAGCTATGGAGCTATTTATTCAAACTATCCAAAATAATGAGCAACTGAGAATCAAGATGCCCTCATTACATTTGAATAAATAATCTGCTTATGCTGTTGCCTGACAGTACATTCATAGATGAAGCACAATTGATAGGAATTTAAACATTTAATCCTTTGTTTTTTCATTTCCATAGAAAAGCCTTAGGCAACTGTATGCGGAGACAAATTTAGTGTATGGAAAATTAAATATATTATCAAATTTTATTCAATGAAGCAAGGCATTAAAGTCTACTCTGTCCACAAACAAATGAGTTTTTTTTACAATTATCTCCAACAAGTATGGTAAATCAGAACCAAGAGATGCATGTCATGTGCAATACCAAAGATTCTGGGTGAAAAATAAATTACCAGGGGGAAGGCAGAGTTAAAGCAAGCGATTAGAGTTACCCTCCACTCTCTCTTAATTGGAGCTACCTGGGTTTACAGGCAGTCAGGTTTCTCTCCACAACACTGTATTCTTTTCTTATTTCCTTTTAAAGAATGCCAAGATAATTGCAAGACCAGTTGTGGAATGGATTTTCCAGTCAGGCATAGTTATAATAAAGACAACAGTCAAAGGCAAAAGGAACTAGTGCTGAGAACATAATGGAGTGGGAGTGGGGAACAATGACACTTGCAAAATCAAATGGTTCTTGTCTCTCAAAGGGGAGGGATCACGTGCAAAAATCTAAATGTCTCTAGACCTAGTCTAGGCTTATAATAACTGCTTCTTTGTTGGAGAAGTTACAAATTTGAAATTTGAATTACCAGAAAAATACCTAACTCATGAATGAAGCAACCTTTCCCACAGGCCTCAGAAGAAAACTAAAAACACGTACCTGTAAAAATTATTCAGGCTTTTTGGACGATTGAGTTCAAACTACAGCTGTCTGAGATTGACCTGTTATAACTATTAAAAGTATGTAACAAGCGGCGGTAAATGCAATAAGATGGATAATTAGTCAGCATGAACCGGATGAACCAAAAGGCTTGCTTCAGTGCTGTGTGAATCTATTACTTCTAAAAGGAAGTGCTGGTTTAACTCAGCGGGTCAGGCAATATCTCTGGGGAACATAGATAGGTGACATTTCAGGTCAGGACCCTTCTTCAGATTGAACGTCACCAATCCATGTTCTCCAGAGATGCTGCTTGATCTGCTGAGTTACTCAAAAGGAGACTACGTGCTGGAGTAAATCAGCATCTGGAGTTCCCTGTTTCTACAGGTAAGATTGTTGTCAGTTTCCTCCACAATGGGCATGTAGCTTAATATTTCTTACTCATTCCCTCAGGTGAAATGCAACAAGGAATTAGGAACAATATGGAAAGATAGACTCCATTGTGACTTTCTCCCCAAGGTCCACACACACTAACCTTGCAAATCCAGCACAAGGAGTTCCCCTCTTGTGTACTCAAATGACCAGTGGGAAAAGGCCAGCATGGTCTCTTCCATGAGATTTGTTGGGATTATCTCATCTCCATTGTTATTGTTGTACTTTCTGAACTGACCATTCATGTACTTCTCCATCGTCAGCCATTGATCAGCAGAATGGCAGTATATTAGGAAAACCTCCAGAAACCTTTATCAGAACAAAAAAGTGACATTTCTATAAAATAAAGCTTTGTGACTTTTCAAGGGATCGTGAGAGTTCTAGTGATGGTTAATTGATGTTATTTTCACTTCAGGTAACATACTCTTGGTATTCTGGAAAAAATACATATCTCAAATCAACATTATTAAAATAAATTTTTGTCTTAGCATTGTGACACGAGTTCAGCAACCCTCCCCCAACTGTGCTTCGCCATCCCTCTTCCTACCCCTATCCTCCTCCATTCCCCCTCATCCCACAGCACTCCCTCCCCCTCATCTTCACCCTCCCCTTCTTTCCCCTGTCCTCCTCCCCTCCCCCACTCCCTCCGTCACATCTCCCTTCCTCTCCTTTCCCCCACCCTCAGTCAGTCATTCCCTCCCTTCCTCTATGCCCCCTCCTCCCCCACTCTCCCTCCTCACCTCCCCCATATCTCCTTCCCTCTCCCTACCTATTCCCTCCTCACCTCCCCAGGATCTCGATGTAAGGCCATTTTCACCAGCAGGGCGGCGATGAAGTTGTACTTGAGGTGGGTTCTGTCTTGGGGAGGGGGGGGGACGGGGGAAGTCCTGCAGCTGGGGGAGGTGGGCGGGCGGCAGGGCTGGGATGGATCGGGGCGGCGCCGGCCTCCAGCACCAGGCTCGCTGCGGCATCCAGAGTCAAGGTAACGGACCGGCCTTTGTGAACGGTGATGAGTGTCGCGGGCCCGGGCCACACCTGACCCGACCTCTGACCGCCGACCGTTCTCACCCAGCCTCTCACCCCGGACCCTAGGCCATGAACTTCCAGTCTCCGCCGGCGCTGCTGGCTGACTTCCCGGGCTTGGGCTTCGGCGGCTTGAACTCAGTCTCCAGCGACTCGGGTGGTTCGGGTTTGGGCTCCGTGGACTCGGTGCTGGGTTCGCCTGGCAGGGCCCTGGCGTTGAGCAGCGGCTCTGGCTCTGGTTTCATGCCCATGTTGTCGCACTCTGGCTCGGTGGCTGCCAACGGCGCTCTCATATTCAGCGGCCATCCGTGCCGAGATACAGCCCTTTTACGGCATCAACGGCCTGATCGAGAGGGTCGAGAACGTGGGGCTACAGAAGCAGATTCGAGAGCTTGTCATCGGCATCGACTACCAACTCCCGATTGTTGCTCCTATACCCCTTCACCATTCGGCATCAGAAATGAAAATACAAGTAAACTCACCCATGGACCATCGGGTCAGGTCGCCGTTGTGATGGGGCAAAAAAAATATTGCAATTTGAATTTCTAGAAAGGCCCCAACTGTGCAGATGCGGCTCAGGACCCATTGGGTGCCATTTGTGACGTCAGTAAAGACGGGAACCCTCCCCCGACTGCGCATGTACAAAACAACGGTGAGTAAGGTGATTCAAAAATAGTTCCGCTAACATGTTCAGTTTATGCTCAAATACAAACTAGGCAAACAAACAAGATGTGAGTTTTAGTAATGTACAAATGATACATAACTGAAACATAAATTCACATCCAGTCGCAGAGTTTAAAAATTTAAGACTCTTATTTCATACTAATATAAACACTTTTATCCAGGGATAAAGGTGGATTTTACTGCAGCAGACTGGAAATATAGATAATAACTTGAAAGAAAGGACACTTGAAAGAAATAACTTGAAAAAGATGCAAAGTTAGAATCAGGCCTAAAGGAAGCTAAAAATAATAGAGGGAGAAAATAATTAATGAGAATAAAGCAGGAAAAATATAAAGGAAGAGACTAGCTAAATATTTATCTTTTGGAGGATAAATTATTAAGATTAAACGAGAACTTACCAGTTTGAAGTTTGATCTTTATTTTATGAAGAGTTACGATGAGCGATTATGTGAAGAAGGCCGTCAGCCCGCATGCACGTCAATCTTCAAAGCAGCAGTGTGAAATCACAGATGACAGTTGTTGAACTGAACATGGTACGATTAGCGAAGACTAGAACTACCAGATGACCTTTATGATATGAGGGTTGGGGGCGGAGGGCACGTAATCTCTCATCGTAACTCATAATAAAATAAAGATCAAACTTCAAACTGGTAAGTTCTCATTTAATCTTACCATTTTACTTTGGAGTCAAATGAGTGACTACGTGAAGATTTTAAAGCTCCGTGATTTCATGGCGTGGTTACGAGTCCATGCATCAGGCACTGCATCAGTTGACCAAGGATGAGTGAAAGTAATTAATGCATTCAGACATCACATAGATTTAAAGCATGCTGATGCTTCTTAATTACCAATTGATCACAATAGTGACCCCTCTCATCCAGGAGGAAACTATAAAACAGAACCTAAAAATAGGGTTGGCAAATACCCCCGGTCTGGCAATGGGTTGTTATAAAATGTTTGGGAGTTCGATCATTTGACCATCCTGCAGCCGCTAGGATATGGTCTAGCGGAACATCCATAACCCTCGCTGCTGATGTAGTAGCAGCCCTGGTGGAGTGAGAGTTGAAAATATTAGTATCTACTCCTGCATAAGCCAAAATCCTGTTTTAACCACCTGGAGATCGTCTGAACTAATACCTTCTTATGAGGTTTTTTGTAACTAACAAACATAGCTAGTTTAGAGCCTCTAAGGCTCTTGGTGACGTTGATGTATTGTTGTAAATGTTTGACCACACATAACTGAAGGTCCATGGGGTATGCCATGAAAACTAGTTTGAGATCTGATGGCCCTGGTTTGCTCTGCTAACTAAATCATAAACATAAAATATTATATTATTTGCAGAAGTAACCGTCCTGTCCAGTCGCAATTTATGTAGTGACTGGACCCGTTGTGCTGAAACCAGTGCCATGAGGATAACTACCTTATGAGAGTCGGGCTAAAGATAAGGATGTAGCTGGAGCCCCCTGGTGAAATAGTGTTAACACAACGTCAATATCCCATACTTCTGTGTACCTGGGCCTGAGAGAACTTGTGTTAAAGATATCCTTTATAAATCTGGATATGAGAGGGTGAGACCCGACAGAGTGAGTCCCACTCGCTGCAGCAAATATGATGAGAAGGCACGTTTGGCACAGTTAATTGTACTATAACTTAATTTATTGTCAAAGACCAATTTGCAAATGAACTCCAAGACGTCAGTTATCCATGCAGTATTATAATTAACACGAGTATTTAAACAAAAACGCTTCCCTTCTCTTGAAGAGGAAATGTACTGCTTTTTTGGTGCTATCCCTGCACTCCGCAGTGAGCACATACATTGATCGGTCTGACAACCTGAGCCGCAGGAACAGTGTTCTCAGAGTCTGCAAGTCCATGAATTGATTTATCATGCAGATGGTTTCCCAAGTCACAGGCTGAACCAGCAAAGTTTTATGTTTAGAATAACCATATAAGGTTCTCTTATTATTCCCAACATTAGCGGGAACCATGGCTGCATATGCCAGTCAGGCAGTACGAAAAGCCTGAAGTGGGATCTTGCTGGATTTATTGCAAGACATGACTGATGAGGCAAAACGGAGGAAAGACATAAAGGACATTCCTCCCCAGTGTATCTCTCGCCACTGTTATGCCACATGTTTTTGCAACTGGTGAATGAGTCTGGATGCAAACATATTGATATTCGGTGTTCCATCGAGCTGCAATGTCATTAAATACTTTGTGATTCAACATCCATTCTGTGCTGTCATTGATTTTATGTGATGATGCAACAGAGCCAAATGAGGTTAGGTAAATTATCACAGGATACTTTGACTTGATTGCACCCATGTGACTAACATATGTCACCACCATATTGTATCAACTTGGAGTTGAGCATGCAGATTATGCATATTCACACAATAGCCATAAACCCATAGAATGCACCTAGTGTTTATAGGTAGTTGATACCAATAACTGAAGAATTGGTAACTCATGCAAAACGCATCCGCCTCCGTAAATAGATATGGCATTTGTAATTTTCCATCTTTGAGCACTATCATCAATTTGTAATATAACTGAAGATTTATTGACCAAAAAATTACTGGAGCAATGCTGAATACTGTTCGTCCACCATTGTGAATTTGGTAGCTTCAGCTGGTAATAGCATAGGTCTGTTAATAATGACCTATATGGTACTTGAGAGGTTACTCCTTTGCACGTTGTAAGTTCTGATAATGTAAAGGCCCAAATTGCACAGCTGAAACTCAGCTGCAATATTGCCAATGACACTTGATGAATAGAAGGTGGCTTCATAACAAGAAGATTGTTACAGGCTTCTATTAATTCCAATCTCTTGCTCCAGAACGGAGTCACAGGCAAATTAATAGTTAAAGGTAAATCCTAATAATCAATAACTCTGGTTGGTATCAACTTAAATTAAACTGGATGAATGAGAAACACCAATTTCTGAAAAAAAATAGTTTGCGGCTGAAACAGTTAATTTTAGCAAAATACAGCATTTAGAATATCATCCAGATAGGCCATAACAAGTGTTTTTGAGCTCTGAGCAGCCCAAGCACCTTTAGTAATTTGTAAATAACCTGGGAGCTGAAGTTAGCCCATTTTGCAACGCTTTAACTGTTATCATTGCCCCATCCAGATAAATTTCAAACGTCTCCGGTGATCCCTGTGAATGGGAACTGAATCAAATACACAGGATAAGGTGTTAAGAAGTTCCTTGTGCCAGTAAGTGGGGAGCATTTCACGACATTCGTTGATTGTTGAGAGTGGTAGACGCTCAACATCGGGGAGTGGTATACATATATCTTGACCTGGGTAACCTTCAGGACAGTTGGGCACAGGACACATCATCAGTAGTGTACCCTTGCATCACTGGGTGTTTTGGCCTTTTAACACTATACACCCTCCACAAGGGTGGACCGCTGCAGGATGACCAGCCCTCAGCACGTGTCCAGTGTCAAACTGTCCCAAAGATTCATCTTGACGTACTTGGGGCCCAGCATGGGTCTTTCCGCTTGAGCCAAATCCAACGGCTGCTTCTTTCAGCCGCGTCTGAGAGTGATCTTATGGTCTTCCGCAGAGCCTGACCGTGGATTCCAAGCTCCTTCAGCAGTCTGATGGTAGATGATGCAACAAATCCTCTGCATCCCACTTCAACTGGATAGACTTTGATGTTCCAGCCACGCTGCGTTGCCTCTGCCGCAAGCTCTGCGTAGCGCAGCTTCTTACGCTCATAGGCCTCCTCAACAGAGTTCTCCCATGGAACTGTGAGCTCTATGATGTAAGCAGTCTTCTGTGAAGGGGACCAGAAACCAAGTCTGGCCTGAGGTTGGTTGAAGCAATTTCGGGTGGAAAAATTAGTAGTCGGCCGATGTCTGCCAGCATCCTCCAGTCACGGGCCCTGCATAGGTTTCCTACTTCTGATCTGGTGGAAGGATGTTTAGGCATTTTCTGTCCTTCTCGGACAAAGGTTGTTGCCCTTAAGGGGGGGGGGGGGGGGGGGGGTTGCTTGCTCTCGGAGGCAAGGAGTTGGTCGCACACTGCCTGTTCTCAAGGGCTGTTGCCAGGCTTTTTAGTACCTGATTATGCCACCACATGTATCTTCCTTGCGTGAGGCTGGTCTTGCAGCCTACCATGATATGTTTGAGGGTCGCTGGAGTTTGACAGAGGGCACAGGTTGAATCCTCGCCGTACCACTGATGGAGGTTCTTTGGTGATGGAAGCAAGTCATATGTCGCTCTGATGATGAGGCTGATCTTGCTTGATTCCATTTCCCATAGTTCTTTCCAGCTGATCTTCCTCCGCTCCACACCTTCCCACTGCATCCATTGCCCGTTTGGCAAGAGAGACCGCCTTTGCACTTCTTGCGGCCTCCTCCTGTCGCCGCACCTCCTCAACCACCAATGTCCTCCGCTCTGATGTTGTGGCCTTTCGCCAAGTTGGTTTACTTGTCGTAAGGCCAAAGCCTCCTCTTCGCTGCTGCACTTGCCCCACGACGTCTTTGTGCATCAGGGCTGATGAAGCTTGCTGTACTGCATCAGATGGTGTCCACTTCGGGCCAGTTACTTGGGACAAAATTTGTCATTTGTGCAAAAAACAAGTGTAAATATTACCAACTTGTAAATGGTCCACAACCCCATGTTTCGGAAGGACCAGACCCACCTACCTCCATGGTTTTATGGTGGTCTTATGGTAAGCCCAAAGGCCTATGAATTGGGTTATTTTTCCCTCCTTGATTGGAGAGTAGGACTGGTAGGGTGCGTGGACTCCATATTTTTCCTGAGACCGACTTGGGCCTTGGCCTGAAAGACTTCTGCCCAGCTTTCAGGATGCCACCGGCTTCAGTGAACCGCTTACCACCGATGGAGGCGTGGGGTGTGTCGTCGCCTAAACGATGAATCTTTGCTCTTCGGCGGTACCTTGATTAGTCCGACAGCTTTTTGCTTCCTCATCCAGGTCTTACCTGTTGGATATGTCTTACCTGAAGAGCAGATTTGACGGCTGGTTTCATTTCCTGGATTTCATGCCCCTTCCATGTCACGCCTGATAGCACTGTGCTGGCACATGTAGCGTGAGGGGAACTCTGGCCCCTTCCGGGTTTTCTGCCAATGGCTGGAAACCAATTCTTCCAGCAGCAACACCTTTGTTTGCAAGTATTCCCTTGAAGTCATATGCATGTGCTCCAGTATGTTCCATGGACATGCTTTCGAATTTGAAGTCAGTTACATACTGACCACTCACACTGTCCTCCACAGAGAGGGAGATTCATAGGCAGCCCTGAAACAAGTGCTCCTGCAGGCCCCCAAGGATACCTTCGCTGATATGGCCCCTCCAACGGACCTATATCCGGATTGAGCATCACATTTGTGGGATAAACACCCGAGGGCGCTATCCATGCTCCATCTGGGTTAAACATCCGAGGACGTACCCAGGTATGTTGGAGGGGAACCGTCCTGGCCTGACTCGTTCGAGTCCATAGGCCTAACTGACTTATTCTTGGATTGACCCCCATTCTGGGGAACCACAGCGGTCTGGAAGTGGCTGACCGCACTGTTTCCCCGCGGTCTCCATAGCTGGGTTTTCCCGAGCTGGTTTCCCCGCGGTCTCCGTAGGCGGGTTTCCCCAGCCGGGTTTTCCCACGGTCTCCCTAGCCGGGCTTCCCCAAGCCGGGATTCCCCGCGGTCTTCATAGCTGGGTTTCCTCGTCAGGATTTTGCCCCGGATTGTCATCCAGCAGGAACTCTGTAGGAGCTTCATGCAAGCAAAATCGCAACCTGAGAGCAAGTTCAAAAACTTACCTGCAGGATTTACTTACCGCTGGATGGAGCAACGCGCCTGCCAGTCAGTCGTTGCGCAATGCGTCGACGTAATGACGCACATGCGGGCTGACAGCCTTCTTCACGTAGTCACTCACTTGACTCCGAAGTAAAATCGAGAATTAATAATGAAAAAGGAGGGAAGCCAACACGATAGAAGGGTCATGACCTGAAACGTCACCCATTCCTTCTCTCCAGAGATGCTGCCTGACCCAGCATTTTGTGTCTGTCTTCGAAGCCAACACGATAGTTGGTCTACCATCGGCCATTGACAAAATTATGAAATCCAATACAAAGGAACTAGCAGCAGTATTTTGAAAATCACAATTAAATTAAATAGTCAAGAAAAATAGCTGTTGACAAATTATTGAAGTTCTTTGAGGATGTTACTAGCAAAATAGATATTGTGGAACTTGCGGATAGAAAGTATTTGGATATTCAAAGGCATTCGATGAGGTGCTGCATAAAAGGATACAACATAAGACAAGTGCTCTTGGTATTGGAAGTAATATATTAGCATGCAAAGAGGAATGGCTAAATAACAAAAACAAAATAAAGTGTAGGGATATGTAGGTCAATTTCATGTAGTCCCACAGAGAGGCTGGGCTTCAACAACTTACAATCTACATTCATGAATTAGAAGAAAAGATTGAATTTGCCACTGCCAAATTTACTAATGATACAAAGAGGGATGGGAATGCAAGTCGTCAAAAAGTCATAAAGTTTCTGCAACAGCAATATGGATGATGGTGGGCAAAGGATTTGGCAGATTAAATATGATGTGGGCAAAACTTTGGTTAACCAACTCGATAGGAAGAATATCAAACCAGCTGATTTGAATGGAGTGAGAGTACACCGAAATCCAGGTTTCCTCACACCTGAAACATGGAAACAGTTTCAGATAATAAGGAAGACAATTGTTTGCCTGAGTTTTCCGACTACAAAACTGGATAGGTCTTAGTACAAATGTACAGGGCATTGATGAGACCACTCCTACTGTTTTACAATCTCTTTTTAACAAAGATTATAATTACATCGGAACCAATTAATCACAGATACTGACCTCCTCACCGTCGAAGGGATCTACAGGATATGCTGCCTCAAAAAGACAGACAATGTCATCAGAGATCCACATAACCATGGCCATGCTCTCATTGTGCTTCTATCTTTAGGAAGAAGGTAAAATAATCCAAAAATCTTGACCACCAGGTTCATGAATAGCTCCATCCAAACAACATCAGACCCTTGAATATGACACAATACTAACCACAACTATGAACATCTAAAGACTGTCTCAGTTAGCAGAAAGGACCATGAGTTTTTGCTTTAGTGTCGTGGTTAATAATTTAATTATTTTTTTGTTATCATATATTATCTGTGAGTATTACATTTATAGGTCTGTTATGCTGATGCAAGTAAGAATTTCATTGTTCCTTTGTCGGTACATGTGATAATTAAACACTCTTGACTCTGGATTTCAGGGAAGATTCAATCACAAGACTGATTATTTAGATAATGGGGATTGACTTAAAAGAAAAGAAAAAAAGTTGCTTGACCCTTTAAACCAAAATGTTATACTCCACTTTTCTGGAAAACTGCTAACTCGGAACCATGCATCATTGCATCATAATTAGTTGTTTTTTTAAACCCTGGAAAAATTGCAAGTCAAGAAGCAGTTCATGAAAATTTGAAAGACTGCCATTTATGGACTGAATTGGCTGGTTGCTCAATATCCAGTTCAATATCCATATCAATGCTCAATATGTGGATGAACCTTCAACAGAGTGAAAAAAATAGGGTGGCGCAAGCAGATTTGTACTTTTGTAAAATTACCTTTAAATCTAATTTCTTACCTTGGAGTGTAAAGAATAGTTTGAGGCTTCATTTGATTGAATCTATGGATTAGTTTTTGTGCGGCTCTTTGCTGTTGAATTTCCTGAAAGTAACCAATCATATGAATAAACATTTCTCATATAAATGTGTTCAAATGAAATCTTCCTATGGACAATTATTATTGTAATTTATCTTGATACATTTAATTAACCTATTGATGAAATGTGTTAAAAATATCTCTAGGTATAATGAAATAGTAGATATGTTTTCAGAAATGTTATTACCGTTGTAGGGATAGGTGATAGTGCAATTCCACTCCAAACCACCAACTCCGTGACTTTGACAGTAAATATTTGCATCACCTGTTCCTGCCCTTTACTGCCAATTCACTGGCTTCCATGATTCATTTATATTTTACTTCCCAGTGCAGAATTGTACCAAAAGTGATGTTGTTAGACGCTGTTCTTCACCAGTCTATCCAAGTCCCTGTGACCTTCTGGGAGTACTCTTGTACCCCCTCTCCCATCATTGCAAAATCCATCCATTCAATGCTCTGCACTAGCTGAAAGAATGCTGGTATTTTGTTCTGAGCTAGCTCCACAAATCTTTCACCCTTTTCTCAGTGTTTAATCTGTCACCATTCCACCAGATGGTCTGCAGCTCCTTGAATTCTAATACGGTCCTCCTCATAATTTGCATATCTTCAGGTTGTTGGGAAGTGAGTACAAGATCAGAGAGATATAGTGGTTGTACATTGTTCATTGTGCAAGACAGGTTGAGAAAGTAGACATAAAAGTATCCATCATCCTGGGCTTTATTAACAGGGACATAATGACCATATAAATCATATGAACCATTATAAAATATTGGTTTGGTCTCAACATAAGTAGATGGTCAAATTCTGGACACCAATCTCTAGGAAAGGATACAAACGCTTTAGAGAAGATACAGAACAGATTGACCAATGTCAGATTGACCAATTGAAGGAAGATTATTCCCGATGTTGGGGAAGTCCACAACAAGGATAAGGGGGAAGTCTTTTAGGACAAAGGTGAGAAAAATATTTTTCACACAGAGAGTGGTGAATCTCTGGAATTCTCTCCCACAGAAAGTAGTTGGGGCCAGTTCATTGGCTATATTTAAGAGGGAGTTAGATGTGGCCCTTGTGGCTAAGGGGATCAGGGGATATGAAGAGAAGGCAGGTACGGGATACTGAGATGGATGATCAGCCATGATCATATTGAATGGCGGTGCAGGCTCGAGGCACCGAATGGTCTACTCCTGCACCTATTTTCTATGTTTCTATGTGACTGCAGGGAGCAAGACTGAAGAAACAGGTTATTCTCTGTGGAACAAGAGGAGATCTGATAAAGATATTTAAAATCATGAAGTGTATAGGCAGAGTTAAAGGAGATAAATATGTTCTCATTGGCAGAGGGGTCAAGAGCTAGGAGACACTTAAGGACCAAAACAACCAAAGGATGGCAGAGTGGTGCAGCTGTTAATGCTTTTGCCTCACAGCTCTAGTGGCCTGGGTTCAAACCTGACCTCCCATGCAGTCAATGTTCAGTTAGCATCTTCTCCTTGTTAATGTGCAAATTTCCTCTTGGTGCTCTAGTTTCCTCTAACACCCCAAAGATGTGCAGGTCAGTAAATTGCACCCGGTGAATCAGTGAGTTGATGGGAATGAGGAGGGGATAAAAATGGAATTCGTACAATTTAATGGTTGGCTGGGTCTCAGTACCTGTTTCCATAAGGTACAGTTCTATGACATGAAGAAATCTTTTTTTTTTACACACGCACGCTTATGCGCACACATGCACACACACAGATGCATGCCGTGATTATGGTCTGGAATGAACTAGCAGGGATAGAAGTTGGGGAGAATTGGGGATGATTCATTTGTAATGTTCAAAATAATTATCTAAATGTTTACAGTGTTCTGGGGGGAGGGCTAGGAAGCATTGATTTTATCTAAAAATAGTGTTGATTCAATAGGCCAAATCTCTTCCATGCATGCTGTAGCCATTCTGCACTTCAATACCAGAGTTGATAAAGGGCCTTCCTCATATAGGGCCTATGGGAACTCAGCTGGAATCAAACATAATCTAGAGTCACTATGATAACATACCAGAAGACAGGAGAAAATTTGGTGCCCAAATTTTTAATGTAAAATGATCCCCCCCATGAATCACTTACCCTCAGACAGAGATGCAGCACTGTGCCTTCCCTAAAGATTTTTTGCCAGGTTTTGACTACTTCAGGCTGGAAGGACTTTATGATGTACATCTGCCCAGTTTTCAGCACATCCTCTTCAGACCAAGTGCAGCACACTTTCATAGCCTTGCGAAGACCCCCATCCATTTCCTCCCTTGACAGAACATGAATCATGGCCGCCAGGCCACGCTGAGACCAGGAGGACATGCTCGTGTCCAGATTCACCAACGAACTCTCCTCCAGTTGGTAGACGGTCACCTCCTCACCAGCTGTACAGACACACAAGGTGACAGCAGGTTCTTGAGTATGTTATTGACTGAACAGCCAGGGTCACATTAATGCCTTTATGGTCTCAACCCGAGGCATCGCCCATTCCTTCTCTCCAGAGATGCTGCCTGTCCGCTGAGTTACTCCAGCTTTTTGTGCCTATCTTTAGTTTAAACCAACATCTGCAGTTCCTTTCTACACATGCCTTTAGTTTAGTTTAGTTCTTATTAGTTTAGATTAGTTTAGTTTAGTTTAGCGATACAGTGTGAAAACAGGCACTTCGGCCCACCCAGTCCGTACAGACCAGTGACCACCCGTACACAAGTGCTATCCTACACACTTGGGACAATTTACAGAAGCCAATTAACCCACAAACCCGCACATCTTTGGCTTATGAGAGGACACCAAAGCATCAGGATAAAGCCCACGCTGTCACAGGGAGAACGTACAAACTCCGTATAGACAGCACCCATAATCAGGATCAAACCCGGGTCTCTGGCGCTGTAAGTCAGCAACTCTATTGCTGTGTTGCAGTGCCGCCTGATCTGACAACTTTCACAAGAATACTGTGCTCAAAAATAGGTATAAACTGACAATCAGCGTAGCTAATCTGCGCACTAACAACTATTCTCTTTTGAGAGTTGTTTACTGGAAAATAAAATTATCCAATACACCCACCAATGCTACTGATTGGTTGAAACACTGACCTGGAAGTCCCAACTTTAGCCAATGCAAACTGTTTTCTTTCAAAATGACTCCCACATTCACAATAGAAATGGAAACATAAAAAGAAGAAAACAAATAAGAATAGGAAGTTCAAATATTGTTTCAAAGAGAAGTTAAGAGCAATGTCAGAATAGGTCAGAGAGAATAAGTAAGAATAAACATTAAAAAGAGAACAAGAACCAGAATGGGTGTGAGTGAATTATGGCTCAATGGACATTTTAATCAAATAGAATACCCCAAACATATATAGAACATAGGCTGAGGCCTTTGTGCTATTGTGCTTTTACTGGCTCTTTGCTCTTCAATTAGGCCCATTCAGCCACACCCTGCAGAACTGGAAATGTTGCCCTTTTCAAATAAATATCCTATCACTTGTTAAAGTTTAGAGGATGCAAATGCTTCAAGATCATACCTAAGAATCTTCTCTATGTCAACAATTCTGCAGAACACCTCTTGGGACTCGAGGACTGGACGAAAGGCTGTTTTGTAAGGCCATAAGGTATAGGAGTAGAATTAGGCCATTTGAACCATTTAGTCTACTCTACCATTCAATCATGGCTGATCTATCTCTCCCTCCTAACCCCACTCTCCTGCCTTCTCCCCATAACTGACTCCTGCACTAATCAAGAATCTATCTATCTCTGCCTTTAAAAAAACCCCACTGATTTGGCCTCCAGAGCCTTCTGTGGCAAAGAATTCCACAGATTCACCACCTCTGACTAAAACAATGTCTCATCATCTCCTTCTTAAAAGAACGTACTTTCATTCTGAGGCAATGACCTCTAGTCCTACTCTCTCCTACTCAATAGACAATAAACAATAGGTGCAGGAGTCGGCCATTCGGCCCTTTGAACCAGCACTGCCATTCAATGTGATCATGGCTGATCATCCACAATCAGTACCCCGTTCCTGCCTTCTCCCCATATCCCCTGACTCCGCTATCTTTAATAGCCCTATCAAGCTCTCTTAAAGTATCCAGAGAACTGGCCTCCACCACCCTCTGAGGCAGAGAATTCCACAGACTCACAACTCTCTGTGTGAAAAAGTGTTTCCTCATCTCCGTTTTAAATGCCTTACCCCTTATTCTTAAACTGTGGCCCCTGGTTCTGGACTCCCCCAACATCGGGAACATGTTTCCTGCCTCTAGCATCTCCAAACCCTTAATTATCTTATATGCCTCAATAAGATCCCCTCTCATTCCTCTAAACTCCAGAGTATACAAGCCCAGCTGCTCCATTCTCTCAGCAAATGAAAGTTTCATTTGCAGGGATAGCAGTAGGTTACTGAGTTTAGCTTACTGAAATATGTTTCAGTAAGATCTCCTCTCATCCTTCTAAATTCCAAAGTATACAAGCCCAGCTTATCAAATGCTTTCCGAAAGTTCAGGTACACTACATCCACTGGCTCCCCCTTGTCCATTTTCCTAGTTACATCCACAAACATTTCCAGAAGATTAGTCAAGCATGATTTTCCCTTCGTTGAGATACTGAGTTGGATGATAGCCATGATCATATTGAATGGCGGTGCAGGCACGAAGGGCTGAATGGCCCACTCCTGCACCTAATTTCTATGTTTCTATGTTTCTAAATGCATGCTGACTCGGACCGATCCTGTTACAGCTATCCAAATCACCGCTATATCATCTTCCATGACTCCAGCATCTTCCCCACCACTGATCATGCTAATTCACTGGTGGAAACATCTTCTCCACATCCATTTTATTCAAGCCTTTCACTTTTCTGCATGTTTCAATGAGGCCCCTCCTCATTCTTCTAAACTCAAGTGAGTATAGGTCTAGTGCTGACAAATGTTCATCATAGGTTAACCTACTCATTCCTGGGATCATTCTTGTAAACCTCCAGTGGACCCTTTCCAGTGTCTGCACATCCTTCCTGAGATATGGTGCCCAAAATTGCTCACAATATTCCAAATGCGACTGACCAGCGCCTCATAGAGCCTCAGCGTTACATCCGTTTCTTTTTGGAGACGGCTGCACGGAAGCCTGCGTTTCAATTTGAAGACATCCACAATTATTCCTCCCATCCCCAGCCTACTACCAACGTTAAAGGCAAACAGTGAAAAAGAAAATCATGGAAATTACCAAAGAGATCAACTGGAGTGAATGGTATTGTTTGGGCAAGCCTCATTAAATTATTTCTTTCAACAGCTGCAAGAAAACAAAAATTAACAGAATTTTAGGTTTAACAATCTTTATAAATAATTTATTACAGTACTTAATTTTAGTTAAGAGATACAGCATGGGAACAAGCTCTTCAGCGCACTGAATCCATGCCAACCATCAATCACCCATTCACACCAGTTCTATGTTACCTCACTTTCTCATTCACTCTTTACACATTAGGGGCAATTTTACCAAGGTCAATTAACCTACAAACCAGCATGTCTAGGATGTGGGAGGAAACCAGAGCACCCAGAAGAAGCCCACACGATCACAGGGAGAACCTGCAAAGTCCACACAGACAGCACCTGAGGTCGGGATTGAACCAGAACTATGGCATTGAGCTACCATAAATCACTCTAAACATATGTACTTTTCAATATGGTGGCAAGCATTTAATTTTTTTTAAAGAGTGCCTTAGAGTCTTTAAAATGGCAATTCATCATCATCCCTTTTCATAAACACTTTGCAGTTAATCCCTTAGTGAGATCAAAGAATCAGACAGATAGAAAAAAAGTGTGGTTGGGGAGGGGGAGGGGGGGGAGTGGAATCAGCTATTTTAATGCATCTATATTACATACTTTCACATAATTAAAATTAATGAAACAGCACCTCTATATTGAAAACAGTTTGGGTTTATAGACTATGACTGGCTGCCTTTGGTAGAATTGTTGCCAGATAGCCTGGATGTGGCTGCGATGTTTAGTTGATAAAATAAAGCTGTGTTTAACCCGAGCTGTTAATTCAACTGGCTGATGGATGGGAAATGCCAGAAGACAATAATAATGCTGTAAAATTCAGCATGACCTTCACGTTTCTGGCCTTATCCAACCTTTGCAGTGTTATTTCTTCCCTTAACTCTGTCCCAATAAATGTCTGGGTCACAGCTTTTTTTTTTAACATGCTACACAACCTTCTTCTTGTGAACTTTTAAAATGTAGTTTTCAAAATTAACTAAACAAAAACTGAGCTGAAAGGATTATAAGCCAAAATCAATGCTGAATTAGTATAACTGATCCTCAACTGAGCTGCACTGACACATCCTGGAAAATTATGTTGATGGCACATTGTCAGACTGCACAATCCAAATTGCACTTCCAAGAAAATATATCATGCAGCAGCTAGGAATTGTGGAATGGTAGGATGTGAATGCAAAATCTCTAAGGAAGACATTAAAAATATTAATTTGAATATTTATCTCATTGTAAAATTAGGTTAACATTTCGTTGCATTAACACTCAAATATTGAACTGGAAATTTGAGTCATTGAGGGGGAAAATATTAATGATTTCAATGGCTCAGAACTTATTTTTGACCAATTCTTCATAAGCCAATGGAAAGATCACAGAATCACGCTTGCAAGACCATCTACAATTTAATCTACAATTAGAGAGGAAGAAGGGAAAATCAGAAGTGCCAGTATTACAATTGAACAAATGGGACTATGGAGCCATGAGGAGGAGGAGCTGGCCAAAGTTAACTGGAAAGATACCCTAGCAGGGATGACAGTGGAACAACAATGGCAGGTATTTCTGGGGATAATTCAGAAGGTGCAGGAGCAGTACATTCCAAAGAGGAAGAAAGATTCCAAGGGGAGTAAGGGGTGACCGTTACTGACAAGGGAAGTCAGGGACAGTATAAAAATAAAAGAGAAGTATAACACAGCAAAGGTGAGCGGGAAGCCAGAGGATTGGGAAACCTTTAAAGAGCAACAGATGAAAACTAAAAAGACAATACGGGGAGAAAAGATGAGTTCCGAAGTTAAGCTAGCCAAGAATATAAAGGAGGATAGTAAAAGCTTCTTTAGGCATGTAAAGAGGAAAACATTAGTTAAGACCAAAGTTGGACCGTTAAAGATTGAAACAGGTGAATTTATTATGGGGAACAAGGAAATGGCAGATGAGTTGAACAGGTACTTTGGATCTGTCTTCACCAAAGGAGACACAAACAATCTCACTGAGGTACTTGTGACCAGATGATCTAGGATGATGGAGGAACTGAAGGAAATTCACATTAGGCAGGAAATGGTGTTGGGTAGACTGAGAGAGAAAACAGAATTATAGACCAGTTAGCATGACACCAGTGGAGGAGTAGATGCTGGAGTCAATTATAAAAGATGAAATAGCGGCACATTTGGATAGCAGTATCAGGATCGGTCCGAGTCAGCATGGATTTACGAAGGGGAAATCATGCTTAACTAATCTTTTGGAATTTTTTGAGGATGTAACTGGGAAAATAGGCAAGGGAGAGCCAGTGAATGTAGTGTACCTGGATTTTCAGAAAGCATTTTATAAGGTCCCACATAGGAAATTAGAGCTCATGGTATTGGGCGCAAGGTACTGACATGGATAGAGAAGTGGTTGGCAGACAGGAAACAAAGAGTAGGGAATAATGGGTCCCTTTCAGAATGGCAGGCAGTGACTAGTGGCGTACCGCAAGGCTCTGTGCTGGGACCGCAGCTATTTACAATATACATTTTTCTCCAGAACTGTGGCACAGCGGTAGGGTTGCTGCCTTGCAGTGCCAGAGACCTGTGTTCAATCTTAATTAAGGGTGCTGCATCTACACAGTTTGTACGTTCTCCTTGTGAACAGCAGGGGTTTTCTTCGGGAGCTCAGGTTTCCACCCATACTCCAAAGACTTGCTGGTCAGCATGGATTCCACGGGCCGAAGGGCCTGTTTCCACACTACGTCTCTAAACTAAGCTAAACTAAACTGTTCCAATGTCCCTTGAATCTAAATTCTTCCTGGTTGCACCCTTACTCCAGCCCTGCATTCTGTTGGTCTACTCTCCTATTCCCACACACACTGGCACGTGGCCCAAGAGGTCATCCAGCGGTTACTGCCTTGAGGTCCTGCTTTTTAATATACTAACTCATTAAGATCATCTTTAGACTCTAAACTTTAGACATACAGTGTTAGAATCAGGTCCTTCGGCCCACCAGAACAGTGATTACCCCTTACACTAACACTATCCAACACACCAGGGACAATTCACAACTTTGCTGAAACCTATTAACCTACAAACCCATATATATCTTTGGAGTTTGGGAGGAAAGCAGAGCACCCGGAGAAAACCCAAGCAGTTCACAGGGAGAACGTACAAACTCCATGCAGACAGCACCCATAGTTATTCATCTCTTGAATGAATATATTAGTCAGGGCTGAATCCGGCTCTCTGGTGCTGTAAGGCAGCAACTCCACCACTGCGCTATTTTGCAGCCCTACTTGCAGGACCTCATAATTTTCTGCACCACAAGCACTGCAGTAGCTCAAGTAGGCAGCTCACCATTGCCTTCTCAAGAACAATTAGGGACAGGCTCAGGCTCAGGCTGCAAAGCTCACATCTTTAGACTTTAGATACAACACGGAAACAGGCCCTTCAACCCACCGAGTCCGTGCCATCTAGCAATCACTCCATACACTAGCACTATCCTACACACTAGGGCCAATATGCAATTTTACTGAAGCCAATTAACCTACACACCTGTACATCTTTGGAGTGTGGGAGGAAACAGGAGAACCCGAAGAAAACCTATGCGGTCACAGGGAGAATGTACAAACACTGTCCAGACAGCACCCATAATCATTCATCTCTTGAATTAATATATTAAAAATATCCCGCACCACTATTTATGATGGGTATTTGAATAACATTAATCCTTCAACCAAAATCACTAGAAGTGATTATGTGGTCACAATTATTTATTTGTTTTTTGGAGCTCGCTGCATGCATATTCGCTACATTCTCATAATGCCTATATTTCATTGGATTTAATGATTTCAGGATGTTCTGTGATTTTAATAAGGAGTGGAGAATTCACATTGACTTGTTTTCCTTTCTCAATTATGCTATATATCCATCTTTTAAGATACTGAAATAGGCACTACTCAAAAGTGAGAGTTGCAAAGGGCATCTTATGCTTGATCACCCGTGTGCGGACGTGGCGCCGATGGACGAGAGGCCAAAGCAAAGAAGTCGAAGCCAAAGAACCGAATCAAAACGAGGCCGAAACGCCAATAAACCGAAAGACTCCGAAGACGAAACGCCTACTAACCGAAAGGATGGGACGCCTAAATGCAAACTAACCGAAAGGGCGGGACACCTAAAAGCTAACAAACCGAAATGCTGCGTCGCCTAAAATCAAACTTACCGAATGGCCATTCTGTCGAAACACCGCCTACCCGAAAGGCGGCGTCGCCTACACGCCAAAGGACCGACTGCCGCCAACAGAAAAGTCCAATAGCAGACTTGACGTTGCCGGGGCTGAGTGGGGGCTGCACATCTTCGGCCGCTTTCAACTTGGTGCTTGGGTTCAGATTGCCCAGTCACCTATGGCTTGTGTGGGAAAATGAGCCCCACGCTCCCGTTTCCCCCTTCTCTCTCCCCCCTCTTCTTTCTCCTCCTCTCTCTCCACTCTTCTCCCTCTCCTCCTCTCTCTCCACTCTTCTCTCTCCTCCTCTCTCTTCCCCTCATGTCCCCCTCTTCTCTCTCCCTTCTCTCTCCCTCCCATCTCTCTCCCCCTTCTCTCCCCCCCCCCCCCCCTTCTCTCTCTCCTCTGTCTCCACCTGCGGGAGCGTCCCACAGTCACTGATCGCGATGCACCGCCATCGGACTCCAACCCCCGCACCAGTGTGATCCCCCCCCCCTCTCTCTTCCTCCTCTCTCTCCCCTTCTCTCTCTCCTCCGTCTCCACCCATTCTTCACAGCGCGTCTGAAAGGTCTCGACCCAAACGCCACCCAATCCTTCTCTCTAGAGATGCTGCCTGTTTTGTGCGTGGGAATCACCCTGGTGTGGAGGTTGGGGTCCGATGGCGGTGCATCACGGTCAGTGACTGTGGGACACTCCCGCAGATGGAGACGGAGGAGAGAGAGAAGGGGGAGAGAAAGGAGGGAGAGAGAGGGGGGGAGAGAGAGAAGGGGGAGAGACAGAAGGGAAGGAGAGAGAAGAGCGGAGAGAGAGGAAGAGAGAGAGAGAAGGGAGAGAGAGAAGGGAGAGAGAGAGGGGGAGAGAGAGGGGGAGAGAGAGGGGGAGAGAGAGGGGGAGAGAGAGGGGGAGAGAGAGAGGAGGGGAGAGAGAAGGTGGAGACGGGAGCGTGGGGTTCATTTTCCCACACAAGCCATAGGTGACTGGGCAATCTAAACCCAAGCTCCAAGTTGAAAGCGGCTGAAGGTGTGAAGCCCTCACTCTCCCGCGGCCACCCTCCACGGGCTGCGGGTTGGGTGGAGCGGAGGTTTAGGACGATGTTCATGCCTTCACAGCGATGTGATGGACGCGGGGGTCTGGACCAATCGCTAACAGGTCCCGCCCCCCGGAAACATCAAGTTCGTTATTGGACATTTCTGTTGAGCGGCAGTCGGTCCTTTGGCTTGTAGGCGACGCCGCCTTTCGGAAAGGTGGCGTTTCGATAGAATGGCCATTAGGTAAGTTTGCTTTTAGGTGACGCATTTTTTCGGTTCATTGGCTTTTAGGCGTCCCGCCCTTTTGGTTAGTTTGCATTTAGGCGTCCCACCCTTTTGGTTAGTAGGCGTTTCGTCTTCAGACCCTTTCGGTTTATTGGCGTTTTGGCCTCGTTTCTATTCTGTTCTTTGGCATCCACTTCTTTGCTTCGGCTTCTTGTCTCTCGGCGCCACGTCCGGGTACCTTGATCACCAATTGTATAATACAGCATGCAGGTACACAATACGTTATTTGGCTGGCATTAAGTAGTAGCTATTATGTTATTAAATATAGCATTAATTCATGAATTTTGTGCAAAATAAACACTGATGATCTTACTTGGTGAATTTGAAACAGATAATGTGACTTCATGAATTGTGCTCCCTCTCTACTTACCAGAATAATGATACTTCAGATCCTGACACGTTTTAAACGAGGTACCATATCCTGAAATAAAATAAATTCAGGTGATCAATAAAAACAAGATTGGAACATGTTCTTGAAGATTCTTTTTAAGTTGGTTTTTTTTAATCTTGTTTCTTTTTCCAGTCATTTCCAGTTGTCCCCTTTACCACAGCCCCTCCTGCTGAATGCTTTAATCACACAATTAGTTGACAACTGTTACACCAGGTCTTATTTAAAATGGAATAAATGTGCTGCATGAGCTCCAAAACCAGCAGTGAGCCAAGTAAGCAGATGAGTCTCAATTTCAGCCAGATCCACTATCAGGTCAGTGGTTCCCTGTAATCAGGGTATGTTTTTTGTGGGAATGGGCAGAGAGAGAAAACAGGTACTGGAGATGTGTAGAGTGAGTTCCAGCAATGATTAAAGTGGAAGCAAGAGGTTCCAACTTTTATCATAATGCCTGGAAAAGAGATAGCCTAAGCTACCTGGTGAGGAATGCATGCTGGGGGCGGTAGTGGAGGCAGATGCAATAGTGACATTTAAGAGACTTTTAGATAGGCAAGTGTATAGGCGGGAAATGGAGGGATATGGATCACGTGCTGACAGAGGAGATTAATTTAATCTGACATCATGTTCGACACAGACATTGTGGGCCAAAGGGCCTGTCCCTGTTCTATGTAGTATAAAGAAGCAATCCTGCATTACTGTTATAATAAGGGGGGAAAAAAGTGATTCCATCCAGAAATACCCCAACTGTAGAAATCATAATGCTTCTGGAGAGAATTGGCTTATAAAGCATAGACATCAATGAGTTTACATCAATCAGCAGGTAGAATGCTTCAATTGGTGTTTATTTTTCATTAAATCTCACTGTATAAACTGGTACAGTAAATGGCGGGAGCAACTGCAATGTAGTGAGACAAATCAGTGTGTCACATGGTATTGCTTGGGTCTTACAGAGATAGGGGGAGATTTAATAATTCTAATGGCAGCAAATAGCTTGGGAACAGCGATTAGTTATAAAGAGAAAAAGAGGGTTAGGGAGATGAAGGAATTTAGGAAGGAAACTCCAGAGCTTGGAGAACTCTGTGGGTATATGGGTGTGTGTTTCAGTATGTGGGAGTCCACGTGTGCGTTTCTGTGTGTGTGTGTGTGTGTGTGTGTGTGTGTGTGTGTGTGTGTGTGTGTGTGTGTGTGTGTGTGTGTGTGTGTGTGTGTGTGTCAGTGTGTGTCAGTGTGCGTGCGTGTGTCAGTGTGCGTGCGTCAGTGTGTGTGTGTGTATCTGTTTGTCAGTGTGTGTGTGACATTTCTTTATTTTTTCCTACCGCCCGCAAAAATGTGCCAAATATATAATGTGGCCCACATGCTGAAATATTTGGAGGCCCCTGACTTGAGGTATGGCCAGCGAGATTTAAAAGACAACACAAGAACTATTACTTACCATCAATAATGCATGAATTTGACCTATATTGGGTAGAAGGAAAACAAACAATGACACAGTGAAGCTAAATTAACAACTCAATTACTCAGTTTCACATAAAGAGAACCTTTACAGTTCTTTACAGTCCTTTTTAGAATGCCTTAGAATGTAGTTTCACTATTGAATTCTGAGATATTAAAAATAAAATGATACATTCCAAGATAGAAAGTACCATATCAAGGTAACATTGGATCTCTCTCTCTCTGTCCCTGTCCTACCCCTCCATCCCCTCTCTCACCCCAAGCCCCCCACTGCACCTCCAGCAAAATATTGTCAGCAAAGTGGGAATAGCTCTAAGAATGTTTTATTCTACAGTAAATCTAGTTTCATTATGAAACGCAATTGCATCACCAACAGTAATTACAAGAGCCAGAATGTCTAGGCACTAAAAAACTCTGAAATAGGCAGGCAAAAAGGCATAATAAAATTACAAAAAAAGCAATTTATTGACAAAAAAGGAATAATAAGGCATTTATTTCCACCACCAAAATATGGTTTAAAATGATTATATAAAGGTATATTACATTAAATGACCAAAGTTACCTGGTTGCACATAATTACTAGCATATTTTTCAAATTATCTGGTGTTAAACTATGCCGTCTGTCAGACAGAATATGCTTCAGTTGTGAAAATCTTATTTCTACCTCAGTTGAGGTCACTGGTGCATACTCGAAACAAGCTGCAGACTCTATATTCATGTCGATATCAAACTACCTTTGAGAACTTTATCTATGTTTTCTATTTCTTCAAGATCTTTGTTAGCTAAAATCATTCCTTCACATTTTCCTTGTATGTCTTTACCTACATCGCCAGGAACTTTACGAATATCGTCAGTTACTTTGTTGAAAACCTGTAAGTTGTACACTAATGTTTTGCTACATTTCTCAAGGGAAGTGATAGCTTGTGGGAAGTTTGCAAAATTGGAAGCAGCAAACACAAGATCGCAGTGGAGGGACTTCTTCTGCATGATTTCACTGACGATCCTGACTGCAGCAGATTCTTCTTCTTCAAAACAGTTGACGATTTATTTTATCTTTTCAGAATTTGCAGTATAGTAGAGTACAGCAAAGAGCCATGTACCCCACCTAGTTAAAATGGGCTGAGGAGGTAGCGGAATCTCGGGTGTCATTTCCTTGAACAACTGCGCACGTGACGGTGCTTTGAGGAAGATTTTCTTGACATTGGAAACTAGGCGTTCGACATTTGAAAACAAGCTATGTATATGTTTGGAAATTCTATGAAGTCCTTGAGCTAAGCATGTCAAATGCAACATTTTGGGAAATGAAACAGAAGAACATTCTCGTGTTTTATACCTTCTGGCCAAAGTACAGCAAGTGAAGCTGTAAACAACTGAGCAATAGTTCAGCTGTTGACTTCCCCAATACTTCCAAATACTCCTTTGATGGTTGACCTGCCTCCAGTGTACCGGTGACCACATTGGCAACATATCTCCCCACAGCATTTTGTTGCATGCAACTTCATTTCTAATTTTCTGCACAACAATGGTGAAGTTGCTGTCAACATAATTTGTCTGTAATAATGACTCGATTGGATTCTGTTCCTCTAAAAAACCTCAGAGAGATTTGTTTTCCAATCCCCACAGTGGAATTCCAGCATCAATGAATGCCTTGCACAGATCACTCGAAAACTTAGATTTGTGACTGGAGCCAGCAGTAAATGTAGTGAGGAGACAAGCTTGGGTATTTCGCTTGGGTAGTCTACACCCCAGCGGTATCAACATTGACCTCTAATTTTAGATAGCCCTTGTCTTCTCCCCCTTCCCAGGTATCCTTCTCGTCATATGGCTCCGCCTCTTCCTTTCTTTTCACGCCGCCCCCCTACATCAGTCTGATGAAGGGTCTCGACACGAAACGTCGCTTATTCCTTCTCTCCATAGATGCTGCCTCACCTGTTGAGTTTCTCCAGCATTTTTTGTCTACCTTCGATTTTTCCAGCATCTGCAGTTGTTTCTTAAATAGATCTTGGAGAAAGCTGAACCAGCGGGCACCAGCATGAACGAATGAATGACCGACGGTGGCGCCCCCGGTTTCGTCCCGGTGGTAGAAGCTTTCTTGTAAGTTATACTATGTTAACACGTTAATAATAACATTAATATTAATATTTTAACATAGAAAATAGTAAGATTAAATGAGAACTTACCAGTTTGAAGTTTGATCTTTATTTTCTGAGGAGTTACGATGAGGGATTACGTGAAGAGCCCGCCATCCTGCATGCATGTCAATCTTCAAAGCAGCGGTGTGAAATCACAGATAACAGTTGTTGAACTGAAAATAGGAAGATTCAAGAAAGTAGAACTACCAGCTGACCTTTATGAGAGAGGGTTGTGAGTGGGGGGCCCATAATCTCTCATCGTAACTCCTCATTAAATAAAGATCAAACTTCTAACTGGTACGTTCTCGTTTAATCTTACTATCTAACTTCGGAGTCACACGAGTGACTACGTGAAGATTTCAAAACTCTGTGATTTCATGCCGTGGAAACGAGTCCATGCATCACACACTGCATCGATTGACCAGGGATGAGTGAAATTTAATAAAGCATGACATAGGTTTAAACATGCTGATGCTTTTTAATGACAAAATGATAATTATAGTAATCCTATTCATCCAGGAGGAATTAAAAAATAGAACCTAAAAATAGTTTTGGCAAATACCCCCGGTCTGGCAATGGGTTTATATAGCACATTTGGAAATTCGCTTGTTTGACCATCCTGCAGCCGCTAGGATGAGGTCCAGCGAAACATCCATAACCCTTGCTGCTGATGTTGTTGCAGCCCTGGTGAAGTGAGATTTGAAAACATCAGTATTCACTCCTGCACAAGCCAAAACCCGTTAAATCACCTGGGGATGGTCTATACTGATAGACCATCCCCAGGTGATGGTCTATACTGATGATGATACCTACGTATGAGGTTTTTGTAACTAACAAACATTGCTAATTCAGAGCCTCTAAGGCTTAGGTGACATAATGACTGTATAGATGTGTGACCACACACACAACTAAAGGTCCAACGCCCCCAGTTTACTTCTGCAAGACTAAGTCATGGACATAAGTATCATATTATTTGCAGCTGTAACCATCCTGTCCAGTCGTAGCTTATGCAACCAGCGCGAAATGAGGTTAGGTAATCTATCACAGGATATTAACTTGATTAAACCCATTTGATTAATATATGCCACCACCGTAGTGTCTCAACTTGTAGGTGAGCATGCAGATATGCATATTCGCACAATAAGCCTTTAACCCATAGAATGCACCTAGTGATTTTAGGTAGTTGATACCACATAACTGAGGGATTGGTAACTCATGCACATCCCATCCGCCTCTGTGACCAGAGATGGGATAGTAATTTCCCATCTTTGAGCACTAGCATCAGTTTGTAACATAACTGAAGGTTAAATGACCAAAAGTACTGGAGCAATGCTGAATACTGTTTGTCCATCATTGTGACATAGCTTCAGCTGTTAATAGCATAGATCTGTTAACAATGACCTATATGGTACTTGAGAGCTTGCTCCTTTGCACAATGTAAGTTCTGATAATGCAAAGGCCGCAATTACGCAGCTGAAAAACAGCCACTAAATTGCCAATTTACACTGGCCACGATGAATAAACAACGAGATAGTTACAAGCTTCCATTAATTCTAATCTCTTGCCACAGGGTGGAGTCACAGACAATTAATAAAGGTAAATCGCAATCTATAACTCTAGTTGGTATCAACGGGTGAATTATATTCAAAGAAAGTCATTCTTATGAACGTATATGGACCTAATTTTGATAATCCGTTGTTTTTTAAGAAAATATTTAATACTATTCCTGTATCTACACAACATAATCTAATAATTGGGAGTGATTTAAACTGTACTTTAGATAATTATCTAGATAGATCATCAACTAAAAGAAAAGTTACATCTAAATCAAGCAAATTTATAAATTATTTTATTAATACTGCAAATGTTAAGGATGTCTGGAGAATTGATAATCCTTCTGATCGGGAATATTCATTTTACTCGCCTGTATTCGGAACCTATTCAAGGATAGATTATTTTTTAATAGACTCAAAATTAATTCCATTTATGTATGATTCAAAATATCATAATATTATTATTTTGGATCACACACCATTAACATTTGAGATAAAATTAAATGGTATAACTAATAAACACTCTCAATGGAGACTCAACCCTCAAATTTTAAATGAAAAGGCTTGTTATGATTATCTGGTAAAACAGATTAAATTGTTTTTTGAGACTAATGACAAACCCGGAATTTCTGCGTCACTTCTTTGGGACACATTTAAAGCCTTTATGCGTGGTGCTATAATATCTGCGCAAGCATACCTTAAAAGTATAATACCTGAAAACTGAAAGATGCAACAAACTTTAGAAAATTAAATAAAGCAATTAGATATTGAAAATGCAATATCTCCATCTAAGGTGATACATAATAAAATTTGCTATATTAAAATATAAGCTAAATAAAATATACTCAAATCATGTTATAAAACTTTTTCAACAGACTAAACAAGTACATTTTGAATTTGGTGATAAACCACAAAAATTATTGTCATGCCAGCTTAGAAAATCAGATGAGAAAAAAATGATATATAAAATCAGATCAAAACAAGGAGAAATATTAACTTTACCAAAACATATTAATGACACATTTCTGCATTACTAACAAAAACTTTACTCAACTAAACTGACGGGACAATCGGATGGAATGGAAATATTCCAACACGAATGTCATATTAAAGGCTTAGATCAGGAAGGCAAAGACTTGTTAGATGCTGAAATATCAGTAAAAGAAATTGAGGAATCAATCAGATCGTTGAAAAATGGAAAAGCTGCCGGCCCTGATGGCCTAAGTGCTGAATTTTATAAGAAATTTCACGACTTGATTTCCCCACGTTTACAAACAATATATAAATATGCTTACGAACAAGGAAAGTTACCAGATACTCTAAATGAGTCTACAATCACACTCATTCCTAAAGTAGACAAGGATCTGGAAGATGCTGGATCATACAGAGCAATTGCTCTTCTAAATACTGATCAAAAAATATTAACTAAAATTTTATCTCAAAGGTTAAGTTTAGTGATTAATAAACTAATACATGATCAAACAGGCTTTATTCCCAAACATTATTCCACTTATAACTTGACACGATTATTCAATATCATATATTCAAAAATAATTAATGATATTGAATTAGCTGTCATTTCACTAGATGCGGAAAAAGCATTCGACCAGGTTGAATGGCCTTACTTATTTAAGATAATGCAGAAATTTCAACTGGGGGATAGATTTTGTAAATGGGTTAAAAATTTTATATTCCAACCCAACAGCACGAATACTAACAACTCAAATGTTATCAGCCAAATTTAATCTCTTTAGGGGTTGTAGACAAGGATGCCCATTATCACCCTTATTATTTGCTCTTGCAATCGAGCCATTAGCCAAAAGGATTAGATCAGACCCAGAAATATATGGATACAATACTAATACCACAACGAATAAAATATCTTTATATGCAGACGATGTTTTAATATGTCACAAAACCGGAGATTCGTATTCCTAATCTACTTAACGTTATACCTAAGTTTGGTACATTTTCAGGATATAGAATTAATTGGAATAAAAGTGAAATTATGCCTATAACTGGAATAAAATTAAATATATTACTACAATTTCCATTTAAAATAGTTATGGACAAATTTAAATATCTAGGAATTAATGTATCCAAATCTTATAATTTTTTATTCAACTTAAATTATCCTCCGTAATTGAATAAACTAAAAAAGAATATTCTATACCGGAAAACACTACCAATATCAATGATTGGCAGAATAAATGCTATAAAGATGATCTTTTTACCACAATTATTATATATATTTATTTCAAGCTATCCCTTTATATCTCCCTAAAACTTTTTTTTAATTTTTTTTTTTTTAATCGATTCTATTATTAACAGCTTTATTTGGGATTATAAAAATCACAGAATAAGTAAAAAACACTTATGTAAATTCAAGATAAATGGAGGATTAGCGTTACCTTTTTTTAAATATTATTTTTGGGCAGTTCAGATTAAGAATATGAATTTTTGATTGGTAAAAATGGATCAGGAACCAGCTTGGCTAAAGATGGAAAAGGAAGACTGTTTACCGTTTGATATAAGTTCGATTCTTCGTGCTCCAAGTGAAGTACAAAAAAAAAACTTACGGGGAAAACCCTATAATTTATAGCAATATACGTATTTGGAAACAAATAGTTAAGACTTTACATTTGGATAATATGTCACTTTGTTTACCAATTATGAATAATCCCTTATTTAAACCTTCTATACTGGATAAGGGGTTTAGACACTGGAAAAATTTAGGAATTATAAGGATAGAACACCTTTACCGGAAAGAAAAATTTCTCTCATTTCAAGAGTTAAAAGATATCTATGGATTACACCCAAATAACTTGTTTAGGTATTTACAAATTAGAGACTATATCAAGTCAAACATGCAAGACTATAAGAATAGAGAACCAGGATTACTGGATGAGTGACTTAACAAGCGTCCAAATACAGAAAAACTAATAGCGTACATATATAATACTCTTTTGGATAGGGAAGTCCCAACAACAGAATCATACCGACAGATATGGGAAAATTAAACAGGTCTATCTATAATGAAAGACACTTGTGAAGAAAGTTTACAACGTATACACCAATGCTCATTAAATGCCAGACATACTTTGGTACAATTTAAAGTATTACATAGATTACACTACTCAAAAACGAAATTAAATAGAATTTTTCCTAACATTTCTTCTATTTGCGACAAATGTCAGAATTTAGAAGTTAACAACGCATAGTTTTATAACATGCCTAAAACTTAATAGTTATTGGGCTGATATTTTTAGAATCATTTCTGAAGTACTTAAAACTAAATTGGACCCCGATCTAAAGCTAATAATATTAGGAGTTCCTGATTCAAGCTTAATATTAACAGTAAGTCAAAGAAATTTTCTTGATTACTGTTTGATAATTGGAAATAAATAGTAAGATTAAATGAGAACTTACCAGTTTGAAGTTTGATCTTTATTTTATGAGGAGTTACGATGAGGGATTACGTGAAGACCCCGCCAGCACGCATGCGCGACATTCTTCAAAGCAGTGGTGTGAAATCACAGACAGCAACGTAGACTAATATAGTAAGATAAGAGAGAACTTTCATACCAGTTGATCTTTATAATAGAGGGTTTGGGAGCGGAGGGCACGTAATCCCTCATCGTAACTCCTCATAAAATAAAGATCAAACTTCAAACTGGTAAGTTCTCATTTAATCTTACTATTTTACTTTGGAGTCACGTGAGTGACTGCGTGAAGATTTCAAAGCTCTGTGATTTTATGCCCTGGAACACCCCATGCTCACACACTGCTATGCTGGGATAAGAGGATGAACGTATTTCAGACATGACACTGGCTGAAAAACAAAATAGGTATTTATTCATACCAAAAACAAAATATATATCCCATATAGGGTAATTATTTAGCAGAACTCAAAATTCTTCCTGCAAAAGAGTCAGGAGAGGCCACGGGTTTGTTATAAAAGCGTTGAAACGTCTTCTCATTGCTCCAACCCGCTGTGGCCAGGATGTGGTCCATGGGTACTTCCATCATCCTAGCCGCCGAAGTGGATGCTGCCCTGGTGGAGTGAGATTTAAAAATATTAGTGTCCACCCCCGCCGCATCCAGTACCACCCTTAACCATCTAGATATGGTTTGCACCGTGACTTTGTGGTGGGGCTTTTTGTGGCTTATAAGCAAAGCTTTCTCCGTGCCCCTGAGAGACTTGGTGACTGAAATGTAACGTGATATCAAAGTGACGATGCAGAGTCGAGTATCTGCTGGATAGGCTAGAAACTCTAATGTATGTCCAGACGATCCGGGTCGATCTTGTTTTAACAGCCCCTGCATATGAAAAGTGATTTTGCCATTGGAGATAGTCATGGCATCCAGATTTAACTTGTGCAGGGACTGGACCTGTTGTGCCGTGACAAATGCCATAATCATTACCATTTTGTAGGTGAGTTGGTCCAAGGTGAGCCCCGAGTTAGGTGTCCATCCTCGCAACATAGTCAATACTATGCTGATATCCCACGTGTGGTTGTATCTGGGCCTGGGGGGATTGGAATTAAATATTCCTCTCATTAGCTTAGACACTAATGGATGTGATCCAATGCCCAGTTGATCACTCCCCTTGCCCAGATAGGTTGATAGGGCACTCCTGGCACAATTAATGGCACTGTAGCTTAATCCTTCATCGTAGTGAAGTGTAGCCAGGAATTCCAGAACTTCCGTGATGGTAGCCGATTCGTAGGTTGTGTTTGTTGTAGAGCAGAACACTTCCCACTTCCTGATGTAGGTCAGGTACTGTTTCCTAGTGGACTCCCTGCATGACGCTGAGATGGTATCTATTGTTCTGTTGGTGAGTCCGTATCCCAGAAGTGGCCGTTTCAGAATCTGCAAATCAACAGGTCCATGCGGTCATGACATGGATGGTGTTCCCCTGTGACGGGATGTATTAATAGGCTAGGTCGTTTGTTGACCCAAATACAAGGTTCTATGGCCATCTTCTGTACCGCTGGGAACCATGGTTGGGTAGGCCAGTCGGGCACAACCAAAATACCCGATGCGGAGTCTTGTCTGATTTTTTGCAAGACCCGACTGATGAGGCAGAAGGGGGGAAAGGCATAACAGAACAAATCCCCCCAATGTAGCGTGAAAGCGTCCATTGCTACTGCCCCTGGGTCTGGTTCCCAAGCAACATATGTTGGCAGTTGGTGATTTAATCTGGATGCAAAAAGGTCGATATCTGGTGTCCCATAACGTTCTACAATATCTGTGAACACTTTCCGATCCAACATCCATTCTATGTTGTCGTTGAATTTGCGTGACCTGGTGTCTGCCACTGTGTTTAGCTTACCTGGAAGGTAAGCGGCTGAAATCCAAATTTCCCTTTGCAGACACCAGTGCCAGATATTATTAGCCAATTCATCACATGATATCGACTTTATTCCACCCATATGATTAATATAAGCCACCACTGTGGTGTTGTTAATTTGTAATCTAACATGTACTTGGTGCATGTCTGAGCAGTATGCCCTAAGGCCATGAAATGCTCCCAGCATTTCTGAATAATTAATCCCCAATGTTTCAAATAGGGTTAGCTCTTGTGCACTCCATCTGCCTCCACAACTAGTGGTGGTATTAGTTGCTCCCCAACCTTTGGCACTGGCATCAGTTTGTAAGATGGCCGAGGGATTTATGATAGTGATGGGTTTGGAACAGAATTGAGCATTTTCCATCCACCAATTTAATTCAATTCTTGCCTTTTCTGGTAACTTCATAGGCCTGTCGAAATGGCCTGCATGACTTTTGAGAGCTATAATTTTAGCTCTTTGTAGGTTTTGATAATGTAGTGGTCCGAATTGTGCTGCGGGAAAAGCAGCCACTATCTTCCCAATTACCCTGGCCACCTGCCGTATGGATGGATCCCTGATGCCAGTAAGGCTCCTGCAAGCTTCTATCAAGTCCACCACCTTGTTCGGTGGTAAGGTGATAGACATTTGCACCGAGTCAATGGTGAACCCCAAGTAATCCATGGTAGTAGAGGGTTCCAACTTTGATTTATCTGGATGTATGATGAACCCCAGCTTTTGAAAGAGATGGTTTGTGGCTAGAACTGCCAATGTAGCCGTTTCCAAATTCTCCCCGACAATGAGGATATCATCAAGGTAGGCCATAACAGTATGGTTTTGTTTCCTTAAATAGGCCAAAGCTGGTTTCAATATTTTGGTAAACAGCCTGGGTGCTGATGATAACACATTGGGTAAGGCTTTATATTGCCATAATTGTCCCATCCAGATAAATTTAAGGTATTTCCTATGATCCTTGTGTATTGGCACTGAATAGTATGCATCTTTAAGGTCAATGCATGCCATGTAGTACCCATTAGCTATTAGCTGTCTAGCTGTGTCAAAAGTGTCCATTTTGAAATGAACATACTGAGCAGAAGTATTCAGTTCGGTCAGATCTATGATTATGCGGCACCCGCCATCTTTTTTATTTTTGGTAAATATATTAGATACGAACTCCTGAGATTCTCTGGTGGTTCTCTCAATTACCCCTTTACTAATTAGTCTTAATAGTTCAGCATGGCCTGCCGTTCTTTTTGTGAAAGTATAAACTTTCGGCTAGGCGAATGCTGGACCGAGGTAGGGAGTTCGTAACTGAATTCAATTTTATAGCCCTGAATACTTCCGAGTATGTAAGGATCAGAGGTAAAAGTGCGCCATACTTCATAAAACAAGTGCAACCGGCCTCCCACATAAGATGAATTTAGACAAGCAATGTTCCTGGGGGAGCCAGACCCACCTACCTCCAAGGTTATTGCCGGTGTTGCGGTCTTTGCCCTTGTTTCTTCTGTTGAGTTGCTGCGTTGTAGGGGTGGCGCATTTTCCAAGAAGGCCGGGCTGGGCCATGGCCTAAAAAAGACCATTGTGCAGGTGGGCCGGCCTTCGAGCTTTCACCACCGGACGGTCTTTTGTGATATCGCTGTCCGGTGGGTGTGTAGGGTGCTACCGCTGTTGAAGTGAGGTTTGGAGGTACTGGGTACCTTAATCAGGCCTATGGCCTTGGCCTCCTTGTCCAGGTCTTTCACCTGTTTGGGGAGGTTATCCCCGAACAGCAGATTTGGTGGTTGAGCGTTACCTGGTCTGCATAACCCCGCAAACTTGGGGTTAAGTGCCGGTTTGATAATGCTCTTCCTGTAGTTATTTATCTCGTACTGTGTGTTACACAGCAAGGCCAGAGCATCCTGTAGTTCTTCCGGTAACTCTATTCCCACCACAGTTTTGACCACTGCTGTAATCCCGGCGGTCAAAAGTTTCAGGATCCTCTGAAGTTTGACTTCTTGCCCTCTAATCGTAGGGCTCATGTCCCCCCATATAGGGTTATTCACCGCAGGAACAGTCAGTGAGTTACAATTTTCAGGAGCAAGATACTTATCAGCTGTTGCATTGATGGCTTGCTCCTGAAGCTGGTTTGTAGTCATATAATTGATACTAGGTGCCAGCTTTGGGTGGATAGGTAGGCCTTTTTGAGAAGGAACTGCATGCTTGTTTACCATATCCAGTAACTCTTCTTGCACCCCTGACACTGTTGGTTGTTCAGCCAACTCCCCCTCTTCAGGGCCAGCCCAGTTCTGACCCCCAATGCTCCCCTGCGAAGAGGGCGAGACATTAGGCAGTCCATGATAGGATCCTGCCGTGGGCCTGCGAAGAGGCCCACCGTGACTCTGCCCCTGCAAAAGCAGGTCACGCTGGAGCAATTGCTCCACCATCCGCTCCATGCGGGCAAGACGACCCCCGTCGCTATCAGCGAACGGGGTGTCCTCGGGACTGGACCCAGCTGGGTCGGCGGCCCCGTCCGACTTTCGGGTGGATTTACCGCCCGACCGCGGCGTATCTGCGGCCCTCATAGGCGAAAAGTCGGGAGCTGCGGGTAACACCTGCAGCTCAGGAGAAGCGGCACGCTGCTGGCTGCTCTCCATGGCAGCAGCTCTTGCCGCTGCTCTTTTCAATTTCCGCGACTTCATGTAGAATTCCTGAAAAAACAAGTATACACTGAGTCGCCACGCTCACCACTCCGGTGAGACTTACCTTTCGTAAGTTTTTTAAACTTACGCTGGAGGAGCCCCGCTCCTCCCGACTGTCGCTTCCGCATGCGTACGACGATATGTCGCGCATGCGTGCTGGCGGGGTCTTCACGTAGTCACTCAATTGACTCCGAAGTAAAATTAATATTAAAATTCTGGAAGGGAACATTATCCCCCACAATCAAAATGTGGACTGTGGAAATGTCAGAGACGTTGCATTTGGAGAGAATTAGGTTTGTCCTAATGGACAAATATGAACTTTTTGAACAAATATGGTCTTCATTCATTGATTATTTAAAGGGGTAGCTGAGCTCATCATTGTAACTCAATAAATAACCTGGTGTAGGATTAGATGTACTCTGGGATTTGTATACACGTCTCTATAGGTATTGTTATGTGAAATTGCTCCATTCATTGTTAAGATGTATTCCTTATTTTTTTATTATATAATAATTGTGTTTTTTTTTATTTTAATTTTTATTCTTTTATTTTTTATTTTCTTATATAATCATTATTATTTAATCACCATCTCTTGATTATTGATCTATACTTTTACTTTTTTATCACTCCTTTACTTTCCAAAAAAAAACCTGAAGCATACATAAATTATTCCGTAACATCTGTACAATTTTTGTGCCAAGTCTAATTTGTATTTGAAGAACTGTTGCTTCTAATAAAAATATTTTAAAAATAACTCTAGTTGGTATCAACTTAATTTTAACTGGATGGATGAGAAACCTCAATTTCTCAAATATTCGTTTTGCGGCTGAAACAGCTAATTTAGCAAGATTCAGCATTTTTGGAATATCATCCAGATAGGCCATAAATATGTATTTTCGAGCTTTGAGCAATCCAAGCACTGGCATGGTAATTTGGTAAACAACCTGGGAGCTGAAGTTAGCTCATTTCGCAATGTTTTAACTGCTATCGTTGCCCATCCAGCTAAATTTCAAATATTTCCAGTGAACCCTGTGAATGGGAACTGAATAGTATGCATCTTTGAGATCGATGCATGCCATAAAGTATCCTATGGAAATCTGTTGTTAGATAGTAACAAAGTGTCCCATTAAAAAGTTTATACTGCACATGTGAATGTGAGTTAATCAAGGGTGATCCAACATCATCCATCTTTGCTTGTTTGGATATCTGCTTGTACATCCAAACCTTTTTGTTTGGAATGAATAGATGTCCAATTTGGTGTATGTGTATGGGTGGCAATGAGTTAAAGGAAATTCAATTTGAAATCTTTGTATACTGTGCAGCATAAACTGATCTGATGTTATTCAGCGATATTCGTGCAAAAACAGTGTAATTTATTACCACACGTAACTAGTCCCCACACCCATGTTTCGGAAAGAACCAGACCCACTTACCTCCATGGTTATCGGTGGTCTTATGGTGAACCCGAAGGCCACTGATGCGGGTTCTGTTTTCGTCCTCAGGTTCTGATTGCATCCTTGAATTTGGAGGATAGGACTGCTGGGATGTGTGGATTGCACATTTTCCCTCAGTGGCGGCTTGGGCATTGGCCTGAAAGACCTCTGCCCAGAGAATTAGCTTTAAAGCTGTCACCAGCTTCAGTGAACAACTTACTGCCGATGGAGTCGTAGGGGTGAAGTTGCCACAACGGTGAGGCTTTTGCTCGTCATAGGTACCTTGACTAGTCTGACAGCTTTACTTCCACATCCAGGTTTTTTGCCTGTTTGGCTAGGTCTTCTCCAAGGAGAAGATTCGGCGGCTGGACATTGCTGGCCTCGCGATCCATAGTCTCCCCAGCTAGCGCTGTTCACTGCCGGCACTTTGTTCCTGTAATGCACTCCCGTTTGTTTCACGGACATACTTCCAAGTTTGGAGTCAGTCACGCACTGACCCCTTGCACTCCCTTCCACAGGGAGGGAGATTGTAAGCAGCCCTGCAACAGGCGCTGCTGCAGGTCCCCGACAAGACCTGCGCTGATATGATCCCATCCACGGACCATATCAGGATGGAGCATCTGCTCAGTGGGATGAATGCCCAGCAGACGCATCCATGCTCCACCTGGGAAAACGTTTGAGGACATACCCATGGAGGGGAACCCTCCTCTATTCTTCACGCAGCTGGCGTGTCATGGAATGATCCCCCACATACCATGAACTGCCAGTCAGCCCAAAACTGACTGCCTATGCTCCCTTCCTCAGAGAGGGAGATATAATGCAGCCCTGCACCAGGCACTGCCGCCGGCCCCCGAGACCCGCGCTGATATTACTCCCCTCCTTGGAGTATATCATGGTGGAGCATCTTTCCCATGAGATGCTCCATCCGGGAAAGACGTCTGAAGACGTTCCCCACTGCAGGAGGTGAACCATCCTGGTCATGCTTGTCCGAAGTCAACCGGCCTGCCGAGCCGGGTCTCCCCATGGAGCCAGGATTCCCCGCGGCTTTCGTAGCGGGGTTTCCCCGAGCCAGGTTTCCTCACCGAGCCGGGTCTCCCCACGGAGCGTGGATTCCCCACGGTCTCCGTGGCCGGGGTACCCCCAGCCCGGTTTCCCTGCGGAGACAGGATTTAGACCTCGGAACATCATCTAGCAGGAACTCTGGAAAAGAGCTTCATGCAAGAAAGCACAACTTGAAAAATAAGTTCAAAATTTACCTTCAGGTTTTGAAACTTACCGCTGGAGGAGCAGCGTGCCTGCCAGCTAGTCGCGGCGCATTACGTTAGTCGTAATGATGCGCATGCGGGCTGGCGGGCTCTTCACGTAGTCACTCACGTGACTCCGAAGTAAAATGTCATTGTAGTCACGGTACAACAAGAGAAAATAGCACGACCTTTTAGCAAAACGGCAAAAAAAGGCTGATTTAGGCACTTGATCATGAAAAAGGCATTATCCTGGTGAAATCATCAAAAAAAGGCATGAAAAGGCACGTGGCATTTATGGCAAAATCTTGGCTCTAGTAATTACTAACAGTAACAGTCCAACATTACTAACAGTATTTGCAATACTAACTGTAGTCTCCAAAGCAAAAATTAAAACATATACAGTGCATTCAGAAAGTATTCAGACCCCTTCACTTTTTCAACATTTCGTTACAGCCTTTTTAAAATTGGATTAAATTATTTTTTTTCCATCATCAATCTACACACAATACCCCAGATTGAAGAAGCGAAAGATTTTTGCAAAGTAATTAAAAAATAACTGAAATATCACATTTACTTAAGTATTCAGACACTAAAAATTGAGCTTAGTTTATCCTGTTTCCATTGATTATCCTTGAGATGTTTCTATAACTTGAGTGGTAAATTAAATTGATTGGACATGATTTGGAAAGGCACACACCTGTCTATATAAGGTCCCACAATTGGCAGTGCATGTCAGAGCAAAAAAAAAAGCCATTAAGGTGAAGGAATTGTCTGTAGACCTCCGAAGCAGGATTGTGTCAAGACACAGATCTGGGAAAGGGTATAAAACAATTTCTTCAGCATTGCAGGTCCCGAAGGACACAGTGGCCTCCGTCATTCTTAAATGGAAGAACTTTGGAACCAACAGGACTCTTCATAGAGCTGGCCGCCCAGCCAAACTGAGCAAATGGAGGGGGGGGGGGAGGGAAAGGGCCTTGGTCAGGGTGGTGACCAAGAACCCGATGGTCACACTGACAGAGCTCCAGAGTTCCTCTGTGTAGATGGGAGAACCTTCCGGAAGGACAACTATATCAGCGCCACTCTACCAATCAGTTCTTCATGATAGAGTGGCCGGATGGAAGCCACTCCTCAGTAAAAGGCACAAGACAGCCCACTTGGAGTTTGCCAAAAGAGTGGTTTTCTCTGGTGCTTTGGTCTGATGAAACCAAGATTGAACTCTTTGGCCACGCATCACATCTGGAGGAAACCAGGCACTGCTCATCACCTGGCCAATACCATACCTACGGTGAAGCATGGCAGTGGCAGCATCATGCTGTGGGGATGTTTTTCAGTGGCAGGAACTGGGAGGCTAGTCAGGATCGAGGGAAAGATGAATGGAGCAAAGTACAGAGAGATCCTTGATGAAAACCTGCTCCAGAGCCTTCTAGACCTCATACTGGGGCAGAGGTTCACCTTTCAACAGGACAACAACCCTAAGCATACAGCTAAGACAAGTCCCTAATTAAACATTACCTGTTGATCTATAACACAATGTTCACAGTGAGAAACAGCTTATCCTGCAACCCATGATAATACAATGGAAAACAAAGCTGCAGATGCTGGAATTTGACACAAAGCGGGAAATGCTGGAAAGAGAAACCAGCTAACATTTCCTATCAGGTACTCTTTGTCATCAGAATTAGAGAAGATGGTAGGAGGAAATACAGGAGAGAGGAGGAGTGGAGAAGATGTGACTGGTGGTGGGATCATTTCTGCTGGATCCAGCATGATCACACATCACATCTTCCCCTCTCCTCCCCTTCCTACCTTTTGCAGGACTGCTCACTTCACGATTCCCCAGATCACCCTTTCTTCTCATCCCACGGAACCTCCTCCTCCTCCACAAGCAAGCAGAGGAGATATCAAATCTGTTCAGGCACCTATTTTCTTGCCACAATCCAAGGACACAGCCAACCATTCCTGGTGAAGAAGTGATTTACTTGCACTTTTTGAAACCTAGTGCACTTATGTTCACAATCTTCTCGACATTGAAGAAACAAACACAGATTGGCTGACTGCTTTGCAGGGGTAATCCAAAAAGGCCTGATGCACGCAATTTCAATCTCACCTTTTTTCCGGCTATCTCCCCCCCCCTACACCAATCAGTCTGCATTATTGCACAGTACTGTGACAATGCATCAGAGTTGATGAGTGATATAGAAAATAGGAGAGTAAACACACAGGCATTGGTCCAAATACTCAGCAGGTTAGGTAGCACTGGAAAAATAGGAAGACATAACATTTCATATTGTTGATCTTTCTCAAAAGTGGTGAAAGTTATAACGGAGGTTAGACATGGAAATGTCACCTCTTTTCCCACTCATTGTGTCTAACCTCTTCAGAATATTTAGTTTATTCTGTTTTTATATCAAATTGCTTCTGCAGAATGTTGCAACTATTGTTATTTAAACAGGGCAATAGAAGTAACTTAGGGGTGGCATGGTGGTGCAGCAGTAGGATTGCAGCCTTACAGCACCAGAGACCAGGTTTCATCTTGACTACAGGTCTGTCGGCATGGAGTTTGTACGTTCTTCCTGTGACATGCATGGGCTTCCCCGTGTGCTCCGGATTCCTCCCGTACAGGTTTGTAGGTTAATTGGCTTCGGTAAAATTGTAAATTGCCCCTTTTGTGTAGGATAGTGTTAGTTCCTGGGTTCACTGTTTAGCGCGGATTCGGTCGGCCGAAGATCCAGTTTCTGCACTGTATCTCTTAAACTAAACTTATTGGTATGCAGCTGGATTATTGGCTGTGAGTGCGTGCTTGCGATATATCGGCAGGGGTGGTAGATGGGATTTGCTGCAATTTAAAAACCCCAGAGGCTGAATGGCATTAAAAAAAATGCATTTCTAACTCAACCCATAAGAAGTGGGGACATAAAGGTGGACCAACTTAAACTACTGAAATACTTACGAGGATTTCCTGCTTAAATTACTCCTATTCTGCCAAAGCGATCCTTCAGCCAAATCCTGAAAATCGAGAAATATTACATTAACTCAGTTTTACACATATCAGAAAATTTTTTGTTTTCATTCTGCCTCTCTTCACTGGTCAGAAGTTGCCTTGGAGAAATAAAGCAGTTTGCACAGCGCCGGACTAGTGGCAGGATCCAGCCAACCCACAAATCAGCAGAAGGTATGAAAATAACTTGATACATAAAATGTTTGACTTGCTTCGTATTGCACCAGTCCACCAGTTGTTTCACCTCCTCCCTGTAAGCCAGCTCATTGTCGTCCCTGATGAGGCCCACCACTGTTGTGTTATTCGTACTTCATTATGTGGTTTGTACTAAACCTGGCACAACAGTCGTGGGTCATTAGGGTAAACAGCAGTGGACTCGGGACACAGCCCTGAGGGGAGCCGGTGCTCAGAGAGATGGTGTTAGACGTGTTATTTCCAACCCTCACAGACTGGGGTCTGTCAGTGAGGAAATCCAGTAACCAGTTACACATGGGGGTGCTGAGGCCCAATGGAACCAGTTTGCTTATCAGGTGCTGGGGGATAATTGTGTTGAATGCTGAACTAAAATCCACGAACAGCATTCGCACATAGGTGTTCTTCTCCTCTAAGTGTTCCAGGCTCAGATGGAGTATGGAGGATATAGCGTCCTCTGTGGAGTGGTTTGGCCTGTAAGCAAACTGGTAAGGGTCAAGTGTGGAGGGGAGTCTGGAGGTAATATGGTCCCTGACCAGCCTCTCGAAGCACTTCATCATTATGGGGGTGAGTGCTACAGGGCGGTAGTCGTTGAGACATTGTATGTTGGATTTTTTTGGCACTGGTATGATGGTGGCAGTCTTGCAACATAATGGGACGACAGCCTGGTTCAGCGAGGTGTTAAATATGTCTGTAAGGACATGTGCCAGCTGATCAGCACATTCCCTGAGCACCCGCCCTGGTATGTTATCAGGGCCTGCCGCCTTTCGTGCGTTCACTCCTTTTAGGGTCCTCCGTACATCCACTATGTCAAGACTGAGTGCCTGTTCATCACAGTGAGGAATACCTTTGCTTGCAGGTGTGTTATTTAATGCCTCGAACCGTCCAAAATAGTTGTTGAGTTCATTGAGGAATTCAATGTTGTCATCACAGGGTGGTGGAGCAGTCTTATAGTCCGTGATTGTTTTGATTCCCTGCCACATGCGCCTGGTGTTCTTGGGGTCATGAAAGAATCTCTGAATTTTCTGACCATGGGCACGCTTGGCCAGCCTGATGACTCGGTTCAGGTTGGCTCTTGCGGATCTGAGTGCCACCACGTCACCGGATTTAAACACGGCATTACGTGCTCTCAGCATTCCATGTACCTCTGTGGTCATCCAGGGTTTCTGGTTGGCCCGTAAGGAAGGAACTGCAGATACTGGTTTGCACCGAAGATGGACACAAAATGCTGGAGTAACTCAACGGAACAGGCAGCATCTCTGGAGAGAAGGAATGGGTGCCATTTCAGGTTGACATCCTTCTTCGGACTAATTTATATATAGTTATACAATATATAGTTAACAATTATAGTTGGTGACACTTTTTTTGTTCCTCTAATCCAGGGGTCGGCAACATACGGACCTCGGGCCGAATGCAGCCCGTAACCCGAAATCATCCGGCCTGCAGGCGTATATTTGTTTTCAGAAATTATCTGGCCCAGCAAGCTTCCGTCATCTCCGGTACCTCCTGGGCCCGAGTCCACGGCGCCCAGGCGGGAGGACGCAAGGAGGCCTGCACTGGCGGCCGCAATGGCAGCGCCGAGTAGCGGCGAGTGCCGAGCTCTGGCTGTACCACATCGTGCACAAAGCCGCCGACACGGCCACACACCTTCTGTGTCTGGGCTTCCCGGCTCAATAGGCCGGGGATGAGTGAGTGTGAGTATCTGAGCCACCACCTTCAGGACGGAGCCAAGGCAATGGTCTGCAGGTATGCCATGTCCGTGAGCGCCCGTAACTCGCGGCCAATGCTCCGGATGGGGTCATCAAAGCGCCGGGATCTAACGGAACACGTGATTTGATGCCTGCCATCCGGGGCAGGATCCATGTGTACACATAATTGGATGTGGCCCGCCATCCGCTCACAGACATACGTCTTGGCCCCTATGCAAAACAAAGTTGTTGACCCCTGCTCTAATCAATGCTCTTTGACTGTCAAATTAGAGTTAAATGTTTGGATACACTATCTACTTCCATGGGCCACAACAGACAGAGGACTGAGTACCTTGGCGAGTCCAGCAAACCATCCTGTAACTCTGGTCAAATACCTGGGCAAGATGGGGACCACAATGGAAGTCTTGGCTTCTGTTATACATGCTCAGTTGGTAGGCACTAATGACCGTGGATATCACTGTTCACATTAGATCAAATGGTCTCACTTCAGTCCAGCAATCTCTCTTCCAAACAGGTTGGAGTGATAGAGATACACAGCAGGTAAGCAAGTCCTTCAGGCCACCCCGTCCATCTAGAGGGTGACACAGTGACGCAGTGGTAAAGTTGCTGCCATTCTGCGCCAGAGACCAGAATTCTGTCGGTACGAGGTTTGTACATTCTCCCTGTGGCCACATGGGTTTTCTCCAGGTCTTTGGCCTTTAGGAGGTAATAAGCTATTGTTTCTCAGTGTAGGACGACAAAACACAATCTTTGTCCAGGTTATTATTCGGGTTGGGAAGAAAACATTTGCAACATTAATTTCTCCATGATATATTTTTTAAGAAACTTAAAAAAATTAGATGACATTGATAATGTATGCACTGCCACCAGGATTTTTAGGTAATGTTAATTTTATGCAAATAAAACTAATTCTATTCAGTTGGTTGAAATAAAGTTACAAATCAAAAACCTACGCATTAATTTACACGTGCTAATGCTATAGAAATATGCATAAGAAGGCATCACCTCCAATGAAGTCCTCAAACCCTCACTGTGTGGCTGGGATAATGTGTTGTTATCTGGATTCTGAACATTTTCATTTGAACAACTGTCTGCCTCATGACCTGTTAAATCAAAATACAAAGGACAAGAATTTCAGTGCTGTATACCTTCATAGTAATTAACAATGCATCTTCCAGGAGTAAATGTTGTGTTATATTCTTTAAAGGGAAAATCACACTTATTTTTATTAAGCGTAAAACTGACCTGTGATAAATGAATTTGATCAGGATCATAACTGGGGCTAAAAATGTATAAGAATTGCTAACTATGTATGCCAACATTTCCTCTTTCCTAACTCTCTACAACCTTCCAGCCCAGTCTAGGTTTGGATGGACCCCAACTCACCACCAAGAGATGAATGTTTTATGTATTGCAGAACAGATGATAACCAGTTTCAGTCGTTCAATGGCATAGAAACAAAGAACTGCAGATACTGGTTTATACCAAATATAGACACAAAGTGGCTAGGTAACTCAGCGGATCAGGCAGCATCTCTGGAGAAAACGGTTGTGGGGTGACGTTTGGGGTCAGACTACAAAAGGATTCCGACCTGAAAGGTCACCCACCCTTTTTCTCCACAGATGCTGCCTGACTTGCTGAGTTACTCCAGCACTTTGTATCTATATTTAGTTCAATGATTCAGTTACCTAAAAAGATACATTGCCTGAAAGCCCTTATCGCCAAATCAATTGCAAATAAAAAGTTCATTAGCTCAAATAAATGTAAAGAAAACTTAAATACCCACAAAAGGAGCCCTACATTTAGTACAGGCATGGAACATAAATGGATGCTGAAAATTAAATTCCTCTAGCATTCCATCAATCCACCACTAGGACATGTTTAAATACTGGGTAGGAATTCAATTGCAGAATGGAAGCATGCAATTTGATGCTGAGAGAACTGGTGTGACATTCTCTGGAGATGCTATTTTCATATCATTATAGTTTTATGGGAGGCATAGATAGGGTAGATAGCCAGAACATTTTGGCTGAGTGTAGAAAAAAGAATAGACAATAGACAACAGGTGCAGCAGTAGGCCATTCGACCCTTCGAGCCAGCTCCGCCATTCAATGTGATCATGGCTGATCATCCACAATCAGTACACCATTCCGGCCTTCTCCCCATATCCCCTGACTCTGCTATCTTTAAGAGCTCTATCTAACTCTCTCTTGAGTGGTATTCACAGAACCGGCCTCCACCTCCTTCTGAGGCAGAGAACAAAGACTAGAGAGCATGGCCTTAATGTGAGAGAAGCAAAGATTAAAGGAAATTCGTTTTTTTTTAATATATAGAGGTTGGTGGGTTGCACTGCCATGGGTGGTGGTGGAAGCAGACACAACAGTACTATTTAAAAAGCTTTTTGATAGGCACATGGCTAAGCATGGAATGGAGGGATATGGATGTGTGCAGAGGAGATGAATGTAACTTGGCATAATGTTCAGCACAGACATTGTGGGCTGAAGTGTTCTATGTTCTATGTCACATTGAGTATTAGTCCAAATCTGACTGTCAATATTTTCATGTCTCTTTAGCCATTTTACAAAACAAATTCAAAAACAATGTTTAATTATTCTCCTATTTCTACCTTCTAACTAACTTTTGAAAACATGAAAAGACAGCAAGATAATGTTTTAAGAAGAATTTCTGAAGAAGGGTCTTGACCTGAAACGTCATCTATTACTTTTCTCCAGAGATGTGCTGAGGTACTCCAGCTATCTTTAAATTTAAATTGTCCATCTTTAAATGTTTTTAAATCTTACTTTCTTTCCCCTTTGGTTACTATTCCACAACCTTTAAAATCAATAGGTTCTCTGATCATGCACCATATCTAAAATTATGCTGTAAGAATCTCACTAGGATTAAGCTGTGATATTCAAAAAAAAATTCAGTAATTCCAGAATTTGCGTGAAAATCCTAACTAATCGCTCAGGATTTGCTAAACACCAACACTTCTGTTCAGAACTACCAGCATTAGCCAACAAACCTTACTCCCCCATGATGAAAATATCAAATACTAGAAAGCATACGAAAAGAACTTCCCCCGAGGCGATAAGAAGGGTTTCAACACAAAATGTCACCCATTCCTTCTCTCCACAGATGATGCCTGTCTCGCTGAGTTACTCCAGCATTTTGTGTATACTAGAGGGCATAGCTTTAAGCAAAGAGTGGCCAAGTTTAAAGTAGATGTGCAGGGCCCGTATTTTACATGGAGGATGGCAAGTTCCTGGAACGTGATGCCAGGGGTGGTGGTGGAGATAGATGCAATAGTGACGTTTAAGTGACTTATAAATAGGCACATGGATGTGCAGGGAATGGAAGGTCCAGATCGGAGTTGGTCTTGGCATCATGTTTGGCACAGGCATTGTAGGCCAAAGGTTCTGTTCCTGTTCTATCTTCCACCCCAATGTTCTAAAACTACCCCAATGATAGCACTAACTGAAAATGTGATTTTCCACTTTATTATGCAAGACGTGTAAAGAAACATACTGATCTGGCTGAAAGTGGAAACAGTTAACCAGTTTGTGTTAGTTTCTTTATCTTCTGCATTCTTCTCACTTCCAGCGTAGCTTTGTTGATCAGAGTCCAGACTCTTCCAAGAGCATCCATCCACGGTGATGACCTGCAACAAACCGCATTGAGCACTTTATTCTACAGGAAATACACATAAAAGCTTACATCGGGGTAAAGTGTATAGCAACCATCTTTATCTTCAGCTTGCACAGTCCCTCCAGCTCTGGAGGCTGTGTTGAAGAACTGAAGCAGTGGCCAGTCAGTGAGGTCTGGAAAATCCCAAAGATTTCTATCCAAGACAGATCAGTTAACATAGAACATAGCTCTTACAAAGTTAAGAATATCAATTTGTATAAAACATTAAAGGATAAATTCAATCAATCTGATCAGGTGGTAATCAGCTCAAGAATTCTTCCTGGAAACCAATTTATATTAATTAGATGGATGAAATGTTAAGATGGAATGTTATGACCCAGGAAAGGTATGGCAAGATAAAATATTATGAAGAAATAACATGGCCCTGGTGAGATTATTAACTGCTTTTGTTTTGTTTTTTGCTTATCAAAATAATTTTTGGCATCTGCACTGGTACCAAATTGAATAAAATAAATTAATCAAGTCTGCCTGAATATGTTCTTAAGCATTGATCAAAGACAGAGATATGAATGTCATATCGAATGACAACACTCTATATGGAAATATTAGCAGTACTTGAGAGGTTATCTTGGGTGCAGATATCAAAGTATGGAACCGGCTACAATGCACTGAATGCAATAATGTTGCCATGATATGGAACCTGGTTTCCCATCATCCTTCTGAGAGGGATGGTGGTGTACTGTGTGCAGTCAAATGGTTCTTAAGGAAACTGCACCAAATCACATTGCTACAAGCCTCCTATAGGCTTAGGTTTCTTATTGCCGTGTGTACTGAGGTATGGTGAAAAGCTTTGTTTTGCATGCTGTCCAATGAGATCAGATGACACTATATAAAATACAATCAAGTCAAACTCAAATACAACAGATAAAGTACAGAGTACAAAATATAATTCTTAGCATTGTAGCGCATCAGTTTCACAGACAAAGTCCAATGTTCACAATTAAATAGAGGTGAATGAGACAGTACACTAGCTTATGGAAGGACCATTCAGAAACCCGATAGCAGAAGGGAAGAAGCTGGTTCTCAGTCTGGTGATGCACACTTTCAAGCATCTGCACCTTTTGCTGGATGGGCGCAAGGAGAAGAAGGAAAGAAGAGGGTGGGACAAGTCTTTAATCAACGTTGGCTGCTTTTCCAAGACAGTGTGAACTGTAGATGGAGTCAATGATAGGAAGACTGGTCTGTGTGATGGACAGATGGACAGGGCTACATCTACAACTGTGTACAATTACTTACGGTCTTGGGCAGAGCTGTTCCCAAACTTATACAAAAATCTATATATGTAAGTTCTGTTTGGTGTAAATAACATTGGAATTTCAGTTACCACTAAATATGTTTCCTCTCTTACCCACCGGTACTTGCAGATTTGGAAGTTTCTTTTGTTTTCTTGAAGCTGCTTTCTCGTCATTTTGTGACTTTGTTTTTGACCTCATTGAGTGGTAACATTGTGATGATTTTCTAAAGGCTGAAGTCGGTTTAAAAACATATTTAAGTTAATATACAGTGCACAATGCAAATTTGAGATGATTTTTCATTTCAGGCGCAGGCTATTACAGCAAAGGCAAAATCTGAACATCACTTAAATCATGTTTGCTACCAACATCATGGAGAATGGAAGGTTGGTTAAGAAAGTTCAATCTTTGGGTGTTAATGGCGGAGTAGCAAGATGGATTCAACAGTGGCTGAATGGAAGATACCAGAGAGTAATGGTGGATGGCTGTTTGTCAGGTTGGAACCCGGGACCAGTGGGGTGCCTCAGGGATCTGTGTTGGGTCCACTGTTGTTTGTCATGTACATCAATGATCTAGATGATGGGATGGAAAATTGGATAAGTAAGTATGCAGATGATACTAAGATAGGGGGTTCTGTGGATAATGAAGTAGATTTTCAAAGTCTACAGAGAGATTTGGGCCATTTGGAAGAGTGGGCTGAAAGATGGCAGATGGAGTTTAATGCTGATAAGTGTGGGAGCTACATCTTGGCAGGACAAATCAAAATAGGACGTACATGGTAAATGGTAGGGAATTGAGGAATGCTGTGGAACAGAGGGATCTAGGAATAACTGTGCATAGTTCCCTGAAGGTGGAATCGCATGTAGATAGGGTGGTAAAGAAAGCTTTTGGTGTGCTGGCCTTTATAAATCAGAGCATTGAATATAGGAGTAGGGAAGTAATGTTAAAATTGTACAAGGCATAGGTAAGACCAATTCTGGAGTATGGTGTACAATTTTGGTTGCCTAATTATAGGAAGGATGTCAACAAAATAGAGAGAGTACAGAGGAGATTTACTAGAATGTTGCCTGGGTTCCAGCAACTAAGTTACAGAGAAAGGTTGAACAAGTTAGGTCTTTATTCTTTGGAGCGCAGAAGGCTAAGGGGAGACTTGATTGAGGTCTTTAAAATGATGAAAGGGATAGAGAGAGTTGACGTGGATAAGCTTTTTCCATTGAGGGTAGGAAAGATTCAAACAAGAGGGCATGACATGAGAATTAAGGGACAGAAGTTTAGGGGTAACATGAGGAGGAACTTCTTTACTCAGAGAGTGGTGGCTGTGTGGAATGGTCTTCCTGCAGAAGTGGTGGAGGCAGGATCGATTTTAACATTTAAAAATAAAGTGGATAGGTATATGGACGGGAAGGGAATGGAGGGGTATGGTCTGAGTGCAGGTAGATGGGATTAGGGGAAAATAAATGGTCGGCACGGACTGGAAGGGCAGAGAAGGCCTGTTTCCATGCTGTAATTGTTATATGGTTATATGGTTAATGATCTGGATGGCATGCAGAACTTGGACAGACTTCAATAGACTCTCGAGGTGGATGGCATTCATCAGTTTGATAAAGGGACCAATTCACTGAACTAATTTGGCAATGGAAGTAACTAGAGAACTGTACAATCAGTTGGCTAATCAAACGTAAACCTGAGCAAGGTTATTTTGAAACACATAAATCAATAGGCTTAGTGGCTCAAAGGGCCTGTTTCCACGCTATATCTCTGAAGCCTAAACTCAACTGCCTTGATGAAGGGCTTATGTTAAAGATGTTAATCATTAGTTTCATTGATAGTACACTGTTTATTTGAAAGCACTTTGTCAGCTTTTGCAGATTTGCTTTATGCAGTGAGTCCATACAATGCCAATCCTTAAGCTCACCTCCAATTACCACACTATATCACTGGAGTAATATTGCAGAGCAATTGTATACAATCTTAAGTAATCTGCTATTTAAACGTACTGGTTAAGTCATGTACTTTTCCAGGACAGTGCATGAATGCTAAACCAACTTGCAACCTCCGCATCTTGACATACAATGACTTAGTAGTTGATACACAATTAATTTATGGCTTTAAGTAGATAAGTAGATACTAGATTTGTGCTCTAATGTCTTATTCCAAAAAGGTCTTTCTTCCATCAAGTGTGTATTTTATGTTATTTGTTGCTTACCAGGGGAAATGTGGGATGGCTGTACTGCTGATGGAATGGCAAGATCGTGTCATGAGAAGAGATTAGGTCAACTCAGGCTGTAGTCATGAGAGTTCCCACAAATTCAGTTTTCCACAAATAACATTCCACAAATGTTAATTCAGAAACAATGGTTCTGAACTTAAAGAAAGGGAACGTTGAGGGTATGAGACGTGAATTGGCCAAGATTGACTGGCAATCAATTCTAAAAGGGTTGACAGTGGATACGCAATGGAAGACATTTAAAGATTGCATGGATGAACTACAAAAATTGTTCATCCCAGTTTGGCAAAAGAATAAATCAGGGAAGGTAGTGCATCCGTGGATAACAAGGGAAATCAGGGATAGTATCAAAGCAAAGGATGATGTGTACAAAGTAGCCAGAAAAAGCAGCATACCAGAGGACTGGGAGAAATTCAGAGACCAGCAGAGGACGACAAAGGGCTTAATTAGGAATGGAAAAATAGATTATGAAAGAAAACTGGCAGGGAACATAAAAACTGACTGCAAAAGTTTTTATAGATATGTGAAGAGAAAGAGATTAGTTAAAACAAATGTAGGTCCCTTGTAGTCAGAAACAGGTGAGTTGATCATGGGGAACAAGGATATGGCAGACCAACTGAATAACTACTTTGGTTCCGTCTTCACTAAGGAAGACATAAATAATCTGCCGGAAATAGCAGGGGACCGCGGGTCAAAGGAGTACTTGAGTGAAATCCAGGTTAGTCAGGAAGTGGCGTTGGGTAAATTGAATGGATTAAAGGCTGATAAATCCCCAGGGCCAGATAGGGTGCATCCCAGAGTACTTAAGGAAGTAGCTCCGGAAATAGTGGATGCATTAGCGATAATCTTTCAAAACTCTTTAGATTCTGGAGTAGTTCCTGAGGATTGACGGGTAGCAAACGTAACCGCTCTTTTTAAGAAGGGAGGGAGAGAGAAAACGGGGAATTACAGACCAGTTAGTCTAACATCGGTAGTGGGGAAACTGCTAGAGTCAGTTATTAAAGATGGGATAGCAGCACATTTGGAAAGTGGTGAAATCATTGGACAAAGTTAGTATGGATTTACGAAAGGTAAATTGTCTGACGAATCTTGTGGAATTTTTCGAGGATGTAACTAGTAGCATGGATAGGGGAGAACCAGTAGATGTGGTGTATCTGGACTTCCAGAAGGCTTTTGACAAGGTCCCACATAAGAGATTAGTACACAAACGTAAAGCATACGACATTGGGGGTTCAGTATTGATGTGGATAGAGAACTGGCTGGCAAACAGGAAGCAAAGAGTAGGAGTAAACGGGTGCTTTTCACAGTGGCAGGCAGTGACTAGTGGGGTTCCGCAAGGCTCAGTGCTGGGACCCCAGCTATTTACAATATACATTAATGATCTGGATGAGGGAATTGAAGGCAATATCTCCAAGTTTGCGGATGACACTAGGCTGGGGGCAGTGTTAGCTGTGAGGAGGATGCTAGGAGACTGCAAGGTGACTTGGATAGGCTGGGTGAGTGGGCAAATGTTTGGCAGATGCAGTATAATGTGGATAAATGTGAGGTTATCCACTTTGGTAGCAAAAACAGGAAAGCAGACTATTATCTAACTAGGAAAAGGGGAGATGCAGCACGACCTGGGTGTCATGGTACACCAGTCATTGACAGTAGGCTAAGTGTTAAAGAAGGAACTGCAGATGCTGGAGAATCGAGGGTTACACAAAAAGCTGGAGAAACTCAGCGGGTGCAGCAGCATCTAAGGAGCGAAGGAGATAGGCGACGTTTCGGGTCGAGACCCTTCCCTCGGCCCGAAACGTCGCCTATCTCCTTCACTCCTTAGATGCTGCTGCACCCGCTGAGTTTCTCCAGCTTTTTGTGTAACCCATTGAAAGTAGGCTTGCAGGTGCAGCAGGCAGTGAAGAAAGCGAATGGTATGTTAGCAGTCATAGCAAAAGGATTTGAGTATAGGAGCAGGGAGGTTCTACTTCAGTTGGTGAGACCACACCTGGAGTATTGCGTACAGTTCTGGTCTCCAAATCTGAGGAAGGACATTATTGCCATAGAGGGAGTGCAGAGAAGGTTCACCAGATTGATTCCTGGGATGTCAGGACTGTCTTATGAAGAAAGACAGGATAGACTTCGTTTATACTCTCTAGAATTTAGGAGATTGAGAGGGGATCTTATAGAAACTTACAAATTCTTAAGGGGTTGGACAGGCTAGATGCAGGAAGATTGTTCCCGATGTTGGGGAGGTCCAGCACAAGGGGTCACAGCTTAAGGATAAGGGGGAAATCCTTTAGGACCAAGATGAGAAGGACTTTTTTCACACAGAGAGTGGTGGGTCTCTGGAATTCTCTGCCACAAAGGGTAGTTGAGGCCAGTTCATTGGCTATATTTAAGAGGGAGTTAGATGTGGCCCTTGTGGCTAAGGGGATCAGAGGGTATGGAGAGAAGGCAGGTACGGGATACTGAGTTGGATGATCAGCCATGATCATATTGAATGGCCGTGCACGCTTGAAGGGCCGAATGGCCTACTCCTGCACCTAATTTCTATGTTTCTATGTTTCTAAATGAGAGGGGTTGAAACATTAAAATTTATGCCACAACTTTCTCTGGCTGGTTGCAAAGAGGATCCTTGTCCTGGCCAGGAGATCTAGAACTTGGGGTCACAGTCTCCAATCTGAGATTCACACTTGCTTTCAAACATCCATCAATGAAAAACAAGGTAGCATGCCCGAATGACGACTGTCCAGTGGCTCCAAGATCCATCATTATAAAGTGCTTTGAGAGGCTACACATCAACTCCAGCCTCCCAGACAGCCTTGATCCAATGCAATTCGCTTACCACCAATACTGTCCCTCAGCTTATGCCCCCCTCCATGGCACTACACACGCCTGGAACCTCTGGATAACAAGGACACCCGTGTCAGTCTTATTTATTGATTATAGCTCCACCATTCAATGCCATAATTTCAACTAAACCCAGCTCCAAATTCCTGGATCCAGGACTAAGCATCACTCTCTGCAACTGGATTATTGATTACTGACCCATAGACCGTAATCAGTGAGGAAAGACAACAAAACATCCTGCACTGTGTTTATTTTCTCTTTTGTACTTCCTGATGCACTTGTGTATAGTATGATTTGCTTGCATAGCATGAAAAACAACATTTTCACAACATCTTTGTACACTGACAATGTTAAACCAATATTAATATCTTCATTCAAATTACCTGTTGAAGCACAGATGCACCTCAAGACTGCATGGTTAGCCATATGCTCTACTCTCCTTGCATCCATGACTGTGTGACTAAGGACAACTCCAGTGCCATCTATAAATATGACAAGGACACTACTTTGGTTGTCTGAATTGTTGGTGGTGAGGAATTCAAAAAGGGGAAGTTGGAAGACCATGTCCCAGTTTCCATTAGGGCATTGACAATGGAGAGAGTTAGCACCGTCGGATTCTAGGGTGCTATTACATCGGAAGACTTGTCCTGGATCCAGCATTTAGATACAACCACAAATCAGACCTGTCGGTGCCTCTACTTTCTCAAAGGGATTCAGCATGTCATAGAATACTTTTGTTTCCTTAACTTTAGAGATACAGCACAGAAACTGGCCCTTTAGCCCACTGAGTCCATGCTGACCAGCAATCACCCCGGACACCAGCAATATCCTACACACAAGGGATAGTTCACCATTTTTACCAAAGCCAATTAATCTACACACCTACACATCTGTGGAGTGTGTGAGGAAGCCAAAGCACCTGGAGAAAACCCATGAGGTCACAGGGAACACATACAAACTCCATACAGACAACACCCATGGTCAGGATAAAACCTGGGTCTCTGGTGCTGTAAGGCAGAAGCTCTACTGATGCGCGACTGTGCCGCCCCAAACAATGCCCAATACTCTAACAAGCGTCCACATGTACTATAATAAGGATCCTGACTGGTCATACAGTGTCCTGGTAAGGCAATTCCAATACACAAGATCACAGGAGGTTGCAGAGAGTGGTGGACTCAGCCCTGTCCATCTTGGGTACAGCCCTCCTCTATATTGAAAGCATTGACATGAGATGCTGATTCGAGAAGGTCGCATCTTTCATCAAGGATCCCCAACATCCGGACCATGCCCTCTTCTGGCTGCTACAAGAAGTGCAGAAGCCAGAAGTACCAAGATGCCAGATTCAGGAACAACTAATTTCCAACAACTATCAGATTCTTGAACTAACCTGCATGACCCTAATGGGACTGTCGCATTTAGGAGAGTTTTTAGGCGACTGTAGGAGACTATGCAGTCGCCACATGTTTGCAGGAGGTTGCTGGGGAGTCGCCTTCGTGGTCGTGAGGAGTTCCCGCATACTGGGAACTAGTCGCGGCCTCATTATGGTCACCGCAAATGTTTTAACATGTTGAAACATTAGCGGCGATCAGAATGAAGCTGCCATGGAGAGTAGCGAGAATTCGCGTGCCGTAGGTGGGTCGCCAGGAGGTCCTCGTGGGTTGCCAGGAGGTCAAAGGTTCTCGTAGGTTGGAGCTGGTGCTGACTGGTGAATTCCACTGGCTCATTGGGGGGAAAAGCGTAAGCAGTAGTTTTCAGAACCAAGGAAATGTTAAATGCCCGCCGAGCTTCACAGCCGTGTATCTCTGGCTTCTTAAAAGTTGTCTCCATTCCTTCTCCACCCCCCCCCCCCCCCCTATTTAAAGGACTTACCGTACACTGTGCTTTAGCCGTCTTAATTATAGCGCCAACCTTCTTGTTCATCACGGTGTGTGTCTGTATCACCTTGGCTTTGCACTGTGAATTTCATTCAGACAGCGCTCCCCCCGCTTGCCCTGTCCCCCGCATGCATAACGGGCTGGTGAAGGAAGCGATGTGTGTGTATGTGTGTTCCACTCTGACAGTCGCCGTTCCAGTTGCCGGCGTGGGACAGGCCCATGACCCTACCTTGGCAACAGAACACTGCAGACCACATCTTGCACTTACATGGACTTGGATTTCTTTTTCTACTTGTGGTTTGCACAATTGCTTTATGGGGGTTTATTTCTTAGAATTCTATATGTAACTAATTTGTATTTTTAAGTTATATTTTATGTTTGTCTCATTCCAACTACCTGTGATGCAGCGGCAAGCAAGATTGTCATTGTATCTGTACCTCACCATACTTGTGCATAAGACAGTACACTCGACTTGATTAATTACTGCAAAATGTGCGAATAAATTAATAACACAAATTATAAAGCAATCATTTTTTAACTAGCTTTTGCCCTATTGTTAGGCAACTGAGCTTTAGGAACGTGACAAAATGTAATCACAACAAACACCTTTCATTTTACTTTTCCGCAACAGATTTTCTTCCTTTTGAATCTTCCACCTAAAGCTGTTCCATCGGGAGAAGCTCTGTTTCCTCAGTGGATTTATCCAGTAGGAAATACTGTTGGATTTGTGTTTGGAGAAAGATGCTAGACATTCCGTGCTGCGTTCAGACATGTCTGAGTTCCATGACAGGGATCGAGACTTTCTCACATGCGCGTGGCATGATCCACCATCCCCATAAGTACGGTCCACATTGAGTAAAGAATGCACACAGTTCTTTAAACTTGAACCAAAGATCCCTTGTTCATCATCTTCATTGAATGCCCAGTTGATGTAACCACCATCACTGTGGTGTGTCGATACTAGGGAAGCATCATTAATAGCGGGAAGAGCCAGTGAACTCAACGAAAGTTTATCAGTCCTCAGAGGTGGCACGTGACCAACATCCCACTGTTTGCCATCACAATTGTCAGCTTCATCATGGTTGGGGACCGACCTTTGAAAGCTGAGCTGCAACGGGATACTACAAGGACCCTCATCTTGCTTCTGAACTGTCAGGTTTAACTTGGTCAAGGTTGGAATGTTCGGAAGTGACATATTGAAGCGGATCTCTGTACACTTGGGGCTTTCAAGAGGCGAGGGGAGTAGGAATAACTGTTCACATTTATGAGGTGACATGGGCTCAGATGATACCACGGACATGACCGTAGCAGTTTCCAATTCATTTTGCTCAGGAAGAATTTGATCCATGTATGACATAGGATAGCTATTACACTGCTTTTCCGATTCAGGTGATTCATTTCTAACACCTGTATTGTGATAACACAAGTTCTGAAAGAGTGAAGATGGATTACTGTAATAATTTTCCTTTGCTTGAATCTCAACAGAAAAATTGTCTAACGGGTTCAAATGAATCTCATTGGAGTGGCTTTGTGGCAACTTTCGATGATCAATGTTTTCTGTGCTTTTCCCCAGGAATGTCTCATCCACTTTTAAACTGTCCACAGCGGAGATCACTTTGAGAGTGTCCACAGTGAGAGCCGAGAGGTCCTGCAGGTGTCCAAGTTGGCTGTCCAAAGAGTGCAAGGATTCCTTGACAAAGTGAACTTTCTCATTTACTTCCTTCAAATGCATAGCCATTTCTTCCACTCTGGGGAAAAAAGGCACATTTTAGACTGACAAAAAGGTCCCAAAATGGCACCTATCCATTTTCTCCACAGATGCTGCCTGACCCGTTGAGTTACTCCACCATTTTGTGTTTATCTTTGTCCACATTTTAGACATATTGCTTTGCTTACGTTTACCACATTGTAGAAGATAGAACAGGCAGCATAAGAACAGGCCATTCGGCCCACAATATCTGTGCTGAACATAAGGCGAAAACTATTTCTTATTACCAACACTTGATTATATCCTTCCATTCTTATCCAACACAACACTCGACAATGATTATGCTTCCAATGGCAAGGAGTTATGAGCCACATTTCAATCCAAACAGAAACATGAATTTGTCAAATTTGTGGGCAAAACTAAATGATAGCCCGCATTTTCTTGTTCAAAGTTCATGCCAACTGCCAACAGAATAACGCATAAACATAGATCATGTAAGATGCAGTACAGAACGCCACAGGAGGTCCTTCTTCCCTGTGGCTATCAAGCTGTACAACTCCTCCCCCTTCTGTCGTGGGGTAGAACAGTTCCCCCCCCCCCCCCCCCCCACCCATTCTTTGCACATCCCCAATCCTTTCCACTCGTCACTTTAATTTCATGTTTCATGTATCTTGTGTTTTATGACTGTTGGCAGATCAATTTCCCTCCTGGGATAAATAAAGTTCTATCGGATTGTTTCTTATCGTATCCCCCCCCCTCCCCCTTCCTATTTTTCCTTGTCTTTGGAGAGGAAACCAGAGTGTAATGATGACCAGGTAGAAGTATATAAAATTATGAAAAGCACAGGTTGGGTTGTCAGAATCTTCTATTCCCGATGGAAATGCTAAATAAAGGCATAGCCTTACGGTCAGATGAGTGGGGGCTTCTACACAGAGAGTGGTGGATTCCTGGAACGTGCTGCCTGGGGTAGTGATAGAAGTAGATATAACTGCAGCATTTAAGAGTTAGGTAGGCACATGAGTATGTGGAGAAGAAAGGATATGGATCACACGCAGGCAGAGGAGATTAATTTAACTAGGCATCATGTTCGGCAGAGAAATTGTGGGCTGAAGGGTTTGTTTCTGTGTTGTACTGTTCTGTATTCCTATAGAATGGGAGAAGGGAAACTGCCACTAACAAGGCATTAATCAGGCAGAGGCAATGCAGCTGGCCCGACATAATGAAAACCTGCATGACAAAATTGTACAGTGGTCAGCCTCATCAGACCAGTACATTGTCAGCACATTAGCAGACAAGGCTTGGGTATAGGAACACAAAAGAAAGTATTTTCACTACATGTGAAACACATAAGAGGAAAGACTATTCACAAGATTTTCAACATGGCTTCCTGCTGTTTGAGACAATGCCATTATTCAGTGGATCATGCTGGAGCCAGAGGGCAATGGCACAATAATTCTGGTACTTCCACCTTTTTACCGAATTTAACAATCTAATTTCCTGTAAGCATTTATTCAGTCAAGATGCTTTCCACTCTGTTCCGAGATATAGAAACATAGAAACATAGAAAATAGGTGCAGGAGTAGGCCATTCGACCCTTCGAGCCTGCACCTCCATTCAATATGATCATGGCTGATCATCCAACTCGGTATCCTGTACCTGCCTTCTCTCCATACCCCCTGATCCCTTTAGCCACAAGGGCCACAACTAACTCCCTCTTAAATATGTCCAATGAACTGGCCTCAACTACCTTCTGTGGCAGAGAATGCCACAGATTCACCACTCTCTGTGTGAAAAATGATTTTCTCATCTCCATCCTAAAAGACTTCCCCCTTATCCTTAAACTGTGACCCCTTGTTCTGGAGTTCCCCAACATTGGGAACAATCTTCCTGCATCTAGCCTGTCCAACCCCTTAAGAAGATTGTAAGTCTCTATAAGATCACCCCTCAATCTTCTAAATTCCAGTGAGTACAAGCCGAGTCTATTCAGTCTTTCTTCATATGGAAGTCCTGCCATCCCAGGAATCAGTCTGTTGAACCTTCTCTGTACTCCCTCTATGGCAAGAGGGTGGCACAGTGGCGCAGCGGTAGAGTTGCTGCCTTACAGCATCAGGTTCGATCCTAACTACAGGTGCTGTCTGTATGGAGTTTGTGCCTTCTCCCTGTGAACACATGGGTTTTCTCCGGGTGCTCTGTTTTCCTCCCACATCCCAAAGTTGTGCAGGTTTGGAGGTTAATTGGCTTCAGTGAAATGTCCCTAGTGTGTAGGATAGAACTAGGGTATGGGTGATCGTTGGTAGGCTCTGACTCAGTGGGTCAAATGCCAGTTTTACTCACAGTAGATCTAAACTAAATTAATATGGAATGGCGTCATTTGCAGGCCAGTTTGCAAGTGATGGTACACCCACCCTAACCTTGTATTTCCACATGGCAGAGATTGTGGCATGATATGTAGTGTCTAAGGAGCCATTGTGAATTGTTGTTATGTATTTAGAAGATAGTATAACCTGCTGATACTTGGCATTCATAATGCAAAGACTGGGTATTTATAGTGGAGTGAACTGAGTGCCTTGTCTTTGGTGTTTTTGAGTTTGGAGAGCATTGTTGGAGCAACACACCGCCAAACAAGGGGAGAATATGTTATCACACTCTTGACTGGGGCCTTTTAGCTGGTGAAAAATCATTGGGAAGTTAGTTAGTTTGTCCCTTGCATCAGAATAATGTTTCTCCCTGGCTCCTAAAGCCACTTTACAGGATTTGAATTAATGACTGGATTATTAGTCTAGACCCCTGGATTAACCACATTGGCATAACCACTGCTATTACTCTTACTTTTACAAACTTTTCATTTTCAACAGGTTTGGCAGCCAAAATATGTTAGCTATGTTCCATTAAGGTAATTGTAATTTTAGTCTCAAATTCTTTGGTAATCTTGTCCACAAATAACCATAGAACTAATATATGATGGCAAGGTAGTTGGACAACTTTCAGATTTTACTACGGTATGTTATGTACTTAGAAAACAAGAAACTGCTGATGCGGTTTTACACAAAAACACACAAAGTGCTGGAGTAACTCAATAGCTCAAGCAGCATTTCTGTAGAACCTGGATAGGTGACGTTTGGTCTGGTCGGGACCCTTCTGAAGTCAGGAGTCTGAAAAAGGGTCCCAATCTGAAACATCCTCTATCCATGTTCTTCAAAGATGCTGCTTGACCCACTGGGTTACTCCAGCACCTGGTGTCCTTTTATGATATAAGCTTAGTGTCGCAATAGGTAACATTATTGTACTTTCAACTTTGAGCCAGGAATTTAATCTAGCCTGGAATAAAGGCATTTTACCAGCATTGGCAAGTATAGGTGGTGTGAACGGGTTAAACTGAGTTTCTGTAAAGTTTGATGTGGGCATCAACAAAGATTCCAAAAATCAACTAATTGCACCATAACACAAAGCCCGACAAAAGGAAAGAAAAAGTGTCATATTGGTGTAGTATAGAGAGGAAGATGCATATTTGGAACAGATTTCGGTGAGCATTATTTAGGAGTCATACATGATCCAGAGGTGTTTGTTGCTGACACTGGGTGAAAAATGGTCCCAGTTCAGACATTCCTCACTTTAATGAGTAAAAAGCTTACAGATAACGCCATAAATCAAAAAATTGTTGGAGATTTACCTTTCGGTTGTTACTCTAATTCTTTCGTTGTCACTTGAATGAAGATGCTCATTTTTCTCGTGAAAGTATTTCTCAACACACAGTTCTTCAAAGTCATGAAGCTTTTTCAACTCCTCCTTACTCAGATACAACTCTATTCAAAACAGAATTACATTTAATTATTAAATTAAATACCCAGCAAAAAGCAAGTGCATCTTTTTAAAAAATAATAATTTAATTGCTGAAAGTAAAAAAAATTGAAAATCTGAAATCAATAAAACCAGATTATTTTTACTTCCTTTGTCTCATGATCTTCCAACACCACAGGTCTTATGTCAAATCTTCTAATGAGATATCAGTTGGCTTGCTCCTTGGTGACTAACCATGTAACTGGGGCTGCCTCACCCCTCCCCAGCACCATCTTCTTCTTGAACCCTTTGCTCCTCTAGAGAGCATCGGCCATAGGCAAATGTCCTCCACCTCACTTGGTTTTTGGCAGTTCTTTCGAGATCTCCCCAGTTGAGCCCACTCTCAGACATTTCTGTTTGGACACCTCTTCTGCTGTTCCTGGGGGGAACTCCTTTTTTCTTGGGGGTTCCATTTCAGGGCTTGCCGGGTGATGTTTGTGGCAGGTTTCCTGCAATTTGATCTCCCCTGACTGTGTCCATCTTGTTTCAGCCAAGCCCAGGACTAAGAGACTATTTTGTTGGCAATTGTGGCAGCCTTGCCAGCCTGGAACATGGTTCGGATGTTCCCTGTCCCCACAAGGATTGATTTATTTGGCTTCAGTAGGTGTGTCAGCTTCCCAGCGCCCTTGCCGGTTTGGCTGGGAAGCATCATGTTCCCCATGAAGGGCACCTTCTTCAACCAAGTGTGTAATTTGATTTTCATTCGTCAAGGTTTCTGTAACTCACACATTTTTCCAGGGTGGGGTAGTTAACTCCACGCCCAACCCCCAACGAGGAGGGCCAGGGACTGCTTTGTCTGCCTCCTCACCCGAGACCTACCCGGTTTGGTTGAACCTGCCAGGGATATGAAACCCCATCCGGCAAAACTCTCAGTGATCACTGGAGTACACAAGCTTCTCCTCCGCTTCAAGGTTGTAGTCCACGAGAGGTCCCCAGCACCATGGTTCCTATTCTTTTTTTCTGCAATGGATTAGTTTTACTTACATGGATAGAACAGGTTTGGAGGGATATGGACCAAACGTGGCCAGGTGGGACTAGTGTAACTGGCACATGTTGGCTGGTGTGGGCAAATTGGGCCAAAGGGCCTGTTTTCACACTGTATCACTATGACTCTACAAAGGTGAGGTGGGGATACATTTAATGGGAACCTGAGTTGCAACATTTTCCTTGCATAGTGTGGTATGTATATATGAGCTGCCAGAGGAGGTAGTTGAGGCAGGTACTATCACACCGTTCAAAAAACATATGGACAGGTAAAGTCAAAGTCAAATTTATTCGTCACACGCACCAACTAAGGTACAGTGAAATGAATATGCCATGCAGCGATAGAGTTGAAAAAAAGAACACACAATACTCAATGGAATTGAACATACACATCCACCACAGCATTCTTCACTGTGCTGGAAGGCAACAAAGTTCAGTCAGCCCTCCTCCTTTGTTCATCCGTGGTCAGGGTCATAAACCCTCCAAAGTCGTCGCTACGGACGGCCGGATGTACAAGCCCCTTCGTCGGGATGATCGAAACTCCGACATCGGGACGGTCAAACACATTTCATGACTTGAAGTGCCCGAATCGGCAACTTTCTTACCGGAGACCGCGGCTTCAGGATGTTATAGGCCGCAGGCCGGCGGTCTTAGCTCTTCTCCGGCAATCCCCGGCCAGGGATCCCAGACTCCAGATGGTAAATCCACGCCCGCGGCTAGAAGCTCCGCAGACCACAGCCCCATGATGCCAAAGTGACCAGGCCAGCGATCGGTGCACTCCTTTCTGGCGACTCCCGGCAAGGGTTCGCCCCCGCTCCATGATGGAAAACTCCACGCTGCGCCTGGTGCTGAAGCTCGGGGCCCGACTCCAGGAAAGGCCGCTCCAATCCAAGCTGTTAGGCCGCGAGAGGGGAGGCGGAAAAGCAACATGGAAAAAGGTGCCTCTCCGGCGAGGAAGTGACTGAAAAACAGTTTCCCCCTTTTCTCCCCCACTACCCCCACAAAAGACATATCGAGAGACACTAAAGGAACCATTTAGACATACTAAAAAAACCAAAAAACTTTGAAATAACGAACACACTGCTGGCAGGGCAGTCGACTCGCAGCGCCCCCCAACCGACATGGATAGGTCAGATTTAGAAAGATATGGGCCAAATGCAGGCAGGTGGGATGTTGGTCAGCATGGGCAAGTTGTACCATATGGCCTGTTTCCATGCTGAATAACAATGACAAGTTTCAGTCGGAACAGAGCAGGGGCATGAAGATGTTGGTGTGGACCTTACACACACAAAAATTCCCATTTTCAGCACCACATAAAATTTGATGTCTTATGTGATATTTGATATCTCTACCAAGAAGTGAAATGTCCTATGGCCGGTTTTGGCATTACCTCCAACATTGTACACTATGCCCTTTGATTTGGCCATAAGCGTACTGATGTTAAAGTGAGCTCAATGCACAAGACTGCATCATTCAAAGACAAGTTTTCTCTCTCTTTAATTGATATATTTAGATGCATTCTAAATAATCATCAATCAACAAATTGGGGGAAAAGGATTTCGATATTTCCCAGTTATGTTTTTATACAGACCCATTCATTCATGAAATATCCAGTAGAGGGCAGCAAAGTATCAGAATTGGTGAAGCAGTGGATTGGCAAATCCTTTCAGAATTATTTTTCAATTACAATTAAACATTAGAATCACAGGTTAAAAATATTTGCAGTATCCTCTAGATGAACTTCCATGGAAATCTTACTATTAGTTTGGAGATACAGTGTAGAAACAGGCCCTTTGGTGCACCGAGTCAATGCCAACCATCGATCACTGGTTCCATGTTATCTCTTCTTTGCATCCAACCCAAACCAGGGGCAATTTACAGAAGCCAATTGACCTACAAACCGGCATGACAGTTTTTCAAAAAAATTTGAAATCACGAGTGCGAAGCGTGAAGTCCCTCGATGCCAAGCTCTGGGGTTTTAGATGCTCTCTGGTGTATTCTGAACCTTATTTTGGAGCATTTTTGCACCAAAGTTATGACCAATATTTCAGAAATTAACAGGAATCTCAGAGCGAGCTTTTTCACACAAAGGGTGCTGGGTGTATGAAATGAGCTGCCAGAGGAAGTAGTTAAGGCTGGGACTATTCTAATGTTTAAGAGACATTTGGACACATACATGGATAGGACAGATTTAGATGCATATGGGCCAAACGCGTGTGAGTGAGACTAGATTAGATGGGACATATTGGTCGGTGTGGGCAAGTTGGGCTGAAGGGCCTGTTTCCACACTGCATCTTTCTATGACTAAAAAGCTAACAAGAAAAAGCATGTAGATAAGTAGAGCAGATTTGAAAGAGGAGTGAAATGTAAAGGCAGAGAGAGGTTTATGGGTGGAAAGGAACATAGGAAAGGAGGGGGGAGAGTGGGCTTGGGCAGATGGGTGGAGGGAAAATAGACACAAAGTGCTGGAGTAACTCAGTGGGTCAGGCAGTATCTGCGGAGAATATGAATAGGCGACGTTTCACAGAGTGCTGGAGTAACTCAGCGGGTCAGGCAGCATCGCTGGAGAACATGGATAGATGACATGTCACAGAGTGCTGGAGTAACTCAGTGAGTCAGGCAGCATCTCTGGAGAAAAGGTATAGATTATATTTCAGGTCAAGACCGTTCTTCAGTAATATTCATGATGTGATATGCATAGACATTCCTGAATGTTACCCAAACCATCGTGAGCTACTTTGATACGGTGCACCCTCTCCTATGTGAAGCTGTTGCCATCTGTCCCAGCCTGGTAAAAACCTGGATGGAGTGGATGTGGAGAGGATGTTTCCACTAGTGGGAGAGTCAAGGACCAGTGGCCACAGCCTCGGAATTAAAAGACATTCCTTTAGGAAGGAGATGAGCAGGAATTTCTTACGTCAGAGGGTGGTGAACTGTGGAATTCATTGCTACAGACAGCAGTGGAGGTCAAGTCAATGGACATTTTTCAGGAGGAGATTGATAGATTCTTGATTGATACGGGTGTCAGAGGTAATGGGGAGAAGGCAGGATAATGGGTTTGAGAGGGAAAGATAGTCATAGAGTGATACAGTGTGAAAACAGGCCCTTCAGCCCAGCATGTCTCATCTGCACGTCCCACCTGCCCACGTTTCATCCATATCCCTCCGAACCTGTCCTATCCATGTACCTGTCTAACTGTTTCATAAATGTTGCGATAGTCCCTGCCTCAACTACCTCCTCTGGCAGCTTGTTCCATACACCTACCACCCTTTGTGTGAAAAACATACCTCTCAGATTCCTATTAAATATTTTGCCCTTCACCTTAAACCTATGTCCTCTGCTCTTTGATTCACCTATTCTGGGCAAAAGACCCAACCATATCTATTCGAATCATGATTTTATACACCTCTATTAGAGCATCCCTCATCCTCCTGTGCTCCATGAAATAGAATCCCAGCCTACTCAACCTCTCCCTATAGCTCTGGCCCTCTAGTCCTGGCAACATCCTCGTAAATCTTCACTGTACCCTTTCCAGTTTGATGACATCTTTCCTATAACTTGGTGCCCAGAACCGAATACAATACTCTGAATGCAGCCTCACCACCTTCTTATGCAACTGCAACATGACCTCCCAACCTCTATACTCAGCCTGACCTGCTGAGTTACTCCAGCACTCTGTGAAACGTCACAGAACAGGGCAAGATTAGCAAGTTTGCTTATGATACAGAAGTGAGTTCAGTTTATATAGTCCTAGAATATAAACTATACAGTTGATGTTTAGTTCAGTTTGGAGGTACAGCATGGAAACAGGCTCTTCAGCCCGCCAGGTCCACATTGACTATCGATCACCTGTTCACACTGGTTCGATGTTAATCCCATGGTCGCATCCACTCCTGACAGACGGGGGAATTTACCGAGGTCAATTAACCTACAAACCTGCACGTCTTTGGATGATGAGATGAAACAGGAGCACCTGGAATAAATCCAGGCGGTCACAGAGAGCTTGCAAACTCCACACAGACAGCACCCGACATCAGGATCGAACTCAGGTCTTTGGCGCCATGAGACAACAGCTCTACCAGCTGTGCTTTTTTCACACAGAGAGTGGTGGGTCTCTAGAACTCTCTGCCACAGAGGGTAGTTGAGGCCAGTTCATTGGCTATATTTAAGAGGGAGTTAGATGTGGCCCTTGTGGCTAAGGGGATCAGAGGGTATGGAGAGAAGGCAGGTACGGGATACTGAGTTGGATGATCAGCCATGATCATATTGAATGGCGGTGCAGGCTCGAAGGGCCGAATGGCCTACTCCTGCACCTAATTTCTATGTTTCTATGTTTCTATGTGCCAATCATTTTATTTCATGATCACAGTGCCACCTTCAAACCAGAATGCAGGCCGGATTGAACTCATTATGAACCCTGTAATTATTCATGCTACACTGCATGTGAAACAATATCAAGACTCCAACTGCTGCGATGGGAAAAGAAGCATTGAATGTGCTTTATTGCCAATGCAGAGAAAAGCACTGCGCGTTCTCAAAAATAAATTAAAAATTGTCTTCGTCCTCAGCATAACACATGGTAACTGTAAAAAATAATCTGTGCAGTGGTCATCCGTGGAAACCACATTATGAAAACCACTAAATGCTTTCACTAAAGATAGACACAAAATGCTGGAGTAACTCAGCGGGACAGGCAGCATCTCTGGAGGGGAGGAATGGGTGACGTTTTGGGTCGCAATGCTTCTTCAGATTATGTAAAGTCTAAAGTTCCCTCAGTCTGAAGAAGGGTCTTGACCCGAAATATCACCCATTCCTTTTCTCCAGAGATGCTGCCTGTCCTGTGCCGATCTTCAGCGTAAGCCAGCATCTGCAGTTCCTTCCTACACAAATGCTTTCAGATTATTCATGTTGTATCGTTGAAGCTGGAAGAAGAACACAATTACTCACTTAAACCAAAGTCTTCTTCCTCTTGATCCACCTCAGTTTTTACTCGATGTTGATAAATTCGACTCAAAAGCAAAGCCACATGACTGAAGATAATAAGTGGCGGTGGCAGCCACGGCTTTTCGTGATAAGTCATAATGTAGCGGTAGCGATTATACTTCCACAGTTTATTCGATATGGATTTTATTTCATAGTACACATTGCTGTAAAGAAGAAAATAACTTCAACTCTTAATGCTATTAAAGTTAGCCAGCCCCAACTGCCCCATCCCCCAGCCCTATCTTAACCTCTGCTTAACCTTCCGTGGAAACCATTGACAGACAAATTCTTGCCCCAAGCTTTGGTCTCTGTCAAAGTTGTAACGTTTTTACAAAACTTCTGTAGGTCCTTTATATATAAAGTAATTCAAAAAACACTGAAAATTGATTAAACTATTTTAAAAAGTTTAAATAATATTAAATATTTAATTAAATAAATCAAGTCAACGCTGAAAAAATAATTAAATAATTGGCTAATGATTGGCTAATAATGTAGAATTTGAGAGCATTGTGGTTACGTTTAAATTTCAAAGTTGGAGTTCAAATCCCACCATGATAACAAAAAGTTTTAAATCTAAGTAGTCATATAGAAATTAAGCACAGAAAAAGACCCATTGACCCAATGAGTCTGCAACGATTATCATTCCTTTACACTAATACTACCTTAATCCTATTTTATAAAATTCTCCCCATATTACCATTCTAGGACTATAAAATCATGTGGGGAATACATAGGGTTAAGTTAAGAGTTTTTTACCCAGAGTAATAAAAAGGACCAAAAGACATAGTGTTTAGGTAAGAGTGAAAAGATAGGAAACTAAGAGTCAATTTTTCCACACAGAGGTTGGGGTGATGGTTATATGGAACGAGCTGCCAGAGAAGGTAATTGAGGGAGGTACTATAACAACATTTAAAAGACATTTGGACAGGACAGGAAGGATTTGGAGGGATATGAGCTAAATTCGGGCAGGTGGGACTAATGTGGATTAGGCATCTTGGTCAGCGTGGGCTAGTTGTGCCAAAGGGCCTGTTTCCACACTGTATGACTCTATAACTACCCCAGATTCCACCAGTCACCTACATGCAAGAAGCAATTTACAACAGCCAATTAACTTACCCAACTGCACTCCTTTGGAACATGGAATGCTCATTAAGATACAGTCACCCAGTGACCATGCAAACCCCAGCCACACTGTACCAAAGGCCAGGATTGAAGCTGGGGCTCTGACACTACCATGGCTCTACCAGTTGTGCTGCTGTGATCCCATTAAGTTAAACTAGTGTGGAACTAAAACTTTATATGAGTAGTAACCAATGAACTTTTGGATTGCTGTAAAATGGATTATTTTGGCTTTCAATAAAGGAATTCTGCTGTCTTTGGATAATATGGTTTATTTTGCCCTGTTATAGCCTACTAAGTAATTAGTTTCAGAATAATCAGGGATAATCTTCATAAATTCATGTGCTAGGGATAGAATTAGGCTATTCGGCCTATTGCCATTAAATAATGGCTGATCCATCTTTACCTCTCAAACACATTCTCCTGCCTTCTCACCATAACCCCCGACACCCGCACTAATCAAGAATCACAGTTTTAAAAATCTCAATCTCCACTTTAAAAATATCTACCGATTTAGCCTCCACAACCATCTGTGATAAATAAATTCACAGATTCACCACCTCTGAGTAAAGAAATTCCTCCTCATTTCCTTTCTAAAGGTACTTCTGTAGACTGTCCCACTAGTGGAAACATCCTCTCCTCATTCAATCTGTTCAGGCCTTTCACTATTCACTTGTAAAAGTCATTTTCCAGAATGCAGCTGTCATGAATTTTTAGCTTCAACATCTATGTTATGCACTAGATGGTGTATAATGGCAGTAAGGACATCAGCTATTATAGACTTTTCTCATCCTTACCAGATTACGAAAACAAGAGATACTTTTCAACCACAAGATTGTCAAAATCTTTTCACAAGAAACTGCAGAAGCTGGTTTACTAAAAAAAAAGTGCTGGAATAACCTGGAATAACTCAGTGGGTCAGGCAGCATCTCTGGAAGATATGGATAGATAATGTACTCCACCCATCTCTTGCCAGGCATTGTCCCACCCCTATGTTGTTTCCAGCTATCTCTCCACTGCTAAAATCAGTCTGAAGAGGGATCCCGACTCTAAAAAATCACCTATCCATGTCTTCCAGAAAAGCTGCCTGACCAGCTGAGTTCCTCCAGCATTTTGAGTGTTTCATTATCAAAATGTTTTATTCCATTTTAAGATGTTCTCTATAAATTAGTAAGCTCTTCAATTTTACAGATGAGGGAATGTAGTACATCCTCTTCTAAAAAGGTTCTTACTTGAAGAAAGCGATGAGTAGATTGACCAGTATAATGTATTGCACAAACAGGTAGACTGCCTGAAGAAATGGATTAAGAAATGAACCAGGTGGACAATCTGGATTTTCTTCACAAGCTGCAATCAAAACAGAACAGCAGCGTTAAAGATAAATCAGTATATGCAAAGCCTTTTGCCGCTGATATGAAATAAATTAATTGGACCTTCAGAGTTCACCATCATACCGTGCCTGTTACATATAATATTAGAATGCAATCTTTCATTGGGCAGCTTACACCCCAGTGGTATGAATATTGACTTGTCTAACTTCAAGTAACCCTTGCTCTCCATCCCGCCCCTCTTCCCAGTTCTCCAACCAGTCTGACTGTCCTCGATTACACTTTATCTCTATTCACTTTGTTGATACCTTCTCCCAGCTAACAATGATCTATTCTACATTTTCCTTGATCACCACCCCCTTTGTCTCATTTTCACACCTCACACTTCCTTATCTCTGTATCTCCCTCTCCCCTGACAGTCTGAAGAAGGGTCTCGACCCGAAACATCACCCATTCCCTCTCTCCAGAGATGCTGCTGTCCCACTGAGTTACTCCAGCATTTTGTGTCTATCTTCACCAAATGTATTTATTATTCCTGTAGAGTACAAGAGGAGCATTCATTATCTGCTAGACTGCACAAACCATAATCCTACACCTTTTTCTTTGCACTTTTGTTATTATTTTACATGGTAAAAATGGATAGTGGATGCACAATGCAACGTCATCTTTGTGCGTTGTGAATCTTTGTAATTTTCTATCCAAGACAATTTGAGGGTAGAGTTATTGAATATAAATGCAAGCTTTTGAATACATACGATCAATTTCACCAGCGTAGACTTCACCAAATATCATCCAGTAAGGCTGGAACACTATATCCCGAGCAAGACGCCAGGAAGGTTGTTCTGATGGAGAAAGTATAGCCTTTCTTGACACCCCGAAGCTCAAGAGGACAATTGCCATCAGTATCACTATATAGAACATGTTAGCTGTCTAAAGAAAAGTAAAATATATTTATATTCATAAAACTCGTACAAATATAAAATTCATATGTAGAATCTGGAATGGCATTCTAGTTAGTGCAAGCCCAACATTAAAGAATATGAAATTTTCCATAATCTTGTTATTTTACATAATTATCACAAATTGTTATTTCCATTTATAGAAAAATGTTGCAGTGATTTCAGATTATCATTTCAGGAGTCAGGTTCCAAATTAAGATCCCTGTTGACATAGAAGAATGTTCCTGGAATCCAATACAGATAAGTGTGGTGTCCAATTATGGGGCTACACTCAAGTGTAACCTTACTATAGATAAACTTTGATATTAAAGGTGTTGAGTTTCTTGTGTTATTGGAGCTATACTCGGAGGCAAATGGAATAATTCAATCACATGTGGGACTTGTGCCTTCTGGATGAAGAGACATTTTGGGGCAACAGGAGGTCAATGCCTGTCACTGAATACCTAATCTGCAATCAGCATGAATATTTACTGCCAGTTCAAAACTAAAGAAGATGAAATTTACCCTAGTATTGTTACTTTGCATAATTATCAGGAATTTAGTGCAAACCCAACAATGCAGAATATTCAAGTCGCTGCAAAAAAACACAACCTGTTAGAGGAACTGAATAGGTTAAAGCAGCATCCTTGCGGGCAATGGGATAATCAAGGCAGACCCATAAGAGATTCTGGTCAACGTACATGTCTAGCCCTTTAATCCAATTAGACTATGATTTATTTAATATTTCAACTACCACAGAAAATTGTAATGAAACATGATAAAAATATCTATTTTGTGATATAACCAAAACAGCTGGCAAAATTGCCAGTGTTTGCATTTTATCTACTTAACACTAAAAGATCAAAATTATTTGTAAGTAGAATTCACACAAAAATAGATTAAAAAAACATACCATTTTTCCAATCATTGTCAAGTACGGTCCTGCATGTTGATTAACTGCAAAGAAATCCAGAAGCCTCACAAACCAAAATATAATATCTAAGGAGTATATAATCCTTCCAGCAATTTGCAATGACTGATTAGCCCAACGTAAACCAAATCCAACAGCAAACAGAATTATAGCCACAGAATCATTAAAGTTCCAGTATTCTTGGATCCAAACTTTAATCTTCCGGCTGAATTTTCCTGGTTCTGATATTAAAATCTGTGTAAGCAAAGGCGAAGATAAAGATGAAGTCAGGCCAATTCAATACTAGCTTTAAGTAAAGTTAATCCTTACAGACAATTTATCTCTTACTTTGGAATTAAAGTGTCGCCATTAACAAGGAATCAGTCAGAGGTAGATATCAAAAACCTATCATATGTAAACACTACTTTATAGAACAGGCAAAATCATTTTGTAACTGTTTTAAAAATTATAAACACAGAGTATGAGGACAAAAAAAAAAAAAATCAAAATATTGCCTGAACAACAATTCAAGGATGTAATTAATCACAACAGAAGGTTATTTATTCTGAAGAACTCATTGGCCTTTCTGCATCAATTAAGTTGTACTGACAAATTGATTCAGTGAGCTGGTCAATTAACATTTATGAGCTGTGAATTCCCATTAGATTTGATGGCTGCAATAAGTAAAGCAAAATTATGCAAACTGCAGACAGCAATGTTAAAAAGCCAGAAATAGCACGTGAAAAAATGGTGATTGCCGCTGAGAAATATTGTTGATGGTTCATGGCTAAACATAAGGGTTGTAATAAGGGATGAGTGGAAAATAACTGGACAAAGTTGGTTTCCTTAATTTAAAAAAGATAAATATTAACTCTCTGGGATGCTAGTCATTTAATTATTGTCCTCTACCATGTCAGTATTATGTTTCCCATACTTCTCTAATAAATGTTGTTCTCATTATTCCTTTGTGCTACAGAAACTTGAAATCGGGGCATACTTGATCACAGTTGCTGGGAAATACTTTACAAAGGTCAACTCAGCCTCCATCACTCTACTCCTGTGGTGTAACATCTCAGCCAACAGCAGGAGCAACTAATGATCATTCTTAGTCTGCAGAGCCATCGATAAAGACAATGTTTTCAAATTTAACTGGTTCTGGACTCGGACTTATCTTTTCTTGTCAGGCAAAGGAATTAGAGCTCAGTGAATCTTACAGTTTCAACATTGAAAATGTCATAAATTGAACTTGAATTTTCAAAATGGAAAAATCTCACAAAGTGCAAAATTGAACAGTCTTTAGATTCTGTCGTGGAGTTGACACTTCTCAGTTTCAAGATGAATTTGATTCATTGTGATCTACTCAAGAATACTTAGGGATATAGGTCTTTCAAATAGAGCTGAAACCCCAACAGATTTTCATTTAAAATATAAATATTAACTGGCACTCAACATTTTTGGGGGAAGAACTTAGAAAAATAGCTACATTACTTTAGGAGCAGATGTAACATGAATGCTACTGAAAACAATCAAGAAACCATGGCTCTGATTTATACTACTGACACAATTCTACGACCTTTTGTGTTTTATTTTATGAACCGTTTCTTCATGATACTCAGCATAGACGAGATCGGTTGATGGGTTTATTCCTAAAATATGACTCTAATATTGTCATTTAAGGTAATCTCACTTGTATCGTTATGCTGGTAAAGGGCCTGTCCCACTTGACAATTTTTTTGGCGACTGCTGGCGTCATATCAGTGTCAGCAAAAGATTTTGAACATTTCAAAATCCAGCGGCGACAAAAAAAATATTGCGACACTTGAAAAAACACCAAGCATCATACGTCATCACGCCGCGTCACCGCCGCAAATTTTTCAGTGACCTGATACGTCAGTCGATGATGCCAGCAGTCGCCGAAAAAATTGGCAAGCGGTACAGTCCCTTTACAATCCTGCTTTTTTTCTAAGAGCAATTAAAGTGATATTTGACTCTCGGTCAGATTTAGGAAATGCAAATAAAGAATTTAAATTTTTTTCTCATCAATTATACCCATTATATCACTCTGAAATATAACTCCACTTAACTCTTTTAATTTAGAATATTTATTTCTAAATCTGCAATACTTTCCATATCTATTGCACTCCAAGATCTTTGCTGTTCTCCAATTCTGGCCTCTCAGTGATCCCAAAATTAAATTTAATTGCTTTCAAGTCCATAAGTTCAAAAGTTCGGAAATTTAAGAGCAGAATTAGGCCATTCAGCCCACAGAGTCTACTCTGCCATTCAATCTTTCTATCGATCTATCTTTCCCTCTCAATACCATTTTCCTGCCTTTACCCGTAACCTTTGACACCCTTACTAATCAAGAACTTGTCAACATCTACAATCATTACATCAATCTATACACTAAGAGAATAATACTGATTAAAAAATATCACAAGAATCGGCTAGAGAGGAAAAGAAAATTCAGATATCATGGAAAAGAAATACAAATCCTGTGAAATCTTGGAGTGGAGGACAGGAGATAACTAGCTGGGACAGATGACTGGCAGGAGAGAAAAAGTCTTAGGAGGCAAGTGAAAGGCTTGTATATGACACAAGATGCAGAGATAGAATGCAATATAGGCTGCAGTCCAATTCACCTATACCCCATTGCAGAGATTGTCTATTGTCATTACAATGCTGAGAACTATATTCTGCACCCTGTACCTTCCCCTTTACTCTACTAATTTTACTTGAGTTTGGTTTGATTGTGTTTATGTATAGTATTATCTGATATGATTGGATAGCATGCAAAATAATGCTCTTCACTGCACCTCAGTACACGTGACAATAATAAATCTAAATCTAAACTGAAGACATAAATCATCTGCCCACTCGTGTTCTGATTGGAAAAATCCACTCGTGACTCCCTTCCCCATCCCTGGAAACACTAACATGCCCCGCTCACATTGGCCACACTGGTAGTAATGGAAAAAGCAGGAATTTTAAGTGAGGTACAAATTTCTTCGTCAGCATTATAGCCAGAGGAAATGTGGAGGAAGGAACTGCAGATGCTGGTTCAAACCAAAGATAGACACAAAAAGCTGGAGTAACTCAGCGGGACAGGCCGCATCTCTGGAGAGAAGGAATGGGTGGCGTTTCGGGTTGCGACCCTTCTTCAGAGGACGACAAAGAGGTAATGGCGAGCTTCACTGCAAAGCCCATACATACATAGGAGACAAAATGGGAGGAATTCAAAAGTGCACAATTGGCAGACCAAGCAGTCCAGGGCTCAGAGGTTGCAGGGCATGAGTCAATGCAATGTTAAAACTGCATTATAATTGGCCAATTAATGTCACAGTGGTATAGTCCTACTTCAATTATGAATACTAAGGACAATTTAGTCCTACAAGCACATGAGAGAACATTTGCAGGTTCAGTGAGCAAATGTGGCATTAGCATTAATGAATCTCATATGTACCCTTGAAACATGGTGAACAACCCCTAATTTAGTAGCTAAATGCAAGATTGAGTTGAGCAGGAGCCTAAAGGTGCACCACTACACACCATTTGCAACTCATAGGCTTTTGATGGCAACAACATGAACACATCTATATGTATTCTACATCCATTAAGCAGCAGTTATGAGGCAACAAAACGTGAGGGACCTCAAATCATCCACAACTGCTGGCATCAGGCCACTCTCCTCAGGGTATTCCTGCTCATTGTCTGCAGCAATAAAATATTTTTTTTTCATTGTGCCTTAGAGTGCAAATACCAGGATCTCATAAAGAACCTCTGAGAAAAATGTCCTTTCACAGCACATCTACTCAGAACATTTCATTCCTACACTAAAGGTCAGTGGGAACATTTTTAGTTGAATCAAAACCGATTGGGATGTGGACAGAAGCTTGATGAGCAAGAAACAGGATTAAAGGAAGAGTGGCAATGGTTTTCTTTTGCATCAGGATAGAGGTATATAATGATGTTTGCCAGGGATTTGTGCTAGATCTATTAATTTATTCAATACATATTAATAGCCTATAGACAGAAAAAAATAATTTCAACATTCAAAGGTTGCACAATGTGAAAATGTAATAAGGAGGGTGGGCAATAATCGCAGACAACAACTGGAAGATGTAGATTGATGAGATTGTTAGGCTCAAGGTGGATGGAAATTTACTATATGAGTGAAAAAATACACTTTGGAACTTCAAATTAAATATTAAGAACTTTACAAAGAGATCACAAGAATAAAGGCCCGAGGGTTAACAAACATAAACTTTTGAAGGTAGTAGTATGTAATCGAGGTGTTCACAACTACGTTACAGAGAGAATTGATTTTACTGAAGGATGACAGGCCATTGAATTAAGATCATGAATGTTAAGAAAAGCTGGTTTATTCAACAACGTATATTTGCTATCATCTAACGTATATTACCTTAAAAAAGCTGGGGAAGTATTGTCAAGGTTAAAATTTTGAGAACAATTTGAGACCAAGTTTAGTTTATTTTTATTTAGTTTAGTTTAGAGATACAGCGTGGAAACAGGCCCTTCGGCCCACTGGGTCCGCTCCGACCAGCAATCCTTGCACATTAACACTATCCTACACACACGAGGGCCAATTTTTAAATTTACCAAGCCAATTTACATACATACCTGTATGTCTTTGGAGTGTGGGTTGAAACCGAAGATCTTGGAGAAAACCCACACGGTCATGGGAAGAACGTACAAACTCCGCACAGACAACACCCATAGTCAGGATCGAACCCAGGTCTCCGGCACTGCAAGTGCTGTAAGGCAGCAACTCTACCGCTGTGCCACCATGCCGCCCTTAGTTTAGTTCAGAGATACAGCATGGAAACAGGCTCTCTGACCCATTGAGTTCACGTCAACTATTGATCTCCTGTTCAGACTAGTTCTATGTTATCACACTTTCTCATCCACTCCCTACACATTACGAGTATTCTTTTACAGAGGCCAATTAACCTGCAAACCCGCACGTCTTCAGAGGAGGCTGGATGCTGCATCAGGTACCAGGATGCTACATTTTGGCAGGACAAATCAAAATAGGACGTACATGGTAAATGGTAGGGAATTGAGGAATGCTGTGGAACAGAGGGATCTAGGAATAACTGTGCATAGTTCCCTGAAGGTGGAATCGCATGTAGATAGGGTGGTAAAGAAAGTTTTTGGTGTGCTGGCATTTATAAATCAGAGCATTGAATATAGGAGTAGGGAAGTAATGTTAAAATTGTACAAGACATTGGTAAGACCAACTCTGGAGTATGGTGTACAATTTTGGTCGCCTAATTATAGGATGGATGTCAACAAAATAGGGAGAGTACAGAGGAGATTTACTAGAATGTTGCCTGGGTTCCAGCAACTAAGTTACAGAGAAAGCTTGAACAAGTTAGGTATTTATTCTTTGGAGCACAGAAGGTTAAAGGGGGACTTAATTGAGGTCTTTAAAATGATGAAAGGGATAGACAGAGTTGACGTGGATAAGCTTTTCCCATTGAGGGTAGGAAAGATTCAAACAAGAGGGCATGACATGAGAATTAAGGGACAGAAGTTTAGGGGGAACATGAGGGGGAACTCTCAGAGAGTGGTGGCTGTGTGGAATGATCTTCCTGCATAAGTGGTGGAGGCAGGATCGATTTTAACATTTAAAAGTAAAGTGGATAGGTATATGGATGGGAAGGGAATGGAGGGGTATGGTCTGAGTGCAGGTAGATGGGACTAGGGGTAAATAAATGGTCGGCACGGACTGGAAGTGCCAAGAAGGCCTGTTTCCGGGCTGTAATTGTTATATGGTTATATGGTTATGGTCTTTGGGATGTAACCAAAGCACCCAAAGGAAACCCAGATGGTGTCACACAGACAGCACCTGACGTTAAGATCAATGCCGGGTCTCTGGCATTGTGAGGAATCAACTCTACCAGCTGCGCCACCACGGATTTTGAGACCGATGGAATAAGAGCATCAATGACATGCGAGCAAGTTCAACATAGTAGTTTCGGGAGAAGGGTCGCGACCCAAAACGTCACCCATTCCTCCTCTCCAGAGATGTTGCCTGCCCCGTTGAGTTACTCCAGCTTTGTGTCTATCTTCTATCTATCACTTGCTGGGCTTTGTCCTTCCACCACCTTTTCAATCAGTCTGAAGAAGGGTCCCAAGCTGTAACGTCATCTATACATTCCCTCCCATAGCTGCCGCCTCACCACTGAGTTATTCCAGCACTTTGTGTTTTGTTCAAGATTCGAGCATCTGCAGTTCTTTGTATCTCCATAATTAACCTAATGCTGAGATCAATAGTTATTTCATAAGAAGGACCCAGTTGAGATAAACAAACCCAGTAATGACAAAGGACTAGATATGAACATTTTCTTTACACTACTTTAATTGTTCATTAGTGTCTGCACTATTTTAAATACAATATTATACTATTAATAATTTATAATGTTTGCTATATGATTTATTTTTTCTAAAGCTAGGAGTAAAGTTTTAAAAATACACAAGGTACTGGAGTAACTCAGTGGGTTGGGCAGCTTCTCAGGAAAACACAGATAGGTGACATTTTAGGTCAGGACCCTTCTTCAAACTTGGTTAATTAGTCTTTATATAAAGAATCCCCTTTGGCTCCTTATCTGACACGCTTTTTATCTCTTTTTCATCTCTAGCCTTTGTCACCTGTATCTATCTATCACTTACCTGGTTTTGTCCTACATCCACCTCTTATCCAGCTTTCTCCCCGCTAGTTGAATAAGTCTGAAGAAAGGTCCCAACCCAAAATGTCACCTATCCATTCCCTCCACAGAGGAAATCATTGAGATACTCCAACGCTTTGTGTTTTATTCAAGATTCAAGCATCTGCAGTTACTTTCTTCAAGGGGTAAATTAACACTTATTCACCTCTCTGCCTTTTTCCACAGCAGTTGTGAAAATGTAAATAATGACCATCCATTCTTGGACACTAGGCACAGGCTCCATTTTCACCAACACTGTGTAGGTGAACAGCATTAGGAATATCAAGTAGGCAATCTGTAACAATGAAATGAAAAAAAATAATTTCCTCTGAAACATTAACAAAAATTTCACGCTAAAATATTTTTTGCTGCAATATTCAATTGTTTGCCTCCCTGACGAAAAAGAAAAATAAACATAAATTATTCTCAATGTTGTGATATCAGCCACAAATAATGTGCAGATGTATTTATCATATTCATATCTGTTTCATGTTTTCTGTGGCAATGAGAAAGTTCAGATTTTTTTTTAGATGAGAAACATTTCAAATGCAATGAACACAGCAGGTCACCATTTCCATTGTTATTGTGAGTGAGGAAATGTTTAAACCTCACCCATTCATGTCAATCAGCATTGCTGAATGTCTTAATTGCAAAGTAATTAGTAAAATACAACAAACCGTGTGGAACCAGAACTTGACTATTGGTGCATTGTAAAATTCATAGGCTTTTCTCGTACAAGGCAGACCCCTTTGTCTTGTACTAATGGTCTCATCTCGACTTTCGTTGGATTGTTCTGTTCCTTTTTCTGGGTCATAATCCATCTTTTTTTAAGAAAAAATAAAAATCACTCTTAAAAAGAGCCTGTTGTTGACTATTAAATAGATATTAAAGATATCGGACTGATACACCTCAAAGTGTAAACAAGGAACTACAAATATTGGTTAACAAAAAAAGATACAAAATGCTGGAGTAACTAAGCAGATTTCAGGGATGCTGCCTGACACGCTGTGTTACTCTAGCACTTTATTTATTGTTATGTAAACTAGATACTTGCTTCGATGGTTGTTAAACCTACTTTTAGTACACCTAATTAGGTCCCCTGTGTTTAAAAAACAGTGAAACAATCCTAATGCAAATCTCTTAGGATGTAAATATTCAGTCTGAGTTGTTCAGTAACACTGGTGGTTTGAGAAAGTATTTAAGAAAACTTTTGTTAATGTTAAGATTATTTCTCAATATTTATTCAATTCTGGAAACCTGACAAAATTTGACTCGTGTAGCTGAAAACAGGTTTATCTGTGAGTAAACAGATGTATTTGATAATGTCTATAAATTTGACATAGATGGAAACATCAGTTGGATACAATTATTAGTTAGAGTAGTGAAAAGATCCAGAGAACAAATTGATTTTAAAGCTTTTAAAAGACGTTAGGTAACACTGAAAAGTAATAACTTAAAAAATGCATTTTTTGGTGGCTTGCTAAAAGCATATTTATCAGGAAATCACCAAGATGACTATTTTAATTAGATGCATGACCAATTTTGGGGTAAGAATGGACTCCAACATAACATTTTTCAACCAATACGAAATGGCTGCACTGGATGTGTATGGAGCTTGAAATTATACAATATTTTGCAATGGTTTGTTAATAATGGTTAAAATGAGTAGCAAAGTTTGATACAACACAACAGAAATTCAAAGCCAAGGTGAAGATAACCCATTAACTTACAGGAGGCTGTACATCTTTGGCAGAATTGGAGTTATGAAAACTGTACTGCCGAGCGAACTGGTGCGATTCCTGAGACTGGGGGATGTGGGACATTTCAGCCCTGCTCTTAAACTCCAACATCAGAATGCTAGGAGGCAGAAGAATGCTCAGAATGACCTGGCAATGAAATAAGTCACATTAGAAGCATGAAACTACAAAATAACCCCTGCATGGTTTGCCATCAAACCATAGTTACTGGAATGTACTCTTTATTTGATAAATCGGTAATGTCAGCTTTGTTGGAGTGCAGCAAACCTTTGTGAAAGCACACACATCATCAATATTACAGATAAAAATAACACATTTTGCATGTTGGGGATATTTACATTCATTCGTTCATTTTTTTTATCATTAGTGTATAGTAAATGTTAATAGTTTACTGATTCAACAAACTGAAGCAACATAGGTAGAGGCCATTTAACCTATCTTATTGAGTATTAAATCTCATTACTATTTCAATATTAACATTTAAAACAATATCACACATAGTCATAGTCATAGAGTCATAGACATAGAGTGATACAGTGTGGCAACTTACCCACATCGGCTAACAATGTCCCAGCTACACTAGTCCCACCTGCCTGCGCTAGGTCCATAACCCTCCAAACCTGTCCTATCCATGTACCTGTCTAATTGTTTCTTAAACGATGGGATAGTCCCAACCTCAACTACCTCCTGTGACAGCTTGTTCCATACATCCACCACCCTATAAAAAGTTACATTAAAAAGTCTATAAAAAGTTATCTCCTTGAACACAATAGTGGTTCAGATCACAAACCACAATATTTTAATTAACATAAAGCATATACGCTTACATAAACTATGGACCATCATAAAAACATCTGCCAGGAGAATCACAATGTAACCAAAAATCTATGTGAGTTTATCATTCTAAAGTGCATCAGTGGAATCACTCAGCTATTATGTGACTCTAACTGCAATGGACTAATTTGCATTCTGACATGTACGAGGCAAATAAATGTTATTTGTCTTTAATTTAGCAGCACACAATCATCGAATCACAGAAAAACACATGACAAAAGGCGACCATTCAGCTCATTATGAAATCACTGGATAAAAGATTAACTACCCAGAAAAATTCTGCTTTCCAACACAATGTCGGTGGCCTCGAAGGCTATGATTCTTCAAGTGTTTTTAAATGTGAAGAGTTTCTGCCTCCACCATTCTTTCAGGCAGTGAGAAGGTATTTCTTCTTCTTTAATCCTACTTCATCCATATTTACACCCATGCCACTTTTTTCCTAAAACCCCTCAGCTAAGGGAAACAGTAATTCCCATTTACTCTGTCCAAGCCCCCTCCATTAAGTCGAGTTTGTTGGCACAAACACAAGTACAGTGAGGTACTGATACAAGGAAAATCCTGCATGGAGGAGCAACATACGCACATAGACTCAAACAACACACAAAAACATACATTATATATAAATTATACATGTTACACATAAATTCTACCAAACAACGAAAATAAAAAGACGCAAAAAAAAAAGACATTAATACAAAAAATACAATTGGTAAACATCCATAATAGTGCAAGAGGTCTCTGCAGTGTTCCTTTGCTGAGGTAGAATTAGGCTTGTGTAGGTCGGTTGCAGGAAAGTAGCTGTTCCTGAACCTGGTGGTGTGGAACTTCAACCTGCCGTATCTCATGCCCAATGGTAGCAATGGGAAAAGGCTGGAGATTGCATGGTGGATAGTGCTTTCTTGAGGGAACACTTCATATAGATGGCTTTGATGGTGGGCAGGACTATGCCTGTGATTGATTGGGCTAAGCCCACTACCCTCTGCAGCCTGTTGCATTCCAGTGCATTGAAATAGCCGCACAAATGCATTTGTAGAAGTTTGTTAGAGTATTCATTGACATGCTGTATCTCTTTAAACTTTTAAAATAAATATAGAGGTACTTGTGCCCCTCAACCTCCTCAGTTCCAAAGAAATTAACCGTGCCCTTTCAAATCTTTCCTCATAGCGACAAATTTTCAGTCCTGGCAACATTTGTAAATCTCTTCTGCACCCTCTCTAGTCTTATTGGATTTGACTTTGTTTTTGGTTTGGTTTCGACCTTTTAATCATTTTAAACTCTTGAATGCTCAAACTCTTGAATCACGGACAAAATCACATGATTCAACATTTGTTTAAAAACATTGGCCACCCCAGTATTAAACAGACAGGGTGGGGGAAATAACATGGCAGAATAATTTAGAGCATCAGTAATTATTAAGTTCCAAGGTATGGGACCTCTGATTTGGAACAATGCGAGAAAGCAAGGTACACAAAATTGCTTAAAACTTATCACGATAGTTATGCATAAATATTTAAGTAAACTCAGCAAAATGGAAGACATCCAAATAGTAAAAGACATTTGGATAGGTACATGGATAAGAAAAGTTTAGAGGGATATGGGCCAAATGCAGGCTGGCAAGACTAGAGTAGATGGGGCATCTTGATCAACATGGTAAGTTGGGCCAAAGGCCCTCTTTCCATGCTGTGTGACTCTTTGATAATATAAGAAAATTAAAGGTGAAATACTGAGGAAGAAGCTGCTACAGACATTCTTCACAAGTAAATACTGTGTAAAATTCCCAATGTTTTATCAGACTAAATTAGCATTATCCTGGATGAAAAAAATGTTTCTACACAAGGTAAAATATGGAGTGTAACTCAAGCACATTTAGAAAGGTAATAAGTTCGTGAAGATTATATGACAGTCTCTTGGAGTCTTTAGACTTTAGACAGTGCAAAAACAGGTCCTTCAGCCCATGCAGTGAGCAGCGAACATCGATCAACCATACACTAACCTACACACATTAGGGACAATTTATACAACTTACCAAAACCAATTAACCTACAAACCTGTACGTCTTTGGAGTGTGGGAAGAAATCAGAGCAGTCAGAGAAAACCCACATGTTCACAAGGAAAACGTACAAACTCGGTTCAGACAGCACCTGTAGTCAGGATTAAACCTGGGTCTCTGGAGCTGTAAGGTAACAATTCTGCCATTGTGCCAGTGCACCACCGAAAAGTCCTCTGGGTTAATATCAAAATTAGGCTATTTTAACATCATGGTGGACTTCTTCGAGTCCACAAGGCATAAGACTAGGCATAAAGAGCAACCTTTACCTTAAACCATGAGTTCTTCCTCATGTTCAGGCGTCCCATCCAGATGTCAGTTAGGAGCATTTGAGTGCATGTGTGGGAAACAAAGGGCCGAAGGCCTGACGACACGGCCAGCTTCAGACAAGTGGAGTTGCTCCAGTTCTTCAGCTCGTAGGTCAGCAACTTCATGGCCATCCGCTCATTCTGTTTAAATGCATGGTCTAAAACATCCACAGCAAGTTGGCCGAATTCCCTAACAGGTAATGACATTCACACATGAAAGTAAATAATGTAATTTCATTGCAGCAATTAAAATATTTGCGTCTCTGAAAAGCAATGCAGTCTTTTGAAAAAAATTAGCATAAAACATTTCTTGCATTTTTTGCAATATTGCCGTGAATGTTATTTGAAAATAAGCAGTGTGCAAGACATCATAAGATGGACAAGGATTCTCTGAATGCTTTGCAGTGTTGTTGATGTTTAATATGGTGGCACAGTAGCACAGCGGTAGAGTTGCTGTCTTACAGCGCCAGAGGCCCTGGTTCAATCGTGACCACGGGTGCTGTCTGTACAGAGCTTGCACGTTCTCCATATGACCACTTGGGTTTTCTCTGGGTGCTCCGATTTCCTCGTACATTCCAAAATCGTGCCGGTTTGTAGATTAAACGGCTTCGGTAAAATTGTAAATTGTCTCTAGTGTGTAGGATAGCGCTGGTGTACAGGGAGATCGCTGGTCAGTGCAAACTCGGTGGGCTGAAGGGCCTGTTTCTGAACTGAATCTCTAAAATTATGCTGGCGCACTTGCTGCCAAACTACCAGCAGATGCGAAAACCTGTCCAAGTCACCTGTCTCAAGATTTTAATCCTATTCTTACATTATAGGGTTTTCCTGTCAGCTGGAGCTCAACCTGGATCTGCAAGACAATGTAATTTGTACTTGTGTAGGATGGAATAGCATTTGCTGGTTTAAACTGAAGATAGACACAAAAAGCTGGAGTAACTCAGCATCTCTGGAGAGAAGGAATGGGTGATGTTTCGGGTCGAGACCCTTCTTTCTACTTAGATTCATAGAGTCATAGACTGATCCAGTGTGGAAACAGGCCCTTCAGCCCAAGTCGCCCACATCGACCAACAATGTCCAAGCTACACTAGTTCCACCTGCCTGCGCTTGGTCCATATCCCTTCAAACCTGTTCTATCCATGTACCTGTCTAACTGTTTCTTAAACAATGGGAGTCTTTAGAAATTTCAACTACCTCCTCTGGCAGCTTGTTCCATACACCCACCACCCGTTGTGTGAAAATGTTATCCCTCAGATTCCTATTAAATCTTTTCCCCTTCACTTTGAACCCATGTCCTCTGGTCCTCCATTCCCCTACTCTGGGCAAAAGACTCTGTGCATCTACCTGATCAATTCCTCCCATGATCTTATACACCTTTATATGATCTCCCCTCATCCTCCTGCGCTCCATGGAGTAGAGACCCAGCTACCCAACCTCCCCCTGTAACTCACACCCTCTATTCCTGACCACATCCTCGTAAATCTTTTCAGAACTCTTTCAAGCTTGACAATATCTTTCCTATAATATGGTGCCCAGAACTGAACACAATATTCTAAATGCGATCTCACCAACGTCTTACACAACTGCAACATGACCTCCCAACTTCTATACTCAATACTCTGGCTGATGAAGGCCAAAGTGCCAAATCCTTTTAGACCATCTTATCTACCTGCGACTCGGCCTTCAAGGAACCATGCACCTGTACTCCTAGATCCCTCTGCTCTACAACACTACCCAGAGGCCTAGCATTTACTGTGTAGGTCCTGCCCTTGTTCGACGTCCCGAAATGCAACACCTCACACTTCTCTGTATTAAATTCCATCAACCATTCCTTCGCCCAAGATGGTCGCCCACAACCATCTTCACTATCTGCAAAACCACTAACTTTTGTATCATCAGCAAACTTGCTAATCTTGCCCCGTATGTTCTCATCCAAATCATTGATGTAGATGACAAACAGTAATGGGCCCAGCACCCTACCCTGAGGCACACCACTAGTCACATGCATCCAGTCTGAGAAGCAACCTTCCACCATTATCCTCTGCTTCCATCCATGGAGCCTCCTGGCTCCCAAACAGGAGTGACTGAAGGGCAAGCCTTCTCCAGCTCTGAATTAACCCAAGGGACCCTAGGGGTTCAGAACTGAATGGCAATCACTTTGAATGCAAATGAGGAAACAGACTAGGAAACAACAACACAAAAACAGCAAGCAAACTATCGTGATCCAGGAGTGTGGCCTTTGCATTCTAATTCTAAGCATTGATTTTTAAAAAAGGGCAAGAAACTGGTAATGTTACTTTCTGAAGATAGACACAGGATGCTGCAGTAATTCAACAGGTCATGCAGAATCACCAGAGAAAATGGATAGGTGATGTTTTAGGTTGGGACTTCAGCTAATCTCCATCCCTCAAAGCTGAAGAACGGTCCCTACCCGAATCATCACCTATCCATTTTCTCCAGAGATGCTTCCTGATCCTCGAGTTACTCAAGCATTTTGTGCTTTTCTTTGATATAAACCTGCATCTGCAGTTCATTTTTATTAGTTCAGTTTAGTTTATTTCCACATGGAAAAGATGGGATTGAACCGGGGACTCTGGAGCTGTGAGGCAGCAGCTCCTCCAGCTGTGCCACTGCAGTAACACCAGAAATATTAGGTCAAGGTATTAGTGCCCTTCATCTCCTGTAGAGAAGACCAAAGATTATGTGTTCATGTTGAGCTCAAGAGCATTTTAGTGGGACTGCAGGAGCAGAGGTGCCATCATTGAGTTAACCATATAATATAACCATATAACAATTACAGCACGGAAACAGGCCATCTCGGCCCTTCAAGTCCGTGCCGAACAACTTTTTTCCCTTAGTCCCACCTGCCTGCACTCATACCATAACCCTCCATACCCTTCTCATCCATATGCCTATCCAATTTATTTTTAAATGATACCAACGAACCTGCCGCCACCACTTCCACTGGAAGCTCATTCCACACCGCTACCACTCTCTGAGTAAAGAAGTTCCCCGTCATGTTACCCCTAAACCTCTGTCCCTTCATTCTAAAGTCATGTCCTCTTGTTTGAATCTTCCCTATTCTCAAAGGGAAAAGCTTGTCCACATCAACTCTGTCTATCCCTCTCATCATTTTAAAGACCTCTATCAAGTCCCCCCTTAACCTTCTGCGCTCCAGAGAATAAAGACCTAACTTATTCAACCTATCTCTGTAACTTAGCTGTTGAAACCCAGGCAACATTCTAGTAAATCGCCTCTGTACCCTCTCTATTTTGTTGACATCCTTCCTATAATTGGGCGACCAAAATTGTACACCATACTCCAGATTTGGTCTCACCAATGCCTTGTACAATTTTAACATTACATCCCAGCTTCTATACTCAATGCTCTGATTTATAAAGGCTAGCATACCAAAAGCTTTCTTTACCACCCTATCTATATGAGATTCCACCTTCAAGGAACTATGCACGGTTATTCCCAGATCCCTCTGTTCAACTGTATTCTTCAATTCCCTACCGTTTACAATGTACGTCCTATTTTGATTTGTCCTGCCAAGGTGTAGCACCTCACATTTATCAGCATTAAACTCCATCTGCCATCTTTCAGCCCATTTTTCCAACTGGCCTAAATCATTCTGTAGACTTTGGAAATCCTCTTCATTATCCACAACACCCCCTATCTTGGTATCATCTGCATACTTACTAATCCAATTTACCACCCCTTCATCCAGATCATTGATGTACATGACAAACAACAAAGGACCCAACACAGATCCCTGAGGCACCCCACTAGTCACCTGCCTCCAACCCGACAAACAGCCATCCACCATTACCCTCTGGCTTCTCCCATTCAGCCACTGTTGAATCCATCTTGCTATTCCTGCATTTATACCCAACAGTTGAACCTTCTTAACCAACCTTCCATGAGGAACCTTGTCAAAGGCCTTACTGAAGTCCATATAGACAACATCCACTGCTTTACCCTCGTCAATTTCCCTAGTAACCTCTTCAAAACATTCAAGAAGATTAGTCAAACATGACCTTCCAGGCATACATCCATGTTGACTGTTCCTAATTAGACCCTCTTTATCCAGATACTTATATATATTATCTCTAAGTATCTTTTCCATTAATTTGCCCACCACTGAAGTCAAACTAACCGGTCTATAATTGCTAGGTTTACTTTTAGAACCCTTTTTAAACAATGGAACAACATGTGCAGTACGCCAATCCTCGGGGACTATTCCCATTTCTAATGACATTTTAAATATTTCTGTCATAGCCCCGGCTATTTCTACACTAACTTCCCTCAAGGTCCTAGGGAATATCCTGCCAGGACCTGGAGACTTATCCACTTTTATATTTTTCAAAAGTGTCAGTACTTCTTTTACTTTGAAACTCATAGCATCCATAGCTACTCTACTAGTTTCCCTTACCTCACATAATTCAATATCCTTCTCCTTGGTGAATACCGAAGAAAAGAAATTGTTCAATACTCACCCATCTCTCTTGGCTCTGCAGCTAGCTGTCCACTCGGTCTCTCCAATGGACCAATTTTATCCCTTGTTATCCTTTTGCTATTAATATAGCTGTAGAAACCCTTTGGATTTACTTTCACCTTACTTGCTAATGAGGCGTAATGTTAAAAATGCACCATTCAATTAAGAGTGGGTCAGTCTTTCCTAGTATTTGTTAAAATCTGTGTTTTTCAACTTTTAGACTTTTAGAGATACAGCACGAAAACATGCCCTTCGGCCCACTGGGTCCACGCCGACCAGCGATTACCCCATGCAATAGCACTGTCCTACTATACACTTGGGACAGTTTACAATTTTTAGCCAATTAACCTAGCAACCTGAATGTCTTTGAAGTGTTGGAAACTGGAGCACCGGGAGAAAACCCACATGGTCACTGGGAAAACGTACAAACTCCATACAGTCAGCACCCGTAGTCAGGATCGAACCCCGCTAAGTTACTCCAGCATTTTGTGTCTATCTTCGGTCTATCTGCAGTTCCTTCCTACACAAATAAAAGCCAAGTATTTTATTTATTTCAGATGGGACATAAACTAACTCTGCGAAAGCAAGAGACTGCAGATGCTGGAATCTGGACCAAAACAACCAAACTGCTGGAGGAACTCTGGGAGTAGAACAGCATCTGTTCAAGGGGCAATGAAACTATCAATGGTTCGGGTCAAGAAATTGCATTTGGATAATTTGTCCTGACACCGGGTCCTGACCCAAAACTTTGGCAATTCCTCTCCCCACAAATGTTGCTCGACTCCGTGAATTTCTCCAGCCGTTTGTTTTGTTTTTTTCTGTTAACCTAACTCAGATGCTGATATTTGGGGGGGAAAAAATTATGTTCCCAGCTGTTGCAAATTTAACAATCACAGAGGAACCCCAGTGAGCTCTTGCTCCATCACTGGGCATTAGATGGAGAACAACAGCCAAGCACAGAGGAGAAAAAGCTCATCGTGGAGCTCATCCAGTCTGTTTAAGATTTGCGCAATCGTGCAGGAACCTCAAATCTGTGAGCAATTATAAGGGCAACACATGGAACCTAGAACTTAGAAAAATTCAGCACAGGAGCAGGCACTTCATCCACCATGTCTGCTCCGAACATGATCCCAAGCTAAACTAACCTCCTCTGACTGCACATGTTCATGTTCCCCCATTCCCTGCATACCTATGTGTATATCTGAAAGCTTCTTAAACATCATTATTGTATCCACTACCACCCCCAACTGTGCGTTCCAGTCACCCACCACCTTTTGTGCAAAAAAACTTGCTTCGCACTTCTCCTTGAAACTTTGTCCATTTCACCATAAAGCTATGCCCTCTGTTCATTGATATTTCTACCATGGGAGACAGTGTGACAAAGTCCCATGTGCTTGATAGACTACCCTATCTGTGCATTTCATTTAATGTGTTTCTATTAGGTCTCCCTCAGCCTCCGACGAGAGATACCACTGGCATGATGCAAGTTCCTTCTGGATCGTCATCTTAATTCAAAGCCATTTCATTGCATTAGTTGAGTTGAGTTTAGTTCATTGTCACTTGTACTGAGTTACAGTGAAAAGCTTTACCTCGGTACACATGACAATAAACTAAACTCAACTCAACTAATGCAATGAAATTTGCTATGAATTAAGATGAAGGAGCGTGTGTTATCCCAGTGATATCACACGTCAGAAGCTGAGGGGAGACCTAACAGAAACATATAAAATTATTAGTGGCATAGATAACGTAGTCAATCATTAAAGCTGTTAAAGATGAAAGTAAAAGAGAATAATCTTACTTGGAATATTGCTTTAGCTGTTCTGAGGTATCCTCCATCATGGTACTCTGCTTAGCCTCATGAGCCATTGCTCTGTACAGTTTGCAGGCCACCAATGCCTTTGCCGTGGCTTCTTCACCGTGTTGCCAGAAGAACAAGGCCATCCGCTGCCGTTTCATCAGCACCGCCCACACCAGCAGGTCATTATAGGGGTAAATGAAGCCTGCAGAATCGTGATCCTCTGCAAATCTTAGATCATCCTTTTGCTTCTTTCTTGACTTACAAAGCGAAACAGATTTATCCTGTAAAAGTCAACATGGCAGCGACAATAAATAAAAATCAGCAAGTTCAGCTGTTTAAGAAAGAACTGCAGATGCTGGAAAAATTGAAGGTACACAGAAATGCTGGAGAAACTCAGCGGGTGAGTTCAGCTGTTGGTAAGGACACAGTTGAAGTACTGTGTAAATTGTGGATCCCTGTTAAGTTCTGGTTATCCTGAAGTTAAAAAAAAAAGTAATTAATCAGAGTTTCTGATCCCTTCCTGTTAAACTAAACTAATCAAAAGATGTGGCAGGATTTCTGTAGAGAACGCATTATTCCATTTGGAATGAAATCCATAGATGTGTTCAGGGTGTGTGTAGGAGGTGCGGGGCCCAATTGGGAACAATTTTGGTGAGCCCCAGGTTACCAGCCAAGGTCTGTAGAATAATAGAAATACAAATAAAATCTATTATAGACTATATCTCCATGGTCGAATGGAAAGTAATCAAAATGTGCGCTTAAAAAATGCCTGCGAGTTAATGGACCAAACAGATGTAGGCTACATTTTAATATAAAATAGCATACATGTAAGCCTTACAAGGAAGAAACAAAATGTGTAGAAATAGTTACAATAGCACTTGTTTTAGTGACTGTGAAATGAAAAAAAACTAATTTAATTAAGTAGATCCTGGCAAACCAATACCTATAGAGAGCGGGAAGGAGAAAAGGGAGGGAGGGAAGGAGAGAAGGGAGGGAGGGAAGAAGGGAAGGGAGGGAGGGAAGGGAAGACGAGAAGGGAGGGAGAGGGCCGGCGGCAGGAGAGGATGCCGGGGTCCGGGCGAACCCATGTGAGCTGAGGCCGAGGTTTGTAAAGGTTGCTACAAACCCCGGCCCGGCCTTCCCTGAATTTGTCACCACGTCTCCCCGGGGAGAGAGAGGGGTGGAGCTGGGGCTGGAGGGGCGGGAGCGCTGCCCTGGGACCATGAGGGACCTCCCTCTCTCCCCCCTCCCGTCTACCCCTTTCTTCCCCCTCCACCCCTCTACTCTCTCTCCACCCCTCTCTCCCCCTTCCACCCGGGGTAGATCTACCCGAGCCGACAATAGATTACTCCAAAGATCCTTTGGCTAGGTATGTTACAAAACTTACCTTAAGCAGCACTGCAGTTCTGCCGCTCCCCGTGTGCGCGACTTTGGCGCCTTTCAGAGGGGGGCGGGCTTAAAGTGCCGATTTTCTTCAGACTGGGCAAGTCGATCCATGTCAGGCGATTTTGTTGCAGAAGAAAAATCGCTCCAACATTTCATGAATGAAGGTATTTTTAAATTACACTAGATTATTTATTATCTAGAGTAATTTAAAAATCACCTTCAAAAGCCGTGAGAGCCGAAAACGGGAAAGATTTTGCGTAGGGGAGAAAAAAAGGTAAATACTTTATTTTTATATTAAAAGTTGGTTTTTATGGAGGCTTTAATAATATTTTCATGTTGCGAAATGGGGTCCAAAAAAAAATGTATGAACCAACAGTATTTTTTATACCGACTTCACAGCAAACCGCAACGTTCCAATCCACCGCATTCCACTAAAACCCACTCGCTAGTTGACTTAAATGGCCATTAATTTACAGGCAGCAAACACTAAATTCCTTCCATTTGGCCCAGAAATTCATGAAATGAGATTTAAAAATTATGGTATATTGTGGATTATTGTGTGAATGTTATTTGGACACTTAGGCAATTTAAAAAAAGTTTATCTTTTCTTAAGAAATGGATAGATGTTTAGATCTACTCATTGAATTTTGTAATTAGCTACAATTAGATAACTAACTAATTATATGCTTTAATTTCAGGTCATCCAAGTAAGATTGTTTCATATTTGTTTCAGAATGCTTCAATCTATAATAACTGGAAATTCCATTGAGTTCTCTTAATTTTTAACGAAGTTATGGGCTTTTAACGATTCTAGATCACAGCTTTTGAGTTAAGTCAATTGAAAGGCAATGGGGAACAAGATGCTAATTTCCGAATATGAAAATGGTTATAACTTTCTTAGTACTGAAGATATGAAAGTGAATTAGGTGTCAAATTAAACTTCTTTTTATGCTTTATCTGATGGGATAAATTGCAGACTTGATTTTTAAAATCTCAAAATTTTGTAACATTGCTACTTTGGCGAAGCTTTGGATTACTCTAGCGTAGGCGCGGGGCCCAATTGGGAGCAATCGGTCCAATCGGCTTAAGGCCGGCCCTGGATGTGTTCCTGTTGTTCAAGTGGCAAGTAGTAAAAAAAATTTCTCCCTATTTCCAACCTGCTTTTAAATTCAAGATCAGTGGCAATTAATAACAATGGTGATGAATAACAATGCAATCTCAGTTGTATGATTGCAGCACTGGTCAGCCGCTCGTTAAGTACATAAGTTCTCTATCCCTGCAACCTTTAACAAAATTTTCCAATTTTTCTCTGTGCAAATCCAAAGTCAGGACCCAGAAATGGCCCAGGATTGATTTCCCTTTCCAGTATTCCAATCACATACTTCACACAAGCATCCTAGTTATTGGGTTTCTCGAGGCAGTGCTTAAAACAATAATTAGGCACTGCTTCCCCTCAGCTGGCCCTTCATGTTCTGGGTGGACAGAGATTCAAATGCAATTAGACCCAGACAACTTTTTGTTGGTGTCTCTGCGCTTTAGACACGAGAGATACAGCATGGAAACAGGTCCTTCGGCCCATCGTGGCCACGCCGACCAGCGATCCCCTTACACTAGCATTATCCTACACACAAGGGACAATTTACAATTTTAGGGGAGTCAATTAGCCTACAAACCTGTATGTCTTTGGAGTGTGGGAGGAAATTTGGGCACCCAAGGAAAACCCAGGGAGAAGGTACATACTCCATACAGACAGCACCTGTAATCAGGATTGAACTCAGGTCTCTGGCGCAGTAAGGCAGCAACTTTACCGCTGCACCACCGTTCCACCCCAATTTATCACACCCGAATTCCAGCCCATTTCTTTGGAGGCCATGGTGAACTGCCATATGCAAGAAGTAGGTCACTGGCCCAATGAAAATTCATGCACTATCCATAGATTTAATATCCCAACAGGTTGAAACAGGTGGAAAGTTATAGGGCCAGCTTCAGTAAAACATGTTGCTGATGAGGAGCCTTGCCTGGCAAGAGCCTTGTCAAGCAAGCAGTGCAGAGGGGCTAATAACATTACATTCAGGATATTTATAGCTAGTTAACACTAGTCCAAGACATCACTTTACATGAATTCAAGGAAGTATAACAGAGAAAATGTTGATAGACTCAAAATGCTGGAGTATCTCAGTCGGACAGGCAGCATCTCTGGATAGAACAATTGGGTGACGTTTCGGGTCAAGACCCTTCTGCAGACTGAGCGTCAGGGGAGTGGGAGTTACAGAGGTGAGGAAGTGTAAGAGATCAAAATATTGATGGATCCACAATGATTTAACTATTGATACCTGTTTTAGTATTTCATAAAAGTATTATGAACACTAGTAGGGTTTGAACTGCATTCGACAAGCAACAACATTTTTAGATATCGTAACATTTTAGGGTGGCCTGATATTTTTAGATATCGTGACATTTCCCTGTGACCAAGTGGCTTTTCTCTGGGTGTTCCAGTTTAGAGGTTATTTGGCCTCTGTAATTTTCCCCTAGTGTGTAGAACTGGCATATGGGCGACTGCTGGTTGACGCGGACACGTAGGCCTATTTCCATATTGTATCTCTAAACTAAACTAAACTAAAACGTGTACTAAATTCACAGGAATGTCCAAATTGACAACGAGCATTTCCTTAAAGCAGAGCTTTGTTAAGTTTTACAAAGAACCAATGAAATCAGTCAAAATTGTCAAGGACACAAAAATCTCTTTACAGCTTTTGTTTATGTGGTAAAAAATGTCACCGAACATATTGTCGGAGCTAATAACTTTTTCAATTACCCATTATATGACCTACATGAAAGTTGAAACTTAAGACAATAAATAAATTAAAAGATAACCTGAATATTATGATCTGCTTATTTACTGTTGGAGAAGATTTGCATCTTCAACACAAACACACTCCATAACATTATTCGAAGTATAATTATAGAACGTTGTACCTTGCGTTTGTATGGTTGGGCTGTTCGAATGAACTGGGAGTGTAGCCTCTGCTCGCCACTGCCCATTCTGGAAGCTTGTTCTCTGTTCAGGTTCCAGCTTTGAGTGAAACTGGTTACACCAATCCGGCCAACTTGCTATGGAAAATATTAGTGTGTATTAGTAATGTTTCTGCAAATAAACTGACAATATTCATAGATTATATTACTTCCACTTGTAATTTAAGTAAGAAATATTAAAACCCTATCCATATATATGAATAATTTGTTAGTCCCATCTGCAGATTGATGAGAGAATAAACGGATATTCACAGTGATTTTCTCACAAAACTGATACCATTGCCAGTCAGGAGATTGAGTCTCCATAGTCAGTAGACAAAGGGGAAAATCCTGAAGTGGGCACTTAGATTCAATGTTGCGAGTTACAAACCAAGTTTGAATTTAAATTAAGGAGGTCAGTGAACTTGACTAATGGGCCTGTCCCACTTAGGTGACTTTTTATTTGAATAATTTTTTTATTAGCAATAAACAATTCTCAATGTTTAAAACTGAGTTATAAACATCAACTTAAATCAATATTTGTACTCTAATGATTATTATCTTATTTTTTTTTGAAAATAAAAGTGGGTAAAGAGAAATACCATTATTAATCAATATAATTATAATTCCTTAATAATTATTTGGTATAAAAGAAAAAGAAAAAATGAAGAAAAAGAAAAAAGACATATTATGTATATATATCAATTAAAAGCCACATAATATATTGTAAATGAAACAACTACAAATAATAATATCAGTAAAGACATGCATATATCCTGGTATACCAATACATTATTTTCATCAAATCCCGCAGGGTGCCAGTCGAGCCGTGATGCCAAGAACAGCTACTTCTCTAAATACTGTATATATGGAGACCATATCTGTTAAAAAGAATCATACTTGTCCAAAAGGACAAATCTGATTCTTTCCAACTGCAACGTCTCCAACATCTCTGATGCCCACATTTTAATTGTTGGGGATAATGTTCCCTTCCAAAATTTCAATATTATTGTTTTCCCTAATATCAAACAATAATCAAGGAAATTTCTTTGATCTAGTGTAAATATCAAATTAGCCTCTGGAATTCCCAGTATTATTAGCTTTGGGTCAGGTTCTAATTGAACTTTAAGAACTTCAGAAATAACTTTAAAAATTTCTGTCCAATAATAATTCAATTTAGGACATGTAACAAAACTGTGTGTTAAATTTGCTTCTAAATTCTTACATTTATCACAAATAGAGGAGAGATTAGGAAATATACTATTTAATTTGGTTTTCAAATAATGTAATCTGTATAATACTTTAAATTGTATTAATATATGTCTAGCATTTAACGAGCACCGGTGTATTCGTTGTAGACTTTCTTCCCAATTTTCTTTGGTTATAGGTGATCCAATTTCATTTTCCCATGCTTGACGATATGTTTCAGTTATTGGATTCTCCTTATCCATAATGATGTTATATATATAAGCTATTAATTTTTCTGTGGTTGGATGCCAGTTAAACGATTCATCTAATAATCCTGGTTCTTTATTTTTAAAATCCTGTGTATTAGATTTAATATAATCTCTAATTTGGAAATACCTAAACAAATGCTGTGAAGACAATCCGTAGATATCTTGTAACTCCTGAAATGAAAGAAATTTTCCATTTCTATAGAGGTGCTCTACCCTTGTAATTCCTAAATTATCCCAATGTCTGTACCCTCCATCCAATGTGGAGGGCTTAAATAATGGGTTATTCATAATTGGTAATCTAAATGAAAGATTGTCTAATTGTAAAGTCTTGACTATTTGTTTCCAAATACGTCTATTATTATAAATGATTGGATTGTCCCTATAAATTTTTTTTGAACTTCCTTTGGGGCAAAAATAATTGAATCTACGTTGAAAGGCAAACAATCTTCCTTTTCTATCTTTAGCCACGTTGGTTCCAGGTCCGTATTTACCCACCAAAAATTCATATTCTTAATCTGTACTGCCCAGAAATAGTATAGAAAATTTGGAAGTGCTAATCCTCCATTTATCTTTGACTTACATAAATGTTTTTTACTTATTCTATGATTTTTATAATCCCAGATAAAACTATTAACAATATTATCAATTTTTTTAAAAAAGGTTTTCGGAAGGAAAAAAGGGATAGCTTGAAACAGATATAATAATTGTGGTAGAAAAACCATCTTTATAGCATTTATTCTACCATTCAAAGATATAGGCAGTGTTTTCCAATATAAAATATTTTTTTTAAGTTTATCTAATAATTGAGGATAATTCGATCTAATTAATGAATTGTGAGATTTAGATACATTAATTCCTAAATATTTAATTTTGTCAGTAACTATTGATAATGGATATTGTTGTAATATGTTTAAATTTATATTAGTTATTGGCATAATATCACTTTTATTCCAATTAATCCTATATCCAGAAAATGTACTAAATTTATTTATAACATCAAACAACATTGGAATACTAATTTCAGGTTTTGTGATGTAAATCAAAACATCATCTGCATATAAGGATATTTTATTAGTTGTTGTATCAGTATTATAACCGTATATTTCAGGTTCTGATCTAATTCTTTCCGCCAAAGGCTCTATCGCCAAGGCAAATAATAAAGGCGATAACGGACATCCTTGTCTACATCCCCTAAAGAGTTTAAATTTAACTGATAGTATTTGATTAGTTAGAATTCTTGCAGTAGGATCCGAGTATAGGATTCTTACCCATTTACAAAATTGATCCCCCAATTGGAACTTTTCCATTATATTAAATAAATATAACCATTCCACCTGGTCAAATGCTTTTTCTGCGTCTAACGATATGACTGCTAATTCCGTATCTCGTATTCTTTTAGAATATATAATATTAAACAGGCGTCTTAGATTATGAGATGAATAGCGTTTTGGAATAAAACCTGTTTGATCATAATGTATTAATTTAGAAATCACCAAACTTAGTCTCCTAGATAAAACTTTAGCTAATATTTTTTGGTCTGTATTTAGAAGGGCAATCGCTCTATATGAACCAGGATCTTCCAGATCTTTATCTACCTTAGGTATGAGTGTAATTGTGGATTCATTTAAAGAATCTGGTAATTTTCCTTGTTCATATGCATGTCTATACACTGTATGTAGTCTTGGAGAGATCAGATCTTGAAATTTTTTATAAAATTCTGCACTCAGGCCGTCAGGCCCCGCAGCTTTTCCATTCTTTAATGAACCAATTGATTCTGCGATATCTTTCACTGATATTTCAGCATTTAACAAGTGTCTCCCTTCCTGATCTAAACTCTTAATTTGACATTCTTGTAGAAATGTTTCCATTCCATCTGTTTGTCCTGTTAATTTTGATGAGTAAAGATTTTGGTAATATTGTAAAAATCTATCATTAATATCTTTTGGTATGGTCAATATATTTCCTTGCATTGATCTGATTCCATGTATCGTTTTTTCATCGTCTAATTTTCTTAATTGTCGTGCTAGCAATTTATGCGGTTTATCACCAAATTCAAAAGGCATTTGTTTGGTTTGTTGAAAAAGTTTGATGACTTGATTAGAGTATATTTTATTTAGTCTATACTTTGCTATTGCAATTTTATTACTTAACTCCTTAGAAGGGTGTTTTATATTCTCATTGTCTAGTTGTTTTATCTCCATTTCTAACTTCTGTTCCCTCTTTCGGTTTTCTTTATTAAAATATGCTTGTGCCGATATTATTGCACCACGCATGAATGCCTTAAATGTATCCCAACGTAACAATGGTGAAATTTCAGGTGTGTCGTTTGTCTCAAAGAATAATTTAATCCGTTCTGTCACATGATTACAACAATCCTTGTCCTTCAGTATCTGAGGATTAAATCTCCAAGTCATAGTTTTATTAGATATATCTTTTAGTTTTATCTTAAATGTTAATGGTGCATGATCTGAAATAATAATATTGTGATATTTTGCATTGTACGTAAAGGGAAGCAGTTTTGAGTCTATTAAAAAGTAATCTATCCTCGAGTAGGTTCCGAATACGGGCGAGAAAAAAGAATATTCTCGTCCGGATGGGTTCTCTAATCTCCAAATATCCTTAACGTTAGTTGAATTAATGAAAGAATTTATAAGTTTACTTGAATTAGAAATAGCTTTCCTTTTTGTTGAGGATCTGTCTAAGTAGTTATCCAAAGTGCAATTTAAATCGCCCCCAATTATTAAATTATGTTGAGTGGATATAGGAATATTATTGAATATTTTCTTAAAAAATAATGGGTTATCGAAATTAGGAGCATATATATTCATAAGAATTACTTTTTTTGAGTATAATTCCCCTGTAATTATTACATATCTGCCCTCTTTATCTTCTATTATAGAACTTTGTTTAAAAGGTATACCTTTACGAATAATTATTGCAACTCCCCTAGATTTATGTATAAATGAAGAATGATATACCTTTGAAATCCATTTAGCTGTTAATCTATATTGATCATCTCTTTTGAGATGCGTCTCTTGGAGGAAAATAACGTCTGATTTCAATCTATTCAGCTGCGCTAACACCTTACCCCTTTTAATTGGTTCATTAATTCCCTTAACATTCCAACTACAGAAAGTGATTCCATCATCCCCAGTCTTCAAATTCATATCTTGCATTTTAGTATTAGGGTAGTTTTTTTTGGAGTAGCCCTCTCGGCCCCTCCAGCTCAACAAGGCACCCAAACGCCAACCCGACGAAAATTACCAATCTCAATAATCCATATCCATGTCTACCTAAAATAGTTATACGGTATTGTTCATAATAACATTCATATAATATATAACATAAATTCAAATACTTAATATATTAAAAAAAATAGAAAATGTAAGTGAAAAAAGAAAAAAGGGTGTTAAAAGGGTGCCCAAAGAAAAAAAAGACTACACTAATAGATTGTGTAGTGTGTGTTAGTGAACGCCACACTAACGTGGCGATTAATCTAATGACTTCCGTGTTTAAAAAAGATGTTAAATATTCCAGCTCCCAACTAGAATACTGTGTATATTGGGGTGGGGTACTAACTTTAAGGATTTAGTAATTATTTCTATTATTCATGAAACTATTTATTAATTACTATTCTATTGTAATTAGTATTATAATAAATAATACTATGTTAGGGGAATTATTGAAATTCTACAAATTGATACCAAACTACTACTACATTCCCATTATTTCCCCTCTTTCTCAATGAATAATTCATAACCGCAGGTTAATGATAAAAGTCCAAAATGTTCAGTCGTCGTCTTCTTCCTCCCGTGGTTCATCGTCTGCTTCCTCCTCTTCTGCCTTCTTCTGTATGCCTTGAGCGAACTTCAATGCATCAGTATGCTTAACGAAGCTTCCGGTGGCGCCATGTTTTAGGTGAGAACAGCGCCAGATCAGCTCCGTAAAAATCTGTAAAAAAAACGGGGCTAAAGGAGGGTGCTAACGCTACTTACCGCAGGAGATCGATTAAAAACGGCTCCGGTGCGATTGAAGGCTGCGTGACATCATCAGGCGCGCGACTTCGGTAAGAAATTTAAAATGCAGCCCTCCTCCCCTCCCCTGAAGAAAACGGGCCTAAGAAGAGAGGCTGGCACCACCAAAGCCTCGGGCTCGAGTCTGACTGCCTCCCAGGAAGAGATCTCACAGAGGAAAGTGGAAATGGAAGAGTTCAAAAATTCCTTGATAGGTGAGATGAAGAAACTGGTGAAAGAAATAAAAGATCTGAAGAAGGAATATAAAGATGAATTTAAAGACATGAAGAAAGAATATAAAGATGAAATAAAAAATCTAAAAGCGGAGATTCTGGTGTCTCAGGAGAGAATTAAAGTGGAATTAACAAAAGAAGTTACTGAGACGGTAAAGATTATGATGAGCGAATGGAAAAGTAAGACGGAGGCTGAATTTCAAAACCGATTCTCTGAGATAAATGACAAGGTTGCTGGGTTGGAACAAATGCTGAATGATAAGATAGATCCTATTGCCATTACAATTGACCAACACAATGAAGCACTTAAAGAACTGGCTGATTTTGCTGTAACAAGTGCCAAGGAAAGTGAGAAGTTACGTGCCGAGAATAAACGCCTCTCAGAACTACTTCGCAAAATAAATGAGAAATGTATTGATTTGGAGGGCCGACAAAGACGTAAGAATTTGCGAATTGTAGGATTGACCGAAGGTTGTGAAGGAAATCAAGACCCACGAAAATTTGTTGCAAAACTCCTAAAGGACATTCTGGAATTGGATGAAGAACCACTGTTGGGCCGTGCCCACAGGGCTTTAAGACGGGTCCCTGGGAGAGGTGCACCACCCAGACAAATGATTGTAAAGGTGGTGTATGATCACGTCTTTGAAGATATGATGAAGATAATAATGAGAAAGAGAAATTTGAAATACGAAGGAAATAACATTAGTATCTTCAGAGATTACCCAGCGGAAGTTGCTAAGAGAAGATCCTTATTCACTGAAACAAGAGGCATTCTACGGAATTTAAAGAATACAGTGGATCTTAGATATGGCTTGATGTACCCAGCAACACTGAGAGTGACCTATGACAACGAGGAACACCGCTTCGTTAGGTGACTTTTTAGGCGACTGCAGGAGACGATGCAATCACCACATGTTCGCTGGTAGTTGCCGGGTAGTCGCCTTCATGGTCGCGAGGAGTTCCTGCATTCTGGGAACTAGTCACAACCTCATTATGGTCACTGCAAATTTTTCAATATGTTGAAAAATTTGCGGCGACCAGAATGAAACTGCCATGGAGAGTAGCGAGAATTCTCCCCCCCTCTCCCCAACATTTTAAAGGACTTACCGTACACTGTGCTTTAGCCGTCTTAATTACAGTGCCAACCTTTTTCCTGGTCATCGTGGTGTGTGTCTGTATCACCTTGGCTTTACACCCAGTGAATTATTTAGACAGCGTTCCCCCGCTTGCCCTGTCCCCTGCCTGCATAACGGGCTGGAGTAGGAAGCGATGTGTTTGTGTTTGTGTGTGTGTGTGTGTGTTCCACTCTGACAGTTGCCGTTCCAGTTGCCGGTTTTTCAGGTGAGTGCTGGCAACTTGACAGTCACCAGCAGTCCGCTGAAATATCGCCAAAGTGGGACAGGCCCATTAACGTTTTTATGTGTATGTATGTATGTATGTGTATATATTAGTTTAGTTTATCTTCTTATGAACACGTGCACCGAGATACAGTGAAAAGCTTTTATTTGTGTGCTATCCAATCAAAGAAAAGACTACACATGATTACAATCAAGCCATATATATACACCTACAATTAACTTTTTTTGTGTTTATTACATTGTTTACTATATTTACATATTCAGTTTTGTTGCTGCAAGTAAGAATTTCATGACAATGACAAATGACAATAAAAACACTCTTGATTCTTGACCTCCCACAAGTTTTGCAAGGAGCGTTTTCAGACTCAGGATATCAATTCAAGAGGATGGTCTGACACACTAAGGCAGTAGCTTTTAAAAAGTTTGACAATTTTAAAAGACTTTTCAAATAATTTCAAGTCTTATTCATAAACTCACTCTTATGAATTGTTAATTTAGTTTGCTGTTAAATATTTGAGCATTTGGAAAAGTGCTATTAACAAGGTTTGAAAGTTTGAAAAAAGTTTCCAAATAGAGAATGCTCAGCAGGTCGGGCAACATCTGGTGATAGGTGTACAGAGTTTTTTTTTGTTGGAGACCGTTATCTTTCTTATAGAGAAAGTACAGAAATTGTACATTGTTAAATTGAAGAGAGAGGGGAAGGATGGAGAGAACATCAAATGGCGATGAAAAGAGACTGCATGATGCAAGTGGTGGGTACTAGGTGTGAGAGGATGATTACGCCTCACTAATCAAAACTGTAAGTAGAAGATGAATGAAAACATGAAGAAAGTGAGAGCGAAATAAAGTGGACGAAAACAGTGAATGGTAATTCAGTTTAGTTTATTGTCACATGTACCGAGGTACAGTGAAAAGCTTTTGTTGCATGCTAACCAGTCAGCAGAAAGACAACACATGATTACATCAATCCATTTGCAGTGTTGGATTTACATTAATAGGTATAAACTGAAGAATTAAAACCAAGATGCAGGAAATATTACATAAAACTGGCAATGCTGAAAATGCTCAACATATCAGGCATTATATGTGGTAGAGAAAACGAGAGTTAATACTGGTTATTTCCAATATAAACGGAAAAGATTTATTTTCTGAAGTTGTTGAATTCAGCTACGTTCCATTTGTGGAAGAAGAAATGCCATGTTTAGAGATGCAGCATGGAAACAGGCCCTTCAGCCAACAGAGACCGCACCAACAAGTGATTACCCGTACACTGGTTCTATTCTACACTCTAGGGACGATTAAAACATTTTTAAAAAACAATTAACCTACAAATATGCACATCTTTGGAATGTGGGAGGAGACCGGAGCACCCAGTGAAATCCCTCGCGTTCACGAGGTGAAAGCACGAACGCAGCACAGACAGCACCCATAGTCAGGATCGAACCTGAGGCTCTGGCTCTGTAAGGCCGCAACTTTACCGTTGCACCATTTTGCCACCCATGTCTTCAGCTTACATTGTGTTTCATTAGTGAGGTTAGTTTAGTTCAGTTCATTATTATTGTTGCATGTACCGAGGTACAGTGAAAAGCTTTTTTTATTGTGTGTTATCAAGTCAGTGAAAAGAATACCTCCATCCCGCCCACAGTTTACAGATAGAGGATAAATCACATTCTCAGGCAGCTGGAAGTTTTTAACACACATTTATGCTCTTGACAAACAGCACAGAATTACTCTGTTCTGGTGCACAGCTTGACTTCATCCATCACTGGCACTTTAACAAATGATGTTTTTGTTCCTTTCAGGCCTCAACAACTTCAACAACTCTTCCATGTCTCCCACTGTTTCTCCTTTACACTCTGCTTAACCATTTATCTTGCAAGCCACTTCCCCCTATATTGCATTCACTCACGCTTCTATTCTTCCCCTCTCCAATCCATTATAACCTTAGTAAATGTTAAATCAGGCTCGAGTGACTGCCAGCCTACTCCAGTAGACTGTGGTAACAGGGTCACTTCATTAGGTACTAAATAATCCAAGTAATTGTCTTTTAGAAAACAAAATAGAAAAGGTAGGTCAACCTATAAATAAATGCACCTTCAAAGGGTTCATAGCTTAGAAATTCAGATTTTACCTTCTCCCCAAAATCCACAAACCTGACTGTTCTGGCAGACCCATTGTTTCTGCCTGTTACATAGAAACATAGAAAATAGGTGCAGGAGTAGGCCATTCGGCCCTTCGAGCCTGCACCGCCATTCAATATGATCATGGCTGATCATCCAGCTCAGTATCCTGTACTTGCCTTTTCTCCATACCTCCTGATCCCATTAGCCACACGGGCCACATCTAACTCCCTCTTAAATATAGCCAACGAACTGGCCTCAACTACCTTCTGTGGCAGAGAATTCCACAGATTCACCACTCTCTGTGTGAAAAATGATTTTCTCACCTAAAATACTTCCCCCTTATCCTTAAACAGTGACCCCTTGTCCTGGACTTCCCCAACATCGGGAACAATCTTCTTGCATCAAGGGGAGAGAAGGGGAGGAGAAGTGGGGAGAAGGAGTGGAGACACTTTTAAGAAGCCAGACAACTTTTAATAAAGTTTAGCGGGCATTTAACATTACCGGTCGGTTTTCCTTGGTTCTGAAAACTCCAATGAGCCAATTAAAATGCTCAGTCAGCAAAGGAGATTGCCCACAACTACCTCGATTGCCTATAACTACATGGCGACCCCACTACCACTGCACTACGAGTTCAAAGGAACCATGCCGACCAATTATTACTCGCGGCCAAACTGAGTGTATCGCGGTGGGTTTTGGAGTGTAGATGGGTAATAGAAAGTGGGAACCAAGAGAGTTTGAGATGGATAGTGGGAAAATAGTGTGGAGGTTGAGGGAAAAGGCTAGAGAATGAGGAAAGGCACGTGGACATTTCAGGATTGGTAATAGGATTGGTTTTACCAGACAAAAATATCACATCTTGAGAATTTTCCACTGGCCTATATATCCAATTTTCCACACAGCAAATCTCTCTCCCTTTTGCACAACTGTCAGATCACATTGATTGTGGAGCTTGTCTTTTTGTATCAGCATCCAGGATTATATTCTGTTTAGTTTAGTTTGGTGCTGTTCAGTTTATTGTCACATGCACCGAGGTACAATGAAAAACTTCAGTTGCATGCTAACCAGTCAGCAGAAAATCTACTGTATACATGATCACATTGGGCCATCCACTGTGTACAGGTACTTGATAAAGAGAATAAGTAATTATATAGCCTTAGGTGGAATTTTAACATCACTCACTCCAATTGACAAATGCCTATTGATTTTTCAGAGTACAAGCCGCAGAGTACAAGCCTCAGATGAACAATGATGGACCTCTAGTCTGCTGTTCAGGGCAGATCTCTAGGAGGGGATGTTTGACTGACTATTTGTTCTGTCAGGGATAGAGGTAGCTTAAAACTGATGATTTAGGTTCATCCTATGCCCTGCTTGATTGTATTTGCAACTTCATTGTTCTTTACTGTTTGCAAATTTTGATTTTTGTCTTTTGACAAAACACAAGGCGAGCGGCACGGTGGCACAACGGTAGAGTTGCTGCCTTACAGCACCAGAAACTCGCGTTCAATCATGACTACAGGTGCCGTCTGTATGGAGTTATACGTTCTCCCCGTCACCTGTGTGTGTTTTTTTTTTACGGGATCTCCTGTTTCCTCCAACACTCCAAAGCCGTACAGGTCTGTAGATTAATTGGCTCGGTATAATTGTAAATTGTCCCTGGTGTATGTATGAAACTAGTGTTAGTGTGCAAAGATTGCTGATCTCTGGGCCGAAAGGCCCGCTTCTGCGCCTCATCTCCAAACTAAAATAAAATAAAATAAACAATCATGTCCGACCGAACATATTTCCACATACCTCGACTCCATCCTATCCCCGCTGGTTAAATTCCTCCATACCCATGTTCAAGACACCTCACACGCTCTTCATCTACTCCAGGACTTCCATTTTCTAGCCCCCATTCCCTCATCTTCACCATGGATGTTCAGTCACTCTACACCTCCATCCCCCACAAGGAGGGTCTCAAAGCCCTCCGTGTCTTCCTCAACCACAGAACCAACCAATCCCCGTCTACTGATACTCTCCTCCGTCTAGCGGAGCTGGTCCTTACCCTTAATAACTTTTTGTTTGACTCCTCCCATTTCATCCAAATACAGGGCGTAGCTATGGAGTCGTGCATGGGCCCTAGATATGCCTGCCTCTTTGTCGGGTACATCGAACAATATTTGTTCGAGGTGTATCAGGGCCCTATCCCCAAACTCTACTTCTGCTACCTCGACAACTGCATTGGTGCTACCTCCTGCACCCACACACAACTCACTGACTTCATCCATTTCACAACTAACTTCCATCTGGCACTCAAATACACCTGGACCATTTCTGACATTTTCCTACCATTTCTAGACCTCACTATCTCCATCACAGGTGATAGACTACTGACCGACATCCACTATAAACCCACTGACTCCCATGGCTATCTGGACTACACTTCCTCCCAACTTGCTTCCTGTAAGGACGACGTCCCCTACTCCCAATTCCTCCGTCTATGCCGCATCTGCACCGAGGATGAGGTGTTCCACACCAGGGCATCAGAGATGTCCTCATTCTTCAGGGAACAGGGGTTCCCCTCTTCTACAAAGGATGAGGCTCTCACCAGGGTCTCTTCTAAACCCCATAACTCTGCTCTCACTCCCCATCCTCCCACTCGTAACAAGGTCAGAGCCCCCTTGTCCTCACCTTCCACCCCAAGACCCGTCACATACAACAAATAATCTCCAACATTTTCGCCACCTCCAACTGGATCCCACCACTGGCCACAACTTCCCATCTCCTCTTCTGTCTGCTTTCCGCAGACACCACTCCCTCCGTAACTCCCTAGTCAATTTGTCCCTTCCCACCCAAACCACCCCCTCTCCTGGCACTTTCCCTTGCAACCGCAGGAAATGCTACACTTGCCGCTTTACCTCCCCCCTTGACTCCATTCAAGGACTCAAGCAGTCTTTCCAGGTGCAGCAGAGGTTCACGTGCACCTCCTCCAACTTCATCTATTGCATCCGCTGCTCTAGATGTCAGCTGCTCTACATCGGTGAGACCAAGCGTAGGCTTGACAATCACTTCACCCAACACCTCCGCTCGATTAGTCTTACCTACCTGATCTCCCGGTGGCTCAGCACTTCAATTCCCCCTACCATTCCAAATCCGACCTTTCTGTTCTGGGCCTCCTCCATGGCCAGAGTGAGGACCACTGTAAATAGGAGGAGCAGCACCTAAAATATTTCGCTTGGGCAATTTGCACCCCATTGACTTCTCCAATTTCAGGTAGTCCCTGCTTTCTCCTCCCCATCTCAGCTCTCCCTCAGCCCACTGTCTCCGCCTCTTCATTTCTTCTTCCTGCCCCCCCCCCCCACCCTCACATCAGTCTGAAGAAGGGTCTCGACCCGAAACATTGTCTATTTCCTTCGCTCCACAGATGTTGCTTCACCCACTGAGTTTCTCCAGTATTTTTCTCTACCATAGAAAATCAGAATGTAGAATCAGTATATGTAGAACAAATAACAATAGATAATAGAGTGTTTTATAGGTCAATTGACTGCAATCATAAGGTGGCACATTGCTAGAGACCCGGGTTCGATTCTGACTATGGGTAAAAAAAAATCAATAAATCCCCGGAACTTGATAACTTTCATCAGTGGGTTTTAAAGAGTTTGATGTGGCCATCTAGACCGGTACTAGAATTGCAAAGATATAGAATGCCAAGGACCAAATGTGATTTTACTTCGGAGTCACATGAGTCAAACGTTTGCAGGGTTGTGCAGAACAACTAAGGTGCAGCCACCGAACCTGTTGTTTGGGGAGGATCTGTCAAAACAGGTCAAAGAACTGGATGACGAGGCAAAGACATTCAGCCACATTACAGCACAACCGACCGGTAAAATTCTGTTTCGTCAATTACACCCCTATAAACGGTTCACTGAGGCTGGTTTGGGTCAAGGACCAAGCCGGGTTCTGCCATCTTTATGCAATTGGCATACCCCAACATTCACTCCCTCCAGAACTCGGAGGCTAAAGTATCCACCTGCAACTATGGAGGTACGTGCATCTGGTTCAGTTCAGGACATGTCATATATGGATCAGTCACGAGTTGGGGGTAGGTTGCAGTTGTTCTTTAATGAATGGTGCTCCTTAACATCAGACCCGTTTATACTGGACAGCATTCTGGGGTTTCGAATTGAGTTAATTTTTTAATTGCATCCAACATACACTGAGTCGAACATTGGTGTTTTCAAAACCAGAAACTTTACAGGTAAATGCTGAAATTGAAACGTTATTTACGAAAGGTGTAATTGAAAAGTCAGTTCATCAACCTCACCAGTTTGTGTCCAATATATTTCCTAGACAAAAGAAGGATGGTGGGTGTCGGGTCATTCTTGATCTAACTCGATTGAATTCCTATGTCCTGTATTAACATTTAAAAATGGAAACCTTTGTTACTGCCAAACAATTGGTTTCCAAAGAATGTGTTGTGGCAAGTATAGATCTGAAAGATGCATATTATTCAGTACCAATTCATTACGATTATCGGAGATATTTGAAATTTAGTTGGATGAGACAACTGTGGCAGTTTAAAGCATTACCTAATGGGTTAACCGCAGCTCGTAGATTATTTACAAAGTTGTTGAAACCAGTGTTGGGTTTACTCCATGCTCAGAATCATATTGTGATGGCTTATATGGATGCTGTTCTAATCATAGGCAAGACTCGGGAAGCAGCTGAATTGGTTGTTTCAGTTACTAAACATATGTTTGAAAGGTTGGGGTTTCTCATCCATCCAGCTAAATCCAAATTGATACCATCAAGGATCATTGATTATTTGGGGTTCACCATTGATTCACCTAACATGTTAGTAACTCTGCCAAGAGGCAAGAGATTAGAATTAATGGAAGCTTGTAGCAATCTTGTTGATGAGTAGCAATCCTCCATCTGACGAGTGGCTAGTGTAATTGGCAAATTAGTGGCTGCTTTCCCTGGAGTGCGATTTAGGCCTTTACATTATCAGAATTTGCAAGGAGCTAAGGAACAGGCACTCAAAACACATGCAGGTCATTTTGATAGACTCATGCAGTTGCCAGTTGAAGCTATTACTGAGTTACAGTGGTGGGGTGGAAGATTGCAACCTTCACGTGGTCCGCCCTGTTTCGACTAATGCAATCAACTCGACGTGCACAAATGGAAGATCAAATAGAACAAGTTGTCCAACAACTTTAGGCTGTGCACGCCACACGAAAGAAGAAGCGTTACAGTGGTGGATAACGAATGTTCCACGTTGCTCTAGTAAAATTCTGGTTAATCAACCTTCAGTTGTTTTACAAACTGAAGTGAGTGCTTTGGGATGGGGAGCCACTGATACCATTTCTAGCTGCGGCGGCAGATGGAATGTGCATGAGGCGTTAATTCTTCAGATGCACGGTATTAACTATTTAGAATTGTTAGGAGCATTCTATGGCTTAAAAGCGTATTGTTCAACTATGCATGATTTGCATGTTCTGCTCCAGATTAATAACACCACAGCAGTTGCATATGTTAATGACATGGGCGACATTAAGTCGCTATCATGTGATAAGCTGGTTAACCTTATTTGGCATTGGTGTATTGCAAGGAACATTTGGATTTCAGCAATCTACTTACCAGGTAGATATAACATGGTGGCTGACACCAAGTCATGAAAATTCAATGACCACAATGAATGTTGAATCCAAAAGTTTTAAAAATGTTGTCGCCAAGTATGGGTTGCCGGACATTGATTTGTTTGGATCCAGGCTACATCACCAGTTACCAAAGTACCATGGGAGCCGGATCCAGTGGCGGTAGATGCGTTTCGCTACATTGGGGTGGTATGTTCTTTTACGCTTTTCCCCCTTTCTGCCTCATCAGTCGATTTCTCATTAAGATTGAGCAGGACTCCGCTTCAGGCATTTTGGTAATCCCCGACTGGCCTACACAACCATGGTTCCCACTCGTTCTGAGACTGATCACACAGCCTTTTATGGTTATCCCCAAATGCAGCAACCTGTTGGTTCACCCTGTGACAGGAGAGAGTCATCCTTTACAAGATCGTATTAATCTATTGGTTTGCAGATTCTGATGAGACCGTTCCTGGGGCACGGACTATCAGATCGTACGGTGGATGTGATTACTGTGGCCTGGAGGGATAGTACTAAGAAACAATATGTATCTCATATCAAAAAATGGGAGATGTTCTGCTTGCAGTCAAATATATCTTATCACACTGCAAGCATACCTGATGTATTGGAGTTCCTTGCCACATTATATTTTGATGAGCGACTGAGTTATAGTGCCATCAATAGTGCCAGAAGTGCATTGTCCTCCTATTTATGGCAGGGGTGGGACAACATTCTGTTGGGTCTCATCCATTGGTGTCCCGATTCATGAAGGGTATTTTTAACTGTAATCCTCCTAGGCCTAGGTATACGGAAATCTGGGATGTGAGCATAGTTCTAACACAACTCGTCGATGGGCTCCAATTACATCTCTGTCTTTGCAAAAAGTCACCCTTAAAGTGGTCATGCTCATGGCGCTGATTTCAGCGCAACGTGTCCAGACACTGCTGGCCGGCCACGGAGCGTGGGGAGCTGTGGTGGCTCGCCGCTGCGGCCCGACTCCGGGACTTCAGCTCCAGCTCCAGACCGGTGGACTGTCGGGATATCGGGAGCTCGTGGGTCCGAGTGGGAGACCGCTCTCCAGAGCTCCCGCAACACAGCTTCTCCAGCCCGTGTCGTGGGGTTGGAGCGACCCGGAGCGGGGCCATACATCGCCCGGCGCGGCTTTTATGGCCGCGGGACATTCCAGCGCCCGCCGGGGGCTCCAACGTTGTGACTTTTGGGCCTAGAGCGGGGCCGTACATCGCCCGGCATGGCCTCAATGGCCATGGGACTTAACATCGCCCGCCTGGAGCTTCAACCTCGGGAGAGAAATGGTGCGGGGGAGAGAGAAGACTTTGCCTTCCATCACAGTGAGATTCACTGTGATGGATGTTTGTGTGAATTGAATTGTTTGTGTGTTTTTTTAATGAATTGTTCTGTTTGTATGGCTTGTAAAAATGGAGTTTCATTTGAGCCTCTCTGAGGTTCGAATGATAAGTAATAAAATCAAATCAAAGCCAGGGATGTCTGGGATGAAATTGAGTTTTAAGGCATATCCCATTGATCTGCAGCAAGGTGTAGTTACGTACTTACGACAGTATGTCGAGGTCACCAAGAGCCATAGAGGCTCGGAAATTATGATGCTCATCAGTCACAAAAAACTCATAAGAATGTGTCAGTACAGACCATTTCTAGGTGGCTGTAATAAGCTTTGGATTGTGCTGGAGTGGGCACTGATGTGCTTAAATCACACTCCACCAAGGCGGCATCAACATCCGCAGCGAGGGCACTGGACGTCCCTTTAGACCAAATTCTTGGGGCCGGAGGATGGTCCAGTGAAGGGACATTTCAACGGTTTTTAAATAAACCTGTCCTCACGTCGGATGTATTTGGGCATGCTATTTTGAGTTCTGTTTTGTAACTATCCCCTGGGAGAGAGGGGTCGTTATTGTTTCTTTTGTTTATTAAAACATTAACATGTATAATTTGAACTATGTTGAATACATTATTTGATTATCCCGTGTCAACTGAGGCAGTGTGTCGTATGGACCTGTATCTACGGCATGAATTCACAGAGCTTTGAAATCTTCACGGAATCACTCACGTGACTCCGAAGTAAAATAGTAAGATTAAACGAGAACTTAACAGTTTGAAATTTGATCTTTATTTTATGAGGAGTTACAATGAGCGATTACGTGCCCACCGCTCCCGGCCCTCATATCACAAAGGTCATCTGGTAGTTCTAGTCCTTGAGTCTTACTATGTTACTTCGACTGTTGTTATCTGTGATTTCACACCGCTGCTTTGAAGATTGACGCGCATGCGGACTGGCGGGGCTTCTTCACGTAATCGCTCATCGTAACTCCTCATAAAATAAAGATCAAACTTCAAACTGGTAATTTCACGTTTGATCTTACTATTAAATGTGGCTGACAAGAGAAGTTAGGGATAGAATAAAACTAAAAGAAAAGATGTATAACACAGCAAAGAGTAGCCGGAAGCCAGAGGATTTGGAAACTTTCAAACGACAACAGAAGGAAACAAAACGGGCAATACGGGCTGAAAAGATGAAGTACGATGAAGATGAAGTACGAGGGGAAGCTGGCCAGGAATATAAAGGACAGTAAAAGCTTTGTTAGATATGTTAAGGGAAAAAGAGCAGCAAAGTCAAATGTGGGTCCCTTGAAGGCAGACACGGGTCAAATTATTATGGGCAACAAAGAAATGGCAGAAGAGTTGAATAGGTACTTCGGATCTGTCTTCACTAAGGAAGACACAAACAATCTCCCAGATGTACTAGAGGACAGAGGATCTAGGGGGGTAGAGGAACTGAAAGAAATTTTCATTAGGCGAGAAATAGTATTGGGTAGGCTAATGGGACTGAAGGATGATAAATCCCCTGGGCCTGATGGTCTGCATCCCTGGGTCCTCAGGGAGGTGGCTCTAGAAATAGTGGACGCATTAGTGATCATTTTCCAATGTTCAATAGATTGAGGATCAGTTCCTGTGGATTGGAGGATAGCTAATGTTCAAGAAAAGAGCGAGAGAGAAAACGGGGAATTACAGACCAGTTAGCCTGACTTCGGTGGGGGGAAAGATGCTGGAGTCAATTATTAAAGGGGTAATAATGGGCATTTGGATAGCAGTAAAAGGATTAGTCCAAGTCAACATGGATTTATGAAAGGGAAATCATGCTTGACTAATCTTCTGGAATTTTTTGAGGATGTGACAAGTAAAATGGATGACAGGGTGCCAGTGGATGTAGTGTATCTAGACTTTCAGAAAGCCTTTGATAAGGTCCCGCACGGGAGACTCGTAACTAAAATTAGAGCACATGGTATTGGGGGTAGGGGGTTGACATGGATAGAAAATTGGTTGGCAGACCGGAAGCAAAGAGTAGGAGTGAACGGGTCCTTTTCAGAATGGCAGGCAGTGATGAGTGGAGTGCCGCAAGGCTCGGTGTTGGGGCCGCAACTGTTTACCATATATATTAATGATTTGGAAGAGGGAATTAGGAGCAACACTAGCAAGTTTGCGGATGACACAAAGCTGGGTGGCAGTGTAAACTGTGAAGAGGATGTTAGGAGGTTGCAGGGTGACCTGGACAGGTTGAGTGAGTGGGCAGATGCGTGGCAGATGCAGTATAATATAGATTTATGTGGGGTTATCCACTTTGGCGGCAAAAACAAGGGGGCAGATTATTATCTCAATGGGGTTAGGTTAGGTAAGGGGGACGTGCAGCGAAACCTGGGCGTCCTTGTACACCGGTCACTGAAAGTTGGCTGACAGGTACAGCAGGCAGTGAAGAAAGCTAATGGAATGTTGGCCTTCATAACAAGAGGATTTCAGTAGAGGAGTAAAGAGGTTCTTCTGCAGTTGTAATGGGCTCTGGTGAGACCACATCTGGAGTATTGTGTACAGTTTTGGTCCCTAATTTGAGGAAGGACATCCTTGTGATTGAGGCAGTGCAGCGTAGGTTCACGAGATTGATCCATGGGATGGTAGGATTGTCATATGAGGAAAGATTGAAAAGACTAGGCTTGTATTCACTAGAGTTTAGAAGGATGAGGGGGAATCTTATAGAAACATATAAAATTATAAAAGTACTGGACAAGCTAGATGCAGGAAAAATGTTCCCAATGTGGGGCGAGTCCAGAGCCAGGGGGCACAGTATTAGAATGAAGGAGAGGTCATTTAAGACTGAGGTGAGAAAAAACTTTTTCACCCAGAGAGTTGTAAATTTATGGAATTCCCTGCCACAGAGGGCAGTGGAGGCCAAGTCACTGGGTGGATTTAAGAGAGAGTTACAGTGGCTTGCAAAAGTTTTCATACCCCTTGAACATTTCCACATTTTGTCACGTTACAACCAAAAACGTAAATGTATTGTATTCGAATTTTATCTGATAGACCAACACAAAGTGGAGCATAATTGTGAAGGAAAATGATACATGGTTTTCAAATTTTTTTACAAATAAAAAACTGAAAAGTGTGGCATGCAAAAGAAAAGTGTGGCATGTAGAGTGCAAAAGAATTCAGCCCCCTTTACTCTGATACCCCTAAGTTAAATCCAGTGCAACCAATTGCCTTCAGAAGTCACCTAATTAGTAAATAGAGTCCACTTGTGTGTGATCTAATCTCAGTATAAATACAGCTGTTCTGTGAAGGCCTCAGAGGTTTGTTAGAGAACATTAGTGAACAAACAGCATCATGAAGCCCAAGGAACACACCAGACAGGTCAGGGATAAAGTTGTGGAGAAGTTTAAAGCAGGGTTAGGTTATAAAAAATATCCCAAGCTTTGAACATCTCACGGAGCACTGTTCAATCCATCATCCGAAAATGGAAAGAATATGGCACAACTGCAAACCTACCAAGACATGGCTGTCCCCCTAAACTGACTGGCCGGGCAAGGAGAGCCTTGATCAGAGAAGCAGCCAAGAGGCCAATGGTAACTGGAGGAGCTGCAGAGATCCACAGCTCAGGTGGGAGAATCTGTCCACAGGACAACTATTAGTTGTGCACTCCACAAATCAGGCCTTTATGGAAGAGTGGCAAGAAGAAAGCCATTGTTGAAACAAAGCCATAAGAAGTCCCGTTTGCAGTTTGCCACAAGCCATGTGGGGGACACAGCAAACATGTGGAGGAAGGTGCTCTGGTCTGATGAGACCAAAATTGAAGTTTTTGGCCTAAATACAAAACGCTATGTGTGGCGAAAAACTAACACTGCACATCACCCTGAACACACCATCCCCAAGGTGAAACATGGTGGTGGCAGCATCATGCTGTGGGGATGCTTTTCTTCAGCAGGGACAGGGAAGCTGGTCAGAGTTGATGGGAAGATGGATGGAGCCAATACAGGGCAATCTTGGAAGAAAACCTGTTAGAGTTTGCAAAAGACTTGAGACTGGGGCGGAGGTTCACCTTCCAGCAGGCCAACGACCCTAAACATACAGCCAGAGCTACAATGGAATGGTTTAGATCAAAACATATTCATGTGTTAGAATGGCCCAGTCAAAGTCCAGACCTAAATCCAATTGAGAATCTCTGGCAAGACTTGAAAATTGCTGTTCACAGACGCTCTCCATCCAAACTGACTGAGCTTGAGCTATTTTGCAAAGAAGAATGGGCAAACATTTCAGTCTCTAGATGTGCAAAGCTGGTAGAGACATACCCCAAAAGACTTGCAGCTGTAATTGGAGCAAAAGATGGTTCTACAATGTATTGACTCGGAGGGGCTTTTGCATGCCACACTTTTCAGTTTTTTATTTGTAATAACATTTGGAAACCATGTATCATTTTTCTTCCACTTCACAATTATGCACCACTTTGTGTTGGCCTAACACATAAAATCCCAATAAAATACATTTACGTTTGTGGTTGTAACGTGACAAAATGTGGAAAAGTTCAAGGGGTATGAAAACTTTTGCAAGCCACTGTAGATAGAACTCTAGAGGCTAGTAGAGTCAAGGGATATGGGGAGAAGGCAGGCACAGGTTATTGATAAGGGACGATCAGCCAGGATCACAATGAATGGCGGTGCTGGCTCGAAGGGCCGAATGGCCTCCTCCTGCACCTATTTTCTATGTTTCTATGTTTCTAAATGTGACTAGTTTGATAAGTATAAAGGTCCCCATGGAAATCATGAATCAAAGTGCCTTTTTCTAAGCTGTATCACTCCACAGCTAAACGACTATAATTAATAGTGTTAAAGAAAGAACTGCAGATGCTGGAAAATCGAGGGTACACAAAATGCTGGAGAATGCAGCATTTATGGAGCAAATGAGATAGGCAACGTTTCGGGCCAAAACCCTTCTTCATACTGATGGGGGGTGGGGGGAGGCGGGGGGAAGAAAGGAAAAAGGAGGAGGATGAGCCCGAGGGCTGAGGGAGAGGTAGGAAGAGGAGGAGACAGCAAGGGTTAACAGAATTGTGAGAATTCGATGTTCATGCCAAGAGGATGCAGATTCCCCAAGCGGAATATGAGGTGCTGTTCCTCCAATTTGTGGTGTTGCTCACTCTGGCCGTGGAGAAGGCCCAGGACAGAGAGGTCGGATATACGGAATGGGAGGGGAAGTTGAAGTGCTGTGCCACCGGGAGGTTGGGTTGGTTAATGCGGACCGAGCGTAGGTTTTCGGCAAAAACGATCGCCAAGCCTCCGCCTGGTCTCACCGATATAGATCAGCTGACATCTAGAGCAGCGGATGCAGTAGATGAGGTTGGAGGAGATGCAGGTGAACCTCTGTCGGACCTGGAATGACTCCTTGGGTCCTTGAATGGAGTGGAGGGGGGAGGCGGGGGGTAAAGCGACAAGTGTAGCATCTCTTGCGGTTGCAAGGGAAAGTGCCCGGGGAAGGGGTGGAGCGGGAGGGAAGGGATGAATTGACAAGGGAGTTGCGGAGGGAGCGGTCTTTGCGGAAGGCAGACAGGGGGGGAGATGGGAAGATGTGGCGAGTGGTGGGGGTCACGTTGAAGGTGGTGGAACTGGCGGAGGACTATGTGTTGTATGTGCCGGCTGGTGGGGTGAAAGGTGAGGACCAATGGGACTCTGCCCTTGTTGCGAGTGGGGGATGGGGAGAGAGGGCAGTGTTACGGGGTATGGAGGAGACCTTGGTGCAAGCCTCATCTATAGTGGGGGAGGGGAATCCCCGTTCCCTGAAGAATGAGGACATTTGTGATGCCCTGGTGTGGAACACCTCATCCTGGGAGCAGGTGCGGCGTAGACGGAGGAATTTGGAATAGGGGATGGAGTCCTTACAGGAAGCAGGGTGGGAGGAAGAGTAGTCCAGATAGCCATGGGAGTCAGTGGGTTTATAGTGGATGTCGGTCAGGAGTCTATCACCTGCGATGGAGATAGTGAGGTCAAGGAATGGTAGGGAAGTGTCGGAAATGGTCCAGGTGTATTTGAGGTCCGGATGGAAGTTGGTTAGTTGTGTGTGGGTGCAGGAGGTGACACCAAAGCAGTTGTCGATGTAGCGGAGGTCGAGGTCGGGGATGGGGCCCTGGTACGCCTTGAACAAGGATTGTTCGACGTACCCGACAAAGAGGCAGGCGTAGCTGGGGCCCATGCACGTGCCCATAGCTACGCCTTGTATTTGGAGGAAATGGGAGGAGTCAAACGAGAAGTTATTGAGGGTAAGGACCAACTCCGCTAAGCGGAGGAGAGTATCAGTGGACAGGTATAGGTTGCCCCTCCGGTCGAGGAAGAACCGGAGGGCTTTGAGACCATTCTGGTGGGGGATGGAGGTGTAGAGTGACTGGACGTCCATGGTGAAGATGAGAGGATGGGGGCCTAGAGAATGGAATGCGCGGAGACGACAGAGTATGTCTGAGGTGTCTTTCTATCATATTCAAAGTGGCAAGATGTGACATGAAAGCTACATGCATCAATGTTTGACCCTCAGCTACTTACAATCTATATCAATCTTAGTCAAATAGGTTGAATTTAATATATTAAAGTTTACTGATAATACAAAGCTAGGTGGATGAGTAGACTTATGAATGAAATAGGCCAGGGAGAGATATAGAGTTGATGAGGGATGGGTCAGATCATATGAAGATTAATAACATTAATGTAGGTAAAATATTCAAAGGGCTTCATCCAAAACATTATCAAAGTACTTGGGTGAAAAGGCTATTCCAATGGGAACTATTGATATTCTCTGGGAATTTAAAAAAATAGGAGGTGATCTCATTGAAACATGTAACATTCTATGAAAGAAATTCACAGGAACACTGAGAATGATTCTTGAAGCTTGAAAGTCAAGCTTCATAGCTGTTTGGTTACCTAGGGCTGAAATGACAAAATTGTCTTTACTCAGAGGATGTGAGTTTACAGAATTTTCTACTTCTCATGTTTGTGAAAGGTTAATAATTGAATATATGCAATTAAGAGAGTTCTGAATACTAATGGAATAAATTACTAGAAGAATTTGCAAACCTTCAACCACAATGTAGCTGACAATAGACAATAGGTGCAGGAGTAGACCATTCAGCCCCTCAAGCCAGCACTGCCATTCAATATGATCATGGCTGATCATCCACAATCAGTACCGGGGGCGCCGTCCTGTGTGGTATGGCTGCCCAGCCTGCAGCTGTCTGTGTTTCACTCTTTTTTTAATTTTTAGTGTGTTAAAGTATTTTGTTCTAGTCTATTCTTTTTTATGTGGGGGGTGGGGGGGGGGAGGGGGAAACTACTTTTCCTGGTCCCTACCTGGTCGGAGAGGCAGCTTTTCTCTGGGCTGCATCTTCGACCCGTCCGCGCGGCCTACCAGCGGGCCTGGAGCGGCGTTTTGTGAGGAGACCGCCCAGAACCTCGGCTTCGGCAGCGGCGCAGCGCTGGAGCCCATCGTGGGGCGGAGCGGGCGATGCCTTGCCTGGGTCGCCGCGCTGGAGCTCCAGTGAGCTGAAACCTCAGACAAAGAAAAAAATCGCGGAACCGCGGGTCTGTGGAGCGGCCAGCTGCGGGTGGCGTCGCTGACTTCAACATCGGGAGCCAGTGGGGGAGCTCCATTCAGCACGGCCTTGCTGGCTTCGGAAGCCGCGGACTCCGGTAAGGAAGCGGCCGTTCCAGGTGTCCCAAGCCGCTGAGAGGATTCTCCTGACGCCGGGGCACCACCACCAGGCGAGAACGGTCTGGAACATCAGGCCTGCGTGAAAGCGACTGCGGAGGCCTCAATATGCCCGATTATGGGTGGACAAGGGTTGGGGACTGGACATCGTGCCTTCCCTCATAATGGGAACCATTGTGGGGGGATGTTTTTTGTGTTTAAAATCTCTTTATTATTGTTATGTCTATTATTTTTTAATGTGCTGCATTGGCAAGAAACATTTCACTACACCAATTGGTGTACGTGACCAATAAATACCTTTGAACCTTTGAGTACCCCGTTTCTGCCTTTTGAAGCAAGTTCAAAGAATCTCATTGCCCTTTCCTAGGGCATCAAAACTCCTTTAATTTTATCACTAATTTATTAACAATCCTCCGGGATAGTAGAATTAAAACAGGTAATATTGTCAGATTTGTAATCTCTCATTGCTGAATCTTTGATTATGCATTCAAACCGAAATATGCAGTTCAAATGAGTAAATTAAAATACGCTGACACACCTATCACTTGCAGTGTGACAGAAAAGTCAACATGAACATTACCAACACTCAGGAAGTCATAGTTAGAAAAATGGTTTTGATTAAATGTCAAAAAATTTGATTGCAAAAATAGTTATTTAACTTTATAAACATTATATATATAGTTATTTTTCTTTCTCCTTTTCTAGAATGAACCAACCCATAGTTATTAAAATAAATTGTTTAACACAACAGTAATCAATTGATTTAATACTAACATTATTACAACAGAACATCCCCACAAAAGTGATGGATTAATTAACCTTTTTTGTACCTTGTGCTGTCTGTAAAGGCTGTTATAGAGGAGTCTGAAGGATTTCCGTGTATAGCTGCTTCTGTATGCCCCACCGACCAGATATTCCAACACCAAACCAATATCGATCAATGTAATCTTGTAACCAGGTGGTAGATTGCTCTGCAAACAAGAGCTGGTATTAAAATTCTCAATAAAATCTGCATAATTTAATTGATGCTGCAAATTTCTCTTCAATCATCTCATTGCCCGTACAGTAGAAGTGATCTACTTAACTTTAATGGCAGCTTAGCGGTGCAGCTGGTGGAGCTGCTGTCTCACAGTGCCAAAGACCAGAGTCCGATTTTGACCTTGGGTGATGTCTGTTTGCACGATCTCCCTGCGACCACGAGGGTTAACTCTGGGTGCTTCGGTTGCCACACACATTCCAAAAACATGCGGATATGTAGGTTAATTGGCCTCTGTAAATTGTCCCGAGTGAGTAGGGAGTGGATGTGAAAGTGGGATAGTATAGACCTAGTATAGACCTAGTGTGAACGGGTGACATATGGTCGGCCTGGATTCCGTGGGCCAAAGGGCATGTTTCAATGCTGTATCTTTCAATCAATCAATCAATCAACTCTCCAACCCCAGTGGAATGCCATGCTGGGGCTGAAAATGCTCAAGGGTGCAAGAAACCCCCAGCAGAAATTCAGCAGGGGTCCATTGGGATGGCCACAAAGTCTGCTGTGACCAGCAAGACATAATGTAACTTCTGGGATACGTCAGTGGACACTACGCTTCCACCTACTCCTGTCAGATGGGGAGTTGGGGCTCAAGCTAGAAACACCCTCAAGTGTCTTCGGCTCACTTGACTGACAGAAGGCCGATGCAGAAGGGTGGTGAATCTATGGAATTCCTTGCCACAGAAGGATGTGGAGACAAAGTCAGTATATATATATATAAGGCACAGATGGATAGATTATTGATTAGTATGGGAGTGAGAGGTTATGGGGAAAACACAGGAGTAGGCAGGAGATTGGGGTTAGGAGGGAGAGATAGATCAGCCATGATTGAATGGTGGAGTAGACTTGATGGGCTGAATGGCCTCATTCTGCTCATATCACTTATGATATCTCCAAAATTAAACTAAAGCTAAAACTAAGAATTATTAAGCCTAAATCTTTCATTAAGCCTAAATCTCTCTCCACACTCTAGGAGCAGGTGCTGATCAGAGGTGGATTTTGGAAGTGGAGTTGCAGGATGGTCAGACGTGTTTATATCACATGTTCTATATGGCCATCGTAGAGTTTTGATGTCGAGATCAGCCACCAAGCACGACATCTGGAGGCTGCAGCAGATCGTTCGATCAGCTGAGAAGATTGTTGGCTGCAACCTTCCCCCCATTGACGAACTGTACACTGCAAGGGCCAGGAAGCAAGTGGGTAAGATCATCTCTGATCCCTCTCACCCTGGCCACAAACTTTTTGAAGCACTTCCCTCTGGAAGGTGACTCTGGACTGTCAAAGCTGTCACAGCCAGACATTAAAATAGTTTATTTTCCATTAGCTCTACTCAATAACCCAAAATCTGTAGCCTCCTTTTGCTCTGGTATTTTATTTCATTCACATGATTAAACTATAATGTTTCATTCTTAATGTTTTAATGTTTTATATTTTATTCTTAATTGTTTTCTGTATGTTGTGATGTTGTGAGCGGAGCACCAAGGCAAATTCCTTGTACGTGTACATACTTGGCCAATAAACTTATTCATTCATTCATTCATTCATCATTCATTCATGTTCAGCACGAATTACTGAGCACAAATTTCTACTTAACTAATTTGCTTTAACCCAACTTTACCTGCTTCATGTCTCGAACCAAGTGATGCAACAAAAGATTAGTTGGCCCTTGTTTCTGTGGAGCAAATTAATAATATTAGTATATTTTCCATTAGAATGCAAATACAAATTAATTTCACATAATAACTATCATCTCAGTACAGATCAGTAATTAATGGAATGAATCAATGACCAAACAAAGATTCCTTGCTCACAGGCTCAAGATAGGATTACAATTACTTGCACTTGTGTGCAATTATCACAACAGTGTAAACATTGGCCATCAGCCAAACTGAGCAGATCAATTGACCAAATGAGTCTCCAGTCTCTCCACTATCAATGTAATGTGCTTACAGTATTTTCTGTAAGGAAACTGCATAGTAACTGCATAGTAAGTTACCAAAGGAATAAATGACATTGACTATCTTCAAACTGTCCTCAGTTTTCTTCATCTCCATTCCTTCTCTCCAGAGATGCTGAGTTACTCCAGCATTTTGTGTTTATCCTTGGTGTAAACCAGCATCTGCAGTTCCTTCCTGCACATAGCAAGTTACCCAGCTTATTTCAATTTGTCCTCCCGAATGGACATGGACAAGTTTTCTTTAGAGATACAGCATGGAAACAGGTTCCTTGGCCCACAAATCCACGTTGGCCATTCATTCACATTACTTCTATGTTATCCCACTTTTTCATCCACTCCCTACACATTAGGGATATTTTTATGTAGGCCAAATAACCTAGAAACCTGCACATCTTTTGGATGTGTGAGGAAACTGGAGCAACAGGAGGAAACCCACACAGTCACAGGGAAAACTTGCAAACTACACAAAGACAGCACCAAGGTCAGGATTCAACCTGGGTCTCTGGTGCAGTGAGGCAGCAGATCTACCGGGAACACCACAGTGCCAGGTATGGGCTGATCAACGTGCATTCTGCCTTGAGAAAATTGGGGTAATGTTCCTTACGGTCAGCTGCACATCATGGGAAGTAGCAAATTGGCAGCTTGATTTACACTCCAACCAATTTTCCTTTCTATTGAGAAGTGCCAAGTTGAATTTCACCCCATCATCACTGGGTTAAACGCACATAATTCTTTGTTTGACATAATCATTCATATGGCAATAGTAGCACCACAATGCAGTTTCAAAAGAAAGTACTTTATTATTTTGTCAGAGAAACTGTGATGGGCAGAGTGATTAATGGAACCTTGTCAATTGCACCCACACCACGGAATAACGCAGAAGAAATAAATGAACAAACTTCTCCTACTTCTCTAAAAAAATAATAAAAAATGATTGTTTTCCTTACACACAAGTCTTACCCAATCTATTGCATTATGAAGATATTTTTTAACGATTGAAGATGGCACTCACTTTGCATGCAATCTTCGCACAATGTTGTTTAGTTTTGTTTAGTTTAGAGATACAGCGCAGAAACAGGCCCTTTTGGCCCACCTGGTCTACACCGACCAGCGATCCCCACACATTAACACTATCCTACATACATTAGGGACAATTTTTACATTTACCAAGCCGATTTAACTATATACCTGTACGTCTTTGGAGTGTGGGAGGAAACCGAAGATCAGCAACTCTACCGCTGCGCCACCGTGACCGCCCAAGTAAAACACTCAAGTATTTTAATCTACCTTTTTTTTGGTCATTAAAGTAAATATACCACGCAACAAATTGCTGATGCTCACGGAGATCACGGTGATGGTGACTGTACCCAGTCTGGTAGCATATATTACCATACCAAGCAAATAGATTTAAATAGTTAAACATTAGAAAAGTATATTTAACAAAAAATGTTAAAATTTAAACATATAACTGATTATTTAAGTATTAATCTGCTTTTTTGTCCTTCCTTCCCAAGTGGATAGTTTCACATTTTCCCACATTGTCCTCCATCTTGCCCACTTCCAATCTATTAACACCCTTTGCAGGTACGTATTTCCCTTTTCACACCTTTTGTATCATCAGCAAATTTTGCTGCCAAATGGTTGGTTCCATCATCCAAGTCTTCAATACAAATGATGAAAAATTGAGGTCCAAGCACTGACCCCTGTGATACTCCACTACTAACTGATTACCAATCCAAAAATGACCCATTTATGTTTAATTTAATTTAGTTTAGTTTGTTGTCACGTGGACCGAGGTACAATAAAAAGCATTATTGTGTGCTACCCAGTCAGCGGAAAGACTGTGCATGATTACAATCGAACCATCTACAGTATACAGATATATGATAAAGGGAATGACATTTAGTACACGATAAAGTCCAGTAAAGTCAGATTAAAGATAGTCTGAGGTTCTCCAATGAGGGAGATGGTAGCCGAGGACCGCTCTCTAGTTGTTGATAGGATGGTTCAGTTCCCTGATAACAGCTGAAAAGAAATTGTCCCTGAATCCGGAGGTGTACATTCTGCACCTCATGCCTGATGGGAGAGGGAAGAAGAGGGAGTGGCCAGGGTGAGACTCATTCTTGATTATGCTAGTGGCCTTTCCAAGGGAGCGTGAAGCACAAATGGAGTAAATGGAAGAGAGGTTGGTTTGTGTGATGGTCTGGGCTGCATCTACAATCCTGATGGCTTCCTGTCAGTTAATCAATTCTTTACCCATGTCAACATATTGCTGCTAACCTTATGTTTTATTATCTGGTGAACTGAACTGTTATACTGAATGCCTTCTGGAATTCCAAATACACAATTTCTACCAATTCCACTTTATCCATCTTGTTTATTACATCTTCAAAGAACCCTTGAAAAAAAATTCAAACACAATTTCCTTTTTAAGTAATTATTTCAAGACATCTGCTGGGTCAGCCAGACATGTACAACAGCCATAAAATTCCACTGGGCTTTCCAGTGTGACTACCATCTAAAAAAGTCTGAACACGTGAAAGAAAGCCGTATGCATTTAAAGAATATATAAGAGGTTTGCAGACCATGTTGTAGAGTTCCTCGAGCCTGAAGATGGTGAGAAAGCGATGCATGCTCACTCCATTCTCAATCAGTAGTTTCACAAAGTCCACCCGATCCATTAACAAAGCATCAAGCATGGCCTGTTCTAATGAACCCACCTACATACAATCAATGCAAAATAACATTATCAGGGTTATATATCTCAATATAACTCCAAACCCAACAATTACACCTTTACGATTAAAACTCTAAATTGCTTTATTGGTGTAAGTCTGAGCTTTCATACAAATTCAGCGCGGACATAATAATATACAAGAATGATACGCTTTATAAACTTATGATTCATGTTGGCAGGAAAAGTGTAAAACGCCTGCATCAAGCCCACTTTCAGTTCAAATAACCAGTATATCTATGAATCCCTGAACCTAATCTCATTCAGAGTAATAAAGAAAGTATATGGTAGGTTTGATACAAAATGCTGGAGTAACTCAGCGGGTGAGGTAGCATCTCTGGAGAGAAAGAATGGGCGATTTTTTGGGTCGAGACCCTTCTTCAGACTGATGTTAGGGGATGGGGCGGGACAAAGATAGAATGTAGGCGGAGAAAGTAAGACTAGTGGGAGAACTGGGAAGGGAAAGCTTGCTGTTTTCTCCCTTTCTTAGTCGCCATCAGGATCTTCAACCTGGTATGTTAACTGGTTTCATGTTCATAAGTTAAAGGAGCAGAATTAAGCCATTCGGCACATCAAGTCTACTCCACAATTCAATCATGACTGATCTATATTTCCCTCTCAATCCCATTCTCCTTCCTTCCCCCAATAACCCCCAACACCCGTACTAATCAAGAATCTGTCAATCTCCAGCTAAATATCCATTGACATGGCCTCCACAAGCATCTGTGGGTTTATCTTCCCACAGATGCTGCTAATCTGGCTCATTCCTTTCCCTGCATCTATTCTTATTTCAATGGAATACACACCATTTGGAGTTGGCCTTTCTCCAGTCATCCTTTCCATAAAAGGGAAGATCCGGTTGCCAAACATTTTAATTCCCCTTTCCATTCGCATACTGACCTTTCTGTCCTGGGCCTCCTCCATTGTCAGAGTGAGGCCAAACTCTAATTGGAGGAACAATGCCTCATATTTCGCTTGGGCAGCTACAACCCTCGGGTATATTGGTTTCTCTAACTGCAATTAACCCTTATATCCTTTCTCTCTCAGTCCCTCCCCACCCTAGTCGTAGTACTAGTTCTTTTGTTGTCCTTTTGAGTTTCCCTGTCAGTATAACTCGTTATCACCTAGCCCACAGCCAACAATGGACCATTGTGGGCTCCACCTTTCCTTGATTATCGTTACTTTTTGCATGTCTTTAATTCATTTGTTTTACATCTCTCTAAATCACCATCTATATCTCTCGTTTCTCTTTCCCCTGACTCTCAGTCTGAAGAAAGGTCCGAATCTGAAACATCACCTATTCCTCCTCTCCAGAGATGCTGCCTGACTCGCTGAGTTACCCCAGTCTTTTGTGTCTATCTTCGGTTTAAACCAGCATCTGCTGTTCCTTCCTAAACAAAAGGAAACACCATGCAGTTGGAAATTCCAAAGAAGTAGAAGTGATCTACAAAATATCACTCGTGTATTTTCTCACCATAAGTAAACATGTGAAAAATGAAATGTTACATGAAAAACAAAGGCTGTTGTGGAAACGTAACATGCCACAAATAGCTCTTTCAGTCCAGTAGGAGATAATGACGAGGGTGAAAATTTAGAAATCCAGTCACAATGCTTCAGAGATCCCTATAACTTTGTAAAACCTTAATCTCCTTAGTGCAAATTGTCATGAAAGTAACTTTAGTCAGTTTGGAAAGCAAGGGTTTCTCCAGAGGGAAATGGAGGAGACAAAACAATTTACAGATCTTGGCTGAAATTTCTAAATCATATTACAAAAATCCCTTTGAGGGGTTGATCACATCAGAACTAAAATTAACAAGTTTTAAAACTGATTTTAACTTTCTTGATAAAATAATAAAATTGATAAAAAACAGGTTGTATCTGCAGTGTGTGTTAACAGAGCAGATGTCTCTCTCTCTTATTGTTTAAATATAACCTCTGAGACAATGAGGGGGAAACTACTGATCCATTGTAAGATAATGTCTGGATGCAACAGGTTTCCACAAAGACTAAAGTTGTTCAATTAACATAGTACAGGTTGTTCTCAGGAGACGTCAGAGTCAAGACATTTTCTTACAACTGAATGCTTTTTACTGAAAATGATTAGTTTAGATTCTGCAGGTGTGCTACTTTGAATGGGAATGTTCGAGCAATTGTGTGCTTGGAGATTTTTCTTTTTTTTTAAACACACTGATAACTTGGTATTTGTGAAAATATCTCAGAGGAATTTTGCATATGTCCTCTGTTATCAACTGCTTAGAAGATTTACTTCACATCTCTCATGATATCCCAAAGGTTTTTATATTCTTTATATACATTGAATTACTGCAGAATTGCTACTACAGTCCTTAATAGAAGAAACTGCAATTACATTTTGCACAGAGCGAGACTTCATAATGCATGAGTGACCAGTCAATCTACTCTTGAGAATGTTAGTCACAGGAAGCAGGTTGCCGGGACAACACCATGTTCTTCTTTGCAAACTGCTATGACATTCAATGTCCACCTGAAAGGTGGAAACCTGGGAGGTAACACAAACTCACCGAGAAGATGGCACCTCCTACACCACAGCAGTAGCTCACTGGTTTATTGCATTGAAGGGAGATGCTACCTAATTTCTTTATAGTTTATGGATCTTGAGAATCACAGAAAAATAGAGCAAAAGGAGAATCACTCAGGCCATGTGAATCTGCCAATGTTCAGAGCAATATCCCAATTAGTGCTACTTCTCTACCTCAACTCAAAAGCTCTGCACCTTCTCCCTCAAGTATTTATCTAAACAGTTCTCTGCCTTTCCTGTGCAACTGCTGTCAGAAGCACACAGAGTTATGGCGAGTGACCAAATTGCAGGCTGCAGATGATTGGTGAAATATAGATAATAAAACCAGCTGTCGTTCGGATCTTAATACTGAAGATATTAAAATATTGAATGCTCTTCAATAATCCAAAATCAAAAACTGCTGATGTTGGAAAATTGAAATAAAAATTGTTGGAGATACTCAACAAATTGGGCAGAAATTATGTACATTAATTATAGAAATCATTATTATCCCCCTACTTTCAGTCTGAAGGAGGAGTCCACCCCAAAACATTACCCATCCTTTTTCTCTGGAGATGCTGACTGACCCGCTGAGTTACTCCAGTTCTTTGTATCTATCTTTGGTATAAACCAGAATTTGCAGTTCTTTGTTTCTAAAAAATATGTTGAATACCTTCCAGTGTTGCCCATAAACCAAAATGTTTCTCTTGGCAATGTCCACTCTGTCCCATGCCAGTGCCAAACTTAGCTGGTCTGACGCAGAAGTATTTGTACCTTCAAAAAAAACAAAATGGATTTTAATTTAGGATACTTTAGGATTTTACATTACTTAATGTTCAACCATGATCACATTGAACGGCGGTGCTGGCTTGAAGGGCCAAATGGCCCGCTCCTGGACCTATTGTCTATTGTCTATTATGAATTTAGGAACAATGCACTTCGAGGAAGCAATAAAACGTTAATACCTTTGAGGAGAGCAGTTAAGATTGCCAGGTCAATGTCCTGCTGTTCCTCTGAATCTGCATCGAAGATTGTAATCTGTGTTCACAAGAGAAGATGGAGCAGTTATCCTTTCATAAACATAATAAACTTTATTTATCTGAATCTTATCATTTACTTTCCCTTATGAAGCTCTTTTTATTCATGCCCATTTCATCTCCAGTTCATCCTCCTGATTTATTGCTGTTGTTCTTCCATTCTAGCTTTATGGAATCAGCTGCCAAAGGCAAGTAAAAATACCATGTGTAAAAAAAAATTGGACAGGTGCATGGATAGGAAAGGTTTTAAGGACAGAGGCTAAATAAAAGCAAATGGGACCAGCTCTTGTTTGGCATGGATGTTGGGCCGAAGAGCTTCTTTCTACACTGCACAACTCTATGACTTTAGGTTTGATGTTGCTTTCAGAGTCTGGCATGGATGTTGGGCCGAAGAGCTTCTTTCTACACTGCACAACTCTATGACTTTAGGTTTGATGTTGCTTTCAGAGTCCAGGTTGTCACTCTTCTTGCCTGAGCCCTGATAATGAATGTTAGTTATAGGAAAATCAATATGAAGTAATCAGTCACCATCAGAAGCTAAACAGTAATTAACAATTTGCCTTGCCCATAGGAGTTAATGCAGATCAATCTGAACCTTCAACCCGGTCTGATGTTCTGCTACACCTTGGCTAATCTACGCTCAAAACTTTTTACCCTCCTTTAAATGTCATCCTTTGATACCATTATCAGTAAAAAAATCTGTAATTTCGATTAACGCAGTCTACACATCCCTCAAGGGGAGAGAATTCCCCGTTCACTTTGCCCTTTGTGTGACACATTCTTTCCAGATTTAAGGCTTAAATGACCGACCGCTAAATGCACTGTCAAACCCCACACTTTTAATATCTCTACAAAGGAGACTTTTTTGAAATCAGCACTGCTGAAACTATTTTTTTTCCCTGTGTGAAATAACTCACCTCCAAACCTTCGACACTGAAATCAATACAACCTCAAGTTTTGGTCATCTGCTTCATAACCTAATGCACTAAGCACAGGTAATTTCTGCTGTTTCTGAACCCAGTTCATTGCCACTGGGATGTGGTGCTTGTATCTCCTCTTGCCATCTTCTCTATAGTTTTGCATCTGATAGTTACCTGAGATCTTCCATTGATGTGATAAATGACGCTAAAGATGTTATAATTTCCCACACCAGTGCATGATGCCTCACAATTCAAATGTGATGATTTAATTTTACGCGCAATTTTAATACCTTAGCTTAGCTTAGAGATACAGTGCGGAAACAGGCCCTTCAGCCCACCGAGTCCATGCCAACCAGCGATCCCCACACATTAACACTATCCTACACACACTAGGGACAATGTTACGCTTATACCAAGCCAATTAACCTACAAACCTTTTGTACATCTTTGGAGTGTGGGAGGAAACCGAGAAAACCCACGCAGGTCACGGGGAGAACATACAAACTCCATACAGACAGTACCCGTAGTCGAGATCGAACCCGGGTCTCCGGCGTTGTAAGGCAGCAACTCTACTGCTGCGCCACCGTGCCACCTCTTCAATTGTAAACAATGTTTAATTATCTTAGTAATATAGTGCAACAATCCCATCTTTGCATTTAACACTGAACTACAAATAGTTTATTTCTACATATTTAAACTTTGCTTTGGCACTGCCTCAGACAGATATATTCTAATCCATTTAATATTTTAGTTACTATTAATACAATGGAGATGGGGCAAGTCAGAGGGTGCACACTTAGAGAAGAGAAGGATCACTTGTCAGCAGCAGCAGATATTGACTCGCCTTCCAAAAATACAAGCAGGGCACCATATCTGGATGCAGGTAAGTAAGTAAGTAAATAAGCAAGTACATAAGTTTATTGGTCAATGTTTCTTCTAGTTAAGACTTTAGACTTCAGAGATACAGCGTGCAAATAGGCCCTTCGGCCCACCGAGTCCGTGCCGACCAGCAATCACCATGTACATTAACACTATCCTACACACTATTGACAATTTACAATTTACAGAAGCCAATTAACCTACACAGTGTGTGAGGAAACTGGAGCACCCAGAGAAAACCCATGCAATCACAGGGAGAACGTACAAACACGTACAGACAGCAGCCGTAGTCAGGATGAAACCCAGTTCTCTAGCGCTGTAAAACTCTACCGCTGTGCCACTGTGCCAGCCTTTGATATACTTTTGTCAAACTTGGTCCTACATAAATCTCCTATACACATCAGATGCTCGACTGTGGTCACATTCAAATCTATTCATACAACTAAACATGGATGAACTTGCAGATATGCAATTAGTTATTTCCTATTCACAAAGACTAGAATCCATAGCACCAAAAAATCCTTCTTTCCTAAATTATTTTAAAAAAAACATAATTTCAATGAAAAAACAGATATTCCCTTTTCTGACATTAACCTATTAATTATTACAACCTCACCCACAAAAGTATAAACTGAAGTAACATTTTAACAGAATCCTTTAAACTGTGCTGAATTCCATTGTACTGAAGCACTTGCACTAACATCTTCATAGTGACTTTGGAAAATCTCAGTTCCCACTTTGTGCAGCTGACTTGAACATACTCACCGATTCTCTGTGCTCCATACATTCAATCAGAATTTTAAATAAATGATCTGATTGCTTCTGTCCAAAATTAAAGGTCTTCTGGATCATCAATATTAGTTCAACTTCTAAACCAGGATACAATTTCCTGCCATAAATGAAAGATTGTGTTTAACTGACAGCTGACAGTAGATCTGTGTTATATTAATAAATGCTAGAGTCTTGAGACATGTAAAGCTGATTGTTAGCACATGCTCCCGTTATGCAAATAATGAGAAGTGTTCTTCAATAAATGGAACTTTGGAGGTTATGCTACCAGGTGGCCTCCAAAATGTCTCACCAGACGTGCACAATCATACATGGCCCTGGAATCTAGAGCATTTAACAGTTTACTTTGCATTGGAAGCTACTTCATCAGAGAGGAGAGGCAGAGAGGAGAAGGAATGATCTTTTCCACAGAAAGCCAGGCAGACCTCCAGGTAAATTGCCAGACCATGTGGGAGAAGGGATCAGCAGTGGTCCATTCCATCTTCTCCAGCTATTGAGCCTCAATGACCTAGATACAGTATTGGAAAAAAATCCCAAGAGTGGTGAAGGCCAGTGACTACATCCTTCAATCTCGTTAGTTATGACTGCGGTCTCAAATATTGTTCATTGTTCCACATCTCCTTTAATCACTGGCTGTCTCAGTCAATCTAGACTGTCACCAAATATTTATATAATTCATCTTATTGGAACCTCACAACAACATCTCACACCATGCACACATCAACTATTTAGTCATGAAGTACACATGATGAGCACTTGTGCAATTTACATTAAAACACATCTATTTTTCTTGCATAATATCACTGCACACAGCAGTGGCTAAGCAATTAAGAGGCACAGTTACATCACCTTATCCCACTGCTGCCTGACCCCTGAGTTACTCCAGCTTTTCGTGTCTATCTATTCTGTGTCTGACCTATTCGAGTCCTCTCAATCTGACATTAGCTCCTTTATGGTAGAAATATTGCTACAGTCATTTTTCTTAACATTTATTTTCTCCAGGTGTCACTGCCAATGCTGGCATTTATTGTTCAATTCTAAGCTTCAATTGAATTGGGGAGGCAGCAAAGGCTCAACCACATTGGTGGGACTGGAGTAATGCAGTAAACCCTTTTGTTCACTTCCATGAAAAATATTAGTGAACCAGACGGCATTCCTTGCATCCAACAATTCACTCAATGTAAGAATAGGTAAGCAAGGAACGTACCCACCATCCGCAGTGTGTTTATGGGTAAACGCCAGGAGATCAGCTGCCCTGCCTGTTCCTTCACACACAACAACAGGCACAGGAGGAGCTTCCCTTACGTATTCCCACACCATCAGGATGACATTTGGATCCCCTTCAATCACCAGCCCCACCACAGGCACTCCCTGGCCCATTCCTAAAATGAAAATCAAAAGGATCAAATGGGGGTTGGTAATAGACAAGAGACAATAGACAATAGGTGCAGGAGTAGGCCATTCGGCCCTTCGAGCCTGCACCGCCATTCAATGTGATCATGGCTGATCATCCAACTCAGTATCCCGTACCTGCCTTCTCGCCATACCCCCTGATCCCTTTAGCCACAAGTGCCACATCTAACGCCCTCTTAAATATAGCCAATGAACTGGCCTCAACTACCTTCTGTGGCAGAGAATTCCAGAGACTCACCACTCTCTGTGTAAAGAATGTTTTCCTCATCTCGGTCCTAAAGGAATTCCCCCTTATCCTTAGACTGTGACCCCTTGTTCTGGACTCCCCCAACATCGGGAACAATCTTCCAGCATCTAGCTTGTCCAACTCCTTAAGAATTTTGTAAGTTTCTATAAGATCCCCCCTCAATCTTCTAAATTCCAGCGAGTACAAGCCGAGTCTATCCAATCTTTCCTCATATGAAAGTCCTGACATCCCAGGAATCAGTCTGATGAATCTTCTCTGTACCCCCTCTATGGCAAGGATGTCTTTCCTCAGATTTGGAGACCAAAACTGTACGCAATACTCCAGGTGTGGCCTCACCAAAACCCTGTACAACTGCAGTAGAACCTCCCTGCTCCTATACTCAAATCCTTTCGCTATGAATGCTAACATACCATTTGCTTTCTTCACTGCCTGCTGCATCTGCATGCCTACTTTCAATGACTGGTGTACCATGACACCCAGGTCTCGTTGCATCTCCCCTTTTCCTAATCTGCCACCATTCAGATAATAGTCTACCCTCATGTTTTTGCCAACCTGAATAGAAACCTGAGAGGTAACTTTTTCACGCAAAGGCTGGTGGATGTATGGAACGAGCTGCCAAAGTAGTTGACACCATTGCAACTTTTTAGAAACATTTAGACAGGTACGTGGATAGGATAGGTGTAGAGGGATATGTGCGAAATGCAGGCAGGTTGGACTAGTGTAGATGGAACACGTTGGTTGCTGTGGGCCTGTTTCCACACTATAAAACTCTATGACTCTATCTGCTCCCACTTTCACAGAAAAATCTGCAAAATTCTGCTGGGAGCTCCTTGGGGCTCAGAATGTTGGGCATTTCTACAAATGTAATCCACATAAATTGGAAGAGGAGCAAGTTACAAACACAATAATTGTCCACCTGTACTTACGAGAATTGATTTTCTGCAGTGCAATGTATTGTTCCAGCTTTCTTCGAAGCTTCACTTCATTGCCATACTTCCCAATGGTTCCATCATCTACCAGGATGAAATGTGAATGCTTGCTATTTAAACTGGTCAACTTGCTCAAAGGATTGCCAAGCATTTGATAGGGACATACCACCTTAAGAAATAAATTATAGAAAACTTGTTTAAAGACATCGTAGACCTCTATTTTGCATTATCCAAATGCCTGTACTAAGGAGATTTTTATTACGACATATTGATACTTGCTAAATGATAGATATTTCAATATAAAAATATAGGGATAGCTGATAATGTATTCATTCATTGGCATCCCGGTAAAATTGGTTAAATTGTCAAAATGAATCAAGAGTTGTGCCCCAGTGTGTTCACAAAATTATCACATTAAATCTAGAATAATTTACTTTGTAAACACATTAATAAATTTGTTTGAATTGATTTTCAGGTTTAAAGGTTTATCTTTGCATAATCTGAAGCCAAAATATGTCAGCCTATATTGTTTAATTGGATCCACAAATACCAATCATCACACTCTCATAAACTGCAAAAGACGCTTGTATTTTCTACCACGTTAAATGTTTAATACAATTTGCCTCAGTATGGCCAACCAGTGGGAAACAAAATCACATGCAAATTTGGCAAATCAGTTAATTATGCAAATTTTATAAGCCATTATGCACCCTGATAGTAGACAAAAATGCTGGAGAAACTCAGTGGGTGAGGCATCATCTATGGAGCGAAGGAATAGGCGACGTTACAGGTCGAGACCCTTCTTCAGACAGGACATTCTTTGGTACATTACAGAAGTTAGTAAGGTTTGTTGGAGTCATGCCAAATTCCAGACATGCCGAACTTCAAGTTTTCTGAGGAAGTAGAAGAGTTGGTGTACTTTCTTAGCTCTAACTTCAGGACAAATTGTTGGTGAAGGTGGTGAACCAATCATACTTGTATAAATTTATTTTTGATCAATAATTTTCAGATGCTTTCATCAATCTGCACTGTTATCATTCAAATATATTCCGCTTCGGGAAAAATTGCCACAACATTATCAGGATGGAATTTTTACCAGTTATTAGACGTGTTATCTACTTTGAGGAGTAAGCGAATGTTAGAACAGTTCCTTTGAGAAAGGGAAGATTAAGCAGTGATATGATAAAGGTTTATAATTTTCTATTATTCATTTACGAGATGTGGGCATTGCCAGCAGAGTCAATCTTTCTTCCCAGCTGAGAAAGTGATAATGAGCTGCCAGCTTAAACTACTTGAAGGTATTCCCATTGTGTTGTTGGGTGAGGAGTTCCAGGAATTGAACCCAGATTTGATGAAGTTACAATGGTATAGCCCTATGATGCATGAATTGAAGAAGAATTTCTGCTCTTGATCTTCTCAGTAGTAGAGATTTGACTAGTGTGATGTGGAAACATCTGCCCTCTGGTAACTGAAAAACAGTTGATTCAAAGCCATTGCAAAAAAAGTCGACAGGAAGATGTGAGAAATGTCTTATCTCAAAGTTTGATCAGGAACTGGAATACTCTGAGAAAGCAGCAGAAGCTAATTTCATGAATAATTTAAAAAATGATTGGAACAGGCATTTGTAAAATGCCATACAAAGCTCTTTCAAGAATCACCCTAGGCACAGCTTACTAGCTGGCTTCATTCTATGCAGATGCTTCTCAATAAATATCAGGAGACTCATGGAAAAAAAACATTTTCCAAATGTTTGCAATTATATGCACAATTTAAACCTTTATTATCCATAGCACGCAAAGCAGCCTGCATTTGACTCTCATTACAATATGTGATTTGCAATTAAATTTAATGCATTGGTTGATAAACTACATGTTGCAGTGGATGGACACAAAGTGCTGGAGTAACTCAGTGGGTCAGGCAGCATTTCTGGAGAAAAAGGATGGGTAACGTTTCAGATTGCAACCCTTCTTCGGACTCAGAGTCGAAACCATCCTTTTTTTCAAAAGATGCTACCTGACCCGCTAACTTACTCCAGCACTCTTGTGTCTATCTTTGGTATAAACCAGCATCTGCAGTTCTTTGTTTCTACATGTTACAGTACATTATTCATTTTACTTGAGGGCAACATATGTGGCAACTATTATTACAAAGATATTAAATTGCATTAAGGTAGACAAAAGTGCTGGAGAAGCTCAGCTGGTGAGGCAGCATCTATGGAGCGAAGGAAATAGGCAACATTTCGGGTCAAAACCCTTCTTCAGACTGATGTGTGGGTGGGGGGGGGGGGGCAGGAAGAAGAAAGGAAGAGGTGGCGCCAGTGGGCTGAGGGAGAGCTGAGAAGGGGAGGAGAAAGTAGGGACTACCTGACATTAGAGAAGTCACTGTTCATACCGCTGGGTTGCAAACTGCCCAAACGAAATATGATTAAGAAGGAACTGCAGATGCTGGAAAATCGAAGGTAGCAAAAGTGCTGGAGAAACTCAGTGGGTGCGGCAGCATCTATGGAGCGAAGGAAATAGGCAATGTTTTGGGCCAAAACACTTCTTCAGAAGAATGGTTTCAACGCGAAATGTTGCCTTTTTCCTTCGCTCCATAGATGCTGCCGCACTCGCTGAGTTTCTCCAGCACGTTTGTCTACCAAGCAAAATATGAGGTGCTGCTCCTCCAATTGCATTCATTATGGTTGCATAAATTGCATTAATCATGGTTAAGTAGATCGACACAGTTTACTTACATCTTTTCCTATCAAATCTCTGTGGTTTTCGATGACTCCCCAAGGAGTAATTCCTAATATACAGATCTTCCGTAAATATGGGGAAGTATGATCTCGTATGGCATCACCAACATGTTTGGAAGTCCCTAAATTAAAACCAGAACATGCTGACGTCAGGTAACATTAAAAAACATAGGTCTTGTTTAATTTCAATACAATATTTGATCAGGCAACAGCAGCAAAACTATCACCTTTCATGTATCATTCCTGAAGCATTCTGCAAAAATGGTGTCAAACTAAATTTGACATTGTTTCTTAAAGAAAGATTGGTTGAAATAACCAGATGTTTAGTCAAGTAGCCAAATACTGAGGAGCAAAATAATGGAAGGAGGCGAGGTAAAGTGGTCCAGGAAGTCAATTCCAACCTCTGGGCCACGGAAATTAAAGACATTGGCAACAGGAGTGAATTATTAAAGTCATTGAGGAACAAGAGACCAGAATTGGAGGAATACAGCCAGAGAGGATTAAAGGGATTGGGAGGGACTAAACACTGTGAATTAAAGTGCAATTCCAAGGTGCTGCAACCATAGAATTTCCAAGGAATCAATGGAATAGAGACAGGAGAATATTTAGAAGATTTAGCCATTCATTCTGAGATGAAACTGATAAGATTTACAGTGATTTCCCCATGGCTCCCTTCATGCTACACAATGATACATAGATGCATAGGCAATAGATGCAGGAGAAGGTCATTCGGCCCTTTGAACCAGCACCATCATTCAATGCGATCACGGCTGATCATCCACCTGTTCCAACACCCAGGAGATTCTGAAAGATCCTTTACGTTAGAACTTTCAAAACCTTTGACAACAGGTTATCTGAGTACATGGCAAGATCACACATAGAATTGGCCTTAATTATCATCTCCTCAAATTGGTGCCAAACCCCAGTTTCCAAACCCACACCCACACTGAACTATCTGTCCTCGGCCTTCTCGACTGCCATGTGGGGCCAAATGCTAACTAGAACAGCATCTCATATTCCTTTTGGGAATGAATGTTGAGTTTTCCAGCTTCAAATAATCCACTCACCCAGCATATCTCTCCCTTTGTTCACCATTTCCGTCCCCGCCCAGCTTGTTACCAACAATCATCACCATCCCACACCTGGTTCCTCCTGCCCATCACCCACATACTATCCACTCGAGTTTCTTCTTCCTTGCTTCACCTCTTATTTCTGTTCCCCCACCTGGTTCTATCCACCCATTGTCCCTCCAATATCTGATTCCATTCTCCACCTACTATCCTCTGCACCCTTCCCAAAAGGTCTTTAAGTTATGAAATCTGATCCACATCTATTCATCAGTTTAGGGGCCCCGGCCGTTCAAAAATTTGCTCCTTAAGTGTGATAAATACAACCAAACCTACCTGTGTTGATGCCCTCAGTAACTATCCAGGCTCCCGTGGTCTCTGCTGCTTTGATAAGTCCCTTGCCGAAGAGTTGTTTGACTTTTGACGGAAGTTTAAAGTTCTGACTACCTCCATGGACAGATATCAGCAGTTTTGGTAGTTCCATCAGCCATTCCTTCAACATCAGGTGGAGCAACTGATGCAGTTCTGTATCATATGAGACTCTGATATACTGAAGAGAAGTTATTATGAATGCAAAATAATGTTGAAGGCATATGCTATTAACTTCCTCTGGGTATTATTTAATATTATTGCAACATGATATTGGCAGCAGTTATGATAAAATAGCAATCACATAAATATACCATTTAAAGCCAGTGAATGGCAGTGAAAGGTATGTTTTACTTCCAAAGGCAGCCTTCCATTGCTTGTCCACTTTGTACAGAAAATAAATCACAAGAAACCGATATGATTGTAAGATATGGAGAGAGAGAAATTGGCCCCGAACTATAATGATTATATTTGCTTAACCTCACATAGCTGAAAAACCTAAAGAACATCTTAGAGAATTCTATTGTTGATGGCCTATGTTGTGAATCTGTCAGTGCACTGAGCCATTGCAATGGCATTGTAGTTTTATGAGATGTGGTGCTCATTTTTGTTTGGAAGTCAAATGTTAATTTTTGTTTCTGCTCTGATGGACTGTAGGAGATAAACTGCTACATACAGCATTGCACAACACCTCCATCTTTCTCATCATATATTGAAGAATTAGCATCATTAATCCTTACAGAGGGTGTAGGAAAATGACAAGAATGCAGCCATGTGCAAAGGGTAAGGAGGAGAAGCAGAACAAAAACGCAGATTTGTTGCCTGCAAGGTTACAAGATTGCTGTGGATCTTAAGATCGCTGTGAACATTGGCATTAGAGTAACTCTTGTCCAAGCATCATCTTACATCACCTGTTCCTTATCAACAAGAATGCTGTAAATCTTTGAAATGCTGGTAATTCAGAAACAATCATAGTAATAAATAAAAACAGGCAATTCAAACAAACTCAGCAAATCAAATATGTAGGCACGAAGTGCTAGAGTAACCCAGTAGGTCAAGCAGCACCTCTGGATGATGGGTGCTGTATACAGTTTATGCTGTATTGCTTAGAAATGCAGCTTAATTCCAAATATACATTGGTGTACCATAGGACTATTCTTGGAGAAGAAAGCAATTAACCCCCCCCCCCCCCCCCCCACATCCACATCAGTCTGAAGAAGGGTCTCGACCCGAAACGTCACATATTCCTTTGCTCCATAGATGCTGCCTCACACCTGTATTCCTCTCCTCAAAAAATGTCAGAAAATGAAAACAAATAAAGGGATTTCCAGCAAAAGGGGACCAATGATTTATCTTGGGGCCCACAGAAATACTCAGTTTTTGTGGGTCCATCAGAAAATGTAAAATTAAATAAAAAATAATTATCTAACTGCATTTCCCCAAGTCCACAGTCTCTACAGGTTTAGCCTGCAAGGGAAGCTGTCTTTCTTTGGCCATTTGGGCCGCCAACTAGAATTGCAGCTCGGTCTCAACGTCTGCAGAAAGACATTGAGGTGTCACCTGCACCAAAGAGCAGGTTAACGTGAATAATGTTGAAAAGATGATAGGATCAGAGACCCTACATGTAAACCCGCCTCCTTGAACAAATCAGGCTGGGAAATTTGAATTAGAACAGATTACATCATTGCAACATTTATATGCAGTTTGATATGGGAGCAAAAATTACTTTATTAGGAAGCAGTTTTAGCAGGTTGATTTATTTTTTGAACTGTTAAATGGAACCAACCTTAGCTCGATAGGAATAAGCACCATCCTGGAAATCTATGGTACCAAAGGCATCCGTTGGACTTGCAACTGTGTGATTCTCAACACACCACTCCTCCTTCACATCATCACGAGCTGATAAATAGACTGGCAATTGGCTGTCCAAGTCAGAGTGGTCCCCAACCAGTCGACCACAGCAACATCTGCATTCAAAGTACAAAGATCAAAGTCAATTTTAGTTTAGCCTTTCAGTTCATCTATAGGGCAGATTATAGAAGCTATGTTATGAATTACCCACACGTATGAATTAACAAATTGGCAACTCGATGCATTCTGAAAATGGATCATGTTCAGCAAGGCTGATTTACTGCATTTGCAAACAATGTTCAATTTTGAAGTAAATCATAAATGTCTGAATTTTATTATTTCCCCAGAGAGAAGAATTAAATTATCCTCTTGTGTTGTCAGTTTTAGGGTTTGGATCCCAAGATCTCTATGTACGGTCTTGGCATTAATTGTAAATTTTCACCTTACATTCCACTTCCCAAAGTGTAACACCTCAGATTAGCTCAGATTACATCGGGTAGCGCCGGTTAGATCGGGTGGTGCCGCGCGCGACAGTCTCGCCAGCAGTTTGTACGTCTTTCACCCTTTTTGTTATTTTTAGTCTGTCTTAAAGTATGTTTTTGGAGGTTTCTTAGTCTTTTTTATGTGGGGGAGGTGGGGGGAGAAGAGGAGAAACTGTTTCCCAGTCACTTCCTGGTCGAGGATGCGACCTTTCTCCGCATCACATCTTCGCCGCCCCCACACCCCTCCCTCGTGGCCTACCATCTGGATTGGCGCGGCCTCTCCTGCCGGAGACTGGCCAGAGCTTCAGCAGTAGCGCAACATTCGATTCCATCCCGGAGCAGGGGGTGATGCCTTACCGGGGATCGCCGTGTTGAAGATCAGGAGTGCTGGGCCTGCTGATTAACACCTTGGAGCTGTGGTTTGCGTAGCTTCTAGCCACGGGCGGCACTGACTTTAACATAGCGGAGTCCTGGGATCTTTTGCCAAGAGTCGCCAGTGTTGAATCTCTGCCCAACTCGGCTTGTGGACTTCAGGAGCCGCGGTCTCCGGTAGGAAACGGCCGATTCAGACACTTCAAGCCGCTGAGTGTGTTCTTCCGTTCCGACGCTGGAGCTCTGATCATCCCGGCAAGAGGGCCTGAACATCGGGCCGCCGTAGCGGCGACTGCGCAGGGTTCAAACGCCCCGTTGAGGAGTGAACAAAGAGGATGAACTTTATTGCCTTCCCTCACAGTGGGAAACGCTGATTCTGCTGTGGGGCATGTTCATGTTAAATTCTATCGTGTATTGTGTTCTTTGTATTTGTATGGCTGTGTGGTAACTCAAATCTCACTGTACCCACTGGTGCATGTGACAATAAATGGAACTTGAACTTGAACTTGATTAAAATCCAACTGTCATTGCTCCACAGATTTCAGTAGCTAATCTATATCTCACTGTATACGTTTACAACCTTCCTCACAGTCCACAACCCCAGAAATCTTGGTGTCATCTACAAACCTATTAACCAATCCATCTAGCTGACCTTGAACAAATACATCTCAGACCACAATACGATTAAGTCCACAATAAAAGAGTTATTCTGGCAGGTGGAAGGAAATTAACTCTATTAAACTCAAGAATAAAGTTGAAAAAGCAATATATGGAAAATAAGGCATTTGACAAATGTTTTAATTGGAGCCATTTGGAAGAAAATAACGAGAAAAGATGTTCCATGAAGCTACAGAATTAAAAGAGGTAGTAACTTTTTCAGCTTCATCTAAAAATGGATCAAAGACAAAGTTAGAGTATTGTGTGCAATTCTGGTCACCACACTACAGGAATGGTGTACAAATGATAGAACAAAGAAGAGACTCACCAAGATATTGCTGAAATGAAGGTTTGTAGTTATAAGAAAAGATTGGATAGACTGGGTTCATGGAACTGGAACATGGGAGGGCAAGGGGTGACCTTATGGAGGTTTATAAAATTATAAGGGGCATAGACGTGATAGAGTTTTTTCCCCCAAGGCAGCATAGTCTGGAACTCGAGGACAGAGATTACAATGAGAGGAGGAGAAATTTAAAGTATATCTGAGAGGTAACTTTTTTACACAATGAGTGATGCAGATCTGGAACATGCTGCCAGAGACGGTAATGGAGGCACTAGCAAGTATAACATTTGAAAGGCATTTGCATGGGCCCTTGAAAAGGAATGGAGTAGAGAAGTGAAATGAGATAGGCATGGGTGGGCATCATGGTAGCATTGGACAAGGTGGATCGAAAGGGCCTATTTCTATGCTATATGAATCTATCATTCTACAATATTAGCATGAGTGAATAAGAATGATCTTCTGAATTTCCCTTCTGGGAAACTAGCAAGTGAATTCTGCATGACTTGATATAAATTTCCAACAAATGACTCAGCACCAGAAGCATATTTATAAATTACCCAAAGTGTAAAAGTGTCAAAAGATGACAGAGCCAAAGTGGAGTTAATGAACAGGGCATCATGTGATACAAATCTAAAGGTGTGACTAGTAGAATGGATAAATGGAAAGCAGTGGGCCTAGTATACCTTGCTTTGCAACACAATTTTTTGTCACATGAGGTTAAGGTTTTTGGGAATAGGGTGGTAAATTAGCGCAAGGGTGGAGTGACAGACAGGAAAGGGGTTAAACAGAAGTTTGTCTTTTCAAGAGTGGTAGGATAGAACTAGTGAAATGCTGCAAGGATAGGTTATAGGAACAGGAAGGAATAAGGTTGTTGGCTGAGTTTGGGGCTTGTGGAGATGTTGCAAGTGGTGGGGAGAGGGCCACTGCTATTCAATGAAATCCTACTCCAGATTTAAAGATTATCAACTATGATGCCTTTCTGGTAGTTTAACATTGCTAATACCACACTTCCAGCAGATATAGATGTATTCTGGTAAATAGATAGTCATGGTTTCCTCCCACTGATTACATTAATTATTAAGATGCTTCCTCTGATTTAATGAAAGGATACATTAAAGAAAATCATAATTAAACAGAGATCCAAGAAACTGCAACTGCTGGATTCTTGAGCGAACCGTAAAGTGATGGAGGAACTCAGCATTAGAGAGAATGGACATGATTTTTCAGGTCGGGGTCCTTCATCAGACTGATGGAGTAGCGAGACAGCTGGAAAAGTCCTGGGGGTGGGGCAAAGCCTGGCAAATGATAGGTGATTACAGTTGGCCTGGTGTGATCAGCAGATGAGTGGAGATAATGACAAGGGCTGCCGGAGCAAAGGAGACAAAAGGATGTCAGATAGGGAAAGAAGAAGGGGAGTGAACTGTGAAGTCAGAGGGAGGGATATAGATGGAAGGGGATAGGGAGAGAGGAAAGAGGAGATAAAAGGAAATGTGGGACAAGGGAATGAGAGAGGACATGTGTGAGGGAGTAAGGAGCTGGGTGGCTGGAGTGGTGGGAAATGGCGATGGAGATGGGTGTGCAGGGAGAGGACATTAAAAGAGGCAGTAACTTTTTTAGCTTCATCTAAAAAAAGATCCAAAACAAAGTTAGTATTGTGCACAGTTCTGATCACCACACTACAGGGATGATATACAAATGATAGAACATAGAAGAGACTCACGAAGATGTTGCTGAAATGGAGATTTGTAGTTATAAGAAAAGATTGGATAGGCTGGTTTTATTTCCACTGGATCTTGGGAGGGCAATGGGTGACCTTATAGAGGTTGAGACCGTTAGCTCCCAAGAGGAAGCTACCCAAGAGGAATGTGAAGCGATGTTCTTCCTGTTTGACAATAGACAATAGGTGCAGGAGTAGGCCATTTGGCCCTTCGAGCCAGCACCGCCATTCATTGTGATCATGGCTGATCATCCCCAATCAGTACCCCTTTCCTGCCTTCTCCTATATCCCCTGGCTCCGCTATCTTTAAGAGCCCTATCTAGCTCTCTCTTGAAAGTATCCAGAGAACCGGCCTTCACCGCCATCTAAGGCAGAGAATTCCACAGACTCACAACTCTCTGTGTGAAAAGGTGTTTCCTCATCTCCGTTCTAAATGGCTTACCCCTTATTCTTAAACTGTGGCCCCTGGTCTGGACTCCACCAACATCAGGAATATGTATCCTGCCTCCAGCATGTCCAAGCCCTTAATAATCTTATATGTTTCAATAAGATCCCCTCACATCCTTCTGAATTGCAGAGTATACAAGCCCAGCTGCTCCATTCTCGCAGCATATGACAGTCCCACCATCCCGGGATTAACCTAGTAAACCTATGCTGCACTCCCTCAATAGCAAGAATGTCCTTCCTCAAATTAGGGGACCAAAACTGCACACAATGCTCCAGGTGTGGTCTCACTAGGGACCTATATAACTGCAGAAGGACCTCTTTGCTCCTATACTCAACTCCTCTTGTTTTGAAGGTCAACATGCCATTCGCTTTCTTCACTGCCTGCTGTACCTGCATGCTTACTTTCATTGACTGATGAACAAGGACACCCAGACCCCCGTGTACATCCCCTTTTCCCAACTTGACACCATTTAGATAATAATCAGCCTTCCTGTTTTTGCCACCAAAGTGGATAACCTCACATTTATCCACATTAAGCTGCATCTACCATGCATCTGCCCACTCATCGAACCTGTCCAAGTTATCCTGCATTCTCATAGCATCCTCCTCACAGTTCACTCTGTCACCCAGCTTTGTGTAATCTGCAAATTTGCTAATGTTACTTTGAATCCCTTTGTCTAAATCATTGATGCATATTGTAAATAGCTGTGGTCCCAGCACAGAGCCTTGTGGTACCCCTCTAGTCACTGCCTGTCATTCTGAAAGAGACCCGTTAATCCCCACTCATTGTTTACCGTCTGCCAACCAATTTTCTATCCATGTCAGCACTCTACCCCCAATACCATGTGCCCTAATTTTGCCCACTAATCTCCTATGTGGGCAAATATGGAGAAGATCCATTCCCTCCACAGATGCTGCTTGACTGCTGAGTTCTTCCAGCACACCGTGTTTCCTCATAATTAAAATTGTATTCCTGTTTCATCAAGAAAGCTGCATTCTTTCCTTCAAAATCCCTTGCAAAACAAGGCCACCAATTAGTTTATACAAGGCACATTTAAAAATAAATAGATTTGTATTGTTGTGATTGAAAAGGAAAAAAATAACGTGAAAGGAACATTATTTTGCTGGAATGCAGCACAAATAGTAATGGCTCCCTGTAGGCCTAAACTTTCAAGAAAAGCCCAATTTAACATTGTGAAGTGTAATACTGCTATTAATTTATTCACTATAATGATAAAAATCATTACACTGAAAAGCAATGAAAAGGTTTTGATTTTATGTAACTGACCCTTGCGCAGGCTAGTTATTCAGATTAATTACTTTCAGGTTAAACAGAGTAAGCAACCACATACCATCAAAATCTTTTTTTTAGTTCTTTGGGATCAAAGATGATTTGCTTCAGCTCAGATTTTGTGGGTCCGTCAGTAACTCACGAGGGCAACACATAAATTGCAAATAAGTGGGGAAATGGTGTCCATTGAGATGGGAGAGTGGGAGGTTTATACATGGGTCACTCCAGCCATTTACACAAGTAAACCGTGTGCTCCTGAGACATGGATCTAATCACCATCCCAAAGACGATTCCTCTATTTCAACCAATCATAATTCCAAATAATCACAGATACCAAGGTTCCTGGAATTCATAGAATTGGCACTGATGTTGCAATTCCTCAGGGAGGCTTTGAACACAATCTTGAATGTATTTATCTGTCCATCTGGTAATTTGTTCATGAGGTAGAGCTTAGAAAGGAATATCTGTATCATGAATCTGGTGTTGGTCATGCAAACATCATGGCCTGCTGGTCTTACCAAATGAGTGTAATTAAGGCCTCAAAGCTGGGGATGTTGACCTGGAAAAGGACACTGACATTGTTTCACTTAACCTTCCAGTGAATTCAGAGGATTTTGCAGATACAGCTTTGGTGACATTTTTTTCCAGTGCCTTGGGATGCCTACTATAGATAGTTCAGGTCTCAGAAGCATAAAGGAGGACGGGGATCGTAGCGGTCTGGTTGCCCAAGAGCTTTGGGTTATGTCAGAGATCCTAATCTTCAAATATGTCTTTCCTCAACTGGTCAAAGTGATGTTGGTGCATTGAAGGCAATGATGAATTTCATCAACGTTTGCCTTTGTTGATGGTCAGCTGCCAAGATGTTGGAAATGGGCCACATTCTAAACCTTTAGTGTCAGAGGGCAGCATTAGACAGTGAGGCCGAGATGGTAGTGGAATCATCTTCTTGTACTTTCTGTGAACAAGTTAATGATGGTTCTGAGTTCAACCTCCTAGTGACCACAAATGCCCACAGCAGCTTGGCCGATGTGTTTAGCCTGACCTTGGTCCTGGAGTGTGATTGCAAAACATTGAATAATCTTCCATTAGTTCCGAATATCAGCTCCAATCCCATGAGCAGTTTGTTGGTCCATAATGGTAAGATAAAGCATTATAGCCATGATGAAACCTTGGTTGACACCGTATTCACGGTGATTGGCTCTGTTGTAGACCTGCTGATCATGATCAAGACTTGCATGCCATCAGGAAGTAAATTCAAGATGGAGTGAAAGATTTTAGTGAGGTCAGAAATACCATATATAGTGGCTGGTGCTGCTTCCTGCGGTTTTTTTCAGAGTTGTTTTATGGTGAATATGTCTAGTGTATTGCTAGGTGGATGAAAACCACTATAGATTGCCACTTAATTTTTAAAACTGCGAGAAAAATAAAAAATCAAAGAACTCTTAATGGGCATGTGAGAATATATAAGCTGTCATGGTACTGGGAACTGAGGAGGGGTTGGATGTACCTGATGAGGTTGGTCTATTGAAAACCAATATGGACCTGGTGGACCAAAAAGCCTCCTTTCGTAATATTAAAGGTTCCCCATTCCTCCTTCCTTACCAGTTGAGATTCTCAGAGGTAGCATCCCTTTCCACTTTGGTGTTGAGATTACCCAGGAGGATCAGGTTGGGATAAGTTCCAGGATATTTTATGGTTGGAGCAGATATCTTCTTTAAACTCCTTTGATGATTACAAGGTTACAAGGAGCAATGGGCACTTATGTGGGTTCTGTGTTGTTCACTGAGTCAGTCAAAGATCATAGGGTGTTCATTATATCAAGGTAGAGTTGGGGGGGGGGGGGGGGGGGGTGGTGATACAGAGATCTGACCTATAGACTGTCACTTTGTGGAGGAAATTAAGGAAAATTACTGATAGCAAGTGACCTCCCATAACCTGTACAATTCTCCATTCCTCTCTTCAGTCTAATTCCAAACTGCTGCTGGGACAATCCTGAAAAGCTGTGAAGCAGTGCAGAAAGGAAACACTTTGTGTCTAGCCCAGGGGTGGGGAGCATGCGGCCTTAAGGCCACATGCAGCCTTCTAGGCCATTAGGTGCGGCCTTTTGAATGAACCCAAATTTTGTGGAACAAATCCTTTTATTTTTATTAATATGTTTTTGTTCGTCTTTTATTATATTTATTTTAATCTTCAAATTAACGTATTTCAAATACCAAAGAATAAAATAAGATTAATCCTGCCCGACTGACGTCCACAATTAAAAAACTAGTAAGTCATGAGGGCTATTTTGAAGTTGGACGATGAGGTATTCAGTGTGGATTTGCCGTATCACTGTAACGTGCGTTGGCTATCACAGGGACAGATGTTAGCAAAAATGTTATCTTTGCGAGAACAGATAGTTAAATTTCATGAAGAACAGAATCAGCAATGTGAATTATTGAAAGAAGATTTCTATAGAAATACTGCATTTCTGTGTGACATCATGTCAAAGCAAAATGACTTGAATGTTTCTTTGCAAGGTAAAACTAAGTGTATATATAATATGTGGCAAAAAATCCAATCCAAATCCAAAAAAAGCTATTTAGGATGAACATTTTCCCCAATTAGCGAAGGTCATTGATGAGTAGGAGGATTCATGCAAATCATTTGAAGAATACGCAGCTGTTATAGGCTTATTATTTAAAGAATACAGTGAAAGATTCAGTGACTTTGAGAATCATGATATCACACTCAAATTAGCATTTCAACCTCACCTAGTTGATGTTTCCAAGGTTGCTAAAGAACTACAGATGGAATTGATTAAGCTCTCAGAAGATGACATCTTAAACTCCTAAGAAAGATCCGATTGAAATATGGAAAAATGCAATAGAATACCCACGTCTTCGGCAACATGCACCAAAATTGCTTTCTTGCTTTTCAACCACTTATTGCTGCTATTCTACATTATCCTACCTAAAGGGCTTGTCCCACTTGCATGCGATTGCATGCGTTTGGCGCGACCAAACGGAAGCGGAGTTCACGCGAAGTTCGTGCTAAGTACCCACTAAGCTCGCGCGTGATGTCATTTGATTCATACTTACCAATCAGCTGGGCAGGAGGCGGGCCAACTGAATTTGGGCGTCGCATGGCGTCGGGCGATGACGTCATCACGCAATGCAAAGCCGGGCTGTGCGTCATCGCGCAACGCCACGCGCTAGGCGTATGCCATCAAGACGCTGTGTACGCCGTCAAGACGCTGCGTACGTCCGCAATGCACCTGCGTGCCGACAGGCTGCTGGCGCGCAAAGATTTCGGACACTGTCAGATTTTTGGAGCCCCGAAAACTTTCAGATTTAGTGGAAGGTAAGACCTCCCTGGTGGAATAAAACTGGGTGAAAAAAAGGTCTTATGCCCCCAGTCCCACTTAGGAAACCTGAACGTAAACCTCTGGAGACCGTGTGCCTCACCCAAGGTTTCCGTGAGGTTCCCAGAAGAGGAAAGTAAACGGCTGCCACAGAGCATGGTAAGTCCTTTAGAGAGCGCGGGAGGGAGGGAGAGAAGGACAGATAAGAGGAGAGAGAAGGGGAGAGAAGGAGAGAGAGAAGGGGGCAGAAGGGGGTAGAAGGGGAGAGAACGAGGGGGAGAAGGAATGGAGACAGTTTTAGATTCAGATTCAATTTTAATTGTCATTGTCAGTGTACAGTACAGAGACAACGAAATGCATTCTGCATTTTAATAAAGTTTAATAAAGTTTAATAAAGTTAGCGGGCATTTTACCTTCCGGCGGATCTTCCCACTTAGGAAACCTGAACGGAAACCTCTGGAGACCCAAGGTTTCCATGAGGTTGCCGAAGATTCCTGGGGGTTCCTGTCACTCTTCCATATGGTGGACAGTGGTTTCCACGTAATCGCGGCTTCTTCTATGTTCCTGCGATTATTATTTTTTTTTAAAACAGCCGCAACTAAAAATAGGTTGCCGTTTTGTCAAAGCCAGTGGTGGGGTCGCATTTTTACTTACAGCCAGTCGAAGGCCTTCACTGACCGGATCATTCTGATTGGCTCATTGGAGTTTTCAGCAAATACATCTTATTTGGTTTTCAGGACCCAGAAGAACCGCCGGAAGGTAAAATGCCCCCTAACTTTATTAAACTTCCTAAAACTGTCCCCACTCCTTCTCTCTCCCCTTCTCTCTCGCCCCTTTTCTCTCTCCCCTTCTCTTTCTCCCCTTCTCTCTCCCCCTTCTCTCTCCTTCTCTCCCTCCCTCCCGCGCTCTCTAAAGGACTTACAGTGCTCTGTGGCAGCCGTTTACTTTCCTCTACACGGAGAAAACGCTCCTCCGCTGTGCCTGGCTCCCACCTTCGCGATGCGTTTGTGTGTGTGTGTGCGCGCGCGCGCTGTCGGCTGGTCAGTAGATGCAGCTCACGCTTCTGTTGAGGCTTTCCAGGCAATTGACCAGAACCTCTGGTGACTCATGGAGAATGACCGGAACCCCCGGGAACCTCTGGGAACCTCACGGGAACCTCTGGGAACCTCACGGAAACCTTGGGTGGGGCACACGGTCTCCAGAGGTTTCCGTTCTGGTTTCCTAAGTGGGACAGGCCCTTTACCTTCCACTACCTGCAACCTCCGGCAACCACCTTCAACTAGCATCGCAACTGCCTTCGACTAAAAAATTACTGATTTTTAAAATGGCAACCTATTTTTAGTCGCGACCGGTTTTGAATTTTTTGAAATAATCGCCAGAACATAGAAGAAGCGGAAACAACTTTCGACCATTAGGGAGACTGACAAAAACCTCCGGGAACCTCTGGCTGGGGCACAAAGTCTCTAGAGGTTTCCGTTCAGGTTTCCTAAGTGAGACAGGGGCATTAAGGTCACAAATGACGGATACCCATCTAGAAGATCAGCTGAAACTGCGTTCCTCTATGTTGCAACCAAATATTCAAATGCTTTCCCACAAAAAGCAGTCACAACAAAGTCATTAAAAGGTTAGTTAACTTTAGAATTAACAAAAAATTTCATTTTCTTGAAGTTAGTACATTTTGAAGTATATCTAATTGAAGTTTCTTGGATATGGCCTTATTAGATTACAGCTAACTTAATGCGGCATTCCAACATGAAAAGGTTCCTCAGCGCTGGTCTAGCCTAAGCAGATTGATTTGGCTGCAGATAGCAGATGAGGAAATACAACTTTGAAATACCACACGAAGGAGGGGAAGGACTCAGCACAGTAAACAAATTAAATAATAAAAAATATGCGATGCTTCAACAATGGCTTCTGAGAAGAAACTGAGTAGATAATTACAAGACCTGCCTTCTCTTCCGGGAGTGCCGGCAGTAAATCAGACTGGGCTTAACATACCGGTCACTTCAGGTTAACATACTATGATCTAACTCACATAAAACAATAAACAGGATGCATAAAATAACATGTTCAGAGATTGGTTGACTTTGGCACACAGCACAGCACACTGATAGCAAATGACCGCCCACAACCTATAAAATCCGCATTTCCTCATTTTGATTTTCCTGGAAGGCCTTGAAGCAGATTGAATTGGCTGGCCATACAAAGGAGGGAAATACCTATTATTGTTTACTTTTCCCCCAGGAGTCTCCCTCCACTGACAAGATCAAAGTACTTTCCAAGACTGAATAAGATGTTATTTGGGGAATGTAACAAAAGCATTTTCAAATACCACGCTAATCAACTATAGTTTAGTTTAGAGATACAGCGGCCCACAGGGTCTGTGCTGACCAGCGATCCCCGCACATTAACAACTAGGGGCAATTTTTACATTTACTAAGCCAATTAACCTACGTATTTGAAATGTGGGAGGAACCGAAGATATCGGAGAAAACCCACGCAGGTCACGGGGTACAAACTCCGTGCAGTCAGCACCCATAGTCTGGATCGAACCCGCTGGTGCTGAATTCGCTGTAAGGCAACAAATCTACCGCTCCGCCACCGTGACCGTGACTTTTGCATGACTTAAAAATACTTTTCTATGTTTGTGTAGCGCAGTGGTTAGACCTGCTGCCTTACAGCGCCAGCGACCCAGGTTCGATCCTGACCACAGGTGCTCTCTGTGCTGAATTTTTAACGATCTTCCTGTGACCACGTGGGTTTTCTTCCGGAGCTCCGGCTTCCCTCTACATTCCAAAGACCTGCAAGTTTGTAGGTTAATTAACGTTTCATCCATTTCAACTGTTGGGTGTCACTAACCTATTGATTCTTCAGCCATTTGCTTAGAAGAAAGTTCTTAAATTATTCTGCCAGGGAGAAAATTGAATGTCAGACAAGTAGAAGACCACCAATATCATAAGGATTTGGGAGCGAGTGGAACTGGAACTGGAACTCCTGCCACTGGATTTTCCATGGCTCCTGTCTCCTTTCAATCCATCAGATCGAATATTGGAGATTCATGTTGGCAAGTTAAACCAGGGCAGGACGTAACTGGTAGGGCCTGTAGAACAGAGAGCTCAGGAGGTACATGTACATCATTGCCTGAAAGTGGTAACACAGGTAGACAGGGTAATTAAGCAGACATTTGGCTTAGAAACATAGAAATTAGGTGCAGGAGTAGGCCATTCGGCCCTTGGAACCTGCACCGCCATTATATGATCATGGCTGATCACCCAACTCAGTATCCCATACCTGCCTTCTCTCCATACCCCCTGATCCCTTTAGCCACAAGGGCCACATCTAACTCCCTCTTAAATATAGCCAATGAACTGGCCTCAACTACCCTCTGTGGCAGAGAGTTCCAGAGACTCGCCACTCTCTGTGTGAAAAAAGTCTTTCTCATCTCGGTCTTCATTGGTCAGGGCATTGAGTACAGGACCAGGGACGTCATGTTAAGGCAATGTATTGGTGAGACCACACTTGAAACATTGTGCACACTTCGAGTCTCTCAGCTGTTGAAAGGATGTCATTAAGGTGGAAAGGATGCAGAAATGATTCATGAGGAAGTTACAAGACAAGACAAGAGACAAGAGACATTTATTGTCACATGCACCGATTTGCACAGTGAAATATGTGGCCACCATACACCCATACGAATACATAAAAAAAAAACACAGAACACGATAGTCTTTAAAACAAATAACAAAAAACAAAATAGAGGGAAGGCACCAAAGTTCAGTCATTCTCCTCTGTTGTTCACCCGTGGCCAGGGGCCCCCCGAGCCCCCCGCTGTCGCCACCACGGGCGGTCCGATGTTCAGGCCCTCTCGCCAGGATGATGGAACTCCGATGTCGGAACAGGAGAACATTCTCAGCGGCTTGGACCTCCGAATCGCACACTTCTTACCGGAGACAGCGACTCCCGAAGTCCCCAGGTCGAGCTGGGCGGAGATTCACACATTGACGGCCCTCGGCATAAGGATCCCAGGACTCTGCAATGCTGGTCAGCGCCGCCCACAGCCTGGAGCTCCGCAAACCACAGCTCCACGATGTTGATGCAGCAGGCCCAACACTCCGGAGCTTCAAACGGCAATCCCAGGTAAGGCATCACCCGCTCCGCGATGTATCCAGCGCTACGCCGCTGCTGAAGCTCTGGTCCGGTCTCCGGCAAGAACGGCCCCGCCAATGCAGTTGGTGGACCGCGAGGGGGGCAGGGGCGAGGACGAGGAGAATAGTCGCATCCTCCCCCTTACTCTACCCCTCTCCCCCACATAGAAACACTAAAAGAAATCCCCCAAAACCTACCTTTAAACAATCTAAAAATAGAAAAAAAATAGAAAAACAGACAGACTGTAGGCAGAGGCTGCCATCATGCGGCGCCCCTAGTGGCCCATGGAGAGCTTTCGTTATAAAGAGAAACTTGGCAGGCTGGAACTTTTTCCTGAATAGACAATAGATGCAGGAGTAGGCCATTTGGCCCTTCGAACCACCACCGCCATTCAATGTGATCATGGCTGATCATCCCCGATCAATACCCCATTCCTGCCTTCTCCCCATGTCCCCTAACTCCGCTATTTTTAAGAGCCCTATCTAGCTCTCTCTTGAAAGCATCCAGAGAACCTGCCTCCACCGCCCTCTGTGTACTCTGAGGGGTGACCTAATAGAGATATATAAAATCATGATGGCCACAGATGGATGGATAGTCACAGTCATTTTCCCCTGAGGTAGTGGAGTCTAAAGCTAAAGGACATCGATTTACAGTGAGAGGGGAAACATTTAAAGTGGGACTGAGGGGTAACCTTTACACACAGAGGGTGGTGGGTGTATGGAAAGTGCACCAAAGAACGCTGTAGAGCCGGGTACAATTACAATGTTTGAAAGACATTTATACAAGTACATAGATAGAAAAGGTGCCACATAAATCTATGGCATTATAACTGGAAGGCACCACAATGAACGTTTTGCAGGGAATAAGGTGGAGCTAAATGCAGTGTTTTTAAATTGTTTTCTCATACAAAGTAGCTGCCCTGAAGATTGTAAATGGATTGAAAACATTTGCGTTTCCGGACAATTATTAAGGTCAGCAGTGTAACTTTGCTTCTACAACACAGCCAACAGTTGATCATAGATTCATCTTCCTTACTCCCACACCCTCCTAAAACCCACTCAAAGTGCCTGCATGGAGACTGACTATCATTACAATGGCTCGGGTCTCCAGTATAATCTAGTATCTTTGGTCTCCAGTAGAATAGTCAGCAGCAGAACATCCATCCCACTCTGCAGAGCAGCACAAAACCGGAGAATCTATGCCATCTTTACTCGAAATTCAGACTTTGTGCATTGCTTATAAAATTCATAAAAGGCAGAAATATCTCATGTACTTACCGCACCAGGTTCTGGCAAATCTGGCATCCTGGAAGACATCTGCCATAAAGAAGATTTCAATTTCAATTTCTTGTACAATCTGCCCGAACACTATCGAAAATCAATGCCAATCGTATACTTTCTGTATCTACCATTTTCTATCTCCAAAGTTGCAGAAGCTTCCATTTCACTCAAAGACCTAATGCTATGACCAAGTGTTCCCGCATTAGATAGTACACACTCAGCTGCAAGATACACACTCCACAATGATCCTGAGCCTTGCATCTTAAACTCATTCCCCCAACACCAAAGTACCATTCCCAACATCAATAACCTGACAGCAGATGCACTGCCAACATTTGCTGATTGGAAATCACTTTTCTTTGAATTAAGTTCCAATTGATCCTGAATTCTGGGTGCACAATTTATTTTTATGCAAGCATATTACAAACAAAAGGATGCCTTTCATACTAACAGGCTAGATTAAATAAAATACACGCTAACCTCTGAACCACACGAATATATGTGGAAAGGATAGAAAGGCGAACTACTATTTAAATGTGTATCATTGTTGTTCAGAGGAAACGATGCATGACAGAAGGATGACATGCAAATAATTCTTGCAAGTAGAAAAGCAAATGTATGTTGGCCTTTAGTGCAAGAGGATTTAAACACATCAGTCAAGGTATTTTAGATCACGTTAGTCCCAGAAGTGGATTCTAGCTCACTTAAGTATTTATTTATCAGCAAACAAAGAATATCTGTGAGTTTACAATAGATCATATGCTGCCTGGGGAAGTGGGAGAAGCAGATATGATAGAAACAAAGAAGGTCTGAAGAAGTATCCGGACTCAAAATGTCAATAGACAATAGACAATAGACAATAGACGTCACCTATCCATGTTCTCCAGAGATGCTGCCTGACCTGTTGAGTTACTCCAGCACTTTGTGTCCTTTTAAGCAGATATGATAGTAATGTTTAAGAGGCATTTAGACACATGAACAGACAGGCAATAGAGGGATATCGTCCATGCGCAGCAGATAGGATTAGTTTAATTTGGCACCAGGGTTGTCAAATACATGGTGGACAGAAGGGCCTATACCTGTGCTGTTCTTTTCTATGTTCTATTAAACTCAATGAGCCTTTTTCACTGTATTCCCACACTTGTTTTTAAATGATTGTAGAACCTATATTCACTCTGCTCGATCCAATAGTTATAAAATGTTGTGTAAAAGGTGATTAAACTAGTTAACAGTAAATTGTGATAAATGTACTTGCTTCATGTGTGCTACAAGCTACTCAGAATTTTGGACTAGTTCCTCTAAACTTTATAAAGACGTCTGAGGCACCTAACCTGTGTGAATCTCTTGAACTGGTTATAATTTTTCCACATTCTCGCTTGCAGAAAACTGCTTCAATCCACGACTTCTGAGTCTGAAAAAGAAGAGAAAGATCTAATTAATAATATTTTTTGCAGCATGTCCATGGATTCAAATAGACTGGATGGTTTATTGAATGAACATTAAAAACACAATGCTACTTTTAAACCCGTGATAGAGCCTGCAATTGGAAACCAGGATTCATCTTGCTCCAATGGGCAGTCTAGTGGCACAGACATTTCATTACTTTGATAAGGAATACATGAATAGGAAAGGTTTAGAGGGATATGGGCTAAATGCGATTAGCTTGGATACGGCATCTAGGTCGGTGTGGAAGAGTAGGGTCACTGAGCCCCTTTCTGTGCTGTATGACTCTATGGCTCCAATTTCTGCACCAGAGCTGAGAATGACTTCATCCCTATTGCTGGGTAATTCCTCAATGTCCACTTAAAAAACTGAGACAGGCTGAAGATACTTTATCTCTGAAAGCAGATTAAAGGATGTAGATGAAACACAAAATGCTGGAGTAACTCTGCAGGTCCAGCAGCATCTGTGGTGTTTCGGGTCAGGAATGGCTTACCCCTTTAAGAATAAGGGATAAGCCATTTAGAACGGAGACGAGGAAACACTTTTTCTCACAGAGTTTTGAGTGTGGAATACTCTGCCTCAGAGGGCGGTGGAGGCAGGTTCTCTGGATGCTTTCAAGAGAGAGCTGGGGCTCTTAAAGATAGGGGATATGGGGAGCAGGCAGGAACGGGGTACTGATTGGGGATGATCAGCCATGATCACATTGAATGGTGGTGCTGGCTCGAAGGGCCGAATGGCCTACTCCTGCACCTATTATCTATTGTCTATTGACCCTTCTTCAGAGTAAATCTGATGAAGAATCACAACTCAAAACCTCATCTCTCCAGTTCCCTCCACAGATGCTGCCTGAGCTGCTAAATTACTCCAGCACTTTGTGTTTTACTCCAGATTTCAGCATCTGCATTTTCTTTGTATCTCATAAAAGGAGATGGGGCTGTGTTCCCTCAAACAGCAAAGTTGTGAGGTGATTTGACGAAAGTGTTTCACAATCATGAAGTGTTCCAGGCATAGTAAATAAAGAGGTACAGTCTGCTGCTGGAGGGGCTCAGAGCCAGAAGACAAAGATTCAAGGTGATGAGCAGAACACGCATGAGAAAAAAAAAAACGTCTTCACACTGCAAGAGGTTACGATGGAAAGGATTGTTTGAGATGTTGATGCAAACAGATTAATGTCTTATGAGAAGGAATTGGATTAGTACTTGAAAGGGCAAAAAAAATGTCCGAGCTACAGAGAACGAGATTGAGAACACAACTAAATAGATTTTATAAAGCAATATGGGCTAAATGAATTAAAAAGTCTCTTTTTGTAAGTATTATACATTCCAATGATTTGTGTTTTGGAATCTTGCTCATCCAGTCAAGATAGATTCATACTGCAGGTTGAGGCTTTCTGTAGTATTATTTAAACATGCTCATGAAGAGGTGCAGCTACGTTTAAGACTTTTTTGGGAGAGTTTTTGTTCCAAATTGCTGCACAGTGAATCAGAGTTTTAAATAATCTGCAAAGTGCTCCCTGCTCTCAAATGATTTAGTCTATTCGACTTTTGAGACACAGCACGGAATCAGGCCCTATGGCCCACCAAGTCCGCTCCAACCAGCGATCACACTATCCTACACACTAGGGACAATTTATCATTTTTATCGAAGCAAATGAACCTACAAATGCTGTACGTCTTTGGAGTGAGGGAGGAAACCGGAGCACCCGGAGAAAACCAACACAGTCACCGGTAGAATGTACAAACTCCATACAGCCAGCACCCGTAGTCTGGATCGAACCCGGACCTCTAGTGCTAAAAGGCAGCAGCTCTACCGCTGCGCCACTGTGCCACCCCCAAGTGTTATGGTGTTAAATGTTATAAGTCAGCCCTGGATAGCAGACATCCTGGACTTCAGTAATTAAGGTTAGTCTTGAGATAGCTCTCTTGCACCATTTTCCATTGCTTGTTTGCCACTTCTACAGTACCTGCCAAAGTTCTGAAGAAGTCAAATACATCTATGGCAGTAGCACAGGTGAATGATAACAAACTAGTAGTCACATTTATAGCCCACCACTCTTTTCCATTGAGATTGATGGAAAATTAAGTGGGCTTTAAACAGGGCTGACAAAGTTATTGTTGTCAATTGCTTGATCGTCCTTTTATCACCCAATATTTTTCATGTTATATCATCTACCATCAAAATGCCACCTTATTCTTAACTTTGCCAACACACTACACCAAAGCTTTATTTTTTAATGAAGTCTGAAAGGAAGGTGAAATGAGTTGAGATTTTCACTTACTCCATCCACTGCCAATCACTGTACACCCCTCACCTGTATCCACCTATCATTTGCTTGAAAAAGGTCTGAAGAAAGGTTTCAACCCAAAACTTCGCCTATTCCTTTTGTCCAGAGATGCTGCCAGACCCAGTAAGTTACTCCAGCTTTTTGTGTCTATCTTCGACTTAAACCAGCATCTGCAATTCCTGCCAGACTTTGTCCCACCCACATTTTCTTTTCTACCTTTCTTCCCCTTGCTCCATCAGTCTGAAGAAAGATCCCGATCCTAAACAACGTCTGCCTATTCCCTCCACAGACGCTGCCTGACCTACTAAGTTTTTCCAGTTTTTTTGTTTTTTGCTCAAGATTCTAGCATCTGCAGTCTGCTCTGCCCACAGCAGCTAACGTAAACACATCACACATCAAATGAGATGAATGACCAGATAAATTATTTATTTAAAGTATAAATTAAAAGAGGTTTGTTGACTTGGGCAATAGGTTAACACAGGCTCTTCTTCATGTGATACTAACTGCCCTTGGATTAACATTTCATTCAGTGGGACAGTATCTTTTAACATTTCAGTTGCACTGAAGTACTACATGAATTATGCGTTCTTATTCTGGTTTAAGGTTGAATGCATTGACTTCAATCCCAGAAGGTTAACCCATCACAAGGTTACTATTAAAAGCAGTTTTAATACGCTGAAGGAAGAGAAATCTTATTTCCACTCCTGTAAACGCAGGGATAAATAATTAGAGGTGTTTCTATGGTGAACAGTTTAAATACTTCAGGCTATAATAATGACCCTTAAGTGTCAGTGATAAACACTGCCATTTCACAGCAATGCAACTAAGTGCTAGAAATGATTACATTAAGTAAATATGTGTTAACTTAGTTAACTACACTATTAAGTAAACACACAATAACATACAATTTAAAAATCACATAGAACTTCCTCAAGGCTGGTGAGAATAAATTGCACTTGATCTGTACCAGGCATTTAGGACGGTGTTTATTTTAAAATTCAAACTACAATACTTTTAGTTTCAACATAAAAGCTGAATTTGTTATCACTAAGTATACAGTTAGAATTAACAACTGCATTAATGAAACATATGTGAATACAAATTGATGATCAACATCAATATCTATTTCATAAAAAATAAGGTGACTTACCATATTTTACAATCAATTTTATTAATTCTTGAAGAAGTAAGCTCTTTAAAAAGATGTGTGCTCCAGAGGGGGGTGAATACAAAACTATGCAGTACTGCAGCAATACTAAGGCATGCATTTGCTTGGATTTAACACCTATGAGCACAGAGCTACACAGTAGTATGCGGCCTGAAACAGAAAAAAACAAATCATTTATAAAAGACTCCTCCTTTCTCTCACATAGAAATCGTTCTCAGAGAAATCGTATAGCCATTAGCAGTAAAACAAAGAACAGCTTTACCTACCATTAAATCCACAAGACCTTTTTCAAAAGTACATGTGTCAAAGACATATCCAATAGTATGCTTTAACCCTTCCAGGTCTTTGATATCAATCCATTGGTTTGTCAAGGCACCCCAGTTTTATACTCAGCTGTTTCTCTCTTTCTGTATCCCATTTATATTTTGTAATATCTATCATTTAAAATAATCTAAGATGCTTTGACAATGTTTGCAATGCAGAGGTGACTAACTTGATTAAAACCAACAAAGGGCAGCTAGTATACAAAAGGTTAAAACTTCCTTCCTCCACCAAACTACAGCACCCTGGTTTGGGACGTAAATACAGGTATATCTGCATTCCTCAATAACCAGAATGAACTTGTTTTTTTTCGGACGTTTTATTGAAATTATTTATAAAGCTTTATTATGAACATGAGCATCAGTCTGAACTAATATCTGTGACTTTATCCAAGTTGGCATAATTTTTATTCTGTGCAATATTTGCATACGCAGCTGAAAAGAAAGAAAATGGTGAATACGTTGAAAGAGATTGAGGTTAGACGTTTATTGCGATGTTGTTATGTCCAAATGGCTTGCAGATAGATTAGATGAAGTTCTACAAAAGGACCATCAAATAAAATGAATTTATTTTATTTAGTAGCAATAGAAAATAAATAGAAAATCAAAACTAAATGAGCTAATGGAAAAAATACTTAGAACGACAAAATGAAAGCTGATAATTGATGCATAAATATTTGACGCAGTTACTGACTGATTGGGAACAATTGTGAACTCCCCAATTTCCAGCTGAGATGTAACAAGGAGGTTAAGGTCAGTTCAAATTATGCCATTTTTGTCACGTATGCCATTATTATGCCTCTTTCATTGATTAAACAATGTGGGGATTGCAGGCAAGGTTATCATTTTTTTGCCACCAATGGCATTGCGGAACTTTATACTTGAGAGTCCTGAATTTGCCATTGAAATTTGCCACTGAGTTGTGCTTGCAAAAGCAGATCAAAGGCTAGGAGTCATGTAGAGAGCACCACTCCTCCAGAGACCCCAAAGCCTTCCACCAGTTGCAAAGCTCAAGTCAGAAGCCTGATGGAATTCCCTGCATTTACCTGGATGAAAGCATCTTCAATCATCCAGAACAACTCACTAGATTGACACCACATATACCACCTTCAGCATGTACACCTTCGCCTCTGGTGCATGATAATAGTAATGTGTGTCATGTTACACATGGTTTGGAGGGGGACATCATCACCCGTGAACTCCTCTTCAAACCATATTCCACGCTGACTTAGAAATTTATAATTGCTCCTTCCTCAATATTGTAAATCCTAGAGCCTTCAACCTAACAATACTTAGTAAACCCGGAAAAAGGGTCTCGACCCGAACCGTCGCCTATTCCTTCGCTCCATAGATGCTGCCTCACCCGCTGAGTTTCTCCAGCTTTTTTATCTACCTTAGATTTTTCCAGCATCTGCAATTCTTTCTTAAACACTTAGTTTAGGATGAGTGTGAATGGAAATTTGATGGACAGTGGGCCAAAGGGCATATTTCTGTGCTGTATGTCTGTCAATGAAGTTAAAAACTGCAACTCCAATGATGTGTTTATAATCAACTACATTAAGTGGGACCTGTTGGGTCCCAGCTTCACACGTGAGGGCTGATCCTGCAACGCAATATTCCACCTCTCCACCAATTCCAATATTCCTCGCCAGTGGTGGGGGGGGGGGGGGGAGGGGGGCTTTCTGGAGTGCTAGCATGGGGGTGTGGGCCAAAGGGACTGGTTTCCAGAGAGCTACTTTGGACATTGTGGGCCAAATGGATTCTTGGGCTAGCAGCTCAGTCACTGAGACCACTCTCACACACACACTCTCACACACACACTCTCACACACAGACACACACACTCACAAACACATACACACACACTCATTGACTCACACACCATATATATGGCTGTAAGTAAGTACGTTTATTGACCAAGTATTCACATACAAGGAATTTGCCTTGGTGCTCCGCCCACAAATAGCATCATGACATACAGTGACAGTTACGAATGGCTCAGAAAACACTAAACATTAATAATAATAAAACATTAATGATAAAACACCATTGATCAAGCATGTGAACCAACAAAATACCATATCAAAGGGAGGCTACAGATTTTTGGCTGTTGAGTAGAGCAACTACTCATGGATAAAATCTGTTTTTATGTCTGGCTGTGGCAACTTTGACCGCATTCCAGAGAGAAGTGATTCAAAGAGTTTGTGGCCAGGGTGAGAGGGGTCAGAGATGATCTTACCCACTCACTAATAATATTAATACCATTGATTTTCAAAGGTAGCCGATTCATTGTTTGAGGTGGACTTTGTTGGTACCACTTGTCAGACCATTCCTGAATGTTGTTTACATCTTGCTGCCTGCAGGAATTGTCTGCTTCATTTGCTGAGAAATTATGAATTAAATTGAATATTGTACAATCATAAATCAACATCCTAACTTGTGATGTTACAGTGGAAGAAACATAATTGCTGAAGCATCTAAAGATTATTGGAGAAGGAGTCTGCCCCAAGGAGTTCCTGCTGTGATGTCCTATGGCTAAGATGACAGACCGCCAAAAAACACATCCACATTGATTGGACTCGAAAATTACTACTCGGAAAATTGGAAGTTTTTCTCATATTTAAACAAAATGTGCAGGTTTTGTTCTTGACGAGTTTCAGCTATGATTTATATAATAATTTTACACTATATATTAAAAATTCAGGTAGTTCTGTGATTTGGGTCACGAACCTGAATGAAAATGCTCCTCGGCCCACAGCCTAATACTAGTTCTATCTAAAACACTAGGGATAATTTACAGAAGCTCATTGTCCTACAAACCTGCACATCTTTGCAATGTGGGAGGAAACTGGAGCACCCGGGGAAAACCCATGTGGAGAATGGAAAACAGAAGAATGTGCTAAACTCCGCACGGACTGCTCCTGTCGTTGGGATTGAACGTGGGTCTCTAGCTCTGTAAGGCAGCAGATCTAACCATTCAGGATTAAATCCAGGTCTTTGGCGCTATACGGCAGCAATTCTATCACAGCATCAATGTGCCGCCCATAAACATGTACAATCCAGCCCCCTGCATCCAGAAACACTATACATAATGGACTACATTCGGACAAAGACTGTAATTAGGTTTGAAACCAAGTGGTCCCAGCAAAGGCCTTGCTTGCCATTGGTGAGCATGTGCCACTTGGCAGCATTGTCAATGGTACCGTCCATTTTAACACTGATGATTAATGGGCATTAATGAACTGTTTTGGACCTGTCCTTTATGTGAATAGGAGATATCTGGGCAATTGTCTATATTGTCAGATAGATATAAGTGTTGTAACTGAGCTGAAAGAGCTTGGTTAAAGGCAAAGCTCGTTTTGGAATGTGGGTGTTCAGTACTACAGCTGAACATTGCAGTATCCAGTGCTATCAATCATTTCTTGCTATCACGTGGAGTAAATCGAATTATAAGCTTGCTGCTCAGTGTTACAAAGTAACTTGCTTAATTACTTTTACAGCTTAGCCTGGGCTCATTTACTGTAAATATATGCAGAAACAAAGTTTAAATTTTAAACGTTTCACCTTCAATTCCCTTGACCTCCCAAGTAGCTGAAAGTAAATGCCAACCCTAATACCCTACCCCACATTCCAGCCCTCTGCATCCAGAACGACAATGCATCACCATTCTTAAATTAAGTGAAAAGTGTTCTTGATATTGTGATCAAATGTTTCTAGAATCTACATCAAGGATTTGAATTTAACAGCATTTATTTCAACCAAAGGCATGGGACTCTCTGGAAATGGAGTGTCACTGTAGCATTATGATATTTTACTAACAAACGTTTATTTGTAACATAGCCTCTCATTCTCAAACTCCCACCTTAGATCCAGTAAAGTTACAATAATAACAGGCCTGGTAAGCAGTACTATAGAGAACATGATTTTTCATTGCCATTATCTTTGACAGTACCTTACAGAATGATGTGGATTTGAAGTCAGTCTTTTTATAAACAGGCCCTTAGGTTCAGCTTGCCCACACCCGCCAACATGTTCCATCTACACTGGTCCCACCAGCCTGCATTTGGTCCATACCCCTCTAAATCTCTCCTATCCATGTACCTGTCTAAATGTTTCATAAACTTTGCAATAGCACTTGCCTCAACTACCTCCTTGGGCAACTCGTTCCATAGTCCCTCCATCATTTGTGTGCAAAATGTACCCCTCAGGTCTCTATTAAATCTTTCCCCCCCTCACCTTAAACCTATGTCCTCTGAGTCTTAATTCCTCTACTCAGGGCATGAGACTGTGCGTCTATCCAATCTATTCATCTCATAATTTTGTACACTTCTATAAGATCATCCCTCATCCTCCTGCACTCCAAGGAATAGAGTCCTAGTCTGCTCAACCTCTCCCTATCGCTCAGGCCCTCAAGTCCTGGCAACATCCTCGTAAATCTTCTCTGCACCCTTTCCACCTTGACAACATCTTTTTTAGAATGCAATATTCTAAAAAAGAAAGACACAAAAAGCTGGATTAATTCGGAGGGACAGACAGCATCTCTGGAGAGAAGGAATGAGTAACATTTTGGTTCAAGCCCTTCTTCAGAGATGCTGCCTGTCCTGCTGAGTTACTCCAGCTTTTTGTGCCTATCTTCGGTTTAAACCAGCATCTGCAGTTCCTTCTTACACAATATTCTAAATGCGACCTTACCAACATCTTATACAACTGCTACATGACCTCCCAACTGCTATACTTAATGCTCTGACTGATGTGCCAAAAGCCTTTTTGACCACCCTGCCCACCTGTGATGCCACTTTCAATGAAATATGTACCTGTACTCCGAGATCCCTCTGCTCTACAACACTCCACAGGGCCCTACCGTTCACTGTGTAGGTCCTGCCCATGTTAGACTTCCCAAAATGCAACACCTCACATTCTCTGGATTAAATTCCATCAACCATTCCTCCGCCCAACTGTTCAACCAATCAAGATCCTGCTGCAATTTTTCACAACCAGCTTCACTATCTACAAAACCACTCATTTGTTGCATCGTCTGCAAACTTGCTAATGAATGCCATGTACGTTCTCATCCAAGTCATTGATATATTCTTTATTACAATCATTTTAGCTACTATTATGACATAATATTAAGCTCTAATTAATTGGTAATCATGCAACTGTAACTGGTTAGTTGCAACTAAGGTAGGAACTATATCATAGTTAATGCAAAATAAATATTATTTGGGTATTTTTAAAGTGGAGATTGGTAAGTTCTTGATTAGTAAGGGTGTCAAAGCTTATGGAGCAGGAGACAAGAGAATGGGATTGAGAGGAAAAATAGTTCAGCCAATGATCACATGGCGGAGCAAACTCGATATGCCGAATGACCTAATTCTGCTCCGATGTCTGTTATTTTCTGAGCTGAATTTGGCTTTTGGCTTCTTGGCTTTTTTTCTTTGACTAAAGGAGTTCAACGGCACCACAAAGGAATGTCAATCAATGGCAGTGTTTCTAAAAGCTCTACTGCAGTGTATTGACATTTAGTTGTTGAGTATCAGGAAAAACTGGTTGTTTTCCACATGGGTTACAGAAATGGCAAGGAAATTAGTAGTTAATTCAATTAAGGGCCTGTGGCTGAGTATTGGTTTAGTTGGGAATTTGCTACGATTTATCATTAGTTAATTAAGCATCAATATCAGCGATAGAGGGTTCTGGGTGCTCATCCCCAACATTTTCCATTGATTTAATGAACATCCGTTTCGATGTACTTATCAGTACTTGAATCATCCTGCAGTGTTGAGTATTTATTAAATGAGGACACCTTACCCACAACTTTAAACACATCAAAACAACCCCCCTGTACTGCTCAGTTAACCATTTAAACCCTACTCATGAGAAATTAAAAATGTCAGGGTGCAAATGTTTCAACGAGTCATTAGAAATAATAGGACACCTAGAATTAATTCAACTACTGATTGAAGCAAAATTAAACAATATAGTTTACAAATGCTGAACCTATTATGCTTTTCTGAATCATGACTTAAGTTATGTTTACAAACTTGATACCTTGCACGTAAATATAAGAATCCCAATGTAATTAATCTGTTGGTTTATTTTTTGAGACCTTGAAATGGACCTACTAACTAATGAACAAAGCAGTACAGATATCCTGCTTTGCTGCTCTCCCTGCTGTCTCCCACTCGTTAAGCTTATATTCCGAGTTATTTTCCCATGAATTGTGTGGTCATTTAATTCCATTAGAGTTGTGAAATGAATATTGTTGCAGGACAGACTTCATTAACCAGGTTTCCAACAGTAAGGGAAGAGCGATCGGCCACTGTAAAATACCCAGAAGTGTCGGTAAATGGAAGTGTAGGTCAATCGACGTGGACACAAGAGCACGATATTAAGTAGGAAAGGGACTGGTCTGAGATCTGGCAGAGACATGATGATCCAACTGGTCATGAAGAAATATGCAAAAATGAAAAGAAAACTATTGAATGAAGACGCCGAGTGGAAAAGATTGAGAATTTCTGGTTTCTAGCTTGAATAGGCACACATGTCCAAGGCAGTCGTCAAGTGCCACTGGTTACCAAACATTTTCCAAGTCTGAAGAAGGGTCTCAACCCGAAACATAACCCATTCCTTCTATCCAGAGTCACTCCAGCATTTTGTGTCTATTCCCAATAAATAGTTTGGAGCACTTCTTTGAATAAATAGAGGGACAAACAACACAATAAACTATGGACATTGTAATAAATCTGCAAGCAGCTTAAATAAAGTGTACAGTATTTTAAATGTATAAACCTCAGTGTTTTATTATTGTTTCTGCAATGAGACAGTGTAGTCAAGATTGTTAAAGCAAATAGAAGATTTATAGTGGACAATAAATAATGTAGCATCAACAAGCAAAGCACGATGGTCTGTTAAGTCAGAAAGAACGGTAATAACATAAACATAAGTTGAAAATGTGCAAGATGTGAAAGTAAAAGACCAACTTCAGAGAGTGGGACTGCAATGTTATATTTGAAGGAGATATATAGCTTGTGTCAGAACAACTATATTAAACCTAGTAGGAATACCTTAACAAGGCATGTAGTAATGCATATTTATACGGTTTAATTTTTTATTATGATTTATAAATAATATGTATAACCATATAACCATATAACAATTACAGCACGGAAACAGGCCATCTCGGCCCTTCAAGTCCGTGCCGAACAACTTTTTTCCCTTAGTCCCACCTGCCTGCACTCATACCATAACCCTCCATACCCTTCTCATCCATATGCCTATCCAATTTATTTTTAAATAATACCAACGAACCTGCCGCAACCACTTCCACTGGAAGCTCATTCCACACCGCTACCACTCTCTGAGTAAAGAAGTTCCCCCTCATGTTACCCCTAAACCTCTGTCCCTTAATTCTAAAGTCATGTCCTCTTGTTTGAATCTTCCCTATTCTCAAAGGGAAAAGCTTGTCCACATCAACTCTGTCTATCCCTCTCATCATTTTAAAGACCTCTACCAAGTCCCCCCTTAACCTTCTGCGCTCCAGAGAATAAAGACCTAACTTATTCAACCTATCTCTGTAACTTAGCTGTTGAAACCCAGGCAACATTCTAGTAAATCGCCTTTGTACCCTCTCTATTTTGTTGACATCCTTCCTATAATTGGGCGACCAAAATTGTACACCATACTCCAGATTTGGTCTCACCAATGCCTTGTACAATTTTAACATTACATCCCAGCTTCTATACTCAATGCTCTGATTTATAAAGGCTAGCATACCAAAAGCTTTCTTTACCACCCTATCTATATGAGATTCCACCTTCAAGGAACTATGCCCGGTTATTCCCAGATCCCTCTGTTCAACTGTATTCTTCAATTCCCTACCGTTTACAATGTACGTCCTATTTTGATTTGTCCTGCCAAGGTGTAGCACCTCACATTTATCAGCATTAAACTCCATCTGCCATCTTTCAGCCCATTTTTCCAACTGGCCTAAATCATTCTGTAGACTTTGGAAATCCTCTTCATTATCCACAACACCCCCTATCTTGGTATCATCTGCATACTTACTAATCCAATTTACCACCCCTTCATCCAGATCATTGATGTACATGACAAACAACAAAGGACCCAACACAGATCCCTGAGGCACCCCACTAGTCACCTGCCTCCAACCCGACAAACAGCCATCCACCATTACCCTCTGGCTTCTCCCATTCAGCCACTGTTGAATCCATCTTGCTATTCCTGCATTTATACCCAACAGTTGAACCTTCTTAACCAACCTTCCATGAGGAACCTTGTCAAAGGCCTTACTGAAGTCCATATAGACAACATCCACTGCTTTACCCTCGTCAATTTCCCTAGTAACCTCTTCAAAACATTCAAGAAGATTAGTCAAACATGACCTTCCAGGCATAAATCCATGTTGACTGTTCCTAATTAGACCCTCTTTATCCAGATACTTATATATATTATCTCTAAGTATCTTTTCCATTAATTTGCCCACCACTGAAGTCAAACTAACCGGTCTATAATTGCTAGGTTTACTTTTAGAACCCTTTTTAAACAATGGAACAACATGCGCAGTACGCCAATCCTCGGGGACTATTCCCATTTCTAATGACATTTGAAATATTTCTGTCATAGCCCCGGCTATTTCTACACTAACTTCCCTCAATGTCCTAGGGAATATCCTGTCAGGACCTGGAGACTTATCCACTTTTATATTTTTCAAAAGTGTCAGTACTTCTTTTACTTCGAAACTCATTGAATCCATAGCTACTCTACTAGTTTCCCTTACCTCACATAATTCAATATCCTTCTCCTTGGTGAATACCGAAGAAAAGAAATTGTTCAATATCTCCCCCATCTGTTTTGGCTCTGCAGATAGCTGTCCACTCGGTCTCTCCAATGGACCAATTTTATCCCTTGTTATCCTTTTGCTATTAATATAGCTGTAGAAACCCTTTGGATTTACTTTCACCTTACTTGCCAAAGCAACCTCATATCTTCTTTTAGCTTTTCTAATTTCTTTCTTAAGATTCTTTTTACATTCCTTATACTCCTCAAGCACCTCATTTACTTCATGCTGCCTATAATTATTGTAGATCTCCCTCTTTTTCCAAACAAGATGTCCAATTTCCCTTGAAAACCAGGGCTCTTTCCAATGTATACCTGTACCTACAACCTACTTACATACCTGTAACTACCTTGTTGTAAAGTCATAGTCATAGAGTCATACAGTGAGGAAACAGGCCCTTCAGCCCAACTTGCCTACACTGACCGACACTAGTCCCACCTGCCTGGATTTGGACTATATCGTTCTAAACCTGTCCTGTCCATGTACCTGTCTAAATGTTTCTTAAACTTTGCGAAAACATCTGCAAAAAAAAAAAATCATAAAATACTTGTTGTGGTTACAAACAAACCTTAAGTTAAGGTATTTTTGAATTGGCAAAACATACAAATGCTTTAGGGTTACACAAAAAGCTGGAGAAACTCAGCGGATGCAGCAGCATCTAAGGAGCGAAGGAGATAGGCGACGTTTTGGGTCGAGGCCCTTCTTCAGACCAGTCTGAAGAAGGGTCTCGACCCGAAACGTCGCCTATCTCCTTCGCTCCTTAGATGCTGCTGCATCCGCTGAGTTTCTCCAGCTTTTTGTGTAACCCTCGATTCTCCAGCATCTGCAGTTCCTTCTTTAACATACAAATGCTTTAATTCAGTGAAGGAGTTAGATAGCCATTCATACAAATTTCTACTAAATTATTTTACGCTTCTGAAAGCCTTGCCTACATTTGAAGTTTATGGCAATAAAGAAGGTGAAAAATAACAACATGTTTATGGAGCACAATTTGTATTGTTTACCACTGTCCCAAGTAGTTTACATCCAATAAAATCCTTTTGTGTTCAGTTATTTTGTAATGTAGGAAATTGACTATATTTGTGAATAGCACTTTCCTTCAAAGAACTAGATAATGATAATCAAATAACATGTTCTGGTGTGTAGGAAGGAACTGCATATACTGGTTTAAACGTGTTCTGGTGCTCTTGAGTTAGGAATAAATATTGAACAACTACCTTGCTCTTCCTTCTCCTCTTTGAAATAGTGATCTGTTCGCTTTACGCCCACTGCAGATAAGAACTGGTTGGACACATAGAGTTATAGAGTACCAATACAGTAAGCATGGAAACAGTCTAACTTTAGTCTAACTTGCCCATGTCAACCAAGATGCCCCATCTTTGCTAGTCCCGCCTGCCCAGGTTCACCCTATATCAATATAAACATTTCCTTTCCTTGTAATTGTCTAAATATATTTTCAATGTTGTTATAGTACCTGCCTCAACCTCCTCCTCTAGCAACTCATGCCATATAACATAGAAACATAGAAACTAGGTGCAGGAGGAGGCCATTTGGCCCTTTGAACCAGCACCACCATTCATTGTGATCATGACTGATCGTCCCCTATCAATAGCCCGTGCCTGCCTTCTCCCCATATCCCTTGATTCCACTAGCCCCTAGAGCTCTATCTAACTCTCTCTTAAATCCATCCAGTGACTTGGCCTCCGCTGCCCTATGTAACAGGGAATTCCATAAATTCACAGCTCTCTGGGTGAAAACGTTTTTTTTCTCACCTCAGTCTTAAATTACCTCCCCTTTATTCTAAGACTGTGACTCCTGGTTCTGGACTCACCCCACATTGGGAACATTTTTCCTGCATCTAGCTTGTCCAGTCCTTTTATAATTTTATATGTTTCTATAAGATCCCCCCTCATCCTTCTAAACTCCAGTGAATACAAGCCTAGTCTTTTCAATCTTTCCTTATATGACAGTCCCACCATCCCATGGATCAATCTCGTGAACCTACGCTGCACTGCCTCAATCACAAGGATGTCCTTCCTCAAATTAGGAGACGAAAACTGTACACACTACTCCAGATGTGGTCTCACCAGAGCCCTATACAACTGCAGAAGAACCTCTTTACTCCTATACTGAAATCCTCTTGTTATGAAGGCCAACATTCCATTAGCTTTCTTCACTGCCTGCTGCACCTGTAAGCCAACTTTCAGTGACTGGTGTACAAGGACGCCCAGGTCTCGCTGCACCTCCCCCTTACCTAACCTAACCACATTGAGATAATAATCTGCCACCTTGTTTTTGCTTGCAAAGTGGATAACCTCACATTTATCTATATATCTGTGTGAAAAGGTTGCTCATCGGGTTGCTTTTAAATCTTTCCCCTCTCACTTTAACTTTATGTCCTCTGGTTCTTGATTCCCCTACTCTGGGTAAAATAATGTCTGCATCCACCCTTATCCATTCCCCTCATGATTTTATACACCGCTATAAGATCACCACTCAGCCTCCTCCACTCCAAGGAATAAAGTCCAAGCCTGCCACACCTCTCCCTACGGCTCAGGCCCTCAAGCCCTGACAACACCCTCATAAACCTTCTCTGCACTATTCCCAACTTAATAGTATCCATCCTATAGCAAGGTGACCAAAATTGAACACAACACACCAAATGTACCCTCACCAATACCTGATACAACTGTAACATAACATTCCAACTTCTATACTCAAAGGTATATGGTGCAGGCATTGACCTCCAAAAGGAAGAAAAAGGAATAGTGGAGCAATAAATACAAAGAGAACATGTTTAGCATTTTGCATCTTTAAATATTGATAAATCACCCACCCAGATAAAATACTCCCCATGTTTTTAAACTAAGCAATGGAAGGAATAGTGCAGGCTCTGATTTTTTTCCTGTCTTCTTTGATTGGAGGGTTGGAAGAATGATTATGAAGTACCGACGTTTATTAAAAAAAGTGATTGACAAGACAACTACAGCTTACCATCATTCACGGGCGAATTATACACTATAATTCACTATACTTAGTGAAACACTATAATTGAACAATCCGAAGAAGGATCCTAACCCCAATGCAATTTATCTATGTTTTCCAGGGATGCTGCCTGGCGCGCTACGTTACTGCAACACTTTGTATCATTATCTAAATACTAGAACCAGAGTTTGATCATGGATAATTACCGTGGTCCGGGTAAATTAACGTGACTAACTTGACTGAAATTGTCGGTGGAGCTGACAAGCAATGCGGAGTTTAGCAAGACGTTTGATAAAGTCCCACGTACCACATTGGTCGGTGAAATTTTAAAAAGCCCAAAAGGAAACTGAATTAAACTTGGCTCAGAGGAAGAAAGCAACGGATACTGGCCAGTATAAATTTCTGGAAAGTTGTATGCAAGGTGCGCGCTCGAGATTTAAACCTAGAGATCAAGATGGAGTGATTTACTACGATTGGCACTGTGACTGAAAGTGATGGGGGCGATTTGACGTGCAGGGGTTTTCCCATATTTTGCTAAAAATTAAGGCACAAACAAAACCATTTAGGGATAATATTCCAACCCACATGCATGATTAAAGCACTGAACAGTTAGGTAAAAATTATCCAATATAAATAATACTGTTGATTTGCTTCCGCCCACTTGCTTAAAAACGACAACATAAAACAAGACACTGACGAATAAATTCATTTGATCCCAAATAATGATACATTCCACACATCCAAAAACACATTGCAGCAACTATTGATTGTTGTGATCGTTCATTTGCATTGCTGCTCTCCGAGCGCTGCGCCCTGCGTGCGAAATGGGAACAAGAGCAGTTCCTGAAACATGAAATGAACTTTGGAATCACATAAGGTGAAAGTATGTAGATTAAGTATTAAACAGGATCCGTGGGCTTGTTTCGAGAAGCTTTCTACAAACATTGTGAACTCGTACCCACTAAACACTGCTCCACTATTACACCGAAGATAGACACAAAAAGCTGCAACGCCACCCATTCCTTCTCTCCGGAGATGCTGCCTGTCCCGCTGAGTTGTTCCAGCTTTTTGTGTCTATCTTCGGTTTAAACCAGCATCCACAGTTCCTTCTTACACATTTCGTCCACTATTACACCGCCGGTTAGCACGGGTATAAAAGGATGAACAATAAATGCCGGCAAAGTCCTCCGGCCGAACATGGAAATGAATCAGATTGGGCTTTCCAGTCCAAGGCAAACACACATTACCTTAAAGTGAAGGTAGACAAAAATGCTGGAGAAACTCAGCGGGTGAGGCAGCATCTATGGAGCGAAGGAAATAGGCAACGTTTCGGGTCGAAACCCTTCTTCAGACTGATGTGAGGGTGGTGGGGCGGGAAGAAGAAGGGAAGAGGTGGAGACAGTGGGCTGAGGGAGAGCTGAGAATGGGAGAACTAATCCTTCAGTGATGCCCGCTTCTTCTGCTTTAAGGGGCTGAGGGATATCTTTGGGTGACCTTACAGTCAAACGAATAGCTGGACCAGTTCCTTAGTGTTGACGGAGAGGAATCTCTCCGAGGATCCCAAGCCACACGGTGCCACCATTACACTGTTACATGATTGCGAGACTAAATGAACCGTTCTGACCCTTGAACCCAGGGGATGGTGGGTTGATAGCTCTGATGCAAATACTAGATTATGCTTCCTCTGACCGACAATCAACATGAAAGACTCAACAGATGTTTTATGGCCCCAAATGATCGTTGTATTCCTAACGATTTGAAATACTTGCAATATCACCTTCGCTTTTAACATAGAGGTTCGATACGTCTGCTTGAGCTTCCAATACATCGTACACGCCTTCGGGGAGCTCGAAGCACTCAGAACGTTCGTTGCTGTTTCCAACAGGGCGTCTAATTTCTGGCAAAAATAAAAAGCAGTAGACACACTACAGATTGTAGATACCGGAAGCTTGAACAAAACGTAAAGTGCTGGTGGATCAGGTAGAGTTGTAGAGAGAATGGCATAGACATTTCGGTTGAGACACTGCGGTGGACTCAAGAACTCCGACTCAGTCTCGGGTCTGAAGAGGGTCGCATGTCCATTACCCCCCTAGATGCTGCCGAGCACTTTGGGTTTAGTACAGTTTAGAGATACAGCGCGGAAGCAAGCCCTTCGGCCCACCGAGTCTGCGCCGACCAGCAATCCCCGTACCGTACACTGGGACTATCCGACACCCGAAACATGTTTTTTTTTTAACAAAAGCCAATTAACCTATAAACCTGAAGGTCTTCGGAGTGTTGGAGGGGAGAAAACAGATGTGGTCACTGGGAGAACATGCAAACGTCGTACAGACAGAGCCAGTAGTCAGGATGGAACCCGGGTAGCTGGCGCTGCCTGTCCCACTTGCATGCGACTGCGTACGTTTGGCGCGACAAACCGGGAGGTCGCGCGAAGTTCGAGCGAAGGTCGCGCGGTTCGAGCGAAGGTCGCGCGTTACGTCATTTACGCATGTAAACGGGGGTTGCTGGCTGCTATTCCATGATCATCATGGAAGAGTTGCAGACTGCATTGCTGCAACAGCAACATAGACTTATGTTAGCAGCAGCCCTCATGCTTACAGATCAGCTGGGCAGGAGTTCAACAAGGAAGGCTATCAAGAAACCCAAGAAGAGGTCTGTGTGGACGAGGTCTTTGTTCCGGATGAGACCCACTGTGGGCCAGTGTGAGATCATGGTGATGGATCTCCAGCGGAAAGATGAGGCTGCTTTTAGAAATTTCATCAGGATCCCCCCTGACCTGTTTCAGGAGCTAAAGACACGAGTCGGTCCTCTTCTGCAGAAAACGGACACCGTCATGCGGAAGGCACTGGAACCAGGCCTGCGCCTAGCCATCACCCTCCGCTACCTTGCATCAGGGGATTCCTTCAAGAGCCTCTCGTACAACCTCCGTGTGGCCCACAACACCATCAGCAAGGTTGTCCGAGAGACCTGTTACATCATTAACACTGCATATGAAGAAATGATTGACTGCCCTAGTACACCTGACGGGTGGAGGAGAGTGGCGCAGGCTTTCAAGCCAGATGGAACATCCTGCACACATGTGGGGCAGTTGACGGGAAGCATGTGGCCATCCGGTGTCCACCCAGGGGAGGTTATACATACCTTAACTACAAAACGTTCCATTCCATCGTGCTGTTAGCTGTGGTCGATGCAAACTACAACTTCCTGTTTGCGGATGTGGGCACACCTGGCAGTGCCGCAGATGGAGGGATCTGGAGAGACACCTCCCTTGGGCAAGCACTGGAAGAAGGGAGAGCTGGCTTTCTTGATCCAGTACCTCTGCCAGGAGAAGACAACCTTGACATCCCCTATGCACTGGTTGGTGATGATGCCTTTGCACTCAGGCCATGGATGATGAAGCCATACCCTCACAGGCAGATGTCAAGGGAGCAAAGGATCTTTAATTACAGGCTGTCCAGGGCTAGGAGGGTTGTGGAAAATGCTTTTGGTATCCTTGCTAGCAGATTCAGATTCCTGCTGGCTACAATGGAGCAGGAGCCCAAGAATTTGCAGACCATTGTCTACGCGGCATGTGTCCTCCACAACCTGATCCACACCAGAGGTGCAGCAGCAGCCATGGTGGAGGGTGACTCGATGGACAACCAGACAGGAGACATCACACCAGGTTCATGGAGAGCTGCAGGAGAGGCTGCACCGATGATGGCGCTAGGCACATTGCAAGGAAACACCAGCAACAAAAGAGCAAAGGAGCAGAGGGACAATCTCTGTGCTTACTACAACTCCGAGCGACGCAGTGTACCCTGGCAGAACAATATGTGGTGAGGATCAGCAGCAAACATCCCACACCACAAACAGAGGATCACCACTGCAGGAACTGATCTAATAAAAGGAGGATCTATGTATGCTAATGGAGGAGTTATGTATGTGAAATTAGTAATGCTGTAATAATAATAATACCTCACACATCGTACCTTCTTTGAAATGCCATAATTTTAAAAATGGTTAAATGCCTTTGTCTGCTTTATATGACGTTTCATGGCACATTTTGCAATTCAATGCAGTTCAATGCCTCTGTGTGTTTTATTTATCTAATAAATCGAGGATTTTATATGTGATATGCATTCCATTATTAGAGGTGGTTTCCATATGAGAGATCAACGCCATGATTTACAAACTGCTTTTTCCACTACACGAAAAGGTTACACTGAAGTTTAATAATCAAGTTGTGGGTGAAGTTATTTGCGATAAATACAATGACCCATGACTTTATAAGAATCAATTTGTTTATTTAGTGCAAACAAAATGTATTAAAAAACAAGAAACTAATTTTTAATGTGCAACACAAGTCAACAGAATATTTTTTATTTACTGCAGCAAACAAATGACGTAGTGAAAAACAACAGGGAATAAAACTTTAATGTGCAACACAAGTAAACTGAACAGTGAATGTTGGAGAGAGCACCACTCTTTATGGCCCATTTGCACTGGGCAATCCTCCGTCAAATAGTCGGAGAGATTCAGGCTGAAGTTGGCGCTTGTGTCGGGACCCTCCAATCGCGCTGGCAAATTTGTTGCTCCGAGCCTATCTATGCCGGATGCCGCATGATGTGGCATTGAGCTGGTTGCCCTGACGTTGGATGGGCCTGCCATTCACGGGTGTGCCATAGAATCAGAATCAGAATCAGAATGCCTTTTATTGTCACTATACACATGTACAATGAGATTAAAAATTGCTCCTACTCAGTGCAAAACAAAACAAAAAGGGGGGGGGGGGATAAGGTGCACAGTTTCTGCAGCGCTATATACATATCTATAAAAAGACAATGGATAAATAGAATGGATAATAGGATTCCTATATCCAGTATGGGTTATTGCACATATTGGAAATTATGGCCGGGAAATTATGGCAGGGATAAATCATAGGCCGGGATCCCATCATTGCCTGTGGGCAAAACACATAAACGTATCAATAAGTATGGGAGCCAATCAAATCATATAAAACAAATCACAACCTTTCACAAGCTGTGTGTCAGAGACAATCTTGAGTCAGACTGAAGACTCACAAAGGTTTCACAGTGTACCTGGGGAGCATGTTGTGATGCCATCATCCCAATTTGTTGGCGTGGCATGAATGTCATGTGCCTCATCGGACTCTGCAACACCAAAGAATTCGTAGTGAGTAATTCATGAAAAGCATTAAAGTAAAACGTTTATAAAGTCATAAACTTTGATTAAAAGATTTTACTGGCCGAAGAAATCTGTGCACCCTTGCCAAGACTAAACCCTGCAAGGAGTAGCTGTGCCATTGCGACTCAGGGATCTGCAACATCTCCTCCCTCAGTAACGCTGAGTAGGCATAAATAATTATTTTGTGCGCCGTCCTTTGATGTGACAAGACGTTTACTGTGTCAGCAGTAGTCGTAGCCTGTTGCATGATCTGCAACAAAGAGAGTGCAATTCTAATAAGTATTTTTTTGAGCGGCGATGGAGAAACGTGGACGTAGGGCGGAGTAAATGAGAAATTTGCTGATGGTTCACCCGAAAGCACTTACATCCGCGAACATCTCCCGCTGAAGTTGTTGAACAGGCACATCGCATTCTGCCGCAGTTGTGCAGGCCGGCTTCCGCTTGGCGTGTCCGTTTGTCCGCAGTGCCAGACCCAGACGGTTCCTCTGGGGGTCCCTCTGGCGGATCTGTCTTGCCCTCACTTGAGGTGGTGCACAATGATTTCCCTATGGTAAGCTGGAAGAAAGTAAATGTGTATCAGAAATGTTCAAGGCCACCAGGACGTAGCAAGCAAGGTGACCACCAAGTTATCATTGTCCAATATCATTTTGACTATCTCACTTTCCAACAAATTATAATTGTTACATAATTTTCTTAACTATTCACCTTCTTGCTGCTCTCCTGCCTCTGCACTCGAACTATGTGGTTTCACACAAACCCCCATTTCTTCACTATCCACTACTCTCTGTCAGTCAGTGGATTACCGGCGGAGCCAGACTTGCAAAGACTGTGAGACAGCCTCCCAAACAGTGTCCTCTGACTCTTGAGCCATTGACATAGTTGGTCATCTGTGAAAACATAGAATAAATGAAGATCAGTGTTGAGCAAATTGTAATCTTAATTGGAACTGCAATTACAACCACAGAAATATAGACAAGCTATAAAGTATGTACTTACAAGAGTAGCCAGGGAACTCCTTCACCTTGCCTTCAAGCATCGCGTTGCGGAGATCCATCCTCCTGAAATTACGACGCCCCTTATCTTAGAGTTCTCGGTGGGCCTGATACCATTCTACCAGGTCTCCCTCTTGTTCCCTGGTAAAATTATAAGACCTTGTGACCACCCTCTTCTTCTTCTTCTTCTTTGCCGGCACAGCTGAGGCATCAGTCTCCTGAGCCAAATCCGAGTCCCAGTCTGCAGCAGCAGCTGGGGCAGGAGCTGAAGCACGAGATGGGACAGCAGATGGGGCAGGAACTGGAGCAGGAGCTGTGGTAGGAACTGGGGAAGGAACTGGTGAAGATGGTGAGGCAGGAGATAGGGCAGGAGATGGGGAAGGAAATGTGGTAGGAACTGCGGTAGGAACTGGTGAGGGTGTTGAGGCAGAAGATAGGGCAGGAGATGGGACAGGTACTGAAGCAGGAACAGGGTCAGGAACAGCAGCATGGCCAGAAGCAACGGCTGGACCCTCCAGTATCTGTATGTTGTTTCCAATAACCAGCTTTACCTTGTCTTGCATGGATTGCATCTTGATGTTCCTGGTGTTCCTTGTTCTCTTCGGAGCCATGTGCTCTGTGGATCAGTACAGCTGGGAAGAAAACGGACTCTGTAGCAAGAAACGCGGTAAGTGTGGTGATTATTTTCAAATCGCACGCAGTTTTTATGCTGAAGCGATAAAGGCGGGCCGACTGATTTTGGGCGTCGCATGGGGTTGGGCGGTGACGTCATCACGCAACGCCACGCGCTAGGCGTACGCTGTCAAGACGCTGTGTACGCCCGCAATGTACTGTGTGTGAGCACGGGCTGACAGGCCGTTGGCGCGCAAAGATTTTGGACACTGCAGGATTTTCGGAGCCCCGCCCGATGTCGGGAGCAGCCCCGCACAAATCCATACGCCTCCACGTTTCGAAGTGGGACAGGCCCCGCGAGGCCCGTATGCCTCAAGCTACCACGAGGTCGTGTAATTAGCGAGCTAATGTCGCGAAAGTGGGACAGGCCCATAAGGCAGCAACTCTACTGCTGCGCCACCGTGCTCTGTTAAAAAAAAACAGTTGCTTCCAATAATTAGGGTACTCCGGGCAAACGGCCCGTTTAGATATGCCCAACTTGGCCTATCATGGGCGAGTTGAGCCGAAGGACCAGTTTCTGTGCCTCTGTAATTCTCAAATGCAAAAAATACTAATAACCAAATTATTTCACTAGCCAGTAAAGGGTCTCGGCCCGAAATGTCAACCATTTCTTCTCCAGGTACTCCAGCATTTTGTGTCTACCAGAACCACCTACAGTTTTGGACTGTCACCAGAGGAGGAAGGCGACAGTTTGTGCAAGTGTTCTTTTTACAGGAGGAGATTAAGAGGGAATTGGTGGAGACTTGGTGCGCTAAGGTGAATAAATATGAAAGAAGGAACTGCAGATGGCGATTTAAACCGAAGATCGACACAAAAAGCTGGAGTAGCTTAGCGGAACAGGTAGCATCTCTGGAGAGAAGGAATGGGTGACGTTTCAGTTCGAGACCCTTCTTCAGACTGGTTAGGGATAAGACTGCTTGATCACACAGTCTCCATCACAAGAAATAGCCTAATGACTGACGTCTATTACAGACCCACTGACTCCCATTCGACTACACTTCTTCCCACCCAGTTTCCTGCAAAGACTATCCCCTACTCCCAATTCCTCCATCTACGCCCAAGATGACGTGTTTCATACCAGGACCATATAACCATATAACCATATAACAATTACAGCACGGAAACAGGCCATCTCGGCCCTTCAAGTCCATGCCGAACAACTTTTTTCCCTTAGTCCCACCTGCCTGCACTCATACCATAACCCTCCATACCCTTCTCATTCATATGCCTATCCAATTTATTTTTAAATGATACCAACGAACCTGCCGCCACCACTTCCACAGGAAGCTCATTCCACACCGCTACCACTCCCTGAGTAAAGAAGTTCCCCCTCGTGATACCCCTAAACCTCTGTCCCTTAATTCTAAAGTCATGTCCTCTTGTTTGAATCTTCCCTATTCTCATAGGGAAAAGCTGACATCTGAGATGTCCTCATAGATGGGACCCTTACTCATGTCTCCTCGGTACCCTGCAGCTCTGCCCTTGCTCCCCCTGCCACTCACCCTCCCCCTAGTCACAACAGAGACAGTGCCCCCCTAGTCCTTACCTTCCACCCCATCAGCTGTCACAAACAATATATAATCCTACAAAATTTCCCCCACCTACAATGGGATCCCACCATGGGCAGAAATCCGGGGGGGGGGGGAGGGACATAAGGGGGATGTGTCCCCCCATGTTTTGAAACATATATATTGCAATCAGTTCCCATCTGACTGCACACTGCGGAGTCACGACCGCATGCATGGTCAGCTGGCTCAGACTATGACAGGAATTAGACTCTGAAAAGAAAATACTTTGAAAATGTCATCCTTTGTTAATGATAAACGCTCATCCATTCCATATTCATTACAAGCTTAGTAAAGTATTGTGTTGGGCTTAATGAGTAGTGTACTGCAGAACGATTTGAGTCATTTATCACTTTATTCCTCTGACTGAGACGAAAATGATGTGTTAACTGTCACTGTTAAGTAAAGTATATAAGTAAGTTTATTGGCCAAGTATTCACATACAAGGAATTTGCCTTGGTGCTCCGCCCGCAAGTAACAACATGACATACAGTGACAGTTACGAATGACTCCGAAAAAACTAAATTAATAATAATAAAACATTAATGATAAAACACCATTGATTAAGCATGTGAACCAACAAAATACCAGATCAAAGGGAGGCTAAAGATTTTTGGCTGTTGAGTAGAGCAATTACTCGTGGATAAAAACTGTTTTTATGTCTGGCTGTGGCAGCTTTGATTATCCGGAGTCCCCTTCCAGAGGTTAGTGATTCAAAGAGTTTGTGGCCAGGGTGAGAGGGGTCAGAGATGATCTTGCCTGCTCGCTTCCTGGCCCTTGCAGTGTACAGTACATCAATAGAGGAAAGGTTGCAGCCAATAACCTTCTCTGCTGATCGGACGATTCTCTGCAGCCTCCAGGTGTCGTGCTTGGTGGCTGAACCAAACCAGACCATGATGGAGAAGGTGAGAACAGACTCAATGATGGCCGTGTACAATTGGACCATCATTGCCTGTGGCAGATGGCGCTTCCTCAGCTGTTGTGCTTTTTTGACTGTGGAGTCGATGGTCGCCCCCCACTTAAGGACCTTGGAGATGATGGTTTCCAGGAACTTAAAAGACTCCACCGATGTGACTGTGGTGTTGTTGATGGTGAGTGGGGTGAGGGGAGGGGGAGCTCTCCTAAAGTCTACAATCAATTCAACTGTCTTGAGAGCATTGAGCTCTAGGTTGTTGCTACGGCACCAGGACGCCAGCTGTGACACTTCCTGTCTGTAGGCAGATTCCTCCCCATCCTGGATCAGTCCAATCATGGTTGTGTCGCCTTGCGTTGCTCCTATGCTGAGCGTTTGCGGGTTCGCGACGTGCTTTCCCAGCCTCACATGCTGCTTACTGTCTATCAGGAAGTTGGTGATCCACCGACAGAGGGGTTCAGGCACAGTCAACTCGGAAAGCTTGGAGTGTAGTAGCTCTGGCATAATGGTGTTGAATGCAGAGCTAAAATCAACAAACAGGATCCTCGCATAGGCCCCCTGGCGGTCTAGTTGCTGTAGGATGAAGTGCAGGCCCAGGTTGACTGCATCATCCACAGATCTATTGGCCCGATATGCAAACTGCAGAGGGTCCAGCAGGGGGTTTGTCATTTTTTTCAGCTTTCATGACTACAGAGGTCAGTGCGACAGGCCTGTAGTCATTAAGACAAGTAATCCTTGCCTTTTTGGCTACAGGGACAATAGTGGAGACATTGAAGCAGGCAGGGACAGTACATGTTTACAGGGACTGGTTAAAAATGTCTGTATAGACCGATGCCAGCTGTTTGGCACAGAGTTTAAGAGTAGAGGGAGAGGGAACATTGTCAGGTCCTGGAGATTTCCGGCTTTTTTGTCCTCTGAAAAGCCTCTCCACCTCCTCTATTTTTATTGTTGATATTTGATAAGTCATGTTTTGCAGCACAGAGGGTGTTGATAATTGGGTGTGAAGTGGTGATTGGAGGGGGGTGGGTCTAGAAGGGCCCAGTCTTTGCAGACTGAGGTCAGGCTGTGAGTGGGTGTGAAGTGACAGTCTTGCCTTAAGTACAGTAGGTGTGAAGTGGTGAATGGAGAGGGTGCAGGGTCCATTCTTTGTAGACTGGGGTATGGCTGTGCTGGTTGGGGAGGGTGGGGGAGGAAGTACCAGGGTTACATTTCTGATGTTCAAACCTGCAGTAAAACTCATTCAGGTCATTGGTCAGCTGATGATTGTCCAAAGAGTGTGGGACTTTCCTCTTGTAGCTGGTAATTTCTTGCAAGCCCTTCCAAACTGAAGAAGAATCACTAGCTGAGAACTTGCTCCTCAACTTCTCAGAGTACCTTTCCTTGGCAGCTCTGATTCCTCTTCTCAGCTTGTACTTGGCCTGCCTGTAGAGGTCTGCATCCCCGCTCCTGTAGGCCTCCTCTTTAGACCGTCGGAGCTGTCTGAGTTCTGCAGTGAACCAGGGCTTGTTGTTGTTGAACCATGTCCAGGTCTTAGTTGGAATGCAACGGTCCTCGCAAAAGCTGACATATGATGATACAGTGTCCGTATACTCGTCGAGGCTTGTGGTTGCTTCCCTGAACACATTCCAATCTGTGCAGTCAAAGCAGGATTGTGTGTTCTCAATGCCCTCGCTTGTCCACCTATTCATTGTTCTGACCACAGGCTAAGCAGCTTTTAGTTTCTGCCTGTAGGTCGGAATAAGGTGAACTAGACAATTATCAGAGAGACCCAGACCCGCCCGGGTGATAGAGCGATATGCGATATGAATAGAGCGATATGCGTTCTTGATTGCCGTATAACAGTGGTCGAGTGTTCTCTCCCCTCTGGTGGGGCAGGTAACATGAAGTCTGTATTTTGGGAGGTCATGGCTGAGGTTAGCTTTGTTAAAGTCCCCCGAAACAATGACCATGGAGTCCGGGAATTCACTCTCTACTCTCATTACCTGGTCAGCGAGTTCCGTTTGCGCCTCACGTACTCAGGCTTGGAGGGGAATGTAAACTTCAGCGAGAATAAAGGAGTTAAATTCCCTCGGAGAGTAGAAGCGATATAACTGCTACATCGATATGTATTCCTTAATCCTTAGTAAATATAATTGTGTGAACTGACCTTGCTTCAAGTATGACGCGTTCCTTTGAATAAAATTAACGGGAGAAGTTCTTAAAACTGTCTGATGTGGGTACAATTATCATTTGAACTTTGGAGGTGGACAAATGCTGGAGGAACTCAGCGGGTGAGGCGGCATCAACGTAGAGAAGGAATAGGAGACTTTTCGGGTCGAGACCCTTCTTCAGACCCTTTGTGAACTTCAAAATGTATGATGGTCCAATGTAGAGATGTTTGAAGAGATCAAGGCTCTCGAATGTTGAAGCCCCGGCCGGGCGAAGGTAGATGTTACCTCTCCCTTCATATTACAGAGACCAAATGCTTTCTTCAGCTTATAACGCAATTTTATTAACTAATTGAAACATTCTATTTTTACAGCTGGCAATTGGGGAAAAAAATGTTTAATACATCCAAGAATACAAAGTTTTAGGTTGCCTATAATGCAGATAATTTATATATTGCTTGGTTTTAATAGCTTGGTTTCCATACTACAACTTGAAAGTGTTCTGTCCTATATTATGTTGTCCAGTGTGTTTTAAATCTATGGAACAGATCTGCACTAGTTAACTCATTCTAGCGGCCCCATAGTAGAAGCGTCCACGTCGCGGGGCTGGAAACTGGAAGAATCCTGAGCTAGTTACCGCGGCCGCCGCAGAAGTGTCCCCTCACTGTTTGATAGCGATTTCCTCCTTTGGATCCCACCACTAGCCACATTTTCCAATCTCCACCCCTTTCCGCCTTCCGCAGAGACCGTTCCCTCCGCAACTCCGTGGTTAACTCATCCCTTCCCACCCAAACCACTCCCTCCCCAGGCACCTTCCTCTACAACTGCATATGATGCAACACCTGTCGCTATACCTCCTCCCTTGACTCTGTCCAGGGTCCCCGACAGTCCTTTTAGGTTAGGCCGAGGTTCACTTGCACCTCCTCCAACCTCATCTACTATATCCGTTGTTCAAGATGGGGACTCTTATACATCGGCAAAACGGAGACTGGGCGATCATTTCGCAGAACACCTTCGCTCAGCCCGCATGTACCAACCTGATCTCCCGGTTGATGGACATTTTAATTCTCCATCCTATTCCTACGCAGACCTTTCTGTCCTCGGTCTCCTCCATTGTCAGAGTGAGGCTAAACGCAAATTGGCAGAACAGCATCTCATATTTCGCTTGGGCAGCTTACAGCCCAGTGGTATGAATATTCATTTATCTCACTTCAGGTTGCCCTGGCATTCACTCTCTCTCTCTATCCCTCCCCCACCCAAGTTGCACTAGTTTCTCATTTTCACCCTACAAAGCTAACAATGGCATGTTTCCTTTATCATCGTTACTTTTTTGCACATCTTTCATTCATTAGTCTGAGACGGGAAAATGCATGGCAGATGCAGTATAATGTGGATAAATGTGAGGTTATCCACTTTGGTGGCCAAAACAGGAAAGTAGACCATTATCTAAATGGTGGCCGATTAGGAAAAGGGGAGATGCAACGAGACCTGGATGTCATGGTACACCAGTCATTGAAAGTAGGCATGCACGTGCAGCAGGCAGTGAAGATAGCAAATGGTATGTTAGCATTCATAGCAAAAGGATTTGAGTATAGGAGCAGGGAGGTTCTACTGCAGTTGTACAGGGTTTTGATGAGACCACACCTGGAGTATTGCGTACAGTTTTGGTCTCCAAATCTGAGGAAAGACATTCGTGCCATAGAGGGAGTACAGAGAAGGTTCACCAGATTGATTCCTGGGATGTCAGGACTTTCATATGAAGAAAGACTGGATAGACTCGGCTTGTACTCGCTAGAATTTAGAAGATTGAGGGGGGATCTTATAGAAACTTACAAAATTCTTAAGGGGTTGGACAGGCCAGATGCAGGAAGATTGTTCCCGATGTTGGGGAAGTCCAGAACAAGGAGTCACAGTTTACGGATAAGGGGGAAATCTTTTAGGACCGAGATGAGAAACAAAAATTTCACACAGAGAGTGGTGAATCTCTGGAATTCTCTGCCTCAGAAGGTAGTAGAGGCCACTTCGTTGGCTATATTTAAGAGGGAGTTAGATGTGGCCCTTGTGGTTAAAGGGATCAGGGGGTATGCAGAGAAGGCAGGTACAGGATACTGAGCTGGGTGATCAGCCATGATCATATTGAATGGCGGTGCAGGCTCGAAGGGCCAAATGGCCTACTCCTGCACCTATTTTGTATGTTTCTATTTTTCTTTATCTCTCCACATCACCTTCTATATCTCTCGTTTCTCTTATCCCTAACCTGTCTGAAGAAGGTCCTCGACCTGAAATCTCACTCATTCCTTCTTTCCAGAGATGCTGCCTGCCCCGATGAGTTACTCCAGTTACTCCAGCTTTTTGTGTCGATCTTTGGTTTATCCACATTTATCCACATCCTCTGAAGTCATTGAATGAACATAGAATAGTACAGCAGAGGAATAGGCCCTTCTGCCCAGATATCTGTGCCTAACATGCTGCTAAATTAAACTAATCGCCTGCATGTGATCCACGCTCTTCAATCTCCTGCATATGCAGGTGCCTATCTAAAAGCCCACTAAACACCATTATCATATATGCCTATCCCATCAATCCTGACAGCGCGTTCCAGGCAGTCACCACTCTCCATGTAAAATAAAACTTGCCCTGTGCATTTCCTTTAGTTTTTGCCCCACTACCCTAAAAGCTGTGCCTATGGTGCTTAACATTTCCATCCCGGGAAAGGGTTCTGACTGTCTATCCTTTTTATGGCTCTCATAATTTTAAATACTTCTATTCGGTCTCCCCACAATCTCCGATGTTCCTGAAAAATTGTCCTTTTTTTTCAATTGCCCTAGTTTGGCACAGTAGGCAAATGGCGAGTTTATCCCCAAATCACATGTTGGGGACGAAAGCGATTCAAGATTTTCCAAATATTTTCCAATAAGTCAAGTCAAGTCAAGTCACATTTATTTATACAGCACATTTAAAAAACAACTCTCGTTGGCCAAAGTGCTTTACATTTGTTATGAAATAACCAATTTTCAATGTTCTTAAAAAAAAATAATGCCAATCAGACAACATGCTACTTACTTATGTTTCCCTGCCACTTACCTGATTGTTAGACCAAAACCTATGAAGATTACCACAGACCCGATAGGGTAGAAAGTCAAAATCTTCTCCCCATCGAGGGGGTATCAAAACACGAGGGCATGTGTTGAAGAAGGAATTTTAAAGGGATCTGGGCTTTTTTGCACAGTGGATGCCTAAGATTTTCAATGCACCACCATCAACCTGGTGGAATTGGATCCAATCATTAAGTTTCAAGACATTTTGGCACGTAAATAAACAAAACATAGAAGGATAAGATCTCAATGGAGGCAAATGGCATTAGTCTAGATTGGCAAAAAGGCGGGCTGTTGGACCCATTTCTGTGCTGTGCGACCCAATAACATCTTATCAATCATGGTGAAAATCAATTTCAATGTTATCGTGTATCTCCGCAGCCTCTTTCAAATGTTATGACACTGTACATTCCAAGAGTCATGTACAAGATCAAATTAACTTTGCATATGCCCAGAAAAATATTTTTATTAACCAACGGACTTCGAATAGAGATTGCCAGGTGAATTGCATGTCTTTAAAAAGATATAACATTACACATTTTTTGTAGACCAAGAGCAATATTACCGTTAGAATCCAACACCACGGATGATTAAAAGTCTTGACGAGTTTCTGGTGGGAAAATAATCGCAACCAATTAGCTTTTGCTTTCTTCCTCTCCAATAATCAAGTTTTTAATGAATAGAACATTGCTAGGATAAGTTACCACTTCACCTTGTATTTGTCGATCTCTTATCTTGCTTCGTGCATTACAAAATAAATAGCTGTAGCCAACCTGATTGCCATAACAGTGCGGTGAGAAGAAAACTGGGAGAAAGTTTTCTCTTGCAATGTTTTGTCTGTGGGCAAGCGCATATTGCACAAATAGAATTAGTTCTACCTGTGCTTATACTGACACTAAATATTGGGAATACTGACAATGTTTGCATTTTCCAAACATTAATTTGGTAAAAATAATTGTGCTTCAGGCTAATATGTCGCCAAAATATAACATGAAATATCTCTCAAAGCAACTCTGGAGGGAATAGACTGTCTACGTTTAGTTTCAGGATCTTTCTTCGGAGTGAAGATAGATAAATGTGCCTTTACCTGAATATTGTGGGTGCAAACGAACTCAGGAAATAATTTTTGTTGCGCTTTAAGATCGTTGCACCTTCATATTGGCTTAATAAAATGCCTCATAATAAAACTGGGAAAGCAGATACTGTTCAGGAGCAATTCACTAAGTGTGGGAGTAGCTCAGCAGGTCAGACGGCATCTGTGGAGAACATCACTGTATGGGACATCTCACCCTTTTCATCTTGCCGAAAACTTTTCAGAAGTCATCTTCTAAAGCAGAAGGCCATTTTCTTCACAAAATCAAATTAGAATTTGCGTTCTAGTTTCTTTTTCAATTTGCATGCACTACATTACAGTCAAAGGATCAGCTGGAAACGAGTTTGAGATTTCAAAGTAGAAGCAAGGAACTGCAAATACTGTTTTACCAAGGAATTACACAAAATACTGGAGTAACTCAGTGGGTCGGGCAGCATCCCTGGAGAACATGGATAGATGTCGGTTCGGGTCTGGACCCTTCTTCAAACTCAAGAAGCGTCCTGACCTACATCATCACCAATCCATGTTCTCAAGGGATGCTACATAGAAACATAGAAAATAGGTGCAGGAGGAGGCCATTCGGCCCTTCGAGCCAGCACTGCCATTCATTGTGATCATGGCTGATCGTCCCCTATCGACACGTGCCTGCCTTCTCCCCAAATCCCTTGACTCCACTAGCCCTGAGTGCTCTAACTAACTCTCTCTTAAATCCATCCAGTGACTTGGCCTCCACTGCCCTCTGTGGCAGGGAATTCCATAAATTCACAACTCTCTGGGTGAAAACCAGAGAGTTTTTTTCTCACCTCAGTCTTAAATGACCTCCCCTTTATTTTAAGACTGTGGCCCCCTGGTTCTGGACTCGCCCAACATTGGGAACATTTTTCCTGCATCTAGCTTGTCCAGTCCTTTTATAATTTTATATGTTTCTATAAGAAATCCCCTCATCCTTCTAAACTCCAGTGAATACAAGCCTAGTCTTTTCAATCTTTCCTCATATGACAGTCCCGCCATCCCAGGGATCAATCTCGTGAACCTACGCTGCACTGCCTCAATCACAAGGATGTCCTTCCTTACCCATTGAGTTACTCCAGCATTTTGTGTCTTTTCTTTGAGGTTTGAGAGAACATTTTCAATACTGGCTACAAATGGGCACCTGATGCCCATCTACGTTATAAACACAACATCAACATTTTTATTTGAGGTGCCCTGCTGTAATATTGTTTCCAATGACATTTAAAAAAACAGTTGTTATAAACCCATATTTTAAGAAGTAATTGGAAATGAATTAGTTTTAAATAAGATAATTATTTTAATAAGAGTAAATTATGTGTACATGGGTGTTTCTGTAAGTACAGCACTCAGTAGTGAAACTGAATGTTGTCAATACTATAACTGTTTTGTAACCAGAATTTAAAAAAAATTCAAACAACGCGATTATAATGATCCTGATTGAACTACAGGAATCATGGTGGGTTAGGTGCCAACATTTTGTAAGGGAGCTTAGAAATCTGTATAAGATACAGTGTCCCACATGTTTTATAAATATATATATTTTCTCTTTTTTTCATCAAATTTTTAAAGTATTAAATTTTGGTTGATTTTGATCGCAAATTAGCTCAAAGGGATCATAGCTAGGCCCATTTTTAATGCTGTGGTATTTCATTATGAATGAATAACTTTCAAATATGGCCACCATGTCACAGATTGGTACCCTTATTTACATAAACACCCACATACAACTTTCTATACTTAATTGCTAATAATGTGTTGTGAAAGAAATTTATCGCAAATTAACCGCAGATTATTTTGACAATATATCAACATATTATAGTTTTGATATTATTATGCAATTATACATTAAATCTGATGTGTAATAGTGGAAATTACAACACTTACATTTCTATCAAAATGCTGAAACTCTATCAAATTGAACAAAAAATTTAAAACTCACCATGTTTAACTCCACATACACCTAATATCAAATACGAGTCTGCAGTGGTCATTACATTTGAATGTTTAATGTTTTTCTGAATCACACATCCAACATCTCCAAGCTAATAATTCCAGCATTATGCAGAATAATGTGTTGATTTTAATATGAGCACCCAGCAAAGGATTCTTAAGATTGCAATCCATTAAATATAACGCCCAATTTTCATGACATGGGCAAGTTATCTAGATTTCTGCCTCGATGCCAGAAGGCTTTTCCAGGAACCAACATCGTGAAGGTGACGAGATTCTGTATTTACTTAATGCCATCTGGAGACAGCATGTTGAATCACACCAGAGAGGGTTTACAACGCCGATGGTGCAATGCAATAAAGCAAAAGTTTCAATTCATTTAAGTAAATCCAATTAATAACATGCACTATCTCAAATAAACAGCAAACTTAAGATTGGCAAAGGCTTAAGAAACTACAGCAGAACAGCGAGTGGGCACTCGGTTTTGAATAGAACAAATAAGCAAAAGTCCTTCCTAGCAGTGTTATATGAACCGATTAGTTTTAAAAAGTAAATCTGTATAAACTCCTCTTACAATTAATGACGCCGGGATAAGAATGGTACAAATGGAATTAGGAAAACATGGTATGAACTTATAAATGGATTCTGGTACATATTCCTTGAGTTGAATTTTGAATATATGTTATTAGCCAAGTATATATACAGACAAGGAATTTACCTTGGTGCTTTGCTTGCAAGTAACAACATGATATACATTAGACAGTTAAAAATAAAACATTATAATTTAAACATGTAAAGAATTAAATAAAATACCAGAGCACAAGGAGGCTACAGACTTTTGGCTGTTGAGTAGAGTTATTGCTCGTGGAAAAAAGCTGTTTTTATGTCTGGCTGTGGCAGCTTTGACAGTCCGAAGTTGCCTCCCAGAGGGAAGTACTTCAAACAGTTTGTGGCCAGGGTGAGAGGGGTCAGAGATGATCTTACTCACTCTCTTCCTGGCCCTTGCCAGTGTACAGTTCGTCGATGAGGGGAAGGTTGCAGCCAACAACCTTCTCGGCTGATCGAATGATGCGCTGCAGCCTCCGGATGTCATGCTTGGTGGCTGAGCCAAACTAGACCATGATGGAGAGGATGAGGACAGACAGATGAGGTGGCAGAATAAAACTGGACCATCATTGTCTGTCACAGATTGTGTTTTCTCAGCTGCCGCAGGAAGTACATCCTCTGTAGGGCCTTTTTGACTGGTGTTGATGGTGGCCTCCCATTTAAGGTCCCTGGAGATAATGGTTCCAAAGAACTTAAATGACTCCACAGATGTGACTGTGGTGTTGTTGATGGTGAGTGGGGGGAATGGAGGAGGAGCTCTCCTAAAGTCTACAATCAATTCCACTGTCTTAAGAGCATTAAGCTACAGGTTGTTGCGATGGCACCTGGACGCCAGCTGTGTCACTTCCTGTCTGTAGGCAGATTCCTCTGCATCCTGGATCAGTCCAATCGGGGTTGTGCCGTCCGCAGACTTAAGAAGCTTGACAGAGGAGTCCGTGGAAGTGCAATCATTGGTGTCGAGAGAATAAAGGTGCTCCTCTGTGGGTCCGAGATGAGCTTTCCCAGCCTCACATACTGCTTCTTGTCTGTCAGGAAGTTGATGATCCACTGACAGAGGGGTTCAGGCACTGTCAACTGGGATAGTTTGGAGTGTAGTAGCTCTGGCACAATGGTGTTGAATGCAGAGCTAAAATTCACAAACAAAATCCTTGCATAGGTCCCCTGGCCGTCTTCGTGCTGGAGGATGAAGTGCAGGCTGCGTCATCCACTGATCTATTTGCCCAGTATGCAAACTGCATGGGTTCCTGCAGGGGGTTTATGATATTTTCAGCTGGGGCAGCACGTCTTTCAAGAGTCTTCATGATTACATGAAGTCTTCATGATTAGAGCCTGAAGAGGGGTCTCGACCCAAAACGTCACCAATTCCTTCTCTCCATAGATGCTGCTTCACCCGCAGCTTCTTCCTGCATTTTTGTCTACCTTCATGATAACAGAGGTTATTTTGACAGGCCTGTAGTCATTAAGACCAGTAATCCTTCGCTTTTTGGGTACAGGAACAATAATGGAGGCTTTGAAGCAGGCAGGGACAGTGCAGGTTTGCAGGAACTGATTGAAAATGTCTTAGACTGGTGCCAGTTGTTCGGCACAGACCTTTGAGGGTAGAGGGGGAAACATTGTCCGGGCCTGAAGATTTCCAGCCTTTCTGTCTCCTGAATAGCTTTTCCACCTCCTCAATTTCTATTGTTAATGATGGAGAAGTGGCCAGGCTGATATTGGGCAGCAAGGAGGGGGTGGGTAGTGGATGGGGGCCCAATCTTTGCAGACTGGATCCTTGAGTAGGTATGAAGTGGTGATTGGGGAGAAGTTGTTGGGGGAGGGAGGGAGGGGGTCCGGGGTTATGTTCCTATCTATCAAACCTGCAGTAGAACTCGTTCAGGTTGTTGGTCAGCTGATGATTGTCCAAGGAGCGGGCGGTTTTCCTCTTGTAACTGATAATTTCTTGCAAGTCCTTCCACACTGAAGAGTCATTAGCTGAGAACTTGCTCCTCAACCTCTCAGAGTTCCTTTCCTTGGCAGCTCTGATTCCTTTTCTCAGCTTGTACTTGACCTGTCTATAGAGGTCTGCATCCCCACTGTAGGTTTTCAGTGCCCTCGCTTGTCCACTTTTTCATTGTTCTGATCACAGACTTAGCAGATTGATGTTGCTGCCTGTAGGTCGGAATAAGGTGAACTAAACAATGATCAGAGAGTCCCAGAGCCGCCCGGGGAAAAGAGCAATATGCATTCCTGATTGTAGTGTAACAGTAATCGAGTGTTCTCTCCCCTCTAGTGGGGCAGGTAACGTGATGTCTGTCTGCTTGGAGGGGGGGGGGGGGGGGGGGGGGGAGGGATGTAAACTCCAGCGAGAATATAAGAGGTAAATTCCCTTGGAGAATAAAAGGGTTTGCAATTTATAAAAAAGGATTGCAGATTAGGAGAACAGAAGTTAGACTGTACCGTGATGTCGCTGCACCTGTCCTGGTGAGTATAGAAGCATATTCCACCGCCCTGTGGCCGTCCCTGGTAGTGAGCCACGCGCAGTGCGAACCCTCGGCACTGGTGGGGGGGAAGTCACGTGTCTTGGTGACGGGAGGTGCAGGTCACGCGGCTCCCCTAGGGGTTATTTAAGGTCGGGAATGCCCGTGCCTAGTGTGATAGTAGGGAGCTGTATCGTTGGTTAACATTAAAGATTTACTGGCTGGACAAACTTCGCGTCCCGCCTCATTCTTTGCTGGACAGCTTCGAGTCCTGCCTCAGCCTCTTGATTTCCCCGCTGCCTCCGTTTCGCGGCCTGCTCTGTATAGTTGAAAGCCAGCCAGTTGCAACTCATTGTCCGGGGTCGACTCACACAGACAGGTCTCAGTGAAGCACAAGACAGCGGATCGAGAGAAGTCCTTGTTTGTTTGGCACAGGAGTTGCAGCTCGTCCACTTTGTTGTTGAGAGAACGTAGATTTGCAAGGAATATACTCGGGAGCGGTGTGCATAATCCTCGTCGCCAGAGTCGGGTGAGTGCTCCAGTGTGCTTCCCCCGGGTCCTCCTCCATCTCAAATCCTTGAACGCAGCCACAGCCCCGCCAACGAGTATGTCCAAATAATCCAGCGAGTGAGAGAAATCTGGAAGAATGTTCGGAGGTACCGAATATCTGATGTACCTCTCTCATGAAAGTGATCTTTGTGGGATTTTCACAGATGACACAAACGAACAAACAGAGACAAAACTGCAAGGCGCAATACACAGTGGAAGCCATCGTTGGCGCCACCTAGAACAGAAGATAGACATAAAAATGTGTTCATCGGAATCTTCTAGGGAGTTGCTAGATAAGGTTAAAAAATAGGAATTTAAAGGTGATACTCTCAGGATAACTCCCAGCGAAATAAAAGCAGAAAATGTTGGAAATAGTCAACAGTTCACAACGATTGTGCTGTGAACACTAAATGAGAAATATGGAGGAGCATTGTTTGTATATACCACTTTATCAGAATCATGTACTACTACCAAGGTAGACAGTAGTGCTATCACTAATTTGCCAGCATCTTTGATGAGACTGGTGAAACACAGATGATTGTGGCGAGACAAATAACAGAACAACGTGGAAATACTCAGCTGGTCAGGAGAGTATGTGGGTAGAAGATCAGGTAAGATTTCAAGTGCAAGACCCTTACTCAGAACTATGAACAATATTCCCTCCAGTCTGAAGAAGGGTCCTGACCCAAAACGTCACCCATCCGTTTCCTCCAGAGATGGTGCCTGACCCGCTGACTTACTCCAGCCTTTTGTGTCTATCTTCTAAAAGATAAAATGTTAGTTCTAAACTAGGAAAAAGAGCAAAAAATTAGTTTGAAGGAAACAAGGGTGGGGATGGGATTGAATAGGACAAGGGAGATTTCTCTGAGACCAGGATTGCCATGGGGATAAGTTGTAGATGATAGTCATTGATTGTGATGAAAGATTAACTTGCCTGTGCATACTTTAAATTTATAATATAGTCAATTTTCAATCACACCAAACTCTGAATCAAACCTTGCATCATTGGGTAGATTCTTTACAACTACTGACATCATGGAAATCCAATATTGTAATTCGGTAGACTGGGAAAATCAGGTTGGTACTGGACCCCAAGAAAGGGAGTTTGTGGAGTGCCTCTGAGATGGATTCCGAGAGCAGTTTATACTGGAGCCTACCAGGTAGAAGGCAATTCTTAATAAAAGAGAAGAAATATAACATAGTAAAGATGAGCAGGAAGCCAGAGGATTGGGAAATTTTAAAGAGCAACAGAAGATAACTAAAAAGGCAATACGGGGAGAAAAGATGAGGTACGAAAGTAAGCTAGCCAAGAATATAAAGGAGGAATAGTACAAGCTTCTTTGGGTATGTGAAGTGGAAAAAAATAGTTAAGACAAATGTGGGTCCCATGAAGACAAAAACAGGGAGGGTTGCCAACTTTCTCACTCCCAAATAAGGGACAAAAGGTCAAAATAAGGGACAAATTCCCGACGGCAATTTGTTGACCGACTCGGCAATGCCTGGGTGAATGATGAGTTGGCCCAGGTGCTGGACTGCACACAAAGCATAGCCGGTGGGTAGGCCGAGGACTTTTGGCCCGGGCGCCGGACTTTGCGCGTGATATCGCGCGGCCCAGGCCAAAACTCCTCAGCTACCTGCCAGCTGGGTTTTGTGTACTGCTGCAGGTAAAGTCCAACACCCCATCCAACTCATGAACTGATGATCGGCCATGAGAGGAAGGGGTGGTGGTGTTGGCGGTAATCGAAGGTCCGAAGGTCTGACAGTTGGCCGGGTTGCCGACCTAAGGGGCCACAGGCGAGGCGCTGCTGCTGCACTCCATGAGCTGCTCTACGTCAGGACGGGTGAGGCAGGGCCGGATGCGGCACTCCGACCCGACAGTCCTCTCGACCCAAGTAGTAGCAGGCGGTCCGGTAATGGGACAAACCAATTTAGCCCAATATACGGGATGTATAATACTGGACAGTTGGCAATCCTAGAAACAGGTGAATTTATTATGGAGAAAAGGAAATGGCAGACGAGTTAACAGGTGCTTTGGATTCGTCTTCACTAAGGAAGACACAAACAATCTCCCAGATAAACTAGTGGACAGACGGCCTAGGGTGATGGAGGAACTGAAGGAAATCACATTAGGCAGGAAATGGTGTTGGTAGACTGATGGGACTGAAGGCTGATAAATCCCCAGGGCCTGATGGTCTGCATCCCAGGGTAATTAAGGAAGTGGCTCTAAAAATCATCGAAGCATTGGTGATCATTTTCCAATGTTATATAGATTCAGGATCAGTTCCTGTGGATTGGAGGGCAGCTAATGTTATTCCATTTTTTTAAGAAAGGAGCGAGAGAGAGAAAACAGGGAATTATAGAACAGTTAGCCTGATGCTGGATGATGCTGGAGTCAAGTATAAAAGATGAAATAGTGGCACATTTGGATAGCAGTAACAGGATCGGTCCGAGTCAGAATGGATTTACAAAGGGGAAATCATGCTTGACTAATCTTCTGGAATTTTTTGAGGATGTAACTAGGAAAATGGACAAGGGAGAGCCAGTGGATGTTATGTACCTGGACTTTCAGAAAGCCTTTGATAAGGTCCCACATAGGAGATTAGTGGGCAAATTAGAGCACATGGTTTTGAGGTAGGGTACTGACATGGATAGAAAATTGATTGACAGATCCCTTTCAGAATGGCAGGCTAGTGGGGTACCGCAAGGCTCGGTGCTGTGACCGCAGCTATTTACAATATACATTAATGATTTAGATGAAGGGATTAAGAGTAACATTGGCATATTTGCAGATGACACAAAGCTGGGTGGCAGTCACTCTACTAACAAGGGATGATCAGTGAGACAATCTAGCCTTAGAAGATGCGAAGGGAGGAATTAAACACTGTCACCAGAGAATTAATATTGCACAACCAACTTGGCTAAGTCCCCTAAACCAGATGGCTTATATCTTAAAAGTGGCTCCAGAGATAATGAATGCATTCATTATAATATTTCAGCTAAGAAATCCTTAGCTTCTGGAGAAGTACCAAAGCATTGGAAAGCTGCCAATGTGATACCTTTATTCAAAAAGGTTGTATCAATCATAATGTTGTTGAATGGTACGACGGGGTCAAGGTGCTGAATGGCCCACTTCTTGTTCGGTGTTTCTGACTGTAAGGGCTTTATTATGGTGCACACACTAGTTATTTCTCTCACTTACTACAGTAATGGCCAATATCTAGAGTTGGATTCATCCCGTACTTTGCATCCATTGATGCAACATATTTAATAAACACTGTTAAACAAACTGTTACAACTGAATAATTTGGCCATATTTATAATTTTAATCCAGTTCCCTTTCCTATGACAATTGCAAAAGTTTAATCTGTAAACTGTGGTTAAGATGGTGTTAACTCTGGGGCAACTACCTGATTTACAATTGCATGCGCATCTGGTGAACCAACATCAGAATAAAATGTCTTAAGGCTATCACTCTTGTATGTGATTACATTATGAGAAAAGACTTTCTCCACAGAAACCATGTCACTTAAAATGTTGAAGGGGTCTCTTCACTTATAAAAGTGTGCAAAGTCCTTAAGTGCCTAAAGGATTTGACAATCTCATGTTTAATAAAGAACTGCAGATGTTGGAAAATTCGAACGTAGACACAAAATGCTAGAGAAACTTGGCAGGTGAGGCAGCATCTATGGCGAGTCTCTTGACTCTTGAATAGGCTACCTTTCGGGCTGAGACCCTTCTTCAGGGTCTCTTGTCATGGGCCTCAGCTAAATTCTCACGTCTAAAAAGTATTCAAATTGTGGTAGTCTCACTTTCAAAAATTGTCAAAGTACCAAATTCCAGAGAGTATGTAGTACTTAGTTAGTATATTGGGCAGATACATCTAACATGTACTTCAGTGAATGCGCATTTGCTGTCCAAAGACTTCCCTCTATTACTATTGCATTTAAAATAATGAAATAATGAAATGTACACCAAATATTACACTGGACCAGGGGTGGGGAACCTTTTCATGTTGGAATGCCGCATTAAGTTAGTTGTAATTTAATAAGGCCGCATCCAAGAAACTTCAATTAGATATACTTCAAAATGTACATTATTTTGTAAAAATCTAACTACTATGTACTAACTTCAAGAAAATGAAAAATGTTGTTAATTCTAAAGTTAACTAACCTTTTAATGACTTTGTTGTGCCTGCTTTTTGTGTGAAAGCATTTGAATATTTGGTGGCAACATGGAGGTGCGCAGTTTCAGCTGATCTTCTCGATGGGTATCTGTCATTTGTGACCTTACGGGCGTCTTGATTTGGGTTAGGTAGGAGAATGTAGATTCACAGCAATAAGTGATTGAAAAGCAAGAAAGCATTTTTTGTGCATGCTGCCGAAGACGTGGGTATTCTATTGCATTTTTCCATATTTCAATCGGATCTTTCTCAGCATCAAATAAGGACTTTAAAATGTCATCTTCTGAGAGCTTAATCAATTCCATCTGTAGTTCTTTAGGAACCTTGGAGACATAAACTAGGTGCTAATTTGAGTGTGATGTCATGATTCTCAAAGTCAGTGAACCTTTCATTGTATTCTTTAAATCTTCTACTTCTTTCGTGTGACGTGCACAGCCTAAAGTTGTTGGACAACTTGTTCTATTTGATCTTCCGTTTGTGCACGTCGAGTTGATTGCATTAGTCGAAACCGGGCGGACCACGTAAAGGTTGCAATCTTCCACCCCGTATTCTTAAATAACAGCCGCGCATTCTTCAAATGATTCGCATGAATCCCCCTACTCATCAGACCTTCTCCAACTGGGGAAAATGTTCATCCGAAATTTCATTTTGAAGAAGGGTTTTGAAAAAAGATAGCTTTTTTTTGGATTTGGAGTGGATTTTTTGCCACATATCATATATAGACTTTGTTTTACCTTGCAAAGAAACATTCAAGTTATTTTGCTTTGACATGATATCACAGAGAAATGCAGTATCTGTTGAAATCTTCTTTCAATAATTCACATTGCTGATTCTGTTCTTCATGAAATTTAACTACCTGTTCTCGTAAAGATAAAATAAGATAAACACCTGTCCCTGCGATAGCCAACGCATTTTACATTGATACGGCAAATCCACACTAAATGCCTCATTGTTCAACTTCAAAATAGCCCTCATGACCTACTATATATTTTAATTGTGGACGTCAGTCGGGGAGGATTATTTAGTTGAATCTTCTTTTATTCTTTGGTATTTTAAATACGTTCATTTTAAGATTAAAATAAAAATAATAAAAGATGAACAAAACCATATTAATAAAAATAAAAGGATTTGTTCTACAAAATTTGGATTCATTCAAAAGACCGCACTTAATGGCCTAGAAGGCCGCAGGTTCCCCACCCCTGCACTGGGCCATACATTTATCCCTTGTGTCTCCCTGTCCTTATATAATTTAAGTAAAACTAGGAAATGTAAAACATTTAAAATAAATTAGACTTCAGAGCAGCTAATTAAAAACTTATAATGTTCAAGATTTTATTAATTTCAAAACACAGCCCCAAAAGGGTACAAAACTGAACATACTAACAATACTAAAAATTGGAAAGATACAAAGTTCACTTATCAGAATCTGAAATGCCCAAGTTATCACTGCATTTATAAAGAAATTAATTAAATAAATGAAAAACAGTGGTGTAGCACTTCAAACATGTCAGTAGGACAAAACAGATTTGATTTTGGTCATTTTGTAAATGCAATTTCGATCATTTCTAGAACAGATCACACTCTAAAGCACTCATATTTCCATCACTAACATAAAATTATCACAGTCACTGTAGATTATTCAGATAGTTTACTATCTGTGTTGATTTTTGTAGTTTCTGAGCTAGATTAAACTCTTGCCTGTTGGGTCAAACTTAGTTAAAACTGGGATAGAACGTGTATTACACAGAGCAAATTTATCAAAATAACAAGAATTTTGTTTCAGATAGGAATTATAATTATTAAAGAGCATATAGCTAGGCTTCCATTTTACGAATGCTTTATCATTGAGCTTTAGGTATTTTTAAAAAATATGTAAAAAAAGATGTTTCTGTTGTAATTGAAGATTGGCAGTTTTATAACTTGTTTTATCCCTTGTTGCCTTAGATAAAATAGTATGTTTCAAAGTGAATTAATTCTTCAAAGGAAATTATTATTCCAATGTGATTGAGAATCAAATGACCTACTTTCCTTTTTTTTTAAAATCTATGGAATAATTAATTTGATTCCGAATCCAATCTCCCTTCATACAAAAGATTGAGATGTGGGATGGAGGGGGGTTGCATGGAGAAAAGAATAACAAACAAAAATTAAAATATTTTGGCTAATAAGACTTCAAACACGAGGATTTTAGTAGAAATTCAGTTTTTCCAATTTAAATATACTGAAAAATAAATTATTGTACTTGCATTTTGTCACACGCACACAAACTCGAAAATAGACTTCTCCACCTCCAAGTATGTCCTATTATTCTTAAGCACTTTGACAAAATAATGACTTGTATGTCTGTCAACATATATTTCTGAGGCGTGAGTGAGGAAGGGACAAACGTTTTTGTTAAAATTCTATCTTTTGTGTACATTAAAGGCCTCATGAAAATAAGATTAAAAAATGGTAATTTGCATACTAGTTGCGGCAAACATTCCTTAGTGGCTCCATCGGCATAAAGAAGATTTCACCCACACATCCACCAGCACAATTCCACAGAGCAGGCAGAATTACCTTGGAGCCACCCATCCGGTGTCTAAATTGCAATGCCAGCCTATTAGATGATTTCCCTGAGATCCCAGGGTTCTCATGGGATGAGTCGATTGTTTCTGATGAAGTTGTTTTCAGAATGCAGAGTGCATCACGACAGCTTAGCGTAGCGAATATATTCAAGATGAAAAAACATTATATTGGTGCATTCTGATATCACGGGAATTCAAAATTTGATGCCTCATCAGGAATCCACCAAGGCTCAAATATGAAAATTGATATTTGGATGAGATGCTGGAGGATGCCGGTGTCAAAACTAGTTAAAAAGGAACATGAAAAGATCAATGCCTCAGAATGGTGGAGGGAGTCTTAAAAATTCAAATGCTACACCAAGAAACGATACACCGATTCTTGCATTTGTTTTAGTATCAGTTTTTCAACTGCAAATTAAAACTAACATAAATAAAATCCTACTGACAGTCTGAAGTCTGCTGTTTTCCTGGACAAGGTGTCGTGGAAATGAAATCTATAACTCCAATCATTTCAATTTCTGAATCAGATACAAAAAGGCATTTATAGATATAATTTTATGGCGGGTTTACATTTATCCTTGCACAGTCCAATTCCTTTAAAAGCTTGAATTCCGTTAATATTTTCCCCAAACCTTGTGAAGCACAACACATGCTGTACACAAAAGCAGTTTGTCAGTCATAAGAATGAACATTTTTACAAAAAACATAAGGTGCCTATGGCATCTTCTCCTTTTCCCTAGGGAAAACTCTTAGCATTACAATGTATGGAAACAATTTTATTTTTAAACATTTCATGACAATCTCAGTTTTGGAGCTCCACCTCCATTTCTGCAGCCTCTTCTGGAACGTCACAATTCATTTCTTCGGGTATCTTCATTTCCCGAACATCTTCGATCTCAGCTATCTCAATTTTAGGCAAAGGAACTCTCCAAAACTGAAATGAATTGTACTCACAAGCCACTTCATTCCATGGTGCATTCTAGGAGGAAAATAATACACATTATTTTAAAAGAATGTCAAGGCCCAGCTAACAAATACGAAACACTGATCATCCAAATACAATGCATTGGCCTATTCATTTTTAACAGATCCATCTTGCCACACAACTGATACCAATGTTCAAAGAATTCAAAACTTCCATCTTGTTCCATATTGCCAGCTAAATGGTAACCTGATAATTTCTAGTGCATGGGTTTGACTCGGATCCAAAAAAACATAAATTCTTGGATCCTACTTCTTAGCTACTGCAGTACTCACCAATTTCATTCTCTATACTGATGGCTCCAACATGCACCACAATTTTTGGCTCTTCCGCATTTCTCTGCAGCAGGGCCTGAACCCGTACCTTGATACGCACTCCAAAAAGGCAATACACTATACTGTCTCTCTCTCTCTTGTTACTGAATCACTTATTATTACTACATTCTTGCACTTTACCCATTGCTCCTCAGTTTTCTATTCATTCCCAGGATGTACATTTTTCTGCCAATGGGTGATACTTCTCATCTCTAATTATATATATTTTACAATTGTAGGGAATTGAAAATTAACAGCATTGATGGGAGTAGAATCACATATAGGCCAGACCGAGCAAAGATGTTAGATTTTCTTCTCAGAAAGATTTCCTTCTCGGCTTACTATATTGAACCACTTTTTGGCAGGTGAAGTTTAATGCGGATAAATGTGAGGTTATCCACTTTGGTAGCAAAAACAGGAAGGCAGATTACTATCTAAATGGCGTCAAGTTGGGAAAAGGGGAAGTACAACGGGATCTGGGAGTCCTTGCACATCAGTTACTGAAAGTTAGCATGCAGGTACAGCAGGCAGTGAAGAAAGCGAATGGCATGTTGGCCTTTATATCAAGAGGAATCAAATATAGGAGCAAAGAGATCCTTCTGCAGTTGCACAGAGCCCTAGTGAGACCATACCTGGAGTATTGTGTGCAGTTTTGGTCTCCAAATTTGAGGAAGGACATTCTTGCAATTGAGGGAGTGCAGCGTAGGTTTACAAGGTTAATTCCCAGGATTGCGGGACTGTGATATGCTGAGAGAGTGGAGCAGCTGGGCTTGTACACTCAGGAGTTTAGAAGGATGAGAAGGGATCTCATTGAAACATATAAGATTGGACTGGCTAGAGGCAGGAAACATGTTCCCGGTGTTGGGGGAATCCAGAACCAGGGGCCACAGTTTAAAAATAAGGAGTAAGTGATTTAGAACGGAGACGAGGAAACACTTTTTCTCCCAGAGAGTGGCGAGTCTGTGGAATTCTCTGCCTCAGAGGGCGGTGGAGGCGGGTTCTCTGGATGCTTTCAAGAGAGAGCTAGATAGGGCTCTTAAAAATAGCGGTGTCAGAGAATATGGGAAGAAGGCAGGAACAGGGTAGTGATTGGGGATGATCAGCCATGATCACATTGAATGGCGGTGCTGGCATGCTAAAATCTTTTATTCCAGATTTATTTAATTACTCAAAAGTGAATTTCCCATCAGCTGTGACCTTAATAATCCTAGGGAATGCTTTTTATGTGGACAAAAAGATGCCGGTAAGCACCAATTAAAAATTAAGCTCACTTTATCAATAATTATTTTCCATCAATATATCCTCCACTCCGTTTTGATTTTGTGACCAATCCACCTAAATTAAACTAATATTAAAAAAGTATAAAATCAAATGAAATGTCTAAAAAAGAGAATATATGGTTTTAAACTATTTTGAGGTGCCAGCACACCATATTGTAGGTACGTTACCATACCTACCTTTAGCGGTGCTGCAGTTCTGCCGCTCCCCGTGTGCGTGACTTTGGCGCCTTTCAGAGGGGGGGGGGTGTAAAATGCCGTTTTTCCCTAGACAGCCCAAATCAATCCATGTCGGGCGATTTCGTCGCTAAAGAGAAATCGCTCCGACATTTCATTCATGAAGCTATTTTTAAACTACACTAGATTATTTATTAACTAGAGTAGTTCAAAAATCATCTACTAAAGCTCTGAACGCCGACAGCAGAACGGACCTAACGTAGGCGATAAAAGGTACAGAGTTTATTTTTACATAAAAACGTGGTTCTTAGGAAGCATTTAATCAAATTTTCATGTTGCGAAAAGGGGACAAAAAAATGTATGAACTGGCTGTATTTTTCATACCGACTTCACAGCAACGTTCCAATCCACCGCATTCCACTAAAACCGACTCGCTAGTTGATTTAAATGGCCATTAATTTACAGGCATTAAACACTAAATTCCTTCCATTTGGCCTATAAATTCATGACAATGAGATTTAAAAATCATGTTATATTGTGGATTATTGTGTGAATGTTATTTGGACACTTAGGCAATTTAAAAAAGTTTATCTTTTCTTAAGAAATGGATAGATGTTTAGATCTAGTAATTGAATTTTGTAATTAGCTACAATTAGATAACTAATTATATGCTTTAATTTCAGGTCATCCAAGTAAGATTGTTTCATATTTGTTTCAGAATGCTTCAATCTATAATAACTGAAATTTTCATTGAGTTCTCTTAATTTTTAAGAACGTTATGGGCTTTTGACTGTTCTAGATCACAGCTTTTGAGTTAACTCAATGGAAAGGCAATGGGGAACAAGATGCGAATTTCCGAGTATGAAAATGGCCATAACTTTTTTAATACTGAGATATAAAAGTGAATTAGGAGTCAAATTAAACTTCCTTTTATGCTTTATCTGATGGGATAAATTGCAGACTTGATTTTTTTGTAACATTGCTACATATTGACACGTACCGTCATAACAAAACACTGGTTCCAGGGTTCTGCAAATGTATGGCTTGGGTTGATACGCCACTGAAAAAGGAATTAACGACTGTACTCATACAGAAGTGATCTCAATATTCCTGAAGTGTTTTACTGTCAAAACCAATGAAGTGTTTATCAGCTTTGGCAGCAGCCAATGCGGCAGTGACAAAGGACGTAAAGCGGTGGTCTGACCAGTCAGAGGCCATGCTGCAAGATGCACTGACAGATGTCGACTGGAATATGTTCCAAGCAACAATAGCCGACGACATCGTCCCCCAAGGTAAGGGTTAGCACCTTTCCGAATCAAAAACCCTGGGTGGACAGGTCCATTCGTGTTGCCTTGAATGCTCGCACCACTACCTACAACTCGGGCCTGGCATCCGGAAATATGGACGTCTACAAGGTAGTCCTACCAACTGCGAAAGGTGGTGAAGGACGCAAAAAGGAGGTACAGGGACATGATGGAGTCACAGATGGAGCAGCAGGACACCAGACGCCTGTGGCAGGGGCTACGGACTGTAACCAGGTGACTGTGGCCCTCACCTCGGTAGTCATGAAATGCTTTGAGAGGCTGGTCAAGAAACACATCTGTGCCTTCCTCCCTCGCAACATGGACCTGCTACAATTCGCATACCGTCCAAACAGATCCACGGACGATGCAGTCTCCCAGGTTCTGCACACCGCTCTCTCGCCTTGACAGCCAGAAGGGAGGCTCTGTGAGGATGCTGTTCATAGACTTCAGTTCAGCCTTCAACACGATAGTCCCCACCAGACTGGCTGAGAAGCTGCTGGAATTGGGGCTCAACACCCCCCTGTGTGCCTGGGTCCTAGACTTTCTCACCGCCAGGCCCCAGGTAGTCAAGATGGGAGGAAATACATCGAAGTCCCTCACCCTGAGCACAGGTTCCCCCCAGGGTTGCGTCCTTAGCCCTTTACTGTACTCATGTACACACATGACCGTGTGGCTAGCATCAGCTCCAACTCCATAATCAAGTTTGCTGATGACACTGTGGTGATGGGCCTGATCACCGATAACGATGAGAAGGCCTACCGGGAGGAGGTGGCTGATCTGGCACTCTGGTGTCAGGACAACAGCCTCCTTTTGAATGTCAAAAAAACTAAGGAGCTGATCGTGGACTTTAGGAGGACACAACATCCGAGGACGTACACACTATTGAAGATAAATGTGGATACTGTGGATAGGGTGAGGTGCTTTAAATACCAGGGAGTCCACATCTCAGAGGATCTGACATGGACATCACACGCTGCAGCACTGGTGAGTAAGGCAAGGCAGCGCCTTTACCACCTCAGGCAATTGAGGAAATTCAGAGTGTCTAGAGGATCCTCCAATGCTTCTACTCTGAGGCTGTGGAAAGCATCTTGTCCGGAAACATCACAATTTGGTTTGGGAACTGCTCTGCCCAGGACAAGTAGGCTCTGCAGAGTAGTGTGTTTGGCCGAACGCACTATGGGAACTACACTCGCCCCCCTGCAGGAACTATACATCAGAAGGTGCTACTCCAGAGCTAACAAGATCATGGGAGACCCCTGCCACCCAAGCAATGGACTGTTCCAGCTGCTACGGTCAGGCAAACACCCTCCGTTACCATGTTGTCAAAACGGAGAGGATGAGAAGGAGTTTCTTCCCAGAGGCCATTTGGACTGTAAACTCCTATCTCACCAGGGACTAACTTTACTGTACCAATTTGCTGTTGTATTCTTTTTTCCCTCCTACAAATATGTAATATGTGAATATGTGATCCTGTTCCATTCTGTTTTGTAGTTTTTTTTGCACAATCCGCAAGCATTGCCACTTTTCATTTCACTGCACATCTCGTATGTGTATGTGACGAATATACTTGACTTGACTTGAGAAGATTTACGAGGATGTTGCCAGGAAAAGAGGGTCTGAACCTTGAGTAGGCTGGGAAGGGTGCCTTGGAGCACTGGAGGATGAGGGGTAATCCTATAGAGGTGTATAAAATCGTGAGAATAGATTGGGTAGGTGCACAGTCTTTTGCCCAGTGAATTGCGGACCAGAGGACATAGGTTAAAAGTAAAGGGGAAAAGATATAATAGGAATCTGAGGGGTAACTTTTCACACAAGGATGGTGGGTGTATGGAAAAAGCTGCCTGAGGAGATAGTTGAGGCAGGGACTATCCCAACGTTTAAGAAATAGTTAGACAGGTACATGGATAGGACAGTTTGGAGGGATATAGAGCAAACGTGGGCAGGTGGGACGAGTGTAGCTGGGACATGTTGGCCGGTGTGGGCAAGTTGGGCCGAAGGGTCTGTTTCCGCACTGTATCACTCTATGACTTAATCATGGAGAGATGTGCTTGCTCGGTGAAACTAGTCACGTTGCAACCTGTGAAGAAGGGACATCCAAGCCAACAATTTCTCCCATGCCAAATGTACCTTTTTATTGATCAAATGGCTGTTTTGAATGAAATAATTAAAGTATTTCCCTTTCAATCGGTCTGTTCATTGAAATAATACTTACACTTCCTCTGATGTCATACAATAATGATTAGGACCGGTTTGCCCCCAATAGATGGCACTGAAAAAGATGACCGATTCCTTAAACGTGTCCCATGCATATAAATCTCTTAATATGCATGCGAAACGTTTCATCAATTCCATCCTGCGACAATATCAAAAGTCATATCATCCAAACCCCAATATTTGTAAGAAGGAACTGCAGATGCTGGTTTAAACCGAAGATAAGACACAAAAAGCTGTGTCTGGAGAAGGTCTCGACCCGAAACGTTGCCTATTCTTTCTTTTCAAAGATGCGGCCTGACCCGCCGAGCTACTCCCGCTTTTTGTGCCTGTCTTTGTAAAGCAAGATCTGCCTAAAGTAGAAGGGTTTGCGAACTCGACTCACCGGCGCCGGTGGAGAGCGGGTGGGAGCGGTGCTGGTGTCCCGCTGCTGGAGAGCACCCGCCTGCTGCATGCCCTGCGGCCGGGCACCGCCGCCGCCGCCGCGCACCCTGTCCCTGGGACTCGGGCCGTGCCTCGCCCCCTCCGCCCGCTTGCACTCAGACTGCAGCCGACCCGGATCCAGCTCGGCCGCCTGCAGTTTCCTCTTGGCGCTGCGCTCCGGGCTGGGCAGCGGCTCAACGCTCTTGTAATCCACAAACAAGGAGATGAAGCGTTTGCTGACGGGACAACACGACAGGATATCTTCCGCTTTCCTTTTCGACATCAGCCGGCGCTTCAAGTTGCACTGCCTTTCGCTCCACTAAATTCAAACTGCCTCCCACTCAATTAACCTTTCAACCAGTGCTGCGACAAGCAGACTTCCCCTTTCAACATAGGAACAAACAAATACAGCAATGCCCCCCGTAGACTGGAGGCCGAAACTGTCATGGTAAATCTAGAAATATTAAAAAAAATACGGGATATGCCCAGTACGTCAGGTATCTAAAACAAAGTCGACGTTTCTGATGCATTTGCAGGTCACAGATCAGTCCCATATAATTAGCAATGTTACAAGATTTAAAAAATCAAGTCTGCAATTTATCCCATCAGATAAAGTAGCAATGGTACAACATTTTGAGATTTAAAAAATCAAGTCTGCAACTCATCCCATCGGATAAAGCATAAAAAGAAGTTAATTTGACACCTAATTCACTTTCATATCTTCAGTATTAGAAAAGTGAAGGCCATTTTCATACTCGGAAATTAGCATCTTGTTCCCTATTGCCTTTCCATTGACTTAACTCAAAAGCTGTGATCTAGGACCGTCAAAAGCCCATAACCTTCTTAAAAATTAAGAGAACTTAATCAAATGTTCAGTTATTGTAGATTGAAGCATTCTGAATCAAATATGAAACAATCTTACTTGGATGACCTGAAATTAAAGCATATAATTAGTAAGTTACCTAATAGTAGCTAATTACAAAATTCAATTACTAGATCTAAACATCTATCCATTTCTTAAGAAAAGATAAACATTTTTAAATTCCTAAGTGTCCAAATAACATTCACACAATAATTCACAATATAACATGATTTTAAAATCTCATTTTCATGAATTTATAGGCCAAATGGGCCGGGAATTTGGTGTTTAATTCCCGTAAATTAATGGCCATTTAAATCAACTTGCGCGTGGGTTTTAGTGGAACGCGGTGGATTGGAACGTTGCGGTTTGCGGTGAATTTAACCCACAGTCGGCAGGAAAAATACTGCCGGTTCGTATATATTTTTTGTCCCCTTTTCGCAACATGAAAATTTGATTAAAGGCTTCCTAAGAACCACGTTTTTATGTAAAAATAAATTGTGTACCTTCCTTTATCCCCTACGTAAAATCCGTCCCGTTGTCAGCACTCAGTTTTAGAAGATGATTTTTAAATTACTCTTGCTAATAAATGATCTAGCGTAGTTTATACCTTCATAAAAATACCTTCATAAAACAAATGTCGGAGCGATTTCTCTTTAGCGACGAAATCCCCTGAGATGGATCGATTTGAATTGTCTGGAGAAAAATGGCATTTTAAACCCGCCCCCCTCTGAAAGGCGCCAAAGTCGCGCACACGGGGAGTGGCAAAACTGCAGCGCCGCTCAAGGTAAGTTTTGTAACATACCTAATATAATACCTAATCTGTAGGCTAACCAGGCACAATATCAGAGGCTCCCGAGATGAGGCTTTCCACACGTTCTTTTTCTTCAGTAAACTTGTTTTTTTCCCCTGCTGTTGTGGATGGACGCCTTAACCTTGTCTCGGTGTACTATTTCTGCTCTCACTCCCCCTCCTCTTAGTTGCAACAACAAGAGTCCACAGGATACTCACCTTTCACTTCACCAACCCCATCTGGCATTTCCACAGCCTTCAACATGATCCCACCATCTATCACATCTTGCAGTTCCCATTCGGGTTTCCGTAGAGACCGGTCACTCCGCAACTCATTCATTTGCTCATCACTTCCAACCCAACCCATCCCCTACCCAGATACATTGCCCCACAATCATGAGATGTATCACTTGTCACTGTATCTCATCGCTTATGTCCATCCAGCGACGCCAGCAGCCAGATAAGACAGGTTCATATGCACTTTGATTAATTGAATATTTTGGGGATGTGACCAAAAATATTGATGAGGGCAGAGCTGTAGATGTTGTATACATGGATTTCAGCAAGGCATTTGACAACGTTCTGCATGGTAGGCTATTCTAGAAGGTTAGAAGGCTACTCTAGAAGGGGACTTTAACAAAGCTAACCTCAGCCGTGACCTTCCAAAATACAGACTTCATGTTACCTACCCCACCAGAGGGGAGAGAACACTCGATCATTGTTATAGGGCAATCAAGAACGCATATCGCTCTGTTCCCCGGGTGGGTCTGGGTCTCTCTGATCATTGCATAGTTCACCTTATTCCGACCTACAGGCAGAAACTAAAAGCTGCTAAGCCTGTGGTCAGAACAACGAATAGGTGGATAAGCGAGGGCATTGAGAACCTACAATCCTGCTTTGACTGCACAGATTGGAATGTGTTCAGGGAAGCAACCACAAGCCTTGATTAGTATACGAACACTGTATCATTATATGTCAGCTTTTGCGAGGACCAACTTTTGCATTCCAACTAAGACCCGGACATGGTTCAACAACAACAAGCCCTGGTTCACAGCAGAACTCAGACAGCTCTGAAGGTCTAAAGAGGAGGCCTACAGGAGCGGGGATGCAGACCTCTAGAGGCAGGCCAAGTACAAGCTGAGAAGAGGAATCAGAGCTGCCAAGGAAAGGTACTCTGAGAAGTTGAGGAGCAAGTTCTCAGCTAGTGACTCTTCTTCAGTTTGGAAGGGCTTCAAGAAGACCGCCCCCCGCTCTTTGGACAATCGTCAGCTGACCAACAACCTGAATGAGTTTTACTGCAGGTTTGAAAATCAGAAACGTAACCCTGGTACCCCCCCCCCCCCCCCCCCCCCAACCAGGAAAGTCCGATGAAAGACAGTCCGAGGGTTTCCAATGAAGTAGATAGTAGTTAGGACTGCTCTCTAATTATGGTAGAATTGTTCAGTTGCCTGATAACAGCTGAGAAAAAAAACTGTACCTGAATCTGGAGGTGTTGCTTTTTCACACTTCTATACCTTTTGTCCGATGGGAGGGGAGTATCAACCTATTACTTTCCAGGGTTTGTTCCACACCAACATCTTTCCAGCTTTCTCCCTCCTTTCCTGTTAGTCTGAAGGAGAATCTTGACCCAAAATGTCGTCTATTTTTTCCCTCTACAGATGCTGCCTGGTTCACTCCAACAGTTTGTAGGTATGTTACAAAACTTACCTTTAGCGGGGCTGCAGTTCTGCCACTGCCCGTGTGCGCGACTTTGGCGCCTTTGAGAGGGGGGTGGGTTTAAAATGCCGTTTACTCCAGACCATTCAAATCGATTAATCTCAGGGGATTTAGTTGCTGAAGAGAAATCGCTCCGACATTTGTTTTATGGAGGTATTGTTAAACTGCGCTGAATAATTTAATTGCTAGAGTGAATTAAAAATCATCTTCTAAAGCCGTGAACGCCAACAATGGGACGGATCTTACGTAGGGGACAAAAGAAGGTACACAGTTTATTTTTACATAAAAACGTGCTCCTTAGGAAGCCTTTAATCAAAATTTCATGTTGTTAAAAGGTGACTTAAAAAATATACGAACCAACAGTATTTTTCCTGCCGACTGGGGGTTAAATTCACCGCAAACCGCAACATTCCAAACGATCGTGTTCCACAAAAATCCACTCGCAAGTTGATTTAAACGGCCATTAATTTACGGGAATTAAACACTAAATTCCTTCAATTTGGCCTATAAATTCATGACAATGAGATTTAAAAATCATGCTATATTGTGAATTCTTGTGTGAACGTTATTTGGACACTTAGGCTTATTACAAATGTTAACCTTTTCTTAAGGAAATGGATAGATGTTTAGATCTAATAATTGAATTTTGTAATTAGCTACAATTAGGTAACTAACTAATTATATGCTTTAATTTCAGGTCATCCAAGTAAGGTTGTTTCATATTTGTTTCAGGATGCTTCAATCTATAATAACTGAAATTTTCATTCTGTTCTCTTAAATTTTTAAGAAAGTTATGGGCTTTTGACTGTCCTTGATCACAGCTTTTGTGTTGTCAATAGAAAAGCAATAGGGAACAAGATGCTAATTTCTGAGTATGAAAATGGCCATACCTTTTTTAATACTGAAGATATGAAAGTGAATTAGGTGTCAAATTAAACTTCTTTTTATGCTTTATCTCTTGGGATAAATTGCAGACTTGATTTTTTAAATCTCAAAATTTTGTAACATTGCTACAGTTTGTTTTTTCTAGGACCCCTTCATCCTCGGGTTCAGTTGTGAAACGTGGTATGTGTGAACGTCCAGTACGGAGCCTTCCCCAACACAGGGGCTGGAGGGTATCGCCTCCTCTCAAGTGCAAACTGTCTTCATCCTCTATCCCCATCCACCCATGCTTCGGTTGCTTTCATCAGCACCAAAATGCATGGAATGCCCCAGAACACTTCTGAAGGATTGTGTTATGGGATCCTGTTCAGTTGCTGGGTTGGCATTTTAATGCCAGATAGATATCTTTTCATCTATTGTCAAAGATAGAGTTGCAAATTTACAGGACCAATAGGTAGGGAGTTCCAGGCTCCAGACCCAAAAACAACGAAGGTGCAGATTGTTGGAGGGAGTTGCGTATTTGACCAGTACCCTGAATCTGACATTCACGTAGAGTACAATCACACTCTTAATTGTAACTCAGATTGGCACAGCACACACAGATAAAGAGTAGTGGTGGTTTGTTCAAGTCACAGCAGCGTATTCTGGGAAGCACTCCGAGAGGACTCAGTGCTTTACTGACTCACCACACCCACAGCAATTATCTACCTTTCACGATAGAATTGTTATAAGCAGATTTTACATTTTTGAAATAATTCACAGCAATCAATGTTTCTTTGTAGTTTTTAATCCTTTTTTAATCTGTCATTGCCTCTAACTAACTGACAGCTAGGACATTTGTTTCTGTTATTTAGAAAAAGCATTCTCCCATTGATATGTAAAATGAGTGTCAAAAAGTGACTTCTAATCTCATGATCAAATTTATTGTGTTCAGCCTAGTTTCAACATCCTTTGGTTATCTTTACTTCTGAAATCCATTTATTGTCTCTCCTCACATAACTTTTAAGTTACCATCACTATGTCAGCCTCTTTTCTCATCATGCTTCGTTGTTAAGATAAACATATTACAAATTGGGTGACCAACGTTCTGGCAGGCAGGTTTGCTAGTGCTACACGGGTGGGTTTATTGGTTGACATATTGCGAGTATAAGGATGGAGTTAAAGGGGAAGAAAGTACAGGAAAAGTTACAAACGGCACCCAAATTAATGGGATGGAAAATTCAAGGGATAAGAGAGTAAGGTCAGGTGAAATAGGAACCGGTGTGAGAGGGGAGGTGAAAGTGTTATATATGAACGCGCGAAGTATAAGAAATAAAGTGAATGAGCTTGAGGCTCAGTTAGAAATTGTTAAGTATGATGTTGTGGGAATTTCAGACACATGGCTGCAAGAGGATCAGAGCTGGGAACTGAATATTCGTCCTATTGAAAAGACAGGTGGGCAGAGGGGCTGGAGTGACTCTATTGGTAAGGAATGAAATTCAGTCCCTTGCGAGGGGTGATATAGAATCAGAAGATGTAGTCATTGTGGATAGAACTGAGACATTGTAAGGGTAAAAAGACCCCAATGGGAGTTATCTCCAGGCGCCCAAATAGTAGCCTGGAGATAGGGTGCAAATTGCATCAGGAGTTACAATTAGCATGTAACAAAGGTAATGCTACGGTGGTTATGAGAGATTTCAACATGCAGGTAAACAGGGAAAATCAGGTTGGTACTGGACCCCAAGAAAAGGAGTTTGTAGAATGCCTCCAAGATGGATTCTTAGAGCAGCTTGTACTGGAGCCTACCAGGGAGAAGGCAGTTCTGGATTTGATAAGGGAACTCAAGGTAAAGGAGCTATTATTAGTTAATGACCATAATATGATAAGTTTTAATCTGCAATTTGAGAGGGAGTAGGTTAAATCGGAAGTGTCAGTATTCTTGGTTGGTTCTTGGTCCTCCAAAATATTACAAATGGAATTTAAACTGGAGGTGGGACAAAGGGGACTATGGAGGCATTAGGGAGGAGCTGGTCATAAATTGACTGGAAAAGGACTCTAGCAGGGATGATGGGGGAACAGCAATGACAGGTATTTCTGGGAATATTCCAGTAGATGCAGGATCATTTCAATCGAAAGAGGAAGAAAGATTCTAAGGGGAGTAAGAGGCAACCGTGGCTGACAAGGGAAGTCAAGGACTGTATAAAAATAAAAGGGAAGACGTATAACATAGTAAAGATGAGTGAGAAGCCAGAGGATTGGGAACCTTTTAAAGATCAACAGAAGGTAACTAAAAAGGCAACGCAGGAAGAAAAGATGAAGTACAAAGGTAAGCTGGCCAAGAATGTAAAGGAAGATAGTAAAAGCTCCTTTAGATATGTGAAGAGGAAAAAAATAGTTAAGACTAATTAAGTCCTTGGCCTTTACTAAGAACGACACAAACAATCTCCCAGATGTACTAGGGGACAAAGGACCTAGGGTGATGGATGAACTGAAAGAAATTCATGTTAGCCAGGAAATGGTGTAGGGTAGACTGATTTGACTGAAGGCTGATAAATCTCTAGGGCCTGATGGTCTGCATCCCAGGATACTGAAGGAGGTGGCTCAAGAAATCGTGGACGCATTGGTGATCATTTTCCAATGTTGTATAGATTCTGGATCAGTTCCTGTGGATTGGAGGGTAGCTAACATTAACCCAATTTTTAAGAAAGGAGGGAGAGAGAAAGCAGGGAATTATAGACCAGTTAGCCTGATATCAGTGGTGGCGAAGACTCTGGAGTCTATTATTAAAGATGTAATAGCGGCGCATTTGGATAGCAGTAACAGGGTCGTTCCAAGTCAGCATGGATTTACGAAGGGCAAATCATCAAATCAGACTAATCTTCTGGAATTTTTTGAGGATGTAACTTGGAAAATGGACAAGGGAGAGCCAGTGGCTGAAAGCCCTTGATAAGGTCCCACACAGGAGATTAGTGGGCAAAATTAGGGCACATGGTATTGGGGGTAGAGTGCTGAGATGGATAGAAAATTGGTTGGCAGATAGGAAACAAAGAGTAGGGAATTGAAGAATACAGTTGAACAGAGGGATCTGGGAATAACCGTGCATAGTTCCTTGAAGGTAGAATCTCATATAGATAGGGTGGTAAAGAAAGCCTTTGGTATGCTAGCCTTTATAAATCAGAGCATTGAGTATAGAAGCTGGGATGTAATGTTAAAATTGTACAAGGCGTTGGTGAGACCAAATCTGGAGTATGGTGTACAATTTTGGTCGCCCAATTATAGGAAGGATGTCAACAAAATAGAGAGGGTACAGAGGAGATTTACTAGAATGTTGCCTGGGTTTCAACAGCTAAGTTACAGAGATAGGTTGAATAAGTTAGGTCTTTATTCTCTGGAGCGCAGAAGGTTAAGGGGGGACTTGATAGAGGTCTTTAAAATGATGAGAGGGATAGACAGAGTTAATGTGGACAAGCTTTTCCCTTTGAGAATAGGGAAGATTCAAACAAGAGGACATGACTTTAGAATTAAGGGACAGAGGTTTAGGGGTAACATGAGGGGGAACTTCTTTACTCAGAGAGTGGTAGCGGTGTGGAATGAGCTTCCAGTGGATGTGGTGGTGGCAGGTTCGTTGGTATCATTTAAAAATAAATTGGATAGGCATATGGATGAGAAGGGTATGGAGGGTTATGGTATGAGTGCAGGCAGGTGGGACTAAGGGAAAAAAGTTGTTCGGCACGGACTTGAAGGGCCGAGATGGCCTGTTTCCGTGCTGTAATTGGTTATATGGTTATAGTAGGGACTAGTGGGATACCGCAAAGCTCTGTGCTGGGACAGCAGCTATTTACAATATATATTAATGATTTAGATGAAGAGATTACGTAATATTAGCAAATTTGCAGATGACACAAATTTGCAGATGGCAGTGCGAACTGTGAGGAGGACGCTATGAGAATGCAGGGTGACTTGGACAGGTTGGGTGAGTGGGCAGATGCATGGCAGATGCAGTTCAATGTGAATAAATGTGCGGTTATCCACTTTGGTAGCAAAAACAGGAAGGAAAATTATTATTTAAATGGCGTCAAGTTGGGAAAAGGGGAAGTACAATGGGATCTGGAGATCCTTGTTCATCAGTCAATGAAAGTAAGCATACAGGTACAACAGGCAGTGAAGAAAGTGAATGGCATGTTGGCCTTCATAAGAAGAGGAGTTGAGTATAGGAGCAGAGGTCCTTCTGCAGTTGTACAGTATTGTGTGCAGTTTTGGTCTCCAAATTTGAGGAAGGACATTCGTGCTATTGAGGGGGTGCAGCGTAGGTTCATAAGGTTAATTCCTGGGATGCCGGGACTGTCATATGCTGAGAGAATGGAGCAGCTGGGCTGGTATACTCTGGAATTTAGAAGGATGAGAGGGGATCTTATTGAAACACGTAAGATTATTATGGGTTTGGACATGCTAGAGGCAGGAAACATGTTCCCGATGTTGGGGGAGTCCAGAACCAGGGGCCACAGTTTAGGAATAAGGGGTAAGCCATTTAGAACAGAGATGAGGAAACACTTTTTCACACAGAGTTGTGAGTCTGTTGAATTCTCTGCCTTGTGGAGGCTGGTTCTCTGGATACTTTCAAGAGAGATAGGGCTCTTAAAGATAGCGAAGTCAGGGGATATGGGGTTAAGGAAGGGGCGGGGTATTAATTGTGGATGATCAGCCATGATCACATTGAATGGCGGTGCTGGCTCGAAGGGCCGAATGGCCTACTCCTGCATCTATTGTCTGTTGTAATGAGAATGTAGAAAGACTACCCAATGTCCTAGGTATACATTTCTTAAAGATCCCAAGTGATGAAACTTCATTTTCAATATAAAGGCAGACAAGGTAAATAGTACATTGATGACAATATTCTATATTTAAAATTAGAATAGAATATAGAGAAACAGATATATTTACAAAATAGTTTATTGGTATTTTTTTACTATTTGTTTTGCAAAACTCATTTACAGAAATTGAGTTACTCCAGTAGGCATCTACACTGTGCTTATAATTGTAATTATTGGTTCAAAATACTGTACTTTGAATCGTGCCTATGCAGGAGAATAAAATCATGTTCAGCAAATAAGCCATCAAGCAATGGAGGCAATGCCTCAAATCATTTTGCTGAATCATTTGTCAGTTGTTTTACAAAACTGCTTTAAAAGTGTTAACTTAGTTGTGAAACTTACATCTAGAATTTTTAGATTTCACATCCTTATCTTCCAAATACTTATGACCCTTGCTCCCCTCAAACATCAAGCCTCACACCATGCACGTTTATCACACTCTCTAAACCTCTTGAACATGCTTGACTTTAATCATTCCTTCACTGGCAGTGGTACCTTCACTTTTACTTGCTTCATAAACCTCTGCAAATCGATTCCCTCCTTTAATATGGCCCCACAAAACCCAAATTAATTCTGCTCTAACTATGCCTATATGGCTCAATATTGCGATTTTTTTGCCAAATACTGTAATGAAATTTTAATATCTACAAGATACAATATGTAAACAATTTGTTATAGCTGCAAATGACATAACAGTAAAACTCTGATGATCCGCTATCTGACAATTCATAAATCCTGATGGTTCAGCATCTGTCGCACCTGGTAATGATTGCTGCATTCCCTTTCTGCTCATCCGGGCCCAGTTTACAAACTTTCTTCCACATCCCCTGGGCCTGTTTTACACGCTCACTTTCTACGTTCCTCTGGGCCTGCACTCCCTTTCAACTATCGTAAATCTTCTGCCAAAAAGTGAATTAAGAAATGTTGAGATAATAACAAAAATAGCATCTGATAGTCCAGAAAATCTACCTGTCTAGCAGCACAATGTCCCAAGCATGTTGTGTTATCGGGCGTTTTACTGCTTTCAAGTATTTTGTCTTTTTCTATTTTCTGTTCATGTGTCTGGTCAATGTAGCCAGGAAAAAAAAAAAACATGGTTAACAATGGTTTAATGCCCAGTGGTAAACGGCCAAAATAATGCAAACTTGAAGGAAAAAAACAAAGTAACACAGGCATTGGAATCTGAAAGCAGAATATGGAAATATTAGGAGGGCAGGAGCATTTGTGGTGAGAAACGGAGTTATTTTACAGGTCAATGACCTTTTAGTTAAACTACTTGCACTCATCCTTCGAGCATAATCATTAATGGAAAACTGTAAACTATGGGTCCAGTTTTCACAACTAATTCTACTTATAGTTTTATTAGAATCCCACAAAACTGTAAAGAATTGCTATTAGTACTTTTAACAATTTAATCTCGATATTCTAAAGGATTGATGGAAATACAATTTTTGGCGATATATGTTTGAGACAGGCATTTTGCTTCAATTGTTGTATAATTTTTAAGCAACCACATTGACTCTTGCACACTTACAGTGGTGGAAAAGTTTCCAAGATATCTAAGAATTCAAACTAACTATAAGACAATCATTTAACCTCTAACAGCTAATACTAAGATGCTTCATTTTAACAGTTTACCACAGCAGAAAACACAGGCTAACTGAAATTCTGCAGTGAGCAACATGCTATCAATTCACCAACTGCACTCAGAATTACATGTCTATTGTTATTCAACTACACATTTGCTTAATCTTGCTAGTATCTTAGCAGGAGCCTTTATCACAGCACCAAAAACAATTCAGTTGCAAGTTACTGGCAAATACAGCTGAACAGAAAAAGAGGGATGTAAATTAAATTTGACGTTGTGTACAAAGGTCTTGCTTACAAATCTCTGTCAGACGAATGCATTTGCTTAACTATTGAATTAATTTTACAAATACAGGGTGGCATATTTATTTTGCATTTCAACTGGATTTAGGTTGACTATCATCCTCATAATAAAATTAAACTAAAATGCAAATTAATTTAAGCCAAATTAATTCTTAAATTGTTTAAAATACTTACTCGTATTATAATATATTGCAGAATGACATTGATCCAAGAAGATGTTTTTAACCCATTCACCAACATAATAGGCACATAGTTTGTGAAAAGCTTTTAGCAAACATATTTGTTTAAAGAAGGCAAATGTATATGTTTGATGCATATTTGTATCAAACAAAATTGAATATATCTAAACAAGTTGAAAAACACTTTTGAAAAACATTTGTAAACCAAAGGCAAATGTTCTGTTGGTAAAAATAATAGGTTTGAACAAATCCCTCCTTTATCCATCCACCAAAGAATTGGTATTAATCTGCATTAAACTCTTCAAAGACAAATCAGTAAAACTGGAAGTTGTTTAAAAAGTACATAATAATACGTGGATAATATTTGTGTTCAGACCCACCAGATCTAATTAAACATTTGTTAAATGAAAATGGCCATTTGAGTCACTGCCACAATGGTTCAACTAATGACAATTTCAACATTGATCACACTTTAAATAAAACTGAATTAATAATTGTCAGATGACCACATGGAACCTTCAAAACCTTTGAAGATACTTGAACTATGATACCCTGAAGAGTAGAAAACATAATACAGTTTCTGATAAAATAAATATACATTTCTGGTGATGAGGTACAGTCAGCTTTTGACATGTTGATACAATTTTCAGCACCCATTTTTCCAAAAGTTTTAGAATCTTATAAATGCTCTTCATCTTTCTTAGAGGAAGGAGCATGTGAAATTCAAGAGGAAAATAAAAGATGAAATTTGAATCCAAAACATGGTCGATTTTAATCTGGGACAGCACTTGGGTTTATTTGTTTGGAGTGCAATTGAAGTTTAAGAATTAAGAAAGCAATCTATTTCCCTGAAGTCCAATGATTAACCAGAACTGAAAACTTACTGAGGGGAGGCAGAAGTGGAGATTTTCATAAAGCTCGTTAATGTCATAGTTATCTTTTTAAATTAACTGCTCAGAATCAACTTGTTTGTGAAAACCCTCATACATATTTGTACTTTTTCCTAGTATGGGAGAACTGGAGGTAATAGCCAACAACTCCAACTTTAGTCATTTTTTACTGTACATTTTCAAGTTTGGAAATACTGATAAATCAACAGGAATGTTGCTAACTTCTAACTATTGTCTTGAGGTCATGAAAATAACATATAATTTTGTTTTGCTTCAAAATGTTCAATATTCTGGAATTCCAGTTGTAAAAGCCTGAACATAGTAATTAAATTATTTTGTTTAACCTTATTTTAGATGCAAACATTTCAAGGAATTGAATTGTGTTTATATCTTTGGCAGATATGTGTTAAAATAATCACATTTTGAATAAACTGATCAATACTACAACTTTAAAAGTTGGTGTTTTTTTGTTTTGTTTTATTGAAACTGGATTGTTTTAAGTGCCATATGATGTAAAATGTCATTCAAAAGTAGGTGAACTACAGATTACCCTTGTGCATTTCACAAAACATATTCTGAATTAGAGCTATCATACTGATTGGTGTAAGGAGTTCTTAATTTAAAAATTAAGCAATTTTCTGAATACCCTAGAGAAGACGACACTCACTGACAACAGATAGTATGTTGTACTCGCAACACTAACTGTGTTGAATACAGTGACTGATACCTACTTTTATCATGGAAGTTCAATTATGAGACTACACTGTCAGATCCTTTGTATTATCATGGGAATTATTAAATTATTCTGCAGCAATAGTTGACAAATGGGGTAATTTTTTGCCACATTAAGTCATGTGAGATTGTATAATGTAGACTACAATTTGCATTAAAAATGTACACTGGAACAAATAATTAAAATAACATTCTCAATATCCGCTATTGAAATTTCCTATGGAAATTACCTTTATGAGAATAATTTTATTGTAATTGCAAAATTTTTAAAAGTGGGGATTAAGTTTGACAGAACTGTAGTAAGGTATCTGCAATTAATTCACATGATTTGTGTGGTTTGACATTGAACTTCACCCATGCCACAAGGGATGTTTATAATACACGAGAATGGTGAAAAGTGCAAGGAGTTAAGAAAGTTATTGGTTTTAACGGCTGCATATCTTTTGGCATGATGCAAAGCCAGAAGCTGAAGCTGGTCTTTTCCAAACAAAGAGAACCCCATATATGTATAATTAATTTCAATATTTTTCATAGATTTTGTTTTGAATGATGTTATATTAGAAACAACAAATTAAGTAGACCAATACTGATTAACCTCTTCCGTTAGAACAGCAGATGATGAGTTTCAAAATACAGCGACAACAAAGTGCAGCAATGCACAAGAATGCCAATGCTGAAAAGTCAGTCAAGACATATGGCATATTTTGTGCATTTTACATCGATGCTACAAACTTGTTTTAACTACATCACGGCCTGAAGATATTCCCGTAACCTAATTCAAATCAGAGTGCTAAACCCCTTTCCCAGGTTTTAGAAAACTACATTGTAAAAGTGGAAAACCTATTCAGCTGTAACAAAAATGGTATCCAGCTAAAATAACCACACAAAATATTCAACAAGCTCAAAAGTCTACAAAAACATATACAATTCATTAACATTCTGATTTCAACAATGTGGAAAAACGTGAAGGATGATGATACAATGTGTCAAGGAACGTATGGAGGGTGTGCATGCATATGCATGCATGAGGGGTATCTCGTTAAATTATTTCAATTATAATTGGCTACCTCGACATGGGGGCAATACCCAAAAAGAGGGACAAGTGTATGCATACAAATACCAACATGGTAACATCAGCACAAAATAATAGAATATCATATCCTATTTTTTCTTTCTTCAACGTTGCTTCATATGCCAATCTTATGGATAATTATTTCATTGCACATTTTTGGTTGTCCAAAATCACAACTGCAATAGTTTGGAATTCCTGAAGATAATTAAAAATGAAAAAGGCACTATTAGAGTACGGTGATCTCCTGAGTCATGGGATTGTCCTGACTCTGAGAAATTCCCTTCTCCATTTTATAATCTAAAGTCTGTAATCACATAAAAACTCAACAGTTCCATTCTCAACTGTTTATTGGTGCAAAGCCATTTAGAGGTGATGCATATGCAGGCTTTCTGGCTACAAAGAAGACACAGTCATAAAGGAATTTTAACATGGATTGGTCATTTTCTGTGTATGTTGATGGCACAGAGTTCTTTTCCACCTGCAAGAGAAAAAATAATTTTATCACCGCAAAATTTCATGAAATTAATGAAATAATTATTTTCCAACTAGCACATTGAAACTCATGTTTCTTCCCACATCAAAATGTTTTGCTTCATATATGGGTTATTTTTCTACAGATTTCAAGTTATTTTATAGTATAAGATATTGTTCAAAATGGGTTTTACTGTACGGATTTTCAAATAAAGCTTTGTTTCACACTTTTTCTTCCACTATTTCCTATTTTTTGTTTTCAATCTTCCAATTTACTTTATAATTGTTGTTCATTTATTTTAAATCTTCACATTCCTCTCCCAACACAAAATATGTTATTTTTGCACTTTCCACCAGACCCAGCACACCCACCAGAATTTGTAACAGATTTGAAAAGCGGAAAAGAAAAACAGGTATGATACTCAGAGCTCACTGACAATACATGTCAGGCAGCACCATATACCAACCATAATAAATCAAAATTTGAAATTATCTCACGCCTATACACAAAAATAAAGTAGCGGGTGAGTATTATTACATATCTCTTTACATCTCTTATTCTAAATTTGACATCTCTGTCATTTGACGTTTGTGTTTAAAGGGTAATAGAAAATGAGGTACAGCTCTATTGAGGCAAAAATTATATCTTTGTTCAAATTATGCTTCTTGAGAAACAGTGGATTGAGTGAGCGATTTCCAAACTGGCCAAAGTGCTAATCAAATTACTCCCTTTTCCGAACTCAGTTCATATTTTTATTCTAGGGCATCAAAATGTTTACTGCTTCCAGCTTCAGATATAGAAGCCATCCCCAACAACAGTATTGTGATGTACAGGTTTGTAGGTTAATTGGTTTTGATAAGTTGTAAAATTGTCCCTAGCGTGTGCAGGTTAGTGCATGCGGTGATTGCCGGTCAGCACGCTGAAGGGCCTGTTTCCGCACACAAGTCTAAAGTAATGTCTGGGTACATAATACAATAAAGTACCAATGAACCATTGATCATCCCAATCTAGTATATCACTGTAGGATGTAACAGCACCGCCTTCTCAAAAGCAATTAAGACTTAAGATTTAATAAGACTCCAATACAGGCAATTATAGTGTAGCCATAACCCTTAAATGGATTTGAAAAGGCTCATTTTTACTTGCCTCCTTATTAATCTCTTTTGTTCCAGCATTCCATTTGTCATTTAATCTCTCATGCTTTTCACTCCATAACAAGCCTTCCTTTTGTTCTTTCCTTCCCTCCCTACATATCCTAAATATTAAAAATAAACTTGTTACATGTTGAAAATGTTCATGGAAGAATTAGGAGATTTGTCATGTTGCCAAATATTAATCATACAGCATGGAAACAGGCCCTTTGGCCCAACTTATTCATGCCGACCTAGATGCCCTATGTACACTAGTCTGACCTGCCTGTATTTGGCTTATTTCCACCTAAACCTTCCCTGTCCATGTACCTGTCCAAATGTCTTTTAAATGTGATCATCAACTACTTCTTCTAGCAGCTCGTTCCATATACCTACCACCCAATGTGTTCTTTTGAACATTTACAGGTGTTTTACAGGGAAGAAGAGGAAGGAGGTTCTCTAACATGACTTCAGAGAGTTGGGAAGAAGACTGAAATGCCAGACTCTAAGGTGGTTTTCTCTGGATTGCTTCCAGTACCACATACTAGTGAGGACAGGAACAGGGAGATAAGGGATCTGAATGTGTGGCCGAGGGGCTGGTGCAGGGAGCAAGAATTTAGATTTATAGACCACTGGGATCTCTTCTGGGGTAGGGGTGACCTGTACAAAAGGGACGGGTTACACCTTAACTGGAGGGGGACTGACATTCTGCAGGCAGGTTTGCTAGGGTTACACGTGTGGGTTTAAACTAAATAGTGGGGGGGAGGGATTGACAAATTGGGAGTATAAAGATGTTGAAGGGGAAGTGGCTACAGGAAAAATTACAAAAGATTCTCGAATTAATGGGAAGGAAAGCTTGAGAATGAACACCAGAGTAAGGTCAGGGCCAATTGCGAAGGGGGAAGTGAATATGGAGGTCAAAGTACTGCATATGAATGTGCGAAGTATAAGGAATAAAGTGCACGAGCTTGAGGCTCAGTTAGAAACTGGCAAGTATGATGTGGGAATTACTGAGACATGGCTGCAAGAGGGCCAGGGCTGGGAACGGAATATTCAAGGGTATACTTCCTATCAAAAAGACAGACAGGTGGGCAGAGGGGGTGGGGTTGCCCTGTTGGTGAGGAATGAAATTCAGTCCCTTGCAAGGGGTGACATTCAAACAGGAGATGTGCAGTCAGTATGGATAGAATTAAGGAATTGTAAGGGTTAAAATACCCTAATGGGACTAATCTACAGGCCCCCAAACAGTAGCCTGGACATAGGATGCAAGTTGAATCAGGAGTTAAAATTGGCATGTAGTAAAAGTAATGCTGTGGTTGTTCTGGGAGATTTCAACATGCAGGTAGACCGGGAAAATCAGGTTGGTACTGGACCCCAAGAAAGGGACTTTGTAGAGTGCCTTTGTGATGGATTCTTTGAACAGCTTGTATTGGAGCCTACCAGGGAGAATGCAATTCTGGATTTAGTGTTATGTAATGAACCAGATTTGATAAATGACCTCGAGGTTAATGAGCCATTAGGAGGCAGTGACCATAACATGGTCAGGTTTAATCTACAATTGGAGTGCGAGAAGGGTAGATCGGAGGTGTCAGTGTTGCAGTTGAATGAAGGGGACTATGGGGCCATGAGGGAGGAGCTGGCTAAAGTTGACTGGAAAGATACACTAGCAGGGATGACAGTGGAACAAAAATGGCAGGTGTTTCTAGGAATAATACAAAAGGGGCAGGATCAGTTCCTAGAAACATAGAAAATAGGTGCAGGAATAGGCCATTCGGCCCTTCAAGCCTGCACCGCCATTCAATATGATCATGGCTGATCATCCAACTCAGTATCCTGTACTTGCCTTCTCTCCCCCCGATCCCTTTAGCCACAAGGGCCACATCTAACTCCCTCTTAAATATAGCCAATGAACTGGTCTCAACTACCTTCTGTGGCAGAGAATTCCACAGATCCACCACTCTGTGTGAAAAATGATTTTTTCATCTCGGTCCTAAAAGACTTCTCCCTTATCCTTAAACTGTGACCCCGTTGTTCTGGACTTCCCCAACATCAGGAACAATCTTCCTGCATCTAGCCTGTCCAACCCCTTAAGAATTTAGTAAGTCTCTATAAGATCCCCCCTCAATTTTCTAAATTCTAGCATGTACAAGCCGAGCCTATCCAGTCTTTCTTCATATGAAAATCCTGCCATCCCAGGAATCAGTCTGGTGAACCTTCTCTGCACTCCCTGTATGGCAAGAATGTCTTTCCTCAGATTAGGAGACCAAAACTGTACGCAATACTCCAGGTGTGGCCTCACCAAGACCCTGTACAACTGCAATAGAACCTCCCTGCTCTTGTACTCAAATCCTTTTGCTATGAATGCCAAACATACCATTCGCTTTCTTCACAGCCTGCTGCACCTGCATGCCTACTTTCAATGACTGGTGTACCATGACACCCAGGTCTCGTTGCATCTCCCCTTTTCCTAATCGGCCACCATTCAGATAATAGTCTACTTTCCTGTTTTTGCTACCAAAGTGGATAACCTCACATTTATCCCCATTATCCATGCATTTGCCCACTCACGCAACCTATCCAAGTCACCTTGCAGCCTCCTCGCAGCTAACACTGCCCCCCAGCTTTGTGTCATCCGCAAACTTGGAGATGTTGCATTCAATTCCCTCGTCCAGATCATTAATATATATATATTGTAAATAGCTGGGGTCCCAGCACTGAGCCTTGCGGTACCCCACTAGTCACTGCCTGCCATTCTGAAAAGGACCCGTTTACTCCTACTCTTTGCTTCCTGTCTGCCAGCCAGTTCTCTATCCACATCAATACTGAACCCCCAATACCGTGTGCTTTAAGTTTGTATACTAATCTCTTATGTGGGACCTTGTCGAAAGCCTTCTGAAAGTCCAGATATAACACATCCACTGGTTCTCCCTTATCCACTCTACTAGGTACATCCTCGAAAAATTCTATAAGATTCATCAGACATAATTTACCTTTCATATATCCATGCTGACTTTGTCCAATGATTTCACCACTTTCCAAATGTGCTGCTATCCCATCTTCAATAACTGACTCTAACATTTTCCCCACTACCGATGTTAGACTAACTGGTTGGTAATTCCCCATTTTCTCTCTCCATTTTTAAAAAGTGGGGTTACATTAGCTACCCTCCAATCCTCAGGAACTACTCCAGTATCTAAAGAGTTTTGAAAAATTATCACTAATGCATCCACTATTTCCTTGGGGCTAGTTCCTTAAGTACTCTGGGATGCAGCCTATCTGGCCCTGGGGATTTATCGGCCTTTAATCCATTCAATTTACCAAACACCACTTCTCGGCTAACCTGGATTTCAATCAGTTCCTCCATCTCATTGCTAGTTCATTCCTAGGAGGAAGAAATATTCCAAGGGGAGAAAGGAAAGACAAGGGACTATAGGGACAATATAAAAATTAAAGCAAAGAAGTACAACGTAGCAAAGACGAGTGAGAAGCAAGAGGATTGGGTAATATTTAAAGAAAAACAGAAGATAACCAAATGACAATACGGGGAGAAAAGATGAGGTACGAAGGTAAGCTATCCAAAAATATAAAGCAGGACAGTAAAAGCTTCTTTAGGTATGTAAAGAGGAAAAAAATAGTTAAGACCAAAGTTGGACCCTTGAAGACCGAAAAAGGTGAATTTATTATGGGGAACAAGGAAATGGCAGATGAGTTGACTTTGGATCTGTCTTCACTATGGGGGACACAAACAATCTTGCTGATATAGTAGTGGCCAGAGGATCTGGGGTGACAGAGGAACTGAACGAAATCCACATTAGGCAGGAAATGGTGTTGGATAGACTGATGGGACTGAAGGCTGATAAATCCCCAGGGCCTGATGGTCTGCATCCCAGGGTGCTTAAGGAAGTGGCTCTAGAAATCGTGGATACATTGGTGATCATTTTCCAATGTTCTATAGACTCAGGATCAGTTCCTGTGGATCGGAGGGTAGCTAATGTTATCCCACTTTTTAAGAAAGGCGGGAGAGAGAAAACGGGGAATTATGGACCAGTTAGCCTGACATCGGTAGTGGGGAAGATGCTGGAGTCAATTATAAAAGATGAGATAGCCGCACATTTGGATAGCAGTAACAGGATCGGTCCGAGTCAGCATGGATTTACATAGGTGAAATCATGCTTGACTAATCTTCCAAAATTTTTTGAAGATGTAACTTGGAAAATAGACAAGGGAGAGCCAGTGGATGTAGTATACCTGGACTTTCAGAAAGCATTTGATAAGGTCCCACATAGGAGATTAGTGGGCAAAATTAGGGCACATGGTATTGGGGGTAGTGATTGGATAGAGAAGTGGTTGGCAGACAGGAAACAAAGAGTCGGGATTAACGGGTCCCTTGCAGAATGGCAGGCAGTGACTAGTGGGGTATCTCAAGGCTCGTTGCTGGGACCGCAGCTATTTACAATATACATCAATGATTTGGATGAAGGGATTCAAAGTAACATTAGCAAATTTGCAGATGACACAAAGCTGGGTGGCAGTGTGAATTATGAGGACGCTATGAGAATGCAGGGTGACTTGGACAGGTTGGGGGGTGGGCAGATGCAGGGCAGATGAAGTTTAATGTGGTTAAATGTGAGATTATCTACTTTGGTAGCAAAAATAAGGAGGCAGATTACTATCTAATTGCCGTCAAGTTGGGAAAAGGGGAAGTACAACGGGATCTGGGGGTCCTTGTACATCAGTCTATGAAAGTAAGGATACAGGTACAGTAGGCAGTGAAGAAAGCGAATGGCATGTCGGCCTGTATAACAAGAGGAATCGAATATAGGAGCAAAGAAGTCCTTCTGCAGTTGTACAGAGCCCTAGTGAGACCACATCTGGAGTATTGTGTGCAGTTTGGTCCCATAATTTGAGGAAGGACATTCTTGCTATTGAGGGAGTGCAGCGTAGGTTTACAAGATTAATTCCCGGGATGGTGGAACTGTCATATGCTGAGAGAATGGAGCAGTTGGGCTTGTACACTCTGGAGTTTAGAAGGATGAGAGGGCATCTCATTGAATCTTATAAGATTGTTAAGGGCTTGGATACACTAGAGGCAGGAAACATGTTCCCGATGTCGGGGGAGTCCAGGACCAGGGGCCACAGTTTAAGAATAAGGAGTAAGCCATTTAGAACAGAGACGCGGAAACACTTTTTCTCACAGAGTCTGTGGAATACTCTGCCTCAGAGGGCAGTGGAGGCAGGTTCTCTGGATGCTTTCAAGAGAGAGCTAGATAGGGCTCTTAAAAATAGCGGAGTCAGGGGATATGGGTAGAAGGTAGGAAGGGGATACTGATTGGGGATGATCAGCCATGATCACATTGAATGGCGGTGCTGGCTCGAAGGGCCAAATGGCCTACTCCTGCACCTATTGTCTATTGTATGGTAGAGAGCATAATGACTGGTTGTATCATGGCCTGATTCAGTAACTCAAATGCCAAGGAATGAAGGAGGTTGCAGAAAGTAGAGGATAGTGTCAGGCCCATCATGGATATTGACCTCCCCACCATCGAGGGGATCTGCAGGAAACATTGCCTCAAAAAGACAGCTAACATCAAAGAAGTATTCCACTCTGGCCATCCTCTCATCTTGCTGTCACCATTGGTAAGGTGGTCCAGGAACTGGAGAACCAGGGCTGCTAGGTTCACGAACATCTCTTTCATCAACCATCAGGATCTTGAACTGCCTAACCCAAACCGTAACCCAACCACAGCAATAATCTGCTATGGATTTTATTATGGTTGCACTACTTAGAAACATAGATAGAAACATAGAAAATAGGTGCAGGAGTAGGCCATTCGGCCCTTCGAGCCTGCACCGCCATTCAATGTGATCATGGCTGATCATCCAACTCAGTATCCCGTACCTGCCTTCTCTCCATACCCCCTGATCCCTTTAGCCACAAGTGCCACATCTAACGCCCTCTTAAATATAGCCAATGAACTGGCCTCAACTACCTTCTGTGGCAGAGAATTCCAGAGACTCACCACTCTCTGTGTAAAGAATGTTTTCCTCATTTCGGTCCTAAAGGAATTCCCCCTTATCCTTAGACTGTGACCCCTTGTTCTGGACTCCCCCAACATCGGGAACAATCTTCCAGCATCTAGCTTGTCCAACCCCTTAAGAATTTTGTAGGTTTCTATAAGATCCCCCCTCAATCTTCTAAATTCCATCGAGTACAAACCGAGTCTATCCAATCTTTCCTCATATGAAAGTCCTGACATCCCAGGAATCAGTCTGGTGAATCTTCTCTGTACCCCCTCTATGGCAAGGATGTCTTTCCTCAGATTTGGAGACCAAAACTGTACGCAGTACTCCAGGTGTGGCCTCACCAAAACCCTGTACAACTGCAGTAGAACCTCCCTGCTCCTATACTCAAATCCTTTCGCTATGAATGCTAACATACCATTTGCTTTCTTCACTGCCTGCTGCACCTGCATGCCTACTTTCAATGACTGGTGTACCATGACACCCAGGTCTCGTTGCATCTCCCCCTTACCTAATCTGCCACCATTCAGATAATAGTCTACCCTCATGTTTTTGCCACCAAAGTGGATAACCTCACATTTATCCACATTGTACTGCATCTGCCATGCATCTGCCCATTCACTCAGCCTATCCAAATCACCCTGCAGCCTCCAAGCATCCTCCTCACACCTAACTATACCCCCCAGCTTGGTATCATCTGCAAATTTGGAGATGTTGCATTGAATTCCCTCGTCCAAATCATTAATATATATTGTAAATAGCTGGGGTCCCAGCACTGAGCCTTGCGGCACCCCACTAGTCACTGCCTGCCATTCTGAAAAGGACCCGTTTACTCCTACCCTTTGCCTCCTGTCTGCTAGCCAGTTCTCTATCCACATCAATACTGAACCCCCAATACCGTGTGCTTTAAGTTTGTATGCTAATCTCTTATGCGGAACCTTGTCGAAAGCCTTCTGAAAGTCTAGATATAACACATCCACTGGTTCTCCCTTATCCACTCTACTAGTTACATCCTCGAAAAATTCTATCAGATTTGTCAGACATGATTTACCTTTCGTAAATCCATGCTGACTTTGTCCAATGATTTCACCACTTTCCAAATGCGCTGCTATCCCATCTTTAATAACTGACTCTAGCAGTTTCCCCACTACCGATGTTAGACTAACTGGTCTGTAATTCCCCGCTTTCTCTCTCCCTCCTTTTTTAAAAAGTGGGGTTACATTAGCTACCCTCCAATCCTCCGGAACTACTCCAGAATCTAAGGAATTTTGAAAAATTATCACTAATGCATCCACTATTTCTGTGGCTACCTCCTTGAGTACTCTGGGATGCAGACTATCTGGCCCTGGGGATTTATCGGCCTTCAATCCGTTCAATTTACCCAACACCACCTCCCGGCTAACCTGGATTTCACTCAGTTCCTCCATCTTATTTGACCCCCGTTCCACTGCTATTTCCGGCAGATTATTTATGTCTTCCTTAGTGAAGACAGAACCAAAGTAGTTATTCAATTGGTCTGCCATGTCCTTGTTCCCCATGATCAATTCACCTGTTTCTGACTGCAAGGGACCAACATTTGTTTTAACTAGTCTCTTTCTCTTTACATATCTATAAAAACTTTTGCAGTCAGTTTTTATGTTCCCTGCCAGTTTCCTTTCATAATCTATTTTCCCTTTCCTAATTAAGCCCTTTGTCCTCCTCTGCTGGATTCTGAATTTCTCCCAGTCCTCCGGTAGGCTGCTTTTTCTGGCAAATTTGTATGCCTCATCTTTTGTTTTTATACTATCCCTGATTTCCCTTGTTATCCATGGATGCACCACCTTCCCCGATTTATTCTTTTGCCAAACTGGTATGAACAACTTTTGTACTTCATCCATGCAGTCTTTAAATACCTTCCATTGCACATCCACTGTCAACCCTTTAAGAATCACCTGCCAGTCTATCTTGGCCAATTCACATCTCATACCTTCAAAGTTACCTTTGTTCAAGTTCAGAACCCTTGTTTCTGACTTAATTTTCTCACTCTCCATCCTAATGAAGAACTCAACCATATTATGGTCACTCTTGCCCAAGGGGCCACGCACAACAAGACTGCTAACTAACCCTTCCTCATTACTCAATACCCAGTCTAGAATAGCCTGCTCTCTCGTTGGTTCCTCCACATGTTGGTTGAGAAAACTATCCCGCATACATTCCAGGAAATCCTCTTCCTCAGCACCCCTGCCAATTTGATTCACCCAATCTACATGCAGATTGAAGTCACCCATTATAACCGTGTTACCCTTGTTGCACGCATTTCTAATTTCCTGTTTGATGCCATCCCCAACTCCAATACTACTGTTAGGTGGCCTGTACACTGTTCCCACTAGCGTTTTCTGCCCCTTAGAGTTTCGCAGCTCTACCCATATCGATTCCACATCCTCCACGCTAATGTCCTTCCTTTCTATTGCATTAATCTCCTCTCTCACCAGCAACGCTACCCCACCTCCTTTTCCTTTTCGTCTATCCCTCCTGAATATTGAATATCCCTGGATGTTCAGCTCCCAGCCTTGGTCATCCTGGAGCCAAGTCTCCGTGATTCCAACTATAGCATAGTCATTAATCGCTATCTGCACCTTCAACTCATCCACCTTATTACGAATGCTCCTCGCATTGAGACACAAAGCCTTCAGGCTTGTTTTTACAACACTCTTACTCCTTATACAATTATGTTGACAAGTGGCCCCTTTCACATCGATCCCTATTACACTTGGCCATACTCTCCTATCCCTTTGTGAGCTTTCTTTCCCGTTAATTCTGGGGTCATTAACCATCGCTTTACTCTCTTTCCCTCTAACTCCGTCCTCGACTATCCCATTTGATACCCCACCCCCCTTATTCAGTTTAAAACCATCCGTGTAGCAGTGGCAAACCTGCCGGCCAGAATGCTGGTCCCCCACCTGTTAAGGTGCAATCCGTCCCTTTTGTACAGTTCCCCCTTACTATAAAAAAAATCCCAGTGATCTAAGAATCTAAATCCCTGCCCCCTGCACCAGTTCCTCAGCCACACATTCAGGTCCCATATCTCCCTGTTCCTGCTCTCGCCAGCACGAGGAACTGGAAGCAAACCGGAGATAACAACCCTGGAAGTCCTGCTTTTCAGCATTTTTCCGAGCTCTCTGAAGTCCCGCTGCAAAAAATTCATCTCCTTCTTTCCAACATCATTTGTGCCAACATGCACGACCACTTCCGGCTGGTCACCTTCGCCCTTGAGGATTGTCTGCACTCTGTCCGTAACATCCTGGATCCTGGCACCAGGAAGGCAGCACACCATCCTGGAATCCCGTCTGTTGCCGCAAAAACCCCTGTCCGTACCTCTCACAATGGAGTCTCCAACTACAATGGCGTTGCCCGACTTTGGCCTCTGTGGGTTTGGCTCATCAGCCCTTTTTGTTTGGCAAGCCAGTCCGCCGCTCAGTGGGATACCGTCTTCTGTCCCGGCAGCTTCCACGTGGGTGAACCTGTTCACAAGAGGTACAACACCCGGGGACCTTTGCATCCCATGTTTTCCTCCCTTTCTCACCGTCACCCACCTTCTCTCTTCTAGTGCCTTGGGTGTAACAATCTCACTGAAGGACTTGTCGAGAAACGACTCAGTTTCTCGAATGAACCTGAGGTCATCCACTTGTTTCTCCAGTTCCCCAACACGGTCCTTCAGGAGCTGTACCTGGATGCACTTCTCACATTTGTAGCATCCAGAGGCACCAGCAGTGTCCTTGACCTCCCACATACTGCAAGCATCACACTGCATCAGCTTGCTTGACATCTTCTTTTGCCTCGGTCTCGCCCTATCCAGTATTTTGCGCAGCCTCCTCGCCGAAGACTCTCGAGCCAAAGACTCACACTTTACTCACAGGGCACTTCCCTCACAAGGCCGCTCCCCAAGAGCTGCCTTGCTTATCTTGACTGTTCAATTGCCTAATTTACAAACCAAATTCCTCAGTTTTGAGGAACTGCTTTCCCCCTCTGACTCACTGAGAACTCTCCTCCCACTTGGGCTAGAGCCAATCAGTGCTTTCTCCTGCTTCTCTTTGTTGCTGTTGCTTCAAAATCCACGGGAAGACTGAGGTTTGTTTACTTTGGTTTGGTACTTACTTTGGTTTGTACTATTAGGTCTGGTTACTGATAATTTATTGTATTATAGAACTGATAATCGTGTGCGTGTGCGTGCTTGTGTGATTTAGCCTTTCAAAGACATCGGAAATTTTTATATATTTCGGTGGCGATTTACCATATGGTTTTAGAAATCCACTCCTCTGTAAATTTGGTTAATTAATTTTTCCCGAGATTTTTTACTAAAATTGACGGGTTTTTTTTCAAAAATAGCCTATGGCCAGCTGCTGACGTCACAATGCCTTTGTTCCTTGCGACCAGCTGCGCATATTTTCAATGCGCAGCTGGCCATAGGCTATTGAAGCCCGTGAAGCATGTGATCAAGTCGTCCAGCACCTCCCGCTGTGCTGTGGACTAGCACTCGCTCGGCTGACCACAGCGCAGCGCCCAGCCCCGCCAACAACCCAAGTGGCTCAACATTAAGTACGCTCGCACCTACGCTCCCGCAGCGTCCAGCCCCGCCCACAGCCCAACGGTTAAAAAATTCCGCTCACGTTTCGGCTCTGGTTCTAGAACATTGCGGTGGCGGCAGCCGTTACCGTCGCGTGGGCGCGAGGCAGCGCGATGGGAAGGTGGCCCTGGTGCCCATTATTCCCTCTCGGAGAGACCATTTATGGAGACCTGCGATTCCTCCGTTGACCTCCTCCCCCTCCCCCATCTCTCTTGCTTCCCTCCTCCCCCCTCTCTCCCCTTACCCATTTCCCTCCAACTCCCTCCCGCTCCCCCTGCCGACCGTCCAGCCCCCTGCACTTTCCCTTCCCCACTCCATCTCTCTTCCCCTCCCTTCCACCTACTCTTCCCCACTCCCCCCCCCTCGCTCCCTTCACTCTACCTCCCCCCTCTCCCTCTGCCCCCCTCTAGCCCCCATCTCTCTCCCCATCCCTTTGCCCCCCTCCCCTCCTCTCTCTCTCTCCCCCTCTTCCCCCACTGGACCCCTCCCTCGCCCCTCCAGCCCCCCCCCCATTCCCCTCCCAGCTGTACTCCCCGCCACACCCTTCCCCTCCCTTTGCCCCCCCATCTCTACAACCCCACCCCTCTGCCCTCCCTCCACCTTACCCCTCCCCTTCCACTCTCACCCACTCCCCTGCCTTGTGTGTGTGGGGGGTGGTTAATGTGTGTGTAATGCTGCAGCCACCCCCCCCGCAACCGAGGGGACGGGTGTGTGCGTGTCCGTGCGTGCGTGCAAGAATCCACTCACCTGAAAATTTTATTTATTACTTGATCCAAGTGCTGACCCATTGGGTCTGTTCCTCCAATGCACTAACTACCCCCAAACACACACGTTAACTACCCCCCTTGATATTATATTATTATTAATTTGCTCCTTTTACCCCATAACCACCCTATCCACTGACGCATAGCCCCCAACTCGCAGGCGCGTCTTGGGGGGGGGGGGGTGGTAGAGAGTGAGGGCAGAGAGAGAATGGGGAGGGACAGAGAGAGAGTGGCAGAGACAGAAGGGCAAGAGAGAGGGAGGTGGAGGTGGAGGAGAGGGAGAGGGTGACTCGTTCAAAACAGCAGATGTTTAATCCACATTCGGTCACTTAAAAAGTGAGTTTTGCGAACAATTTAATTCAAAATCTGGAAAAATAATTATCCAAATTTACAGATTTCTGAAATTATGTCCAATCCCTGCCGAATTATGTACAAATCTCAGCGTTCTTGCGTCTGGTTTTCGAGGAAATACGTTTCAAAGGCAAAATGACACACACACACACACATGATTTGTGGAGGTGACGGGACCTGACGGGTCCCCCTTGGTCTAGTAACTGTTAAAACTCTGATCTTGGATGTGGGTGGGTGGGGTCCTTGGCCACTGTCAAGCACAATGTAAAAGTGGCTGTGGCAGCCATCACAGGGGACGACCTCCTCTCCGTCTCTCCTGCCCGATCGTTTGTCACGCTGGTGGATGCGCTTCCCCTCGCGGAAGCCACGATCAGCCGGCCCTCCGCTGCTTTTTACCATCCTCAGATCGCTCTGGGCCTCGCTCTGGTCCATGCCTGCCGCAGCCTAGCTTGGGCCCGGCGTGGAGGCCTGCTCAACGACCTGGGTAGGTGCTGCCTCTACCCCCTCCCTCTCTCCCCCCCCCCCCCCAGGGCAGAGAAAGAGAGAGAAAGGGTGTGGGGGGGGGGGGGGAGAGAAAGAAGGCGGTGGAGGAGGGAGGGGGGGGGGGGGTGGTGGAGGGGGGGGGGAGGATGGGAGGGAAGAGGGGGAGGGGAGGAGGAGGGAGGAGGAGGGAGGAGGAGAGGGGGAAGAGGGAGGAGGAGAGTGGGGGAAGAGGGAGGAGGAGAGTGGGGGAAGAGGGAGGAGGAGGGGAGGAGAGGAAAGAGGAGAGGGAGGAGGAGGAGAGGGGGGAGGAGAGAGGTCGGGGGGATGGGGTAAAAGTTAGTGTATGTGTGACGTCGAAGGCCGTCGCAGTGTGTGTGTGTGTGTGTTTATGTTTGTTTCACATCTCCTCAAAAACCCAACGCGGTAACGCTGCAATTTTTACATATTCCTGTAGAGATTTACCTCACGGTTTTGAACCCCCCCCCCCCATCTGAACATTTGATTCATTATTTCCCCAGTTTTCAACGACTAATTTTCTCCAATCTGACATATTTTTCAAATCTAACACGCTGAAGCAAGCTGCATGACATCACAATGCCTTTGCTCCTAGCGGCAAGCTGAGCAGAATTTTCAATGCGCAGCTCCACTGTTTTTCATGAGCTGCGCCTGCCACCCCCCCCACCCCCGGTTCTTTAAAAGATGCAGAAAGAACGATCAAGTGGGCTCTGTAGATCCCAATGGCGTCCAACTCTCCCCCCTTCCCTCCTCCTCTCCCCCCCTCCCTTTTCCCCCACTCCTCTCTCCCCCTACACCCACCCCTCTCTCTCCCCCCTACCCCCCCTCCACCTTCCCCCCTTTGTCCCCACTCCTCCCCTCCACCGCCCTTCTCCCACACCACCGACTCCATCTGCACTTCACACTGTCTCAGGAAATCATGCAACATAATCAAGGACAATTTTCACCCCTGATTCCCTCTTCTTCATTCTCCCGTCGGGCATACAATACAAAAGGTTGAAAGCATGTACCACGATACTCAAAACCAACTTCTACCCCTCTGTTATCAGACTATTGAACAATCCTCCCAGAAGCTAGAATGTAGTCCCGATCTTCTAACCTACCTTAATATAAACATTGAACTTTTTGTCTGGAACTGTAACACTATAATGCTGTAAACTATATTCTGCATTGTGTTGTTTTTCTTTCTGCATTATTTGCTGTACTGATTATACTCATGTTTCGTATAATCTGATTTAATTGGATAACATGCAAGCAAAAGTTTTTCATTGTACTGAGGTACACATGATAATAACCATACCATATTCAGTCTTGAGTCAACTGCAACCACTAAGAAGGTACTGTTGGAAACATCCAATAAATATGTCGAGGCAATTTTGAACTGCAGTCAACTTTTAAACTTTTTTTTATTTCTGAGTAACACATTCTAGCGAAAATAATGTAACTTTCCAAAATAATATATCCTTACTTCCCAAGGTCATTGAATGATATTTTCTAAATTTTCAAGCAAAATGTTACAATATTTCTGGTATTTTTAATCTTGTGAATACAATAAATATGTTCTAAATGCAACAAATATGTTATGTATTCATAGCTCAATTCCAAATGTGTGCCCTTTATTTTTTCCTGTATATTCTATGGCCAATTGCAGAATTGATGAATGCCCCAAAAAAATAATTTACTGGAAAAAATATTGAACATATTTATGAATATCAGTGGTAATGATTTGATTTTTTTTAAACTTTAATCCGTACGTGCGGAAACAATACAAATTCTCCACAATTTTAATTCTACAGATTCAATATCAGAAGTCAATAGATCTTTAAAATATCAACTTGGATGATAGAATGAAGAAAAAAATTGCGCATTGAACAAGTCAATATGGTTTTGATTTAGACATCGGGGACTGTGTAATCCAATATTAACATACAGAGGCTCAAGACTTTGTTCCAATTCAAGATCGAACAACAATATCCATCAATTAATGTAAAATGGGCCAGTGCAATGACTTTCATCTTTGGGTTTTACTAAGATTGGTAATTAAAAGTTATACAAAGCAATGGCTATCATTAGTCATGACAACATTTTCATCCATGCATGTGTTGCCTCATTCTCTCATTCTTGTGGAGGGTAATTAAATATAAAGGATATAGTGCAAACTGTAGTGCATAAATTAATGTATACAAAGGGATTGACTTTTATATCCACAGTGGTCTTATCTATTCTTAAAATTATGTAAACATTTGCTTACCTCCAAGTTGAATCCATATTCAAGTATACAATGCCTGATATCTTCATAACTCAGTTCAATTGATTTTTCATTTGCCATATTCTCAAAATGATAGAGCAATGGACCTAGGAAAAATGTGTTTGGTTTTAGTAATCGATCAACTAATTTACAAGATAAGAAATAAGATGGCTCACGGCATCGCAAACATGCAGAGAAGTTTGCATATAAAGTGGTTAATAAAAGAGAGCTTTGTAATAGATTGGGTATTATTTGTGATTTCTGTTATATTAGAAAAATGCATTAAAATTCATCACACTGTTCTACTTAGAGTATGCTGAGATTCATCTTAAAAATTCTAAATCATTTGATAAATAATTGAAATAAAGTTGGTATTTAGTGTTCATGGATTAGTTACCTGCATCTACACAGCTCCCTGATCATTGCTTTTATTGTGACCTATTTAATTTTGTTTCTAAGTAAAATCAGCATTTAAATAAGCACTAACAATCAATCTATCCTTTAGCTGTAAAGCAGCATGTTCCATGGGTCTACCAATCAAACACCAATTTACATCATTTGTTATAGTGCTCTGAGGCTCCTCCTTGGGATTCATTGTCTTTTTTTTTCCCCAATTAAATTTGATTAAAACTGTAAACATTTGCAATATTCTACATGAATCCTGTGCCGACATTGGAACAAAAATGATTATTTTAAGTATTATGGTTTAAATTTGAAGAATTGGCAATAGAATTAATATTATCTGTGCTAATTCTATGAATGGAGTGTATTCTGGGAGATATTTGCTTTTTCCAGAAAGCTGACTGCCAAAGTCAATAATGTAATGATAAGAAAAAAAGATGTGCTTAGCTCAGGGATAGCATGAGAAAATTTGCAATTACATCCATTATGGATATTTGATTTGATGGATCTGCAGTGTATGAGCTAATCAAGATAATCTTGACTTTGGATATCATTCCTATATCTGTTATTATATGAACCAAGGAACAAGCCCAGTATATTGTAATTTAATAAAAACATTTCTGATATAACCCCTTCCTTGTAGATTGAGCACCAAAACATGAACTTTTTATGTGGCCTTTTATGAAATCATGAACATGAAATCTTCAATATCCCTGATTTAACATTGAAAATATGTAACTTGTCATTTCAGTCATACACTGTGCACTATTAAAACACAATAAAAGGTATCCTCCCAAAGTCAAATGTTAGTCTACCAATATTTATTTTCTTTATTAATAACAAATGTTGGTTTTGGAGGAATGATTGATAAGTTTGCAGATGAAATGAAAAGGTTGTGAATGAGAACCCCTGAGCATGAGAAAAAATGCTAAGATTAAGAGAATGGGTTTATATTTGGAAAATTACATCTAATTTCAATAACCCTTTAAATTCTTCGTATCCATATATCTGTCCAAATGTTTTGATCCAAATTTTTTTGAGAGTTTTAAAAAAGTTGAAAACATTAGCACTCAGAACATAATTCTTAAGTGGTGTGATATGGAAACTGGAAGTAGTTCAAGGGAAGGTTATTAAATTAACATTTAGCTGAAAACACTTAAATTCTTAACTTCAGCATGCCAAGCTCTTCGTCTATTACTTCTGCATCCTCTTTCTTAGCCAGGACTCTTCTTCTGCATACCAGATCTTTTCTCTGATCAGCATTCTCATTCCTGTTAAGATTCTTACATCCAGCCTCTTAGCCCTTCTAAGCCTATTCTTTGGCGACTGGTGGCCATCAGCTTTATAGGAACGAGTTAGACCGCATTTGGAGCACAGTTCAGGTTGCCTCATTATGGGAAGGTTGGGAGGTATCTGAAAGGATGTAGAAGACGTTTATCAGAATTTTGCCTGGATTAGAACTTATTTGCTATAAGGAGAGGTTGGACAAACTTGGATTGTTTTTCTCTGGAACATTAGAGGTTGAGAAGAGACTAGGCAGAAGTATATACAAATATGAGGCATGGTTAGGGTAGACAATTAAAACTCCACCCAAAGTTTTGTTCATGGGTGGGATAACCTGAGTAATTATTCCTAATGTTGCATCAGTGCTAATATTGTAAAATTATTTGGTGTATCAAATGTACTTTGATAGCTTGGCTAGATGCATGACCAATTATGGATTTGTTCCGAATCTGTCTAATTTTGTGCCAAACAATTGATAATCTCCTTGGTGTAAATGGGAAGTTCTGGCACTGCAAGAGTTGGGCAGTGATTACTTCTACTTATGCCCTCCTGGACAGATGCATCAGCAACAATTAATTATGAGTACCAGATGAAGGAGTATTAACCTTCCTATTGATTCCAGTCTGGCAGGTGTGTTGTTCGGATCATAGCTATGCAGTCCAATTACTAAAACAAGTGTTGGGCCAAGTTGGTAATTAATATTGAAGTTATCCTGCCCATAGTAGACATTGTGCTTTTGCTGCTTAGACTGCATCTTCTAAGTGTTGTTTAACATGGAAGAATACGGATTTATCAGCTGAGGGGAATGGTAGATGGTGATCACATGGAATGTTTTCGTCACTTTTTTACTTGATACCATTGTGACATGGGGGTCAAGGGTCGATATTGCTGATTTCCCGGTTGCCACATCCTAATTTTATTCCACCATATCCAAAGGTATAATGGAAGATTCAGCGATATTGATTGCTAGGGAATATTAGTGAATTGCTGGATTAGTCAGTGGGACAGCAGTTGTAAAGAGGGCTTTGTTGGATAAACTGGGCTAGGAGCAACACTGTTGTATCAGAACCTGAGCTGATGTCATTTTTCTCTGTCTTAGTGGGGATCAGTAAAGGGGAATATACCACAGTATATGTAAACGTATATGTAGATGTATATACTCATACTACTGCGCAATTACTTGTTTATTCATAAGTTCGCCCTTCGGAGATACCAACTGCATTTCGTTGTCTCTATTGTACATTGCACAATGACAATTAAAGATTGAATTGAATAGAATTGAATCAGTCGGGGAACTAACAGGCTGAAATATTGAGTTTATTTGATAGGTCCTGTTTTGATCATCGGTAAAAGTTAGCATCAGTCTGTTTGGAGTTACTGTGGTGCGGACAATAGCGGGCAATGATCTCTAAAAGAGACACCGATTTGTTGTGCACTTGATGTACAGTTGTTGCTTCTGATTTTAGGTGTAATGCTGTGGCATTTGTGGCTCCTAAATGGAGAGACCTGATCACTGTACAATTGATTTTCTCTTGAGAGCGAGTTTAATGACAGAGAGAACAATATATTGCAAATTCAGAGTGAACCGAGCAGAGGAATTTCCCTTCTTATCTTATGCCCTCTTATTTTTGATACCACTACCATGGGGAAAGGATGTCTAACCTCTCTATCTTTTTTTTTGAACTCCACATTTATTGACATAACAAAATACACATACAGGCAAAACAAAGAGACACACAAAAGACAATCGCAAAATGACAAAATACAAATCACCTAACCTCTATTCACATCACATCGGATCCTCTTAACATTCTATCATAGAAGCATCTTATTCACAGGCACCATAGCAAGCTCATCCATTCATATCCTTAATCAATCTTGGTATTTGTAATAGTACCGGTTTCCATATAATATTAAAGGCACGGTCCTCAATTGGAGTTTAACAGTTATACTTTCCATCAAGTATACATTTTTCAATCTTTCCCTCCACTGTTGAACATTTGGTGGCATTTCCTTTCTCCAGAGCAGAGTTATCATCTTTTTAGCAATCAACAGCATCACCCCAAGCAAATATTTCTGATTTTGAATATCTGTTGCTGCTGGAGTATCTCCTAATACAAAACAAGCCGGTTCCAAAGGTAGATCCACTCCCAGAATTAATTTAATCTCTACCTGGATGTCTCTCCAGTATTGGTAGAATTTGGGACAATCCCAAAAAATGTGTGAGATCACCGGTCTTCCCACATTGTCTCCAGCATAAATCTGAGGTGTAACTGTATCTTGCCAACACTAAAGGGGTCCTAAATACTCTCATTTTAATTTTCCAGTCGAACTCCCTCCAAGAGGGGCTGCTTGTCAGCTTATGGCCCAAGAGACATGTCCTTTCCCATGTTTCATCTGTAATAATAATGTTAATTTCCAATTCCCATTTCTGTTTTGTTTCTGTAGTATTTCCTTTTATATAGTCTTGAAGTCCTTGATATAAATGGGATATCAAATTATTTTGTAACACTCCCTCTATAGTCATCAAGAAAGTATTTTCCATATTTGAAGGTAATCTACATATCTGCTCCCAATCTACATGTGTCTATCTCTTTTAATTTTGTATAGCACTTTCAAGCCACCCCTTCGGCCAAACCCAGCCGATCCAATTTGTTCTTAGAGCTGAAGACTTCCAATCCAATTAAAATCTTTGGAACGTTATGCTGCAGAGGAGATTCACTATGGTGTGGTGACCAGAACTGAATTCAATACCCCCAGTATTGTCTAATCAGCATTTTGAACATTTCCAAAATAACATTCTATGCTTCGACCTATGAAGGCAAGTGTGGCATATGCCTTATCCCTAACTTATCAACCTGTACTTGAACTCCAAAGTCTCTCTGTTTATCAACATTCCATAGTAATGGACTAGCCGAAATAGGGAGAGATCTCTGACAACGATGCATCACTGGACTGGTTCTAAAATTGTGTGCCAATCGTCTGGCCACAGTCTTTGCTGATATCTTCAATCTCTCACTTCAACAGTCTACTGTCCCCATCTGCTACAAGGAAACCTCCATCATTTTCGTCCCCAAGAAAAGACAAGTTGACCTGCATCAATGACCATCGCCCAGCAGCTCAAATATCAACCATAATGAAATGCTCTGAAAGACTGATCAGAATCCTCATCTGCGACGATCATCCTGATCGTTCTGCAACGATCATCAAGACTGCTTATCATTTGCATACAGGAGAAATAGATCTACAAAAGATGCCATTTCTCTTGTACATTCAGCTCTGGATCACCTTGACAGTAAGAATACTAATGTCAGGGTTGCTATTCATTGACTACAACTCAATCTTCAACACCATAATACTGAGTAAGCTCATCTATGAACACTGGGTCGTGGCTTCTGGACCTCTTCAGCAGAAGATCCTAAGCATCCATATCACCAACATTCTAACGTGGTCCCTTCAAATTGATCAAGAAAGTGCATTAGCATATTTACTTTCTTAGGCTTCTGAGAAGATTTGGCATGTCCACAATTAAATTATGCAGATGTGCTGCAGAAAGTATTCTGATGGAATGCATTTCAGTCTGATAGGGCAACTACCTGCTCTACACTTGACCATCTATACCTCCAGAGTGGTGAACACAGCCTAGTCCATCACTGGCTCATTATTTCCTTCCACCCAGTCCATCTTCACAGCGTGTTGCATCAGGAAGATTGGAAGTATTATCAAGGATGCCTACCACTGTGGTTATTCTTTTTCCTCTATTCCACATACTGGAAGGTATGAGAGCTTGAAAGCTCGGGCTTCCACACTTAAGAACAGCTTCTTCCCCACTGCTATCAGACTCTTGAACCAATCATCTCTTTCACACTCTCTGCCAGGAAGTGCTGCCATGTCCCCTTACTCTTACCTCCACCTCACTTGGTTATTCTGTTACTGTGCTTTAATATTGTTTTGCATTACAATCTTGCATCATTCTGCTGCAATGCACTTGTCATTTTATTGTATTATTGTATTTATCATTATTGTATTATACGGATTTCTCTGAGCATCCTGTAAACAAGATATTCCATTGAACACTGGTGTGTATGATACAAATCTGAATCCCAATGGCCCATATCCTTTTATTACCTCTGTTTATATACCTGTATAAATTCCTCGTAAACTTTGTGTAATATTTTTTTATTTGAAATAATCAGTTTACAATGTATAGCTTACTTTATAAACTAACACCTTAATTCAATATTACTACAAATAACATATCAATACTTAATATCTTCTATTTTTTGGAAATAAAGAAAAAGATATATAAAAGAGAAAAAAAAAAGAGGAAAAAAAAAGAGAATTAAAAAAAAAAAAATTCCCACATACTTCAACCATAAAAAAAAAAGAAAATTTAAAAAACAAAAATATTACATATATATAAACAAAACTAAATACATTATACGAAATACTATTTCATACAGTAATATCTATAATAAATGCGCAATAATATCAAATATAAGTAAGTTATTCGCATCGGATTCCGTAGGGTACCCGTCGAGCCATGATTCCAAGAATAGCTACTTCTCTAAATACTGTATATATGGAGACCATATCGATTCAAAAGAATTATACCTGTCCAAAAGGACAAATCTAATTCTTTCCAAATTCAACGTCTCCAACATCTCTGCTTTCCACATTTTAATTGTTGGGGATAATGTTCCCTTCCAAAATTTAAGTATCATTTTTTTCCCTATTATTAAACAGTAATCAAAAAAATTTCTTTGATTTACTGTGAGTACCAAATTTGGCTCCGGAATTCCAAATATTATTAATTTTGGGACTGGGTCGAGTTCAACCTTAAGAACTTCCGAAATAACTTAAAAAATTTCAATCCAATAATAATTCAACCGTGGGCACGTTACAAAACTATGTATTAAATTTGCTTCAAGATTCTTACATTTATCACAAATAGAGGAGAGACTAGGAAAGATACTTTTTAATTTGGTTTTCGAGTAGTGTAATCTATATATAACTTTAAATTGTATCAATGTGTGTCTGGCATTCAAAGAACACCAATGTATTCTTTGTAAGCTTTCTTCCCAAGTTTCTTTTATTATAGGTAATCCAATTTCATTTTCCCATGCTAGACGATATGTTTCAGTTGTTGGGTTCTCTTTATCTAAAATAATATTGTATATATAAGCTATAAGCTTATCCGTATTTGGATGTAAATTAAACAGCTCATCTAATAAGCCTGATTCTTTATTTTTATAGTCTTGTGTGTTGCATTTAATAAAATCTCTAATTTGTAAATACCTAAAATGGTGTTGTGAAGGTAGTCCAAAAATATCTTGTAACTCTTCAAATAATAGAAATTTTCCATTTCTATAAAGGTGTCCTATCCTTTTAATTCCTGAATCCTCCCACAGTCTAAACCCCGCATCTAAGATTGAGGGTTTAAACAGTGGGTTATTCCTAATTGGTAACCTAAAAGAAAGATTATCCAGATATAAGGTCTTAACTATCTGTTTCCAAATACGCCTATTATTATGAATTATAGGGTTGTCCCTATAAGTCTTTTTTTGTACTTCCTTTGGTGCGAAAATAATCGACTCTATATTGAAAGGTAAACAGTCTTCCTTTTCCATTTTTAACCACATTGGTTCATCATCCATATTTACCCACCAAAAATTCATATTCTTAATCTGGACAGCCCAAAAGTAGTATAGAAAATTTGGAAGTGCTGGCCCTCCGTTTATCTTAGACTTACATAAATGTTTTTTACTTATTCTATGACTTTTGTAATCCCAAACAAAACTATTAACAATATTATCAATTAAAAAAAAAAAAAATTTGGGGAGAAAAAAAGGAATTGCCTGAAATAAATATAACAATTGTGGTAAAAAAATCATAGCATTAATTCTACCGATCATAGATATAGGGAGTGTTTTCCAATATGAAATGTTTTTTTTAAGTTTCTCTAATAATTGATAATAATTAGCTTTAATTAATAATTTATAGGATTTAGACACATTAATTCCTAAATATTTAAATTTATCTGTAACTATTTTTAATGGGTATTTTTGTAATATATTTACATTTATACCAGTTATAGGCATAATGTCGCTTTTATTCCAATTAATCCTATATCCTGAAAATACGCTAAATTCATTTATAACATTGAATAACTTGGGAATACTACATTCCGGCTTAGTAATATAAATCAGAATATCGTCTGCATATAAAGATATCTTATTATTTGTTGTGTCAGTATTATACCCATATATTTCAGGTTCTGATCTAATTCTTTCAGCCAGAGGTTCTATCACCAAGGCAAATAATAAAGGGGATAACGGACATCCCTGTCTGCATCCCCTAAAAAGTCTAAATTTAGGTGATAGTATTTGATTGGTTAAAATTCTTGCAGTAGGGTTAGAATATAATATTCTTACCCATTTACAAAATCCATCCCCCAGTTGATACTTTTCCATTATATTAAATAAATATGACCATTCCACCTGGTCGAATGCTTTTTCAGCATCCAACGATATAACTGCTAATTCTATATCTCTTCTTCTTCTCGAGTAAATAATATTAAACAAGCGTCTAAGATTATGTGATGAGTAACGTTTTGGAATAAAACCTGTTTGATCATAATGTATTATTTTGGAAATCACTAAACTTAGTCTCCGAGAAAGTACTTTAGTTAATATTTTTTGATCAGTATTTAAAAGGGCAATCGCTCGATATGATCCAGGATCTTCCAGATCCTTATCTAATTTAGGAATTAATGTAATTGTAGATTCATTTAAAGACTCTGGTAATTTTCCTAACTCATAGGTGTGTCTGTACACTATTTGTAATCTTGGTGAAAGTAGATCATGAAATTTTTTATAAAATTCTGCACTCAGGCCATCGGGGCCCGCTGTTTTACCATTTTTTAACGATCCAATTGATTCTTCAATATCTATTACAGATATTTCAGCGTTTAACAATTGCCTACTCTCAGAATCTAGCTTATTAAAATGACATTTTTCTAGAAATGTTTCCATTTCATCTATTTGCCCTGTTAATTTAGATGAGTAAAGATTTTGATAATATTGTAAAAATGTGTCATTAATGTCTCTTGGTATAGTCAACATATTTCCCTGTACCGATCTAATACTATGTATAGTTTTTTCATCGTCTAATCTTCTGAGTTGTCGTGCTAATAATTTTTGAGGTTTATCACCAAATTCAAAATGAACTTGTTTAGTTTGTTGATAAAGTTTTATCACTTGATCAGGGTAAATTTTATTTAATCTATATTTTAATATTGCAATTTTATTACTCAACTCTTTAGAAGGATGTATTATATTTTCACTATCTAATTGTTTTATCTCTTTTTCTAACTTTTGCTCCATCTTTCGATTTTCTTTATTAAAATGTGCTTGTGCTGATATTATTGCACCGCGCATAAATGCTTTAAATGTGTCCCATAATAATAATGGGGAGGTCTCAGGTTTATCGTTAGTTTCAAAAAATAATTTAATCTGTTTCTCCACATAATTACAGCAGTCTTTATCCTTTAATATCTGTGTGTTGAATCTCCAAATATTAGTTTTATTAACTATATCTTTTAATTTTATCTTAAATGTTAACGGGGCATGATCTGAGATAATAATATTATGATACTTTGCATCATACGTAAAGGGGAGTAATTTTGAGTCAACTAAGAAATAATCTATCCTCGAATAAGTTCCGAATACCGGCGAGAAAAATGAATATTCCCGTCCGGTTGGATTATCCAATCTCCAAATATCTTTAACATTCGATGTATTAATAAAAGAATTTATAAGCTTACTTGATTTAGAAAGAGCCTTACTTTTCGTAGAAGATCTATCCAAATAATTATCTAAAGTACAATTTAAATCACCTCCAATTATTAAATTATATTGGGTGGATATAGGAATACTATTAAATATTTTCTTAAAAAATAGTGGATTATCAAAATTAGGTGCATATATATTCATAAGAATTACTTTTTTTGAATGTAATTCCCCTGTAATTATTAAATATCTACCCTCCTTATCCTCTATTATCGAATTAAGTTTAAAAGGTATACCCTTGCGAATAATTATTGCAACTCCTCTAGATTTGTGTATAAACGAAGAATGATATACTTTTGAAATCCATTTAGCTGTTAATCTATATTGAGCATCTTTTTTAAGATGTGTCTCTTGAAGAAACGTAACTCCAGATTTCAATCTATTCAGCTGAGCTAATACCTTTCCCCTTTTAATTGGTTCATTGATTCCTTTAACATTCCAACTGCAGAAGGTGATTCCATCACCCCCACTCCTTACATTCATATCTTGCATTTTATTGTTAGGGTGGCTTTTTTTGGAGTAGCCTTCTTGACACCTCCAGCCCGACATTACACCCCAACTTCAATCCGATGCGAATTTCCAATTCCATTAAACCATATCCATTTAATCTGATTATATAATATAGATAGAAGTCATGATTATATAATATATAATATAAAATCAAGTATGTGTTATACAAAAAATAATAACGAATGTAAATATAAAAAAAGTAAAGGGTGAAAAAATGGTGATCAGAAAAAAAAGAGACTACACTTTTATAATGTGTAGTGTGCACAGGTGAAAGCCACACTAACATGGCTACTAATCTAGCGACTTACGTTTTCTAAAAAAAATGTTGAATATTCCAGCTCTTATTTGGAATACTGTATATATTGGGGTGGGGGTGCTAACTTTATGTTCTTAATAACTTTTTCTATTATTCATATTACTAATTTTTAGTTGTTAATTTCAACTATAATTAGTATCATAGTTAGTAATACTATATAAGGGGAGAAAGGGAAATCAAACTAATTAGTAATTAGTGATTAGTAATTAATAATTACAAATTAGTATTTATTAATTAATTAGTAAACAATATAATACTACAATTCTATGTCCGTTATTCCGCCTTTTTCTCAGTAAGTAGTTCATAACCGCAGGTCCATAAAGTTCATCCATCAATTACTCCTGTCGGGTCTGCTCCTTCTTCCTCTGCTTCTCCTTCTCTTTCTTCTGCCTTCTTCTGTATTTTCCGAGCGAATTCCAGTGCCGCTGTATGCTTAATGAAACGATAATCCTTCTTCTCGTAGGTAACTCTAAGTATTGCCGGGTACACCAGACCATATCTGATCTCCTTTATTCCTTTTATATCTCTCAAGATGCGTCTTGTTTCTGTAAATAGAGCTCTTCTTTTAGCCACTTCAGCCGGGTAGTCTCTGAAGATACTGATGTTATCTCCTTCGTATTTCAGATTTCTTTTTCTTATTATTATCTTCATCATATCTTCAAAGACGCCGTCATAAACCACCTTTACAATTACTTGTCTTGGTGGTGCACCACTCCCAGGAACCGGTCTTAGAGCCCTGTGGGCTCGGCCCAACAGGGGCTCTTGATCCAGATCCAAAATGTCCTTTAGGAGTTTTGCAAAGAATTTACGTGGGTCATGGTTTCCTTCGCGTCCCTCAGGCAGACCTACTATGCGCAAATTCTTACGTCTTTGCCGCCCCTCCAAATCAATACATTTCTCGTTTATTTTACGTAATAATTCAGAGAGGCGTTTGTTCTCTTCGTTTATCCTTTCATTCTCCCTCGCAGTTTTTAGAGCAACATCAGTTAGTTCTTTAATCGCATCATTTTGTTGGTCCAGTACAGTTGACATAGGGCTTAACCTCGCCTCTAATTTCTCATCCATCATCTCTTCTATCATTCGCTCCATCCCAGCAATCTTATCAGTTACCTCGATCAGTTGAGTATGTATCTCCTCCTCCAGTTCTGTTTTCCATTCATTCAGCATGCTTTTTACCATTTCTTTAACTTCTTTTGCTAATTCTTCTTTGATTTTTCGAATATCCGTTTTTAAGGCTTTCATTTCATCCTTAATTTCTTTATAATCTTTCTTCACTTCTTTTTGTGTTTCTGTTTGTGTTTCCTTCAACATTTTCCTCATATCAGCCAGCAGAGACTTTTTAAGTTCTTCCATTTCAGCTTTTCTTTGTGAAATCTCTTCTTGGGAGGCAGCCAGTCCCGAGCCTGAAGCTTTGGTGGGGCCTACCTCCCTTCTGGAGCTTTTCTTCGGCTGTGTGGGGGAGGAGGGATTCATTTTAAAATTTCTTACCGGAGTCGCTAAAGTCGCGCGCCTGATGACGTCACGCAGCTTAAAATCGCACCCGGAGCCATTTAAATTCGATCTCCTACGGTAAGTAGCGTTAGCAGCCTCCTCTAAACCCGTTTTTTTTTCAGATTTTTTAAGAGCTGTTCTCTCCTAGAACATGGCGCCACCGGAAGTCAAATTCCTCGTAAACTTTGCTTTCATTTCTGCTTCTACTACCTATCCTAGTAGCACATTCCAGACACCTATCTCTGTGTAAAAACACTTGCCTTGCAAATTTCCTTTAAACTTTCCGCTTCTCACATTAACCCTATGCCCTCTAGTATTTGGGGGGGAAAAAACATGCTTGCTATCCACATTTCCACCAATGTTTGTGTCACCTGCAACTTTACTGATCAGACTACCTTCATTTTCATTTATACATAAATACAAACAGAGGTCCCAGCACTGATCTTTGTAGAAAACCACAGGTTACTGACCTTCAGTCAGAAATACACCCCTCTCCCACTACCCTCTGCCTTCTATGTCCGGGTCAATTTTAGATCTAATTTACCAATTTTAGATCTAATTTACCAATGCATGAAGGCAAATATCTTGTATGTGACTACTTGGCCAATAAACGTATTCATTCATTCATCATTTGCCTACCCTGCGGGAGCTTATTAAACGTTTAATTACAATCCAAATAAATAAGGCCTACTGCACTTCCTCAGCCAACTCTCTTAGCTATCAATGCAGGATCATATCAAAAGCTGTATTAAAGTCTTTATACATGACATCCTGTGCCCTACCTTTATTGATCACCTTAGTTACCTTCTCAAAAAATCACCTTCATATTAGTGACAGAAGATTTCACCAGGACAAAACCAAGCTGATTATCTCTGTTCTGCGCCTGGTATTTTAAATGAACATAGGATTGACTCCCATAATTAGCCTACCATTGACATAAGGCGCACTGCCCTGTAGTTACCTGACCTATCCCTGATGCCAGTCTTAATTAAAGGAATAACATTAATTAAAAGTGGGGACCTTTATTACGACCGTGAAACTCTATATACAATTCCTTGACATCGGAGCTGTCCAAGGCCGTATACAAAAAGACCTAGACAACAGAAACAGGCTGAAAAAATGTAACATTTACGCCACACATATTTTGCTCACTCCCTGCTCATGCATTTTGAAATTACAATAGACAATAGACAACAGGTGCAGGTGTACATGTTTCCTGCCTCTAGCGTGTCCAAACCATTAACAATCTTATATGTTTCAATGAGATATTCTCTCATCCTTCTAAACCCCAGAGTGTACAAGCCCAGCTGCTCCATTCTCTCAGCACATGACAGTCCCGCCATCCCGGGAATTAACCTTGTAAACCTATGCTGCACTCCCTCAATAGCAAGAATGTCCTTCCTCAAATTAGGGGACCAAAACTGTACACAATACTGTACACAATACTCCAGGTGTGGTCTCACTAGGGCTCTGTACAACCGCAGAAGGACCTCTTTGCTCCTATATTCGATTCCTCGTTATAAAGACCAACATGCCATTCGTTTTCTTCACTGACTGCTGCACCTGCATGCTTACTTTCATAGACTGATGTACAAGGGCCCCCAGATCCCGTTGTACTTCCCCTTTTCCTAACTTGACGCCATTTAGATAGTAATCTACCTTCCTGTTTTTGCCAGCAAAGTGGATAACCTCACATTTATCTGCATCCAAATCATTGATGTATATTGTAAATAGCTGTGATCCGAGCACCGAGCCTTGTGGTACTCCACTAGTGACTGCCCTACTCTTTGTTTCCTGTCTGCCAACCAGTTCTCTATCCATGCCAGCACTCTATCCCCAATACCATGTGCCCTAATTTTGCCCACTAATCTCCTATGTGGGACCTTATCAAATGCAATAATTACGATAAAGGTATGCCCCAATATGTTTAAATCTTCTGCTGAAGGAAATGTTACTCAGTGCAACTCAATCACAGTTAAATGTTTCCAGTCCTGGCAATATCTTTGCAACTTGTCCACCACAATCACACAATTCCTGGAATGTAGTAACAAAAACTTCACAGTGCACTCTAACAATAGTTCAGCTAGTGACATATACAGTTCTAGACATTCACCCTTGGATTCCACCGGTTTCTTTTTATTTAAACTAGCCTGTCATATTTGTCAAAAACCTGCTCAATTTAAGGACCACCCCCATTACCTCCTAAAAAAAAATTCAATCAAGATAGCCAGACACAATCTTCCTTTGACAAATTTATGTTGATTGTTCTAGATTCATTAATGGCTTTCTACATGATGGTTTATAATATCCCTCAATATTTATTCCAATAATTTGGCCACTGCTGCTTAACGTACATGTGATTACTTTGTTGTCCTCTTTGCCCATTAAAAATATCATCACAATTTTCATAGGTTCATTTGGCCCATCTAGCCTACTCTGCCATCTTCTAATACTCTGCTGCCACTCCTGTAGCTAAGGACATTGAAAATTGGAGCAAAGACCTCCACATTTTATCTTGTTCATTTAAATATAGTTTATCCAGGCCTGGCAATTTGCTTTCTTTCAAAATCTCTCAATACTTCTTCTCCCACTGTGTTAATCCCGTCTAATATTTCACACTAATTTTCCATATCTGCAACCTCAGATACATAGAAAAACATAGAAAAATAGGTGCAGGAGTAGGCCATTCGGCCCTTCGAGCCTGCACCGCCATTCAATGTGATGATGGCTGATCATCCAACTCAGTATCCCGTACCTGCCTTCTCTCCATACCCCCCGATCCCTTTAGCCACAAGTGCCACATCTAACGCCCTCTTAAATATAGCCAATGAACTGGCCTCAACTACCTTCTGTGGCAGAGAATTCCAGAGACTCACCACTCTCTGTGTAAAGATGTTTTCCCCATCTCGGTCCTAAAGGAATTCCCCCTTATCCTTAGACTGTGACCCCTTGTTCTGGACTCCCCAAACATCGGGAACAATCTTCCAGCATCTAGCTTGTCCAACCCCTTAAGAATTTTGTAAGTTTCTATAAGATCCCCCTCAATCTTCTAAATTCCAGCGAGTACAAGCCAAGTCTATCCAGTCTTTCCTCATATGAAAGTCCTGACATCCACATCTTTGTGAAGATAGCTCCAAACTATTCATTAGAAATCTACCCACATAATATACCGCAACATGTTAACCTTTTTGGTCCGTAATAATCCCTTCTCTTTCACTTCCTGGTTGAGCAATCACTCTGCGAAACACCTCTACATAATGTAAGCTTGACCCTGAGCTTCGGATTGCTGGTCATTTTAATTTATGTATTTCCGATTTTACTCTAACCTCAGTCTCTTGCATTGCTCCAAAGAAGCTTAGCAGAAGCTGGAGGATCAGTATCTCATTTATCCAGCCTCAACAAATAATTCCAGGTCTTAACTACTGCTCTTACTCGATTTGGACAAATTGTGATATTTTTGGTTTCTATAGACCATTTCTACTTTTTGTTAATATATTGCACCATATAATCCCTTTTGCTTTGTTCATTCCTGCACTTTACCATTCAAATAACTCCTTGCAACCTATCACAAAGCTTCCCTCATCTCCCAATCTGCTTTCTTCAGCAGTTCTTTCTTTAAAATCTATTGCAACGGTAACATTTTCCAGTTCTGAACAAAGGCCGTGGACCTGTTTTGCTCCACACACATATTGCCTCCTCACCTGTTGAGTTTTTTTCCCAATGTTTTATCATACCATAGCCAGATAAGTTTACAAAATCTAGTTGTACAAAGATGATGCAATAGAGATATTTAAAATTATTAAAGAACTAAGGTTATATATAACATAGCAAATTATATCTATTAGTTGGGCTAAATTAAATCGAACTCTATATATTCATTGCACATTGCTAAAAAGTAGGTTAGATGTTTAGAAACTATTTTTTCAGGTGACTGTAAAACCACTGAATATGCTTCGGACCCAGGTTGTATACCCACTGAATACCTAAAAAAAATAGCTTGACAAGTTCATGACTCTGGTGGAACTCTTGGTGCGATTGTAAACAATATAGCTCCTGGTCAATGTTGCCTTTTAGAATACTTCTTATGACCTAAGGGAGCTGTAAGGAATAACTCCCCCTCTGCCTGTAATGACTATTTTCTTTGCAAATTATTTTTCGTTCCATTAAGAGAGAGCACAGCGGCTAGTGAATAAAGCCACCGTGAATCAAATGGATAAAATAATCACAGCATGTTCAATGGATGGATAATCCACAATTTCTATACATACAAAATGAATATATTAGGATACTTGAATATTAATAGCATTAAAAAAATTATATTAAACCTTGATATTTAGGTTTGCATGAGAGACAGTGGCAGAGAAAAGCAAGAGATAGAGGCATTCAGAAATAATACAACAACCCGATATGAATGGCATCATAATCAATGATTGTTTAATCCCAGAAATAAGCAGTTTTGCTTTGCATCTTCGTCTAAACTGATAGATTTATTGTATATAAAGTGCCTTCCATGAGGTTTGGGACAAAGACCAACAATTTATTTATTTGCACTGTACTCCACAATTTGAGATTTGTAATAGAAAAAAAGTCACATGTAGTTAAAGTGCACATTGTCAGATTTTAATAAAGGCCATTTTTATGCATTTTGGTTTCACCATGTAGAAATTACAGCAGTGTTTATACATAGTCCCCCCATTTCAGGGCACCATAATGTTTGGGATGCTGCGGACAGTGGTCATTGACAAATCCACACCTGACTCATGAAGTGTTTCTGATTTGTCAGACAGGTGTTTGGGGTTTTTTCTTTATTATAGAGAGAATTCTTCTGGCATCGGCTGTGGAGGTCTTCCTTGGCCTGCCAGTCCCTTTGCGATTAGTAAGCTCAACAGTGCTCTCTTTCTTCTTAATAATGTTCCAAACAGTTGATGTGGTAAGCCTAAGGTTTGGCTGATGTCTCTAACAGTTTTATTCTTGTTTATCAGTCTCATAATGGCCTCTTTGACTTTCATCGGTACAACTTTGGTCCTCATGTTGATAAACAGCAATAAAAGTTTCCAAATGTGATGGAAAGACTGGAGGAAAAACTAAGTGCTGAGAGCTCTCTTATACCTGCATTATGGAGGCAATTAAACACACCTGAGCAATTACAAACGCCTGTGAAGCCATCATTATGGCACCCTGAAATTGGGGGGGAAGAGAGACTATGTATAAACACAGGTGTAATTTCTACATACATGTGTAAAAATGGCCTTTAATAAAATCTGACAATGTGCACTTTAACCACATGTGATTTTTTTAAATTACAAATCTTAAATTGTGGAATAATAAATAAATGATGGGTCTTTATCCCAAATATTATGGAGGGCACTGTATAATAACGTTACTCTTCAGATGAAAGTTCAGGCTGAAAGGGAAGGTAAATATCAATTTCATTTCTGGTGCAAAATTTCATCGTGCTAAGAATGTGTTTTAGGAATGTAAACTAGAATCTTTTACAACTTTGTTAATTTGTTTTAATGTCTACAAAACAATGGCTGGATTCCAAAATGCAGATTTTGGCAAGAACCACACAGCAACAGGATTGAAGGTAAGAAATTTTGACTCAATTTGAGAACATTTTCCTTTGTTCACAAATGTAATTAAAATTTAAATCAAAGAAAAAATATTTACTATTCCTGTTTAATTTTCTTTCCAGAAATACAGCAATTTTGATCTACATTTCAAAAAATATACATACTGTTTTGATTCCCATGCTCACTATGTTAAAACAAATGTGATATATTAATAAATATTGATATTGATAGAATGGCATTTAAACTGATACTAAAATGTTATTTCTATTTTCACTTCTTGAAATCTGGCTTCTGACAAACCAGACTGAAAAATTATTTTATTTTCAGTCAATTGCTCATTTTTTGTTAACAGAACATGGAACAGAGTATGGAAAGAAAATGCACCCGAAAATGTCTGAATACATCAAAAAACACTTTCATCCTATTAGATTTGTTAAATAACATTTAAAAGTCCTGTATTCAGTCTCAAAGCAGACAAATGCAATATAGAAAATTTAGAAATTTAGAAATACTTCAAGTTGTGAAGGCATCCAAGAAAAAATGTTTATGAATAAGTGTTGTTCACAAAATAAAAAGGGAGGCGTAATAAAGATCTATAAAATGCTTAATGATTAAGATAATTTTATGATAAAACAGCAATTTAGTTTGGGGGAGAAATGCAGAATTCAAGAGTAAAATGAACAAAACTAAGAAATGGGAAGAGATTTTTCCACTTACCAATAGAGCAAAGCAAAGTTGTATTAATAACTTAAAATGATTGGCAAAGAGGAGTTTAAAAACAGAAAATATAGAAAAGCATGGAATAAAAAGATTTCTGCAGTACTGGAACCACAAAAATACTTACAAAAATTGATTGCCAAATAATGAATATTATGGGTTAAAAATTAGACAGATATCAGAAGAGTCATAGGCAGTAAAGGAAAGAAATATTAAATTTGGTTAGCATAATGTATGGAAAAGCAGTCTTGTTGGTCCAAGGATCATTTTAATCTATGCATTCTTAGGAAAGCTTATTAAAATAATGTTAGTTCTACCTTTAATACAAATGCATATTTTTAATACAATCTACAGCACAAAACATTAATTTGAAAATATATAGTTCTAGCCCTTTGAAAACAAAATATATTATGTTGGGAAAAATGTAAAACAAATATGTAATTTGAATGTAAACAATTTAAAATTGAATAGTGCACATTTTCTTAGTTACATATTTAACATTTCTCTAATATATCTCTGCAATATATTTTCAATGTAAACCTTGGCTTTAAAAAAACGATTACTTTGATGTAAACATCTGAGCAAACTGTATTTCTATTGTTGCCTGAAGCTGCCCCACTAATATACCCCCAAAATTCCTTTTAGGAGAATAAGATGCAGTATTTACTTTCTTCTCCATTCAAATCATTAAAATTTTCATAAATGAGCATTCGTCCTGAAGATATACAGTTTGGTTTATGTCACTTCTCTAATCTGCTTAGTTTATTTATAAAATTAAAAATTAAAAAAATTAAAATAAAACAATCTGCAGAATAATGGTCACCTACAAAGAGTCTTCAAGGTGCTTTCTTTATCAGGTTTTGCACTTTGCACGAAGTATTTGTGTTGTCTATATAAGGAAATAGGTGGAAAAGCATCAGAGGAACATAATTTAAAATACCACTAGTGCTCTGTTACATTTAATATTGTTGTAGTACATTTATTAATGCAGATACCATTATGTTCATATTTTACTTTGTTATGGCTAACCCTCAAGGAACCAAGGCAGTTGTGATCATTATTTCTGGAGAAAACAGAACAAGACATACAAAAAGAATGATTTTGTCAGTAACTACATTCATGATTTGTTAGCATTAATTTATACACAAGAGGTTTAAGAATGGAAACGTTTTAAAACAGCCAACGCTGCTGTAGTTTTTTTTAATTAATCCCCGAGACTCATTCAAATATTAAAACATGTCAGTCTTAATTTATTGATGACTATTAGTTTAGATAGTTACCAAAGAGCAAACAATGGTTAACAGGTTATTCAGACAGTACATACCAAGATTTATCCATATTCCTCCAAGTTTCAGAATCTTCCATATTGTTTCAATGTAGTCAACAACATTATGGGCTGTGTCAATAAAAAAACATGTTGCTACACAATCCCAGGAATCTGTTGATAAAATAATGATAATGAGCCTCCATTTGTAAAATAAGAAACCTCAAGCAAACATTTTCTCCACTTTTATACAAATATCTAATGCTCAGAAAATAAAGGTTATAAAACTTTGGATCAGTTGCACTGAGGCAGTTGCTGTGATTTATATTGCTAAATCATAACTCTAACATAGACATACCTATGCATAAGAGAAAGAAGAGACAACCGGAAAACTAAATTAGCACATTATACAAGACCGCACCAAAGTAGATGCTGCCAAAATCTCAATGGAATATGTGGAAGTAGACAACTACAAAGTCATATTGTTACATTACACTGAATGGTGCAAAAATTGGTATGGATGTGCAAGAAAGGCTAGCAATGCTTTAAGTAAACACGTATTTGATCTAGATTCACAAGAAAGTGTAGGTGCTAGAATCTTGAGCAAAACGCTAAGTGCTGGAAGAACGTAACTTTTTTTAAGTTTAGAGATACAGCGCGGAAACAGGCCTTTTCGGCCCACGCCGACCAACGATCCCCACACACTAAAGCCCCTGTCCCACTTTCACAACCTAATTGGCGACCTCTGCCGAGTTTGCCCTCGACTCATACTCGCAGCATGGCCGCCACGACGTCGTAGGTCTTCGTAACTCTTCCTCATGCTCGTGAGTGGTCTCCGCGTACTCATAGCCTCAACTAGGTCGCGGCATTTTTCCAGCCTGATAAAAAATGTCCACGAGTAAAAAAAAGTCGGCATGGAAAAAATTGATACTTTTTACTTGTAGGTAGGTTGTAGTAGGTTAGTAACTGGCCCGAGAAAACAAAAACCGTTGCTCCTCTACTGCAGGGACCTGCAGGTAAGTGAAAAACTAACCTGCAATCTTTTTCTTCTAGGTGACCCTGTCACAGGATCTTGAGGCCGTCTCGTATCTGACTGCCGTGGCAGTCAGCGGCGGCACCAATAGTTTGGAGTCGGGCAGCCCGTTGACCAGGAAGGTCCGGGCTCACACACTCGCCGGCGGAGGACGGGCGGAGGCAGCCCAACTCCACACCGCAGCCTGCAGGGGACGCCGCGGGCTGGCGGCATGCAAAGGAGTGGGGCTTGCAGGCTCGCCGTCAGAAGTTCGCAATGGCAGAGCGGCAGCCCCGACTTTACACCGCAGCCCGCAGGGGTCTCTGCGGGCTGCTGGCATTCAGGAAGGAGCAGGCTTGCGAGCAAAGGCAGCCTGACTCTACACCGTAGCTGCAGGGATACTGTGGCCTGTCTACATTCAAGTGCCCTGCTACTCCAGGGTATGCCTCGCTCCTTAGATGCTGCTGCACCCGCTGAGTTTCTCCAGCTTTTTGTGTAACACTCCAGGGTATGCGTTGTCTTGAAGAAGTTGAGACTGCCAGCACATAAAGTTATTAAAGCAGGAGAGGCTGGTCACCATACTTCTTAAAGACCCCCAGGTAAGATACTAACCTTGAATAGCTAAGCGTCTGTATTAGAGTTTGCTTACAGATGGATGGAGACCAGAATGAAGGCAGCGAAGCAGGTCTCCAAGGGCCATGCGACTTCAGATGGGAGTCAGCGGCCACCATTCCAGAAGAACGTGGAGGTCGGGGAGCCCTGCGCAGCCAGGACCCGTCTCTTCACCACGGCTGACCATGGGGCCGCAAAGTGGTGGAGCACCGCACGGGAGCAGGGTAGGCAAGACCTTGACTCCCTACCACTGTCACCTAAGCATAGTGACAGTGGAGCAAAGGTGCGTAAACATGTGACCCGCTCGGCGGCTCATTTTGTCTCTCCTACTATGCAGGCACCAGAGCAGGGGAAGAGCTGCGCACAGGTCATGCCCCGCTGCAGCGGGAGGCATCGACATACTGCCGGGGGTAACCTGCTAGATTGCGGGCCGGTGATGGATCTGCTGGAAGTCGGGGAGCCCTGCAGGAGCAGGAGGTACCAGTGTTCCACCGGAACAGGCTGCCGGAGCGCAGACCGGTGGCAGCAGTTTACGGCTAGGCATCCCCGTTGCTCCCAGTGCTAGGAGTCAACAGATGGCCGATTTGACGAAGAAGCGGCAGCAGAAGAGCCCACTGCTCTCGATCCAGAAGAAGAAATTGGAGGTAGTGTCGAAATTCCGAAGCTTGTATTTTCAGGGGAACCGCTACACCCTACATTGGCAGTAAGTATTAATTTCCTGACGACACACCAGCTCCAAGACCAGGTGCTTTCAGAAACCATGGAGAAGTACAAGGATCCTGGAAACTGTGTTACCCTGAACGTCCCGAGGGTCAACTCAGCCATCTGAGGGAACATCAGTTCCAATGCGAGGGCACAAGAGGTTAAGAGGCAGGAAATTCTGAAGCTGTTGACGTCGGGCATCACGGCACTCGTCAGGACCATCGATGGGGCAGGTGTATCCGCAGAGCAGCAGGATGCTCTAGCCCTCCTGTGTAGCACACTTCGGGAAACTGTTTTACTCAGAGCTCCATCCGGCCCGACCTTAACCCTAAATTCGCTGGGTTGGGTCGTACCTCCACCACACTACCAAGACAGCTGTTTAGGGAGCACCTGCCCAAGCAGGTCAAAGAACTTGATGAGGACGCCAAAAGGGGCTGATGAAACCACCAGCATCGTCAAGGGTGCAGAAGATAGCCTTATCCTCCCTCCAAACCTCGGGGCCATCAAGAACATATCCGCACCAGCTCCCCAACAGCAGAAGCCTTGTTAGGGCAGAGCCAGCATAGACTACCTCACCACACACCAGCTGCAGGAACAGGGATTTACCGAGGCGATCGAACAGCACCCAGCAATGACGGAATACCAGAAACCAGAACGTCAGGCCGCCGGTAACCATGGAGGTAAGGGGGTCTGGTTCTCTTGGAAGTGCTGCATGTATAACCTCACAAGTAGGAGGGAGGTTACATACATTCTGGGGCTCTGTTTGTCACTATCCAGGGAACAGAGCAATAGACCTAATAGACGAATGTAACAGCCTTGCTTGCGCCAGGGAACCGACTTTAGACATGCTGCTAAGCTATTGGTAAATTGGAGCTACATTCCAGCCACATAATTGGGCCGTTACGGTATCAAAGCTTGGGGGGAAAAAGCAAAATCTCGGCATTTAAAGCGAATGCTGGATATTTACGAGCATATGCAGCTGCCAATCGAAGCATAATTGAGCTACAATGGTGGATTAGCAATGGTTGTGATTGTTAAATCCCATCATTACATCAAACCCATTAGTCGCGTTACAAACCGACGCAAGCGCCAAGGGCTGGGGAACTACTGACACCATTCCAGTTGGGCGGTAGATGGGATTTGCATGAGTCTACTTCTCTTCAACTACAAGGAATAAACTGTTTAGAAACGCTGGGAGCATGTCAAGGGCTGCGGGTTAATGCACTAATCTGCAGCATATGTATGTTCGTCTTCAATATAATACCACTGAGGTGGCATATTAAACCTTATGGGTGGTGTCAAGTCAATATCTTGGGATGAATTGGAAACATTAATTTGGCTCTGGTAGATTGAAAGAAATTTGGGTTCAGCTATGTACCTTCTGGATAAGCTCAATATAGTGGCGGACACCAGGTCACAAGTATTAATAATGACATCAAGTGGATTTGAACCTCCAAATATCTGCTAAAATTATAGCCTAATATGGAACACCAGATATCGACCTCTTTGCGTCCAGGTTGAGCCATTGGATACCAACATATGTGTCTTGAGAACCAGATCCTAGGGTCAGTGGTGATGGACGCGTTCTCACTACATTGGGGGGGGGGGAATGCATTTTCTATGCTCCCCATTTTGCTTCATCAGACAGGTGCTGCAGGAAACACAATCAGGCTCTGCAACATAAAGGACCATGGACGTCAAACAGCATCGTGCAGAGAGAGTCCACTAGGAAGCAGTACCTCACCTATATAAGGATATGGGAGGGTTTCTGTAGTCGGACCTAGATCATCTACATATCTGCTACACTCTCCAAGGTGCTGGAATACTCATGGGTCTTCATTATTATGAGTCCCTCAGTTACAGTGCTGTATACAGTGCCAGGAGTGCACTGTCATCCTATCGCAAGATTGGAGTGGGATCTCACCAGCTGGTGTCCAAACTGTGAGGGGTATGATCTATCCATCCCTCCCCGAACATGATGTTATATTACCTGAGATTGGAGGTAGTGTTGACCCTACTGAGGAGCTGGTCGCCTATGATGGACTTACTCACTTTCAAAGTGGTTATGGTAATGGCACTGAACACAGCACAACGGGTCATGACTCTACAGGAATTAAACCTGGATAGAATGACCGGACCATAATAAAGTAACTTCTTTATAGAAGAGTTGCTTAAACTACATAGACCTGAAACTACAGGTCTGAAAATGGGCGTCAGGTACATGCAGACGGGTCTGTTTTCAGCCATGGAAACCCACGTCACAGGGTGATCATGCAGACTATCTCCAGATGACTCAAGGTGGTATTTGATGCAGCAGGTAAGACACTAATATTTTAAATGTCATTCTACCAGGGCTGCATCCACATCAGTGGCAAGGACCATGGCGGTGTTCATGGATTATGGCCTCGCAATAGCAAGCTGGGCCAGTGAATCTACATTTCAGCGGTTTATAACTGACGTATAACTGCTCCCGGAACGTTGGCGGATTCAGTTTTAAGTGCTGTTCCCTAAACGTTTGTCCCTGAGTTCAAGGGGTTATTGTTGTATTAACAAATGTTATTATTTTTCAGCTTGTTCAAGTCTGAAATACGTTAACGTACTTCCTCCATCAGAATTACGGCAGTGTGTGAGCATGGTCCAGGGCATGTAATCACAGAGCTGTGAAATCTTCACGAAGTCACTCACGTGACTCTGAAGTAAAATAGTAAGATTAAACAAGAACTTACCAGTTTGAAGTTTGATCTTTATTTTATGAGGAGTTGCGATGAGGGATTTTGTGCCCTCCGCTCCAACTCTCTATCATAAGTTCAACTGGTGTAGTCAAGTTTTAATCTTACTATCTTTAGTCTTGTGATCTGTGATTCCACACCGCTGCTTTGAAGAATGTCGCGCATGCGTGCCTGGAGGGGTCTTCACGAAATCCCTCATTGCAACTCCTCATAAAATAAAGATCAAACTTCAAACTGGTAAGTTCTTGTTTAATCTTACTATTAACTGGTACAATTTTAAGGGATGCATAAAATTGGGACAATCGGTGTGCATATATTGCCCACTTTGAAAATGGTAATCCTTTTGTGCCAAATGACTTCCTAATTGTAACAGTTATTGCATATTCATTTTATGAAATGTATACATACGGATGCCACCAGGGCTGAAGTTTCTCAGATTCAAAGAACATTATAGATTATACATCAAAGTATTCCCAATAATTTGTTATGTTTCTTCTGAGCCCATTTTCTAGCACCAAACACCATCCTCGTTTATGGATAGTGTGTCGGACAGATAGTTATAAACCATTTGCAATCCTGTAAATAATCACTAGTTTCTGGGCCTACTGATTTTCTTCAGATCAACTGCTGCATCCAATTGTAAAGAAATCCTTCATACGAACATAAAGGAGAACAATTTTGAGAATTGGAGAGCAGATTTCCCTCACAATTCTAACAGAGAATAGAATAATCCAAAAAACATTTGTGTTGCTCATGCATGAGAACTAAGTAATTAATCTCACCCTTACTCTTTACATTACCTTATAATATTCTTGAAACATTGAATAGTACAGCACACAAACAGGCCCTTAGGTCCACAATATCTTTGCCAAACATGGTGTCAATACCAACTCCTATCTGGCTGCACATAATTCATATCCCTCAAATCCCTGCATACCCCTGTGGCTATCCAAAATTCTCTTAAGTGGCACTATCGTATCTTCTTCAACCACTGCATCTGGCAGCACGTTCCAGGCATTAACTGGGTAAAAAAAAAAACTTCCTTTTTGGGGAAAAAAGGTTCTGACTGTCTGCCATATCTGTGCCTCATAATTTTATATACGTATCAAGTCTCCCCTAAACCTCCTGCATTCAAGAGAAAACAATCCAAGTCTTTACAACCTCACCCTGCAGTTAATACCCCATAATCCAGGCATTATTCTGCAAACCTCCTCAGCACCCTGCAATTGGGTGACCAGAACAGCACGCGATACTCCAAATGCAGTCCAACCAATGTCCTATAAAGTTACATCATGATTTCCTCACGCTTACACTCAATACCCTGAGTAATGAAGGCAAGCATACTGAATGCCTCCTTTACCACTTTATTTTATTTATTGACCATTAAGGTTCATGCCATTAATTGTATTTCTTTCCCTTACATTCGGCCTCCTAATGTGCAACAGCTCACACTTGCTCGGTTTAAACTCCATCAGCTATTTCTTTGCTCATTCCTATAGCTGACCCTGCTGCATACTTTTGACAGCCTTCCTCACAGTCTGCGACACCAGCAATCTTGGTATCACCTACAAATTTACGTCATATGCTGTCACCAAAATGCTTATCTTTATGCATTTATCTAATTCTCCTTTGAAAGTTAACGATACATACGTTTCCATCATCCTTTGACAAAACATTCAAGGTCACAATAAACTGTCATGAGGCCGCTTTGCTGGCCAGGCCTGAAGATTTCGAAGGAACGTGAACTAGGTTCTCCAAATTCAGATCAGGTAAGTGTCAACTTGATCGAGGTCAGTAAGTATTAAAAATATAATAATTTACCAACTTTAGCATTAAAATGACACGTTTAACGATACAAGGTTTCTTAACGTAATTGATCGACAGTCCATTAGTAGATTTGAGTTATAAATACACCCGAGTTACAAATAACAATGTTCACCAAGGTCCAATAACTGATATGCTTACTTGGTTCCGTATATATCTCCTGAAAATCTCCCGCTGTCATAGAAAAGTTGGCATAAGATGGTAGACTGTGCGAATCAACATCAGGAAAATAGACAGGTCGAATCTGATCAGCTGAACGCTTGTTGTTACTAAATTGATGGATCCATGGATAGATTGCCATTGTATTAACTCCAGAACATCTAAAAAAAAGTTGCATTGTCAAATTAAATTAAGCAATTTAAATGAAGCATCCCTTGCAGAAAAATTGTAAATTTTGATATCCAGAAACAAACTTGCGATCAGAGAATAAACAGTGAGCACCTATAAATGACTTGTCATTGCAGTCTCAAGGATTCTCTCCTAATTCAATGAGATTGTGGCTGTTGCTCTACTTTAAGTTCACTCTCCTGTCCGATCCACACATCAGTTTTTATTGTAGCCCAAAAATTTAAGTGTTCAGTATTCTCATCCATAGCCCTCCACCACAGAAAATTCTTAAGATTTTCAGTATACGGAATAGAAAAAAATCGCATCAGTCACCAATGGTCACTTTTAGTCCTAGACACTCAAATCTGGAGAATGATATTTCAACTATCTTTTCATGTCTATGAATCTTTTTCAATCTCTTGTGAACACAGCTGAAACTTATTCCCTCATTCCCCAATAATAACCTATACCCTTGGATTAAAATTAGTAACATTGCATCGTATTGTCTCCGTGGAAACTGCATGTGGTGCCGAAGCTGTGGTCTCAGCATCATTCTACACAATTGTATCAGAGTGTCCTTATTTGTGTACACCAATGACCTATCAATAAAAAAATAACATTCCATTTACCTTTCTAACTGTTTGGGGTTTATCTTCAGTTGTGAATCACAAACCAAGATCCATACACCAGGATTTATTCATTTCTTAAACCATAAAAAATGCTTTTCTATTCTTACTTCACGTTTAGCACACATTATATTCCCCGTTCATATACTTGCTTAACCTGCCGATGATACTTTGGAGACGGTTGTCATCTTTTATTGTGCTTTATAGCATCAGTAAATTTAAGGAGAAAACACAAAGTAACACTGGCATAATCTAGATGAAAGAGCTGTGTATCTTTTCTCTTTAGTTTATTAATTATATTTTATATGTCAGCAACAACTTTGCTTTGTTTCCAAAACAAATCTTGTTTGATCATTTCAAATTAGAATATTTAAAAATCATGCACTGTAAAAACAAACATCAACCCAGTTCTGATGTCATACTCTACCTGTTGAGTATAAAATGTGAACAGAAGAGCATATACAGACTCCATTCATTACCCTGGCAACTATAACCTAGTCGAGCAATCTCCCAGGCCAGTCTTCCAAGTCCTGCCCCTGGTACAAGTATGTTCAAATTAGCAGAATTCCTGTATTGAGAAGAAATAAAACAATTATTTTTATGTGCAAGTGTTTTGCTATGTGAGATGAATATTTATCATTTACATTTTATGGGATAAATCAAATGATTTGCATGGATTGTACTCCAACCTTCCTTTCATATATCATGTTTTGTTTGACAATTTCTACTCCAATAGACTTGAAGGCAGGTTTATTGTCGTATGCACAAGTATTGTGAGGTACAGGTGCAATGAAAATCTTGCTTGCAGCAGCATCCTAGACATTTAGACACAGACCACACACAAAAACTGTATTTATTTGTTTATTTATATTTTAAAATATATATATTTTCATATATCCTCTCTGTATCTGGGTAACATATATTTCATACAACTAAGAGCTCCACCTGGAGTGGCAGTTGCTCAATTTTACCTCAATGTAGTTTTGGTCATAAGACTGGAAATTTTGAATCACCAGTAAAAATCAGTGAGTATTTATTGTGCATCAGTTTACATAGAAGCACCAAGATAAATTCTGTTAATGTCATTCTGCTAGAATGAGCAAAAGCCTTTACATGACACCGTGGCTCATTTCCCATTCTCTACAATGCAACGCAAATGTATCACAGAGATATAGGACAGGGCATATTAAATTTGGGAATTCCTATGACAGTTCTCACCTTAGCAATAGTGATAAATGGCAAGAACTGAAAGCAAGATGCTCAGTTCTTTTAGCCATAAAAAAAGGTGGTCTGGTTGAAGGAAGGGAGTTTCAGAAAAGAAAAACAAGAGCAGATATACTCACCTCTGAGCATGCTAAAGCAAACATTGTTCAAACACAGCCACTTTCCAGAATAATTGTTGAAATACACCATAATTAATAAAAAGCCACCTCAAAGACACTTAATTATTCTCGTCAAATCTATTTGCATGTCAAACTTTAAAAGCCAGTGAATACACTGCAACTTCAAGATTTTATTCCAGTGATTACTCCGCTTATTTGATTCCAGAAGGAATCCAGACCATTATTATATTCACACAATCAATTTCTGAAATTCACTAACTCACTTGGCAAAAATGGGCTATATATATGTACGTCTTAATCATATGTATTATTTTCACAAAATTATTCTGAAAGCATACATGACAATTATTTTCAGTTTAATTGATGCAATTAAACTCAAGTACTAGTCAATTACAAATGTAGTCAGGTACTGGCTGAACCGATATTTTACTGTATTTCTACAATACACCCTCATTTTATTAATTCTAATTATGGAATGAAAGATTCTGGCAAGGTTTATTTTGCCAGTTTCTTCTATTGATGCAAGCAAATACTTTAGTTTCAAAATTCTGGATTGTTTAATGCATTGGATTTCTTCTCTCGAGTCATTAAGTATAGTCATTCAGCACGGAAACAGGTTGTTCGGCCAAATCATCCATGCCGATCAATGCTCTCATTTGTCTAATTTGGCCCATATCCCTCTAAACTTTTCCTATCCAAGTATACAAGTGTCTTTTAAATGCTGTTATAGTACATGAATCACCTACCTTCTCTGACAGCTTGTTACATTTACCCACCACCCTCCGAGTGGAAAAAGTCTTAAAGTTAATTATTCCTGCTGGGTTATTGATCCATATGAAATCAGTAGCCTGGCAGTACCCTGCCAAACAGAGATTTTATTTGTGAAATTATGACTAATTAAAAGTTGTTTAGCTGTAACTGAATGCTGTTCATACTCTACAAACACTTTCTTTACAGCAAAGACCATGAAATTAATCAAGAACTCTGCCTAGTTTTTCCCTTCTGACTGAGGACAAAGGTCAACTAGACTGCTTCATTGTTGCCATAACTAAAACTCACCAATTCAATATAAAACACATTGAATATTACAACATCAGTTGTAATCTTATGCTGAACATTGCCAAGATGCAAAACGTTAATAGATGGACAAAAAGTGTGTTATAAAAATGTGTTAATGTTCTCTGGTTCGTTTTGTGGGGGGTGGGCGAGGGAAACTTAAAAAAAGAAATCTCTTACCTTGCGGAGATGCGATTGCTTTTCGGATCGTATCTCCAGTCGCTCTGCGGTCTAACATCATGGAGCTGGTGGCCTTGCTTGGGACTGTGAGCCCCACCGCTGGGAAGTGGACTTACCATCAGAGCAGATCCCTTACCTGGGATCGACGCTCCAACTGCGGCCTGCGGCTTTCACCATCGAGGAGCTCAGTCTTGGGTAGAGACCGATGTCGGGAGCTCCAAACGACACAGAAGGTTTCGACCAACCTCGACCTGGGGTCAGATCGCCCGGCACGGGGGAGCTGAGAATTCCCCCCCCCCCCCCCCCCCCCCCATCCCGATGCAGGAGCTTGATCGCCCCGACGTGAGGGCCCAAACGCCGCCGGCTACGGGAGCTAAGAACGCCCCGTCAATGGAAGGCTTGAGGTCCCAGACCACAGGAGAATGAAGGGAAGAGATTGAACTTTTCTTTGCCTTCCATCACAGTGAGGAATGTGGAGTCGTCACTGTGGTAGATGTTCGTGTTAAAATGTATTTTGTGTGTTTTGATGCTTTTTATTGGCATGACTATGGCAAATCAAATTCCTTGTATGTTGTAAAACATACTTGGCTAATAAAGTATGATTATGATGATTATGAAAATATATTTATCTCATATTCAAAATTCAACACATGAAATTAATAACATACCATTCATCTTGAGGAAATTGTTTTAAAATTTCATCAATGATTGGTTGATAACAAGCATCGCGCTCAGACTTGCCATCTTCACTCCAATCTCTAACAAACTGCTTAATAGTGGATTTCAGTTTGTCCATATCAAAGGTGGATGCTGGTTTTAATCGTTCCAGGTCAGACTGTTATAACCAAAAATAATCATTGATTACCAAATAAGAGACTAGTTAAAATGAATAACCCATTCAAGAAGACCTTCAACAAAATATTTGGATTTTAAAAACAATTCCAGCTCATTATGTAAATTGCATAAAATTACATTAAAGTTATAATATTAAAATGAGTGCTTCCTGATCAACCATTTCATGCACTTCTCAAGTGGGTTTTTGCCCTATATACTTGTGTCTGCTTCATTTCAATATCTCTACTTTATATATCCATTCAACTTATCTTAAATCCTGACATAGCTTCTACTTTAATTGTTAATGCTAGTTGTGCATTCCAGCGCCTCAAGAAGCAAAGCAAGAAGAAACGTAAACTGTTTTTAATTTGTGAATTAATGCTGGAATCTTCTTTGAAAGGTAGCATCGCCAAGGCTTCAAATTAGATATTGCTTCTCTACTTCTCACCATTCGCAAAAATAATGCAGTGTTAATGCATTAAATTGCAGCCTCGATTATATACTTGATTGTGAATCAATCCATTGTCTTCAAAGTAAAGGCAACAGTTTTGGCAGGTTAAGAGTCCATGAATAACAGTAATCTAAATGGTTACTCTGTATACGGTACCTTCTGTATCCAATTCTTAAATTTCCTATTACTGAAAACATCCATCTCCTCTGCTGTTCCTTAATTTTAGATGCTTCTTTGAATCATTCATCAATCTCCTATATCTTCACATTCAGCAAAAGTAATGTCAGGTTTCAAGCCTTTTTTGTATTTCCTCTTGCAGGATAAGCACCTCATGAAATATGTTCCCTCAACGTCAACAAGTTTGCATTGTCGAGCCCAAACCTGCAAGCAATGCTTGCCCATAATGATTAGTAAGATTCTTTAATGCACCCCAATTTATTTATGTTTTTTTTTTTAACCACTAGAATTCCAATGGCTTTATTGAAGAAATGGTTTTATTAACTCGAGGTGCTGCTACTAAATGTAAGCATCCCCAGGTTCTCCTTTATCCTTCACTTTACCAAAACTATCCTATTTATCATGCTAGGTAAAGAAACGGCTATGAATGGTGAAATATTATTTGACCCTTCTGTGCCTAGATACACTGGTGCTCTACACCCTATTAAAACGTGGTTCACTAAGTCTTGAATTATGTACCGAAAGTTGGTAATCACAAATACGATCAATCCAAATTCATTGTCCAACCGGTTTCATGATTTAGCTTCAGAGCAATTTAGTTGTTTTTTTACAATATATCATGCAGGGATCGAAAGGCTGCCTTTGAATTGTCATGAGGGCAATACATAGGGCAAATGTACAGAGTATTTTAAACAAGGTAGAGGAATTAAAAGCAAGAGGACATATGTTTGATGTGCCAGAGAAGGTAGTCAAGGCATATATTATAACACAATTTAAAAGACAGTTGGACAGGAATATGGATAGGAAAAGTTCATGAGGATATGGGCCAAAAGGGGGCAGATGGCACTTGCTTAGATGGGACATCTTGGACGAGTTGGGCCAAAGGGCCTGTTTCCCTGCTGGGTGACTAACTTTCCATAGATGCTACTGAACACCCGAGTACTTCCAGTATATCCTGTTTTATATCAAGATATTGCGTTTATTTTGCAAGGACAGTTTTGAACACAGTAGCAAAATAATACATCAATTTACTTAGATCTGTATAGAATACTGGATGGTTAAGTTAAAAAATGTATGCAATTACAGTTGTTTGGAGCCAACATGGAACTGAGTTTTCAAAAAGTAACTTTTATATTTCACTTACCTCCATGTCAATGAATCCATATTCCTTATTTTCAAACATATGATTGCAGTTGTTAATAATTTCTTTTAGAATCTCATAGTTATGTTCGATACATTCTCTTAGTTTTCTCACATGAGGAAGAAAATTAGGAAGCAGCTTCTGATGAGCTGCTGGAAGTGATTGGAATTGCTTTTCGGAACGTGTTACCCTCTCATGAGCGTATATCCTGTAAAGCGAAATTGCATTGAAAGGTACGATGAAACAATTTGATCACATTTTCAGAGGCAGAATTACTGAACTTACAAATTAAAATCAAGTATGTAATTTGCATTAAGATATTCAATATCAATGAAATCTGCATTTATAACACTCATTTTAAAATATAAAATTATAGATACAAAGGCTACATTTTTTTATAATTGGAAGCTTTGAATGCAAATTAAGCATTAACTGCTGTGTAGTACAGAACAGATGCAAGTGGAAGACAAATACCAAACTAATCAGCCATTGGGTGTTGGACCACAGATATCAGTGACAGCCTTTCCTAAACCCATATATCAACTTCTAAAGGCATGGCAGTAAATAAGAAAAAATAATGCTGAAGAATGTGAATCTCACATTTTCATCGAAAGATTGACAGCAGGCAATAAGTTAGAAGGCACAATTCCAAAACAGTGTGATATGTGGATAAATGCATGTTATATTGTTTGTTGAAAATATGCCAGAAAGTTTGAGAAAGTGGTTACAACAAAGCAAGCAAAGATCCTGATTTCTTAAAATGAAAGTGTACATGAACAAAGAAGCTATAGCAAATTGTATAAACTAAAGCACTGTTTACAATCTAGGCACTATATTTTAGGTATAAAAGGTATACTAGTTTTGGAGAAGGGCCAGAAAACAGGATAGACTGCACACCGCAAGTTGGAGGAACAGCACCTCATATTCCGCTTGGGGAGTCTGCATCCTCTGGGCTTAAACATTGAATTTTCTCAATTCTGTTAACCCTGGCTGTCTCCTCCCCTTCCCACCTCTCCCTCAGCCCTCGGGCCCTGGCATTCCTTCTCTCTCTCTATCTCTCCCCCACCCAAGTCGCTAGCTTCTCATTTTCACACTACAAACAGCTTATAATGGCCTGTTTTCTTTATCAATACTTTTTTGCATATCTTTCATTCATTGTTCTTTATCTCTCCACATCACCGTCTATATCTCTCATTTCCCTGATCCCTAACCAGTCTGAAGAAGGGTCTCGACCCGAAATGTCGCCTATCTCCTTCGCTCCTTAGATGCTGCTGCACCCGCTGAGTTTCTCCAGCTTTTTGTGTACCCCCAACAGGATAGACTTGACAGGCTGTGTTTGTTTTATTTGGAACAGAAGAGGTTGTGAGGAGATCCTACATAGGTCATAAAGTCATACAGCATGGAAACAGGCTCTTGGCTCAACTTGCTCCCACTGACAAACGTGTTCCATCTACACTAGTCCCACCTGCCTGTTTTTGGCGCATATCACTCCAACCCTGTCCAATCCATGCACCCGTCTAATCGTTTCTTAAATGTTGCAATAATCCAGGCCTCAACTTCCTCATCTGGCAACTCGTTCCATACACCCACCCCCCATTGTGTGAAAATGTTATCCCTCAGATTCCTATTAAATCTTCTCCCCTTTACCTTATGGTCTTTAAATTCATGAAGGGTGGAACAGAATCGACAGAGAGCCTGCACCCATTGATGGAACAATCAAAAAAATGAGTGTCCTAGAATAAAGCAAGTTCCAAAAAACCCCCCAAAACTGACATAAGACTGTTTTCTAGGGGATGTAGACAGGGATGTCCATTATCGCCTTTACTATTCGCTTTGATGATAGAGCCTTTGGCGGAAAGAATCAGATCTGAACCTGAAATCTATGGCTATAATACCGACACTACAACCAACAAAATATCTTTATATGCAGATGACGTGTTGATTTATATTACAAAACCGGAAATTAGTATACCAAAGCTGTTTAATGTTATAACTAAATTTGGTACATTTTCAGGATTTAGGATTAATTGGAACAAAAGTGATATTATGCCTATAACAGGAATTAATTTAAACATATTACAACAATATCCATTAAAATTAGTTAAAAACAAATTTAAATATTTAGGAATTAATGTAACTAAATCTTATAATTCGCTAATTAAATCTAATTACCCTCTATTATTAGATAAACTTAAAAAATATATTCTGTATTGGAAAACACTTCCTATATCCATGATTGGTAGAATAAATGCTATAAAGATGGTGTTTTTACCACAATTATTATATTTGTTTCAGGCTATTCCTTTTTTTCTCCCAAAGACTTTTAAAAAAAAAGATAATATTATTTATAGTTTTATTTGGGATTATAAAAATCATAGAATAAGTAAAAAACATTTATGTAAATCTAAGATAAATGGAGGATTAGCACTTCCAAATTTTTTATATTACTTTTGGGCAGTTCAGATTAAGAATATGAATTTTTGGTGGGTAAATGTGGATCAGGAACCAATGTGGTTAAAGATGGAAAAGGAAGATTGTTTACCTTATAAGGTAGGCTCGATTCTCTTTGCTCCAAAGGAAGTACAAAAAAAAATGTATAGGGATAACCCTATAATTTATAATAATAGACGTATTTGGAAACAAATAGTTAAGACTTTACAACTAGATAATCTTTCACTCAGACTACCAATAACGAATAACCCATTATTTAAACCCTCTATATTGGATGGAGGGTTTAGACATTGGGATGATTTAGGAATTAAAAGGATAGAGCACCTTTATAGAAAAGGAAAATTTCTTTTATTTCAAGAGTTACAAGATATTTACGGACTGTCTCCGCAACATTTGTTTAGGTACTTACAAATTAGAGATTATATAAAATCCAACACACAAGATTACAAAAATAAAGTACCAGGATTATTAGATGATGTGTTTAATTTACATCCAAATACAGAAAAATTAATAGCATATATATATATAAAACATAATTTTGGATAAGGAGAACCCAACAACTGAAACATATCGGCAAGCATGGGAAAAAGAAATTGGGTTATCCATAACAAAAGAAATCTGGGAAGAAAGTTTACAGCAAATACACCGGTGTTCATTAAATGCCAGACATACATTGATACAATTCAAAGTATTATATAGATTACATTACTCAAAAACTAAATTAAATAGTATCTTTCCCAATCTCTCTGCAATTTGTGATAAATGCAAGAATTTAGAAGCAAATTTAACACACAGTTTTGCTACATGTCCCAAATTGAATCATTATTGGACAGAAATTTTTAAAGTTATCTCTGAGGTTCTTAAAATTAGATTGGATCCAGACCCAAAGATATTAATACTTGGAATTTTGGATTCAAACTCGGTCCTTACAGTAAATCAAAGAAATTTCTTGTTGATAATAGGGAAAAAAATAATATTGAAATTTTGGAAGGGAACTTTAACCCCCACAATTAAAATGTGGGCGGCAGAAATGTTGGAGACGTTACAATTAGAAAGAATCAGATTTGTCCTACTGGACAAATATAACTCTTTCGAACAAATATGGTCTCCATATATACAGTACCTAGAGAAGTAGCTGCTCTTGACAACACAGCTTGACGGGTACCCTGCGGGACTTGATGAGAATAACATATTCTTATACTAGGATTAATAAGCATGTCTTCATTGATACTATTATTTGTAATAGTTTTAGATAAAATATATTTGGTTGTTTTTCATTTATATATATATATAATATTTTTTCATTTTTTGTTAACCTTATTTTCTTTTTCTATTTTCTTTTTCTCTTTTATATAATCAAATTATTATTTAATCTCTCTCTTATTGATTTAAAACTACTCTATCTCTATCTTTTTTTCCTAAAAAATAGAAGATAATAACTTTCAATGGGTTATTTAAAAAAAAATTTGGAATTAAGTTGATGTTTGTAAAGCTGTTTACAATATTGTAAATCGATTACTTCTAATAAAAGAAATTAAACAAAAAAAGACTGTTTTCTAACAAAGCAAGTCATGGCGACAAAGCATGGAAACAAAGTCATGGAGATAAAACATGGAAACAAAGTCATGGAGACAAAGCACCTTGACCTACTGAACTCACACAATCAACCACCCATTTATACAAATCCTAATTCATTTTATTTTTATTTCTCATCAGTCATTAACTTCCCTTAGCTTCCAGCACTACCTTACAAACTAGGGGCCATTTACAATGGCCAATTAACCCACTAACTTGCATGTTTTTACGACATGGGGGAAAACTAGAGCATCCGGAGAAATCCCATGTGGTCATAGGGACAACAAGCAAACTCTACAGCCAAGACCTTCCTTCAGGATCGATTCCAGGTCTTTGATGTTGTGAAGCAGTGAGTCTACTGTTCCTAGTGTGTTGCACAGTGAGTGGTCAGGATCTATAATATATTGCCTGAGATAGCACTGGGGATTCAACTGTTCCATAAATATCTAAAAGGTAAGAATTTAGTTGTGTTTATATTCTTCCTTTCAGATACTTCTGTAACTGTGTACGTAACTAAAGGGAAAGTGGGACGGGCTATGATTCTGTTTTAGAATAAGCAGAGCAATACTATAACAGACAGAAAAAGATCACTGAATCTAGAACAAAACAAACTGTAAAAGATGAGTTTACAGACAAAATTGTGTCAAAGACCCATTATCAATCCATTACTGGTTTTGAAGACTGTTCTCATAATTAAATTATGTTATGTTAGTTCCACACTAATTAAAATAAAATGACTTAAACATGCTTTTAGGTTCGGACATTTTGGCCTTGGGTATCTGTCCGTGTCTGTGGCACCTATAGGCATGCGTTATATTCTCATACGCTTTGAATGAATAGAAATTATCTATACAACTATTGACTAAGAGACCAAAAGATTGCAGGTGCTTACTAAATTTGATAAAGTAATAACGTTGATAATGTTTATATACTCCAAGTTACTATGGAGTATATAAGGAAAAAATATACTTATCTCATACAATTAGATTGTGATTTTTTTTGTTTGGTTTTAACTGACGATAAAACTCTCAACATTGTCAAAATCAATTAAGGAAATTTTGTATAGGAAGGAACTGCAGATGCTGGTTTATACCGATGATAGACACAAAATGCTGCAGTAATTCAGCGGGACAGGCAGCATTTTTGCGAAGAAGGAATGGGTGATGTTTCAGGTTGAGACTTTTCTTCTTTAGACCGAGTCAAAGGGTGACGCTTAGGTTGAGACCCTTCTTCAGATTGAGAGTCCCGCTAAGTAGATTGGTTTTCGCTGGCAAAGCTGGGTTGGCAGTATATTTTACATAATCAACCAGCATTTTGTTTCAAGAATGTATAGATATCATTCACAGATTAATACCAATCTCATGTTTGTGCACACACAGTTAAAAACGCTAGTCACTAATGTAATCAGGGTTTGTTTGAACCTCTTTGGAAAACAAAGCACCTCTCACAAATCTCCTTGAGCCTTCTTTGCTCGAAGGGAAACAACTTTAATTTTTTCATTCTATTTAACTGAAACCCCTCTTCCTTGGAACCATTCATGTTCCATACTTCAGTATCCTCACCAAAGCCTTGGTGCAATACTAACATTTTACTTAACTTTAGCTTAAGACACAGGCAAATCTGAACAGAATGCTTTGCCACATCAATGATGGAATAAAATGTCAATCCATCTGCTCAAAGTTTTCAGATTTTTAATAAAAATTCTGCTACCTAACAGGAAACATTATTTGCTAACTAAATGAAGTTAAAATTCACTGCCCAAAATGTCCACATGAAATTATATTTCATCACGGTGACTTTTACAATGAACAGACAATTTCAGTTAAATTTTCAAGGAGCCAACTTATTTCTGCCTCGTAGTATCTATTATTTCTAAAATATTCCTTCTTCTTAGCACATTTCCATCTTAAAAACAAAAACAAATGTATCTCTTGCTGAACAAACAGATGGGAAATGAATTTTGATACATAAAATGTTGATACACAAATTGTAAATAGTTAAACAAATCCCAATGCAAGGAATACTGATCAGTTTTCCCAAAAGGCTACAATAATAATAACTACAAAGTTGGCTAAACTATAAACATGGAATGGTTCTTCAATGGGTAGCTTTACTAATCTAATGCATAATTTCAAATTTACTGTAAAAAACATTAGCGTTTTAATGATAATACGTCAGGTTGAAAGCAACAGCATATATATGGCTTTGAAAACTGCACATTCAACTAGAAAAATTCCTTTCTTTGAATAAAAAACTCAAATATACCTAAAATGATATGAAGAAATATATCAAGTAGTTGAAGTTAAACTACATGAAATTCAGTACCATTGTTTAATTTAGCATGATAATTATTTAATAGAAATATTTTAAATACTAAGTGCTCTAACAGTAAATGGCCTAGGACACTTAAGAAAGGGACAGTCTAGGAAATGTCAGTAAAGGTAGACGTGAAATGCTGGAGTAACTCAGCAGGACAGGCAGCATTTCTGGAGAGAAGGAATAGGTAGTTTTGGGTCGAGTCCCTATGTCAGTAAAGCATCAATGATCTGAGTGCAGCGAGGGGGGGGGGGGTCAATTGATCTGTGCTTTCCTGTCACATCATGCTGGGGGATTGCAAGGACTTTCATCACAATTATTACCAACTAAATGCATAATGAAAATAAATAAATAACATTTTTGGAAGTGTGATTAAAATATAAATAAACTGTAAGTGTTACACAAAATACTGATAATATTATGTTTTGGGAGTATTTATAGAACAATTTCATAATCAAGATCTCAAATAAGTTAAAGTTTTTCTGCTTTCTAAAAAATCCTATTTTCAGTAACATATCACTTTCACCAATTACATAACAAGAGCAATATACAATTCTTGTTAGTGTATCCACATAGATTACAGCAGACACTGGACCATACTACTGGACATTATCTAATTGCCAAATGTTAAAATAACAGGAGTAATCTGTACACTTTCTAAAGAAATCAGCACATTTTTCATCCACAGATTGTGATCCATGGTTTAATTTTCCCAGTTATTTTAACTGCTATAGTCCCCACTTTTTAAATGGATTGAAGTCATTTTGGAAATAGGTCACTATTATAGAAATGTAGGGAGCAGATCCAAGCACTGCAATTTATCAAGTATACATATTCAGCCTCACTTAGTGTATTTGTAATATCTTACATATGGCTTCTTGCAATGTCGTAATGTCATATTATTTAATCCTGTTGTTTTGATTTTAAGGGGGGGGGAGATAGCTGGAGCACAGCTTTGCAAGGTCTCTCTTCTGCAATACATCAGCTTCCCTTTGGAACTTAATTCTGTTTGAACTCTAGCCTAGCACAGCTCTCTTCTCCATCGCACCCCCCCCCCGACACACACACACCACTTCCCTCAATCACTTAGGTGTTTTTTTGTCCATAAATTTTCAAAGTTCTGATAAAAGATCCAAACATACATCATAGCAGATTTACAAACCAAATGATGACCAACTGGGCCATCCCAGATAAACTCACCCTATAACCTTAAATATAATGAGTGTCTTCCTCAATCACCTATTAAGCCAATATGTACTAAACGTTATCAATTCTTGAGGTGATTTTTATTTTCATATCTACTCCAACTCTTCAGAAATTACTTCAAGTCAATGTTCCCTTAATTCCCAAGTCACGAGAAGGGGCTAACAAAAGCCTACAGGCTGCTGGAGGAACTCAGTAGGTCATTCAGGACTTGTTGCAGGAAAAGGACAGTCAACGTTTCAGTCAAGATCCTTCCTCCAGTCTAGAGAAAGGGGCTTGGCCCAAAATGTCAACCAAACATTTCCCTCAATAGATGCTGCCTGACTGCTGTGTTCTCTAACAGTCTATTCATGCTCCATGAGAAGGGAAACAAGTTATTTTATTTCTCTGTATTTAAAAACTCACCTATCCAATCATTCCTCTTGGTTAAATGTTTCCATTGCTGGAATGTCTTTGTAAATCTCCTCTGATCCTCTCCAATGTACTGACATCCTAACCGCCATGTGATGATTATAATGGTACATTGTACTCAAGCTGTAGTCTGTTATCTGCAACTCTCGGATATCCCACAGCACAAACGTCACTAAATTATATTGGATTTGTTGCTTTTCTGCCCTTTTCTAGTCATTTTTACATTTGCTGTGTTTTTCTGTTCTCAGCTAATGCCTGATCTGTTCTAACGTTTTCAAATTCACTGTTTATACTTTTGAGGGAGCACTGTCAATCTGGAACTACCATTCCAGATTTAATCATTCAGTTATAAAAATGTATACAATTGAGTATTCTTAAGATTATTTATATGTTAAAAAAGTGATTTATATGGAATTTCATTTCAAACATTGTTTAGTTTGCATATCAGCATCCATAAAAATACATTATTTATATAATGCTCTCCAAATAGCTCTATCCACATATATATAACATTTAAGGTCAGATCAGCCTCAAATGAACTAAATGTCAGAGCAAAAAACACACTGTTGGAGGAAGGCTGCAGGTCAGGCAGCATCTGTGGAAGGAAATGAACTGACGACTGAAAAACGTTCCTGATTCAAAACATCATCTATCTATTTCCCTCCGCATATTTTGCCTGACCCGTTTAGTTCATTCAGCAGTTTATTATTTTATTCAAGTTTTGAGCATCCTCAATCTTCTGTGCCTCAAGCTAAATGGCAGAACAAGCTCAAATAACCCAATCTTATGTTTGTATTAATTGTGTCAATATCATCCATTGATATTTCAAGAAAATAACGACAGTCCATGACAAAATATGTAGGATACAACCACCCTAATTTTGAAACATTTGATTTGGGAACCATTTTAATAAAAGGTAGATTAAAGGTAAATGACTACAGTAGGCTTCAATGCTAACAGACTGAAAGCCAATCATTCAGTGCTGTTGTTTAATTCTCATACACTGTGTAAGCACCACAAAGTGTAAAATAAAGTAAATCTGAAGCTTGACAGATTTAAAAAAAAGCAAAGAAACAATTGGAAATTATATATTTTATTTTATTAAACAGTTCATTTATAAAAATATAAATATTCTAAATAACATGCAAAGAGTTCCAAACTGGATCTCCAAGTTCAGACTGAATAGTGAAATCACTGCTTTTCTGAAAGGGACGATTAAATATTCTGCTAAATGTTCTGTTAAACCTCCCACATGCAATAACGAGTAGATGGGCAGTTACTATTAGTTATATAAATTAGCTAAAGTCCAATCCTAAAAAAGTTTGAAGAACAGCAGATGACACCAACAAAGTAAGGCAATACTGAAGTCACAGAAAATAAACTTCCAAGGGCATTCCTTCCTTCCTTCCACTGATAAATCCTTCGGGGAATATAAAACGGTGTGATGTTCCTCTCTGCCTTCCCATCTCCGCATTGATGTACACCGCATTTATGTGGCGAGATAAACCATTAGGGTATCATTATCATTAAACCATTATACTTAAACCAGGGCACCGACTGCCCAGGGGCTTGTAAACATTTAGGAATGATGTATTCCAACGAAGCTCGTTCACCCTGAAACTAGGTGGTTATGAACAGCTGTTTTAAAAAATAAATAAATAAAGGCCAGGACAGACCAGACGTTCAGGTTATAAACAATGTCGGAACAGACCCGGGTTGCGTGTTGCCATTCAGGCCCTGAGACCGACGCCCAGGCCTGAGCAGGATTCACCTCCCTCCCACCCTCACAGTCAGTCGATTGCCGGTTGTTTTATTCACAGGTTTACCTATAATATTTAAAAGCATTAATGATTTTCCAGAAGTGCTCTTTCTCCAGCCGCTCCTCATCGTCCTCCTGCTGCTTTGCCTCCTCCTTCTCCTCCTTCTCCTCCATGGGGCAGTGGTGGTCTTGCTCATTCTCCATCTTCTCCTCCCCGCCGCCGGGGCAACCGGCTCCCTCGCAACCGCACCACACAGCCACGGCACAAACGCATCCTCCGCGCCGCCCTCCCGGCGCAGCGCCGCCAGTGGCCCGGAGGATGCACCGACCACCCACCCACTCACTCACGAGTCTTTGTGAGACAGCGACGCTTGCCGGCGGAGGAAATCTGAGTAATTCCACAGATTACCATAAAACAAGAACTAGACTTACTATGTAAGTCTATGATTTACTAGAATGTTGCCTGGGTTATAGCAATTAAGTTACAGAGAAAGGTTGAACAAGTTAGGTCTTTATTCTTTGGAGCGCAGAAGGTTAAGGGGGGGGACTTGATTGAGGTCTTTAAAATTATGAAAGGGATAGACAGAGTTGACGTGGATAAGCTTTTCCCATTGAGGGTAGGAAAGATTCAAACAAGAGGGCATGACATGAGAATTAAGGGACAGAAGTTTAGGGGTAACATGAGGGGGAACTTCTTTACTCAGAGAGTGGTGGCTGTGTGGAATGATCTTCCTGCAGAGGTGGTGGAGGCAGGATCGATTTTAATATTTAAAAGTAAAGTGGATAGATATATGGACGGGAAGGGAATGGAGGGGTATGGTCTGAGTGCAGGTAGATGGGACTAGGGGAAAACGAATGGTCGGCACGAACTGGAAGGGTCGAGAAGGCCTGTTTCCGTGCTGTAATTGTTATATGGTTATATGGAACGGGAGGATACTTCTGCTAAAATGCACCCATTTTGAATTTTAGCTTTTAAGAACAGCCAGCAACGTTTTATTTATTTCACTCAAACCTAACAATTGGTTGTAGAAATAAGGAACTGCAGAAACTGGTTTACAAAAATAACGACAGAAAGTGCTAGAGTAACCCAGGAGTCAGGCAACATGTCTGCAGGTGACGTTTCGGATCAGGACCTATCTTCAGATAGTTCAGTCTGATGAAGGGACCCAACTCGAAATGTCACCTATTCATGTTCTGCAGAGTCGCTGCCTGACCCCCTGAGTTACTCCAACACTTTGTGTCCTAACAATTATTTGCTTGCCCTATATAAATTGTTCCTTGAATTATTGCTGCACTGAACATTGATTTAAACGTGCTGATAAAAAATTCTAGGCGAGCAAGCAAAGACAATAAGGCATCAATTCCATATAGATATTATATTCATTGTTTAGAAGGCACTACGGGGTTGCAGAATAATAACCCAGTAAAGAGCAGTCAACACAGATATATACATACTGGCCAAGCAATCTCCTGGATTGTATTTATGTGAGAAACATCATTTATTGCAGTGAGCCTTGTAGGTTATGAGTTTACAACAAGCATCATATGATAAAGTTTCACACAAAGTTATTGACTAAGTCCAAGAGTTTGGGCATTTAGCGTTAAAAAAAAATCATATGAAAATAACAGCAACTGCTTGTGGATTCATGTTGGGTGACTGCCTCAGGTCATAAGGTCATCTGATTGGAGCAGAATTTGGTCATTCGGCCCATCAAGTGTACTCCGCCATTCAATTAAGGCTGATCTATCTCTCCCTCCTAACCCCATTCTTCTCCCCATACCCCCTGACACCAATTGGTGGAAGCATCAATTACGTCAAGTTCAAGATTATTGTCATAGGTACATATTCGAGAGGTACAGGTCATTATCCAGTTCAGTTAAATTCCCAGGTACAAAACTAGCAGGTGCAGTGACGTTCGAGGAGGCAGTCCAGAAATTACACAATAAGATGTTCCCCATATACACAAACTTCAATTTTTGCTCTCTGGATCCTTTGTTTTTGTTAAATTCTAGATTACTAATCTAATGGCCTGGATTAACAAACCAGAGATGTCAAAATTAAATAGTTAATAATCTAGAATTCCATTATTTTTTAAAGTGATTTTTGGAATAATGCATTTGATTGACAAGTGTACTTCATGGAAGTGTACTTCTATTGCCCATACTTACAGCAACATAGTTGACCACTGAAATTGATTTAGCAAGCAAGCTTTCCAGTTGCATCCTAACTACAGTGCTAAAACAGTGGTGGGATAAACCATACGGAATGCCTGACACCAGCTGATGCACCATATCTGGGAATAGCCCAGTCAACCTTACAAGGATTACACAAAAATCTGGAGAAACTCAGCGGGTGCAGCAGCATCTAAGGAGCGAAGGAGATAGGCAACGTTTCGGGTCGAGACCCTTCTTCTGAACCTTTTCAGGACGGACGATGACAGCGAGGTCAACATTTGACACGAAAAGAAGTCATCCAGCCTACATTGACAGGTAACTTTGGGGAACTTAAAAAGAATGCATGGTACACTTATCACACAACAACCAAACTGCACAGCTCAAGCGCTCCTGGTGGCGAAAAGGGCGGGGCGGAAACTACTTGGTCGCAAGCGGCTGATAGTTTTGAAGCTCAACTGGCAGGACGCATACAAACTGAGCGATAATGATCGTGTGCAAAATGTCATCACCGAATACGCGGATCAGTTCAAAACGGAACTCAGTACTCCCAAGAGCGTTGAGGTTGAACTTTACATCGACTGGGACGCATTGTGAAATTTCATGAGAGCTTCCTAAAGCTTGTCCAGTATTGATTGTTCCTAGAGATTGTTTGATTGCCTAATAGGTGGCATTGACGAGCCCATTCAGTACTGTCGTGTTCATTGTCAAGTCTGATGGTAGCATAAAAATGTGCAGGGATTAAAGGATGACGGTGAACACCTTAGCTCATGACACGTACTCGATTCCGCGAATAGATGAGTTAGTCACAAAGCTAGTGAATGGGAAGCAATTCACCACACTTGACCTGTCACATGCTTACCAGCAGTTGGTTTTGTTGCCCAAAGCTCGCAAACTTGTCATGATCAATGCCCACCGTGAGTTGAAGGCATTCCTTGGCATGCTGAATTCCCACAACAAATTCCTTCCTGACCTTGCCAACACCCTTGAGGCGCTTCATCAATTACTATGCAAGGGTATTCAATGGCAATGGGAAAGCGAACAGCAAGCAGCATTCAAATGAGCATAGGGGATGCTAAAATCGACCAGCATTACGTCATACAGCGTGGAAACAGGCCCTTTGGCCCAACTTGTCCACTCCAACCAATATGCCTCATCTTCATTAGCCCCACCTGCCCATGCTTGGCCCATAAACCTCAAAACCTATATTATCCATCTAGCTGTCCAAGTGTCTCTAAAATGTTATGATTGTACCTGCCTCAGCTACCTCCTATGGCAGCTCGTTCTGTATACTCACCACCCTTTGTGTAAAATAAGTTACCACTTTGGTTCCTATTCAATCTTTCCCCTCTCATCTTGAACCTGTCCTATTGTTCTCAATTCACCTTCTCTGGACAAAAGACTGTTTATTAACCCAATCTATTCCTCAGGAACTTGTACACCTTGATAAGATCACCCCTCATCCTCCTGTGCCTCAAGGAATAAAGTCCTAGCCTGCTCAACTTCCCCCAATAATCGATGGTCAAGAAGGTTTTTGACACTTTGGCCTTCATCAGTCAGAGTATTGAGTATAGAAGTTGGGAAGGTTATGGTACAGATATATAAGAAGTTGGTGAGGCCACAATTAGAGTTGTGGGTACCATGCTATAGGAAAAATGTTGTCATGCTAGAAAGGGTGCAGAGAAAATTTACGAGAATATTGCCAGGACTCAAGAGCCTGAGCTATAGAGGGAGATTGAGCAGGCTACAACTCTATTCCTTAGAGCGCAGGAGGGTGAGGGTTGATCTTATATAGGTGCACATAATCATGAGAGGAATAGATCGGGTAAACTCAGATTCTCGTGCCCAGAGTAGGGGAATCGAGAACCAGAGGACATAGGTTTAAGGTGAGTGGAGAAAGATTTAATAGGAACCTGAGGGATAACTTTATTTTAGATAAAGAGTGGTGGGTGTATGGAATGAGGTGCCGGAGGAGGTAGTTGAGCCAGGTACTATTGCAGCATTCAAGAAACATTTAGACAGGTACATGGATAGGATAGGCTTAGAGGGATATGGGCCAAGGTAGACAGTTTCCAAATTCTCCTGAACATAAAGCACATAGGTTGTTAGTTTAGTTTAGTTAGTTTAATGTCACGTGTACCGAGGTACAGTGAAATGCTTCTGTTGCATGCTAACGAGTCAGCGGAAAGACAATACATGATTACAATCGAGCCATTCACAGTATACAAATACATGATAAGGGAATAATCTTCAGTGCAAGAATGCCAGTAACGTCCGATCAAAGATAGTCCGAGGGTCTCCAATGAGGTCGATAGTCGTTCAGGACTGTACTCTAGTTTTGCTAGGATGATTCAATTGTCTGATAACAGCTAGGATGAAACTGGATCTGAATCTGGAGATGTGCATTTTCACACTTCTATACCTATTCCCGAAGGGAGAGGTGAATGGCCAAGGTGCGACTTGTCCTTGATTATGCTGCTGGCCTTGCCAAGGCAACGTGATGTATAAATGGGGCAAATGGAAGGGAGGTTGGTTTGTGTGAGGGTCTGGGCTGCGTCCATAATATTCTGCAATTTCTTGCAGTCTTGGATGGAGCTGTGATGCATCCTGATGGAGCCAAACCAAGCTGTGATGCATCCTGATAAAATGCTTTTTACGGCGAATCTGTATAAGTTGGTGAGAGTTGTTGGGGACATGCCGAACATACTCAGCGTTCTAAGGAAGTAGAGGCGTTGGTGTGTTTTTTTGGCTGTTGCTTCAATATGGGTGGTCCAGGAGAAGTTGTTGGTGAAATTTACTCCTAGGAATTTAAGTTTTCTAGGAATTTTCTACTTCGGCACCGTCAATGCAAACTGGGGTATATACTACTTCGCTTGCTGACATTGAAAGGGTTGTCTTGACATCAGGACACAAGGTTCTCAATCTCCTTCCAGTACTCCATCTCATCATTATTTGATATCCTGCCGACAATGGTGGTGTCATCAACGAATTTGTAAACTGAGTTAGATTTGTACAAGGGAGGCGCAGCCGTGGGCGTACAAGGCGTAAACAGGGGAACTGAGAACGCATCCTGCGGAGCACCAGTGTTAAGGATTATCGTAGAGGATGATTTGTCCCCTATCTTCACTGATTGGGGTCCGTTGGTCAGGAAGTCGAGGATCCACTTGCAGAGAAGAATTCTGACTCCAAGTCCCATGAATTTGGTGATAAGCTTGGATGGTATAATGGTATTAAAGGCAGAGGTGTATTCCATGAATAAGAGTGTGACAGAGGTAGACAAAAATGCTGGAGAAACTCAGCGGGTGAGGCAGCATCTATGGAGCGAAGGAATAGGCGATGTTTCGGGTCGAGACCCTTCTTCAGACTGATGGGGGGGGCGCGGGAAAAAGAAAGGAAGAAGCGGAGACAGTAGGCTGTGGGAGAGTTGGGAAGGGGAGGAGAAGGAAGGAGAAAGCAAGGACTACCTGAAATTGGAGAAGTCAATGTTCATACCACTGGGGTGTAAACTACCCAAGCAAAATATAAGGTGCTGCTCCTCCAATTTGCATTGGGACTCACTCTGGCCATGGAGGAGGCCCAGGGCCGAAAGGTCGGATTCGGAATGGGAGGGGGAGTTGAAGTGCTGAGCCACCGGGAGATCAGGTTGGTTATTGCAAACTGAGCGGAGGTGTTGGGCGAAGCGATCGCCAAGCCTGCACTTGGTCTCACCGATGTAAAGCAGTTGATACCTGGAACAGCGGATGCAATAGATGAAGTTGGAGGAGGTGCAGGTGAACCTCTGCCTCACCTGGAAAGACTGCTTGGGTCCTTAGATGGAGTCAAGGGGGGAGGTAAAGCGACAAATGTAGCATTTCCTGCGGTTGCAAGGGAAAGTATAGGGGAGGGGGTGGTTTGGGTGGGAAGGGACAAATTAACCAGGGAATTACGGAGGGAACGGTCTCTGTGGAAAGCCAAAAGGACAGGAGATGGGAAGATGTGGCCAGTGGTGGGATCCCATTGGAGGTGGCGAACATGTTGGAGGATTATCTGTTCTATGTGACGGCTGGTAGGGTGGAAGGTGAGGACAAGGGGGACGCTGTCCTTGTTACAAGTGGGGGGATGGGGAGTGAGAGTGGAGCTATGGGGTATAGAGACCCTGGTGAGAGCCTGATCTATAGTCGAAGAGAGGAACCCCCGTTCCCTAAAGAATGAGGACATCTCCGATGCCTTGGTTTGAAACACATCCTGGGTGCACATGCGGTGTAGACGGAGGCATTGTTAGTAGGGGATTGAGTCACAGGAAGCATGGTGGGGTGAAGTGAAGTTTGTAGTAGATGTCGGTCAGTAGTCTGTTACCTGCGATGGAAATGGTGAGGTCTAGAAACGGTAGGGAGATGTCAGAAATGGTCCCGGTGAATTTGAGTGCTGGATGGAAGTTAGTGGTAAAATGGATGAAGTCAGTAAGTTCTGCATGGGTGTAGGAGGTAGCACCAATGCAGTCGTCAATGTAGCAGAGGTAGAGTTCAGGGATAGGGCCACGGTACACCTCGAACAAGGATTATTCAACGTACCCTACAAAGAGGCAGGCATAGCTGGAGTCTATGCGCGTGCCCATAGCTCCGCCTTGGATTTGGAGGAAATGGGAGGAGTCAATGGAAAAGTTGTTGAGGATAAGGACCCAGCTCCGCTAGGCGGAGGACAGTATTAGTAGACGCGTTAGTTCGGTTGTCGAGGAAGAAACGGAGGGGTTTAAGACCCTCCTGGTGGTGGATAGAGGTGTAGAGTGACTGGACATACATGGTGAAGATGAGGGAGTGGGGGCCTAGAAAACTGAAGTCATGGAGGAGTCGAAGAGCATGTGAGGTTTCTTGGACGTAGGGAGGGATTTGACTGGGGGATAGGATGGTCAAGGTACGTGGAAATAAGTTCGGTGGGACAAGAACAAGCAGAAACAATGGGTTTGCCAGGACAGTCAGGTTTGTGGATTTTGGATAGAAGATAAAATCGGGCCGTGCGGGGCTGGGGAACTATTAAGTTGGAGGCTTGGGAGGGCAGGGAGCCGGAAGCGATGAAGCCAGTGATGGTGTTTGAGACAATGGCCTAGTGCTCATCTGTGGAGGTGTCTCTCTTTTCCAGGTGTTCCAGCAATTAGTGTAGGCCAGGGCGCTGGCATCGTCCATGGACATGTTGTGGCGGTAGGCAAACTGCAGTGGGTCAAGGTCACTTGGTAGACTGGATTTAACGCGTTCCATAACTAGGTTCTCAAAACATTTAATGATGGTGGATGTCAAGGCACCTGGACTGTAGTCGTTTAGGTATTAAGTCTTGCTTTTATTAAGCACTGGCATTATGGTGGGTCTTCTTGAAGCAAGTGGGTACCTCAGAACAGAGGGAGAGATTAAAGATGTCCGTTAATACTCCCGCTAGCTGGTCCGCTCAGCTACTAAGGACACAGCCAGGAACTCCATCTGGGCCTGTGGCTTAACCAGGGTCAGTTGCTTGCTGACATAACTCTCTACAATAGTAACCCAGGGAAGAGGCACATTTGAGTCTAAAGGGCTGGGTGTCACCACCCTGTTGAGCTTCTGCTCAAAGTGAGCATAAAAGGCATTCAATTCATCAGGTTGGATCGCATTAACACCAATGATGATGCTTGACCTTGCTTCGCAACCAGTTATCTTATTCAGACCATGCCATATTCTCCGTGTGTCTGAGTGATTATACTGGGACTCAAGTTTGTTCTCTTGGAATCCTTCAAGTTTTTGCGGAGATCATTGCGGGCCTTCGTATTATTTAACTGGTAAACCTACCTGAAATACTGAGGTAAAGACTGAAGGAGGAAAAATCACATTATAATCCAGTCCATTACATCATAATCATAATTTGCTGGGCATTGAATGCACAGCTTGATACAATATAATTTGGTAAATGAAGGTTAAAATAAATAATAGATAGGGAATTGTCATAATTCATACTGGCACAATAATAAAATAAAGCATTATTTGAAAGGTGTTAAGGTAGAAATCAAACTTTTGGGGATAGGCAGTCTCTGTAGGAAAGTTAGTCAATGATTAGATTGCTTTCAAGCTTTGGTTATGTGAATTCCAATGGCGTCTCTCTTTTTCCGCATGATTTCCTTCAGGTAAAGAAGCTCGGTGCAGTAAGCCTTTGTTCGATGGAATTATCAGCAACAATAGTCAGCAGATGTCTGAAAGAGACAACCATTACATACAATTATTCATATTCTATTAACAATAGCAAGGTTGATGTGACATTTACAGAACAGCAAGTTTCTATTGTATTTCTTCTTGAATAGTAAGGGTGAGGGTGTCAGGGGTTATGGGGAGAAAGCAGGAGAGAGAGGGAAAGCTAGTTAAGCCGTAATTGAATGGCAGAGTATTCTTGATGTGCTGAAGGGGCCTAATTTTGCTCCTAGTACTTATGAACCTATTACATCAAATGGAATGCATATCAAGACAAGCTGGTTAAGTTAATTTATGTTTTTGATCAGTATAATGAGATGCTTTATTAATATTTAAAAAAACAAAATATTGTTTATTGACAAAATTGGTGGGAATATTCATATGAAAGGTTGTCTGTCTGTCTGTCCATCTATCTTACTAAAACTCTCATCTTGACCACTTCCTGTCTGCGTTGTAATTAAATTTGCGCAAAAACTATCCCCCATAGCGCAATGATTTTTCCACCACCTTACTCACGATTCTCCTCTGCTGCAACTCAAATATGTTTTGTTCCGATCGGTGAAATAGTACAAAAGGTATGAAGGTTTTGAAGCTAAGTACTATATGCAAAGAAAATCTAATTACAGTTTTGTTCCTCAGCCAATTAAATATGTTTCGCCAGTTACCAGTCTTATGGCTATTTGTGTCTATCTATTTACACCTATTGAACATAGTTTCTTATTTACTCCACCAAAAACCATCACAGTTTATATTCCCCTAACTTCCTGTCCTCCAAGATCTAAATCACTCCACATCCTACACAAGACGTATCCCCAGTTTGCTCTCCAAGGTCTTGATATCTTAGCCAAGAATATAAAGGAGGATAGTAAAAGCTTTTTTAGGTATGTGAAGATGAAAAAATTAGTTAAGACCAAAGTTGGACCCTTGAAGACTGAAACAGGTGAGTTTATTATGGGGAACAAGAAAATAGCAGACGGGTTGAACAGCTACTTTGAATCCGTCTTCACTAAGGAAGACACAAACAATCTCACTGCTGTACTCGTGGCCAGAGGATCTGGGGTGATGGAGGAACCGAAGGAAATTCACATTAGGCAGGAAATAGTATCGGGTAGACTGATGGGGCTTTAGGCTGATTAATCCTCAGGGCCTGATGGTCTGCATCCCAGGGTACTTAAGGAAGTGGCTCTAGAAATGGTGGATGCATTGGTGATAATTTTCCAAAGTTCTATAGATTCAGGATCTTTTCCTGTGGATTGGAGGGTAGCTAATGTTATTCCACTTTTTAAGAAAGGCGGGAGAGAGAAAACAGGGAATTGTAGACCAGTTAGCCTGACATCAGTAGTGCGGATGATGCCGCTCCTCATTATAAAATATGAAATAGCAGCACATTTGGATAGCAGCAACAGGATTTACGACGGGTAAATCATGCTTGACTAATCTTCTGGAATTTTTTGAGGATGTAACTGGGAAAATGGACAAAGGAGATCCAGTGGATGTAGTGTACCTGGACCTTCAGAAAGCATTTGATAAGGTCCCACATAGGAGATTAGTGGGCAACATTAGAGCACATGGTATTGGGGGTAGAGTGCTGACATGGTTGGCAGACAGGAAACAAAGAGTAGGGATTAACGGGTCCCTTTCAGAATGGCAGGCAGTGACTAGTGGGGTATAGCAAGCTCGGTGCTGGGACCACAGCTATTTACAATATACATTCATGATTTAGATGAAGGTATTAAAAGTAACATTAACCAATTTGCAGATGACACAAAACTGGGTGGCAATGTGCTGTGAGGAGGATGCTACGAGGATGCAGGGTGACTTGGACAGGTTGGGTAAGTGGGCAGATGCATGGCAGATGCAGTTTAATGTGGATAAATGTGAGGTTATACACTTTGGTAGCAAAATAGGAAGGCAAATTATTATCCGAATGGTGTCAAGTTGGGAAAAGGGGAAGTTCAACCAGATCTGGGGGGTCCTTGTTCATCAGACACTGAAAGTAAGCATGCAGGTACAGCAGGTAGTGAAGAAGGCAAATGGCATGTTGGCCTTCATAACAAGAGGAGTAAAGAGATCCTTCTGCAGTTGTACAGGGTCCAAGTGAGACCACACCTGGAGTATTGTGTGCAGTTTTGGTCTCCAAATTTGAGGAAGAACATTCTTGATATTGAGGGAGTGCAGCGTAGATTCACGAGGTTAATTCCCGGGATGGCGGGACTGTCATATGTTGATAGAATGAAGCTGCTGGGCTTGTATACAATGGAATTTAGAAGGATGAGAGGGGATCTTATTGAAACATAAGATTATTAAGGGTTTGGACATGCGAGAGGCAGGAAACATGTTACCGATGTTGGGGGGGGGGGGGGGGGGGTCCAGAACCAGGGGGCACAGTTTGAAAATAAGGGGTAAGCCATTTAGAAAGTAGATGAGGAAAAACATTTTCACAGAGGGTTGTGAATCTGTGGAATTCTCTGCCTCAGAAGGCAGTGGAGGCCAATTGTCTGGATATTTTCAAGAGAGAGTAAGAGATCTTAAAGATAGTGGAGTCAGGGGATATGGGGAGAAGGCAGGATCGGAGTACTGATTGTGGATGATCGACCTTGATCACAGTGAATGGCGGTGCTGGTTCGAAGGGCCGAATGGCCTACTCCTGCACCTATTGTCTATTGTGTCTATCTTTGGTATAAACCAGCACCTGCAGTTCCTTTCTATACACTGCAGAAAAACTAATAACATGCACAAGTTCAATGTTATTACTTTTTTCCTTTTCTTTCAACCTAAGGACCCCATGCGTCTTGGTGACAGTCATAACAACGTTGCTGGTCTCTCTTTTGTTGCATCCTCTTTAAAATGGTACAATTTTGCTTGTATTGTCTCTCCTCGTTATCGTATTAAATTGTATGTATTTGCTTAGTCTGATCATTTGGAAATTATTTTTCTCATTATTTGCCATATTTTTGAGTTTTGTGTTACTTGCAAATGTTCACATTGTGTTCTGCACACCAAGTATAAAAATAAATTCAAAAGGTAATGGTATCCTATTTCCATTCCACGTATATTGAATTGAATTGAATACCTTTATTGTCATTCAGACCTTTCGGTCTGAACGAAATTTCGTGCCTGCAGTCATACATATATAAAAAAAACAATACAATACCATACAATAAACACAAAATTAACATCCACCACAGTGAGTTCACCAAACACCTCCTCACTGTGGTGGAAGGCAAAAGTCTTAGGGTCTCAGTCATTTTCTCCCCTCCTTATTCTCTCTCTGCGCTGAGGGGATCCAGGCCGCCGCCACCGGTGACGCCGGAACGCCGGAACACCGCCACAGGGCCCGCCGCCGGAACGCCGCTGGAGCACCGCAGCTCCCGACACCCAAGCTGCCGCTGGAGCACCGCAGCTCCCGACATCCAGGCCGCCGCTGGAGCACCGCAGCTCCCAACACCCAGGCCGCCGCTGGAGCACCGCAGCTCCCGACATCCAGGCCGCCGCTGGAGCACCGCAGCTCCCGACATCCAGGCCGCCGCTGGAGCACCGCAGCTCCCGACACCCAGGCCGCCGCTGGAGCACCGCAGCTCCCGACATCCAGGCCGTCGCTGGAGCACCGCAGCTCAGAGGGAGCCAGGCCGCCGCTGGAGCTCCCGAAGCCCAGGTCGCCGCTGAAGCTCTGAAGGCCGTGCCGCCGCCGCTGGAAGCTGGAAGGCCATCACCAGGGCCTCAGCACAGGCGGAGACGGTGTCGGGGGACACGACAGGAAAAGTCGCATCCCCCCGAAGGGAGAGACTAAAACCCCGTTTCTCCCACCCTCCCCCCCAACACATACACAACAAACCAAAAATAAACGCCAAAAACAGGGACGAGGACAAAAATAAAATAAAGACAGACGGACTGCAGGTGAGCCGCAGCTGACAAGCAGCGCCGCCACTCCGAACTTCCCTCTAGTGGGTAAAATAAATGCTCACAACCATTCTACTTTCCACTTAGCTATTTTTGCATCTAGATTACAACTGCTCCATTGTTGCCATGGGATTTAACATTGGAAACATCTATTTGGTCCCACAGAGTCACATAGCATGGAAACAGGCCCTTGTCCACATCGGTCAACTTGCCCCTGCTGCACTTGCCCACATCTTTGTAAATCTCTTCTGTACCCTTTCCAGCTTGACAACATCTTTCCTATAACGTGGTGCCCAGAACTAAACACAATACTCTAAATGCGGCCTCACCAACCTCCTATATAACTGCACCGTGATCTCCCAACGTCTATACTCAATACCCAGTCTGAAGAAGGGTCTCGACCCGAAACGTCGCCTATCTCCTTCGCTCCTTAGATGCTGCTGCACCCGCTGAGTTTCTCCAGCTTTTTGTGTAACCGGCTATACTCAATACTCTGACTGATGAAGACCAATGTGCCAAAAGCCTTTTTGACCACCCTATCTACCTGCGACGCCACCTTCAAGGAACTAAGTACTTGCAAACCTGTACTCCTTGGTACCTCTGCACAATAGTATTCCCCAGAACCCTTCCATTCGCTGTGTAGGTCCTGCCTATGTTAGACTTCCCAAAAAGCCTCACATTTCTCAGTATTAAATTCCATCAACCATTCCTCAGCCCAACCGATCAAGATCCTGCTGCAATTTTTCACAACCATCTTCACTATCTGCAATACCACCAACTTTTGTATGATCTGCAAACTTCCCATTGAATCATATTGTACAGCACAGAAATAGGGCCTTTGGACCGTCATGTCCATGCCAACGTTTGTGCCAATCCACACTGATCGTATGTGCCAAAAACAGGTGCATATCCTTCCATGATGGCCTATCAGGTGGCTGAAAATGTTACTTCAATGATTGTGTCCGATTTCGCTACTTCCTGGCAGCAAGTTTCCGATATCAACCACTCACTATGTAAAAACCATTTCCTTCAAATCCCGTTTAAAACTCCTTCCACTCATCTTAAATATCTGCCCTCTAGTGTTTGATACCTCTGCCATGGGAACATGATTCTGTCTACTCTATACTTCATTTAATATTATATACCTCTTTTCAGGTCACATCTCAACCTCCTTCACTCCAGGGATACCAAGCCCAATGTATCCAACCTCCTCATAAATATAGTCATCAAACTCAGGCAATTCCTTGGTGAATCTCCTCTAAATTCTACCAACACAACCACATCTTTCCTCACAGTGTTCTAATCAGAACAGCACACATTATCCCAAGTGCAGTCTAACCATTAGTATGCCATCTTCACCACCATATCTACCGGTATTGGCACTATCAGGGAATTATGGACTTCAACCACAAAATTCCACTGTTCAGAACCATTTCTTGGCATCCTACCTTTTAATGCATATGTTCAACCCCTATTTAACCCTCAAACGTCCATCACCTTGCAATTATCGGGATTAAATACCATCTGCCCAACTTTCCATTTGATCCAACTCTCCTATTGATCAAATTCCATTTATCTATATCATGCTGTAGCCTAAAGGGGCTGTCCCACTGCAGCGACCTAATTGGCGAGTTTAGAAGAATTTGACCTCGACTCATGCTCACAGCATGGTTGACACGAGGTCCTAGGAGGTCTTTGTAACTCTCCTTCATGCTGGAAAGTAGTCCCCGCGTACTCGAGGCCTTAGCTAGAGTGGCGTATCTTTCAACATGCTGAAAAATGCCCGCAAGTAAAAAAAAGGTCGCCATGGAAAAAAACATTTTTTTTTACTAGTAGGTTTAGTCGAAGTAGGTCGTAGTAGGTCAACATGTTATTCGTAGGTAATCAAGGGTAGCCGAAGGTAATCGAAGGTAGACGTAGATAGTCTTCAACATTGTCGAAGGGAGGTCGAAGGAGATCGTCTTCACTCTCCACTATTCGGTGTCTAATTTTCCCGAAGCTGGTCTTCAACATGACACTTTTTAAAACTCTCCTAAACTCTTCTAAATTCACCAATTAGGTCGGCGCAGTGGGACAGCCCCTTTAGACAACCTTCCTTGCTATTTATAACACCACCAATTTTCATGTAATCTGCAAACCGACTAATCATACCTCCTACATTGTGCATGTACTTCACAAGCAGCATGCCAATCGTCACGAAATTCCAATCAGAAAAGCATTTTTCCACCACCACCCTCTGCACCTAACCACCAATCCAATTTTTGATCTAATTAGCTACCCCACCTTGGGATCTCATGAGTCTTAACCTTCTGAATCAGCCTATTTTGTGATCTATAAGGATTTTCATAAGTGAATGCTTCATAAGTAAAGTCCACATAGAATTTTTTTGAAGAGGTTACTAGGGAAATTGATGAGGGTAAAGCAGTGGATGTTGTCTATATGGATTTCAGTAAGGCCTTTGACAGGTTCCCCATGGAAGGTTGGTCAAGAAGGTTCAATCTTTGGGTGTTAATGGCGGAGTAGCAAGATGGATTCAACAGTGGCTGAATGGGAGATGCCAGAGTGTAATGGTGGATGGCTGTTTGTCAGGTTGGAAGCCGGTGACCAGTGGGGTGCCTCAGGGATCTGTGTTGGGTCCACTGTTGTTTGTCATGTACATCAATGATCTAGATGATGGGGTGGAAAATTGGATAAGTAAGTATGCAGATGATACTAAGATAGGTGGTGCTGTGGATAATGAAGTAGATTTTCAAAGTCTACAGAGAGATGTGGGCCATTTGGAAGAGTGGGCTGAAAGATGGCAGATGGATTTTAATGCTGATAAGTGTGAGGTGCTACATCTTGGCAGGACAAATCAAAATAGGACGTACATGGTAAATTGTAGGGAACTGAGGAATGCTGTGGAACAGAGGGATCTAGGAATAACTGTGCATAGTTCCCTGAAGGTGGAATCGCATGTGGATAGGGTGGTAAAGAAAGCTTTTGGTGTGCTGGCCTTTATAAATCAGAGCATTGAATATAGGAGTAGGGAAGTAATGTTAAAATTGTACAAGGCATTGGTAAGACCAATTCTGGAGTATGGTGTACAATTTTGGTCGCCTAATTATAGGAAGGATGTCAACAAAATAGAGAGAGTACAGAGGAGATTTACTAGAAAGTTGCCTGGGTTCCAGCAACTAAGTTACAGAGAAAGGTTGAACAAGTTAGGTCTTTATTCTTTGGAGCGCAGAAGGTTAAGGGGGGACTTGATTGAGGTCTTTAAAATGATGAAAGGGATAGACAGAGTTGACGTGGATAAGCTTTTCCCATTGAGGGTAGGGAAGATTCAAACAAGAGGGCATGACATGAGAATTAAGGGACAGATGTTTAGGGGTAACATGAGCGGGAACTTCTTTACTCAGAGAGTGGTGGCTGTGTGGAATGATCTTCCTGCAGAAGTGGTGGAGGCAGGATCGATTTTAACATTTAAAAGTAAAGTGGATAGGTATATGGACGGGAAGGGAATGGAGGGTTATGGTCTGAGTGCAGGTAGATGGGCCAAGGGTAAATGAATGGTCGACTGGAAGGGCCGAGAAGGCATGTTTCCGTGCTATAATTGTTATATGATTATATAGACAATGTCTACTGCCCTACCTTCATCAATCTTCTTAGTTACCTCCTCAAAAATCTCAATTAAATTAGTGAATATTCCCCTGAACATAGCTATGGTAAATATCCTTAATCAGCCCTTCCTTTTTCACATGGATGTATGAGGCACGTACGATAACATTGAAAAGATATTTGGGAAGGTACATGGATAAGAAAGATTTAGAAGGACATGGACCAAATGCTGGCAAATGGGACAGCTTAGGTTGGGCATCTTGGCGACATGGAATAGTTGGGCTGAAGAGCAGGTCTCCAGACCACACAATCGCTATGAATGTATTTTAGTAGAGTTTTACCCATTTTTTAAATACTTCAATACAAATAAACAAACCATGCATAACATTAATAATCAATGTTATCCTTAAATTGAATGTCGTGGACTGTGAGTAATTAGTGTTAAATCTTCATTCATAGAAACAAGAGAAAAAAAACACACCTTGAGTTTCTGAACTTCCCTTAAAATATCTTCGTAAACTTGAGTAAACAGTTTTTCTGGGGATCTTGTTCCATCCAAGTAAACTGAGAGGGACAAACACATATATTTTCATAGTCTGTATTTAAAAATTATAATTAACAGCATTCTAACAATCATGATATCCACCGGGTGGCGCCGGTCAGCGATGGCAGTTTCGCCAACGGTCTGTCTGCTATTGTTGGCAATGTTTTGTTATTTTTAATCTTTTAAAATTATGTGTTAATGTTCTCTGTTTTTTTTATGTGGGGGGTGGCGTAGGGGGTTGCAGGAAACTTTTTCTAAATCTCTTACCTTGCCGGAGATGCGATGGTTTTCCGGATCGTGTCTCCGGTCGCTCTGCGGCCTAACATCATGGAGCTGGAGGCATTGCTCGGGACTGACTGTGAGCCCCACCGCGGAGACATGGACTTACCATCAGAGCCTGCGATCCCTTGCCTGGGATAGACGTTCCACCTGCAGCCTGCTGATTTCATCATCGAGGAGCTAGCAGCCTCAGGTAGAGGCTGATGTCGGGAAGCTCCAGTCGCACAAGGTTTCAACCAGCCTCAACCCGGGGTAGATCGCCTGGCCCGGGGGAGCTGAGATCCCCTGATGCGGGAGCTTGATCGCACTGACGCAAAGGCACAAATGCCGCCGGCTACGGGAGACAAGATCGTCCCGCCAACAGAAGGCTCGAGGCCCCCGACCGCAGGAGAACTAAGAAGGGAGGAGATTGATGTTTTTTTTCGCCTTCCATCACAGTGAGGAATGTGGAGGAGTCACTGTGGTGGATGTTTATGTTAAAATGTATTTTGTGTGTTTTGTTGCTTTTTATTGCTATGACTGTATGGCAAATCAAATTCCTCGTATGTTGCAAAATATACTTGGCTAATAAAGTAATTATTATTATTTATGATTATGATTGGGTAATTAAACAATTATAAACAAAAATAATAAATGCTTACTTATGTTGTCTGCTATCTCTTCCATTTCTTTTTTATTTTTGAGGTACATTGGCCACACATGTCCATCAAAATATCCAGGTGGGTCTGGTGGTTCATAAGTTCTTAAACTAGAGAAATGGAAATATAGAAAATAGGTCCTTGAAGCCTGCACCACCATTCAATATGATCATGGCTGATCATCCAAAATCAGTACCCCGTTCCTGCTTTCTCCTCAAATCCCTTCATTCCATTAGCCCTAAGAGCTATATTTAACTCTCTCTTGAAAACATCCAGTGAATTGGCCTCCACTGCCTTCTGTGGCAGAGAATTCCACAGATTCACAACTCTCTGGGTGAAAACGTTTTTCCTCACCTCAGTCCTCAATAGTCTACCCCTTATTCATAAACTATGACCCATGGTTCAGGACTCCCCCAACATCGGGAACTTTTTCCCTGCATCTTACCTGTCCAATTCCTGAAGACTGTTATATGTTTCTATAAGATCTCCTCTCATCCTTCTAAATTCCAGTGAATATAAGCCCAGTCGATCCATTCTTTCATCATATGCAGAGCTACCAAGTTTTGTCAGAGCATTTCAGTATTCTAGTACCTGAAAATCAGTATTTTGCTGAGGAAATCAGTATTTTCACGCGGTGCCATTTTGCTGATTTTAAAAAAAATGATGTGTGGTCATACCCATGTAAGAATACAAGAATGCAGAACTTTGCTCAGTCACTCAGGCCTGGCAGCTCAGTCATGTCTTCGACGCACCTTACTTGACAGTACATTCATTGCCATCTCTTTGTATATGCCCTCCTTCTCCCTCCCTGAACAGTCTGTGACCCATAGCACTGTAGCCATAGCTGTAGCCATAGCGCTATGTGTAAAGCCCATAGCGATATGCTTAAAGCCCATAGTGCTCCAGCTGGTAGCACTTTCTTTAGAACCCATAGAGCTGTGGCCGACAGCTCTTCGTTTAAATTCCCACGTGCTAAACTGATAGCGCTGTTTAAACCTGGAGCGGGACATGCAGATCAAAGCTTAAAAAAATAATCATCCAGATCTTGAAATTTAAAATACTAATAGATTTGATCTGCTATAATTTTTAGAGGTACAGTATCTTTTTATATCCTTGCATTTTTTAAGCAGCAAGATGAAACAGGAAATCGGGCCGATTAAAAAAAATCAGTATTTAACAAAGCAAAACCATACATCCATATTCTTATCACATTTCCGTACAAAATATGGAAAATCCGTACTACTTGACAGCTCTGCATATGTCAGTCCTGCCATCCTGGGAATTAACCTGGTGAACCTACGCTACATTCCCTCAATAGCAAAAATATCCTCCTCAAATTAGGAGACCAAAATTCCACACAATACGTCAGGTGTGCTCTCAACAGGGCCCTGTACAACTGCAGTTGGACCTCCTTGCTCTTATACTTAAATCCTTTCGCTATGAAGGCCAACATGCAATTTGCTTTCTTCATTGCCTGTTGTACCCCCGTCTTTCAGTGACTGAGGTCCAAGGACACCCAGGTCTTGTTGCACCTCCCCTTTTCCTAATCTGACACCATTCAGATAATAATCTGCCTTCTTGCCACCAAAGTGGATAACCTCACATTTAGCCACATTATACTACATCTGCCTTGCATTTGCCCACTCACCCAACCTATTCAAGTTATCCTGCAACCTCATAGCATCCTCCTCGCACCTCGCACTGCAACTCAGCTTTGTGTTATCCGCAAATTTGGAGATGTTACATTTAATTCCTTTGCCTAAATCATTAATACATATTGTAAGTTGCTGAGGTCCCTGCACTAAGCCTTGCAAGCACCGCACTAGTTATCAAATAAAATTTTGCTTACCGTTTCAGATAATTAGATTATAATATTCCATTATATTTTAAACTTCTAATTACCATCTTCGTCTCTTGCACTCCTCATACGGAATGGAGATATAATAGCGCTGATTAAAAACATCATTCAATGGCCTAAAAACAAATGAGAGCATGTATGCCCTGTTACAAATTCAATGAAATGCATCAACACACCCAAATTGTTATTAAACTGTGACTGAAGATCAATTTCATAACATTTTGATTAGGACAATTTAAGACCTATTCAAACTGGTTCTTTAGGTATTGTTGGAAGTCTATTAAAAGCAAAATATCATCCTCACAATCTCTAAGTATCTCTGTGCTTCAGGAGGTGCAAAGCAAATTAAAAGTAGGTCTGCACAGTTATGAAACAATGAACTCCTGCTCCTTTGGGCCAGCCAGTTTGTTAATATGTTGACTATTTTCTATCCAACCCTTGTTAATGTATAGATTTGACACAATAATCTAATGAAAGTATTACATAACATAGTTATAATATTACTGAATATTTAAAAGATATAGGAAACATACTTATAATTGTAAAGAAGGAACCCTTCTATTATTAGGATGCCATGGTCATTGTACTCTTGAGCTACGTCTTCCTCATGGAAGGCAGCTATATTCTTCATCCTGTCATATACTGCATTCATCATTGCTTCCATATCTAGAGCTGTAATGACTAAACAAAAATTATTAAAACATTCAATACCTATTAAGTTTTGAAATGAAATATAAATGCATCAGTGCACATGTAACAATAAAAAAATCCTTTTTTAATATTGTCTTCAGCAGAAGTCTAATCATTTCATGGTGCTTTGAATTTCTAGACGAAAACACTTCATCAGAAGCATATATTAATACAACAGGTGAGTTTGTAATGAGTAAAAGTAAAGATTCCATTCTGCTGGAGGCCATCAATTTAATTGGGAAGCGGGGGGAGGAGGGTGTAGAACATTCAACATTCTTTGCATGTTGCTGTCAGGGTCTTATACAGTCAAAGTATGCGAGGAGAAATGTAATGAGTTTTGTAAAAAGGCAGCATTATTCTAAAGCAAAATCGCTGACGACCCTTTTATGATCATTGCATTAAAAAGCCTTTGCCTGAAATGAAATAAATCTCACCATCATACTGCTGAAAGCCATCTTCTCCAAACTCCACATCTGCAGACTCCTGAAGATAACAGACATAGAACCATACTGGTTACAAATTCACTCCAAAATACAAATTTTGATTCACAATGCAAAACATTGGCTTCAATTTCGGGTGTATAGGACTTGAGGTTGCTGAAAGTTTAGGCCTTAAGCAATCCTGCTGCCATGTTTCCAGAAGGCTGGTTAATAAGTTTGGTGTAGCTAGAAGGGTTACGCAACTGCATGTGTTTTGTTGCATTGCACAAAGGAGATGAAATCCTTTTTCAACAGGAACAAAATATTAATAAATCTAATAAGGAAAAAGATGTGTCGTGGAAACTATATAAATTTCATACTTAATTCAAATACCAGAGGCAGAGATTTAAGTCTTTCAGAAAACAAAATACATAAAAACAGATTGTAACAAAAAATTCAGAGGCTAAAAATAACCATATAACCATATAACAATTACAGCACGAAAACAGGCCTTCGCGGCCCTTCCAGTCCGTGCCGACCATTTATTTTCCCCTAGTCCCATCTACCTGCACTCAGACCATACCCCTCCATTCCCTTCCCATCCATATACCTATCCATTTTACTTTTATTTATTTATTTATTTTTATTTATTAGAGGTAAATACATCAATATACACATATATACTGTTACAATCATTGTACCCCATAATTTTATGGCTTTTAAAGAAAAAGAATAGAGAGAAAGAGAGTGAAATGTGAAAAGAGTTGTGAAAGTGAAAGAGCGTGCCAAAGGAAAGAAGAAACCCTTGGTCAAAGAATTAGAAAAGGGGCTTAAAAGATAGACCATAAAAAAAGAAAAGGAAAAAGAAAAAAAGCCAGTTATTATGTTATATACATCACGCAAAAGGAATCCACCAACTCGATAGTTTTTCATCCCCCCCTACCAAGGCCCGAGGTACTCCTGCACCCTACCTTTGTAGTAATTCTATAAATGCAGACCACGTCTGATAGAAGCGTTCTGAGTTTCCTTCCAGGCGGGCTTTCTGTCCCTTAATTGTAATGTCATGCCCTCTTGTTTGAATCTTCCCTACCCTCAATGGGAAAAGCTTATCCACGTCAACTCTGTCTATCCCTTTCATCACTTTAAAGACCTCAATCAAGTCCCCCCTTAACCTTCTGTGCTCCAAAGAATAAAGACCTAACTTGTTCCTTTCTCTGTAACTTAGTTGCTGGAACCCAGGCAACATTCTAGTAAATCTCCTCTGTACTCCCTCTATTTTGTTAACATCCTTCCTATAATTAGGCGACCAAAATTGTACACCATACTCCAGAATTGGTCTCACCAATGCCGTGTACAATTTTAACATTACTTCCCTACTCCTATATTCAATGCTCTGATTTATAAAGGCCAGCACACCAAAAGCTTTCTTTACCACCCTATCTACATGCGATTCCACCTTCAGGGAACTATGCACAGTTATTCCTATATCCCTCTGTTCCACAGCATTCCTCAATTCCCTACCATTTACCATGTACATCCTATTTTGATTTGGCCTGCCAAGATGTAGCACCTCACACTTATCAGCATTAAACTCCATCTGCCATCTTTCAGCCCACTCTTCCAAATGTCCAAAATCTCTCTGTAGACTTTGAAAATCTACTTCATTATCCACAGCACATCCTATCTTAGTATCATCTGCATACTTACTTATCCAATTTTCCACCCCATTATCTAGATCATTGATGTACATGTCAAACAACAGTGGACCCAACACAGATCCCTGAGGCACCCCACTGGTCACCGGCTTCCAACCTGACAAACAGCCATCCACTATTACTCTCTGGCATATCCCATTCAGCCACTGTTGAATCCATCTTGCTACTCTGCCATTAACACCCAAAGATTGAACCTTCTTAACCAACCTTCCATGGTGAACCTTGTCAAAGGCCTTACTGAAATCCATATAGACAACATCCACTGCTTTACCTTCATCAATTTCCCTAGTAACCTCTTCAAAAAATTCAAGAAGGTTTGTCAAACATGACCTTCCAGGCACAAATCCATGTTGACTGTTTTTGATCAGACCCTGTTTATCCAGATGCTTATATATATTATCTCTAAGTATCCTTTCCATTAATTTGCCCACCACTGATGTCAAACTAACAGGTCTATAATTGCTAGGTTTATTCTTTGAACCCTTTTTAAACAATGGAACAACATGCGCAGTATGCCAATCCTCCGGCACTATTCCCGTTTCTAATGACATTTGAAATGTTTCTGTCATAGCCCCTGCTATTTCTACACTAACTTCCCTCAATGTCCTAGGGAATATCCTGTCAGGACCTGGAGACTTATCCACTTTTATATTTTTCAAAAGTGTCAGTACTTCCTCCTCTTTGAATCTCATAGTTTCCATAGCTACTCTACTTTTTTCCCTTACCTCACAGAGTTCAATATCCTTCTCCTTGGTGAATACAGAAGAAAATAAATTGTTCAATATCTCCCCCATCTCTTTTGGCTCTGCAGATAGCTGTCCATTCTGGCTCTCTAATGGTCCAATTTTATCCCTCGTTATCCTTTTGCTATTAATATAGCTGTAGTAACCCTTTGGATTTACTTTCACCTTTCTTGCCAAAGCAACCTCATATCTTCTTTTACCTTTTCCTAAGATTCTTTTTACATTCTTTATACTCATCTAGCACCTCATTTACTCCATGCCTCCTATAATTATTGTAGATATCACTCTTTTTTCGAACCAAGTGTCCAATTTCCCTTGAAAACCATGGCTCTTTCTGATTTTTACTATTTCCTTTCAACTGAACAGGGACATAAAGATTCTGTACTCTTACAATTTCCCCTTTAAATGTCCTTCATTTCTCTTCTACATCCTTCCCATAAAACAAAATGTCCCAATTCACTCCTTTTAAATCATTACGCATTCCCTCAAAGTTAGCCTTTCTTCAATCAAAAATCTCAACTCTAGGTCCAGTTCTGACTCTCTCCATAATTATATTGAAACTAATGGTAATGTGATTACTGGTCCCGAAGTGCTCACCAACGCATACCTCCGTCACCTGACCTGCCTCATTTCCTTTTTTTTTTTTATACTTTGTTTTATTAGAAGTAATCTATTTACAATAATGTAAACAACTTTACAAACCTCAACTTAATTACACATTTTTTAAATAACCCATTAACAGTTATCATCTTCTATTTTTTTGGAAATAAAGAAAAGAATAGAATAGTTTTAAATCAATAAGAAAGTGATTAAATAATAATTTGATTATATAGAAAAGAAGAAGAAAATAGAGCAAGGAAAAAAGATTATAGATTAACAAAAAGTGAAAAAATATTATATATATATATATATATATATATATCAATAAAAATCAACAAAATATATTGTATCTAAAACTATTACAAATAGTAATATCAATGAAGACATGCCTATTAATCCTAGTATAAGAATCAATTATTCTCATCAAATCCCGCTGGGTACCCGTCAGGCTGTGACGTCAAGAACAGCTACTTCTCTAGATACTGTATATATGGAGACCATATTTGTTCGAAGATATTATATTTGTCCAATAGGACAAATCTGATTCTTTCTAATTGTAACGTCTCCAACATCTCTGCTGCCCACATTTTAATTGTGGGGGATAATGTTCCCTTCCAAAATTTCAATATGATTTTTTTCCCTATTATCAAACAGTAATCAAAGAAATTTCTTTGATTTCCTGTAAGTACCGAATTTGAATCCAAAATCCCAAGTATTATTAACTTTGGGTCTGGATCCAATCTAATTTTTAGAACCTCAGAAATAACCTTAAAAATTTCTGTCCAGTAGTAACTCAGTTTGGGACATGTAGCAAAACTATGTATTAAATTTGCTTCTAAGTTCTTACATTTATCACAAATTGAAGAGAGATTGTGAAAGATACTCTTTAATTTAGTTTTTGAATAGTGTAATCTGTATAATACTTTGAATTGTATCAATGTATGTCTGGCATTTAACGAACACCGATGTATTTGCTGTAAACTTTCTTCCCAATTTTCTTTTGTTATGGATAAACCAATTTCCTTTTCCCATGCTTGCCGATATGTTTCCGTTGTTGGGTTCTCCTTATCCAAAATTATGTTATATATATGGGCTATTAATTTTTCTGTATTTGGGTGTAAATTAAACAAATCATCTAATAATCCTGGTACTTTATTTTTATAATCTAGTGTGTTTGATTTTATATAATCTCTAATTTGTAAGTACCTAAACAAGTGTTGCGGAGACAATCCATAGATATCTTGTAACTCTTGGAATAAAAGAAATTTTCCTTTTCTATAAAGGTGCTCTATCCTTTTAATTCCTAAATCATCCCAATGTCTAAACCCTCCATCCAATATAGAGGGCTTAAATAATGGGTTATTCATTATTGGTAGTCTAAGTGAAAGATTATCTAGCTGTAAAGTATTAACTATTTGTTTCCAAATACATCTATTATTATAAATTATAGGGTTATCCCTATAAATTTTTTTTTGTACTTCCTTTGGGGCAAAGAGAACCGATCCTACATTATAGGGTGAACAATCTTCCTTTTCCATCTTTAACCACATTGGTTCATAATCCATATTTACCCACCAAAAATTCATATTCTTAATCTGGACTGCCCAAAAATAATATAAAAAATTTGGAAGTGCTAATCCTCCATTTATCTTAGATTTACATAAATGTTTTTTACTTATTCTATGATTTTTATAATCCCAAATAAAACTATAAATAATATTATCTATTTTTTTAAAAAAGGTCTTTGGGAGAAAAAAAGGAATAGCCTGAAACAAATATAATAATTGTGGTAAAAACACCATCTTTATAGCGTTTATTCTACCAATCATGGATATAGGGAGTGTTTTCCAGTATAAAATATTTTTTTAAAGTTTATCTAATAATAGAGGGTAATTAGATTTAATTAGTGAATTATAAGATTTGGTTACATTAATTCCTAAATATTTAAATTTGTCTTTAACTATTTTTAACGGATATTGTTGTAATATATTTAAGTTAATTCCTGTTATAGGCATAATTTCACTTTTATTCCAGTTAATTCTAAATCCTGAAAATGTGCCAAAGATAGTTATAACATTGAGTAACTTAGGTAAACTAATTTCCAGTTTTGTAATATAAATCAAAACATCATCTGCATATAAAGATATTTTGTTAGTTGTTGTGTCAGTATTATAGCCATAGATTTCAGGTTCTGATCTGATTCTTTCCGCCAAAGGCTCTATCATCAAAGCAAATAATAAAGGCGATAACGAACAACCCTGTCTACAACCCCTAGAGAGCTTAAATTTAGCTGATAATATTTGATTAGTTAAGATTCTTGCCGTTGGATTCAAATATAAAATTCTTATCCATTTACAAAATCTATCCCCCAATTGAAACTTTTCCATTATATTAAATAAATATAACCATTCCACCTGATCGAATGCCTTTTCTGCATCTAGCGATACAACTGCTAATTCCCTGTCCCGTACTCTTTTTGAATATATAATATTAAACAAGCGTCTGAGATTATGGGATGAGTAGCGTTTTGGGATAAAACCTGTTTGATCTTGATGTATTAATTTAGAAATCACCAAACTTAATCTCCGAGATAAAACTTTCGTTAGTATTTTTTGGTCTGTATTTAGAAGTGCGATCGCTCTAGATGATCCTGGATCTTCCAAATCCTTATCTGCCTTAGGAATAAGTGTAATTGTAGATTCGTTTAAAGATTCTGGTAGTTTACCTTGTTCATACGCATATCTATATACTGTATATAATCTTGGGGAAATCAGATCTAGAAATTTTTAATAAAATTCTGCACTTAGGCCATCGGGGCCCGCTGCTTTTCCATTCTTTAACGAACTAATTGACTCTTCAATATCTTTTACTGTTATTTCGGCGTTTAACAAATGTCTACCTTCCTGATCTAAACTGTTAATTTGACACTTTTGTAGAAATGTTTCCATATCCACTGTTTGTCCTGTTAATTTAGATGAATAAAGATTTTGATAATATTGTAGAAATCTGTCATTAATATCTTTTGGTATCGTCAATATATTTCCATCCACCGATCTAATTCTATGTATCAATTTTTCATCCTCTAATTTTCTAAGTTGTCTTGCTAATAGTTTTTGTGGTTTGTCTCCAAACTCGAAATGCACTTGTTTGGTTTGTTGAAATAGTTTAATGACTTGGTTAGAATATATTTTATTTAGTCTATATTTTGCTATTGCAATTTTGTTACTTAGCTCTTTAGAAGGGCGTTTTATATTTTCACTATCTAGTTGTTTTATCTCGTGTTCTAACTTTTGTTCCATCTTTCTATTTTCTTTATTAAGATAAGCCTGTGCAGATATTATTGCACCACGCATAAATGCTTTAAATGTGTCCCAGAGTAACGATGGTGAAGTTTCTGGTTTGTCATTAGTTTCAAAAAATAATTTAATCTGTTCCATCACATGTTTACAACAGTCCTTATCCTTTAATATCTGGGGATTAAATCTCCAAGTAGTCGTTTTATTAAGTATATCTTTTAGTTTTATCTTAAATGTAAGAGGCGCGTGATCTGAAATAATAATATTGTGATATTTTGCGTCATACGTAAAAGGTAGTAATTTTGAATCTATTAAAAAATAATCTATCCTAGAATAAGTTCTGTGTACGGGCGAAAAAAACTAGTATTCTCGTCCGGATGGATTATCTAATCTCCAAATATCCTTAACATTCGATGTATTAATAAAAGAATTTATAAGTTTACTTGAATTAGAGGTAACTTTCCTTTTTGTAGAAGACCTGTCTAGGTAGCTATCTAAGGTGCAATTAAAGTCACCCCCAATAACTAAATTATATTGTGTGGAAATAGGAATATTATTAAATATTTTCTTAAAAAATAGTGGGTTATCAAAATTAGGGGCATATATATTCACCAAAATTACTTTCTGTGAATATAATTCCCGTGTAATTATTACATATCTACCCTCTTTGTCCTCTATTATAGAATTTTGTTTAAAAGGTATACCTTTACGGATAATTATTGCAACTCCTCTAGATTTGTGTGTAAATGAAGAGTGATATACCTTGGAAATCCATTTCCCTGTTAATCTATATTGAGCATCTCTTTTGAGATGAGTCTCTTGGAGGAAGATCACGTCTGATTTCAATCTATTCAACTGTGCTAGTACCTTTCCCCTTTTAATTGGTTCATTAATTCCCTTAACATTCCAACTACAGAAGGTAATTCCACCCCCCCCCGGTCTTCACATTCATATCTTGCATTTTACTATTAGGGTGGTTTTTTTTGGAGTAGCCTTCTCGACCCCTCCAGCCCAGCGGTATACCCAAACGCCAATCCGATGAGAATTTCTATCTTCAGTAATCCATATACATATCTTCTTAGAGCGATTATACAATATCGTTCATAACTACATTCATATCATATATAACGCAGAATCAAATATTTAATATATAAGAAAAAGTACAAAGTGTAATTAAAAAAAGAGAAAGGGGGTGTTAACAGGGTGCCCAGAAAAAAAAGAAACTACACTGGTATAGTGTGTAGTGTGCATTAGTGAAAGCCACACTAACGTGGCTATTAATCTACTGACTTCCGTTTTTTTTAAGAAAAGAGATGTTAAGTGTTCCAGCTCCTGTCTATAATACTATGTATATTGGGGTGGGGTACTAACTTTAAGTACTTAGTAAATATTTCTATTATTCATATTACTAATTACCAGTTATTAATTTCTAGTATAATTAATATTATAGTAGGTAATACTATGTTAGGGGGACAATTAAAAATTTACTAATTAATACCAAACTATAACAACATGTCCATTATTGCCCCTCTTTCTTAATGAATAATTCATAACCGCAGGTCGGTAATAAAAGTTCATTCTTCTTCTTCTTCATCTTCTTCAGCGCTTACTTCTTCTTCTGCTTCCTCTTCTGCCTTCTTCTGTATGCCTCTAGCGAATTTCAGTGCTTTGGTATGGTTAACAAAACGGAATTCCTTGTTGTCGTAGGTCACTCTCAATGTTGCTGGGTACATCAAACCATATCTGAGATCCTTTCCATCCTTTATATTCCGAAGAATGCCTCTTGTTTCTGAGAATAGAGATCTTCTCTTAGCCACTTCAGCCGGGTAATCTCTGAAGATACTGATATTAACTCCTTCATATTTCAGATTCCTCTTTCTTATTATTATCTTCATCATTTCTTCAAACTCGTGATCAAAAGCCACCTTTACAATCATTTGTCTTGGTGGTGCACCACTCCCAGGGGCCCGTCTTAAAGTCCTGTGGGCACGGCCCAACAGTGGTTCTTGGTCCAGATCCAGAATGTCCTTTAGGAGTTTTGCAGCAAATTTCCGCGGGTCTTGATTTCCTTCCCGACCCTCGGGCAATCCTACTATTCGCAAATTCTTACGTCTTTGTCGACCTTCCAAATCAATACATTTCTCATTTATTTTGTGGAGTAGTTCTGAAAGGCGTTTATTCTCGGCAAGTAGCTTCTCCGTTTCCTTGGCACTTTTTACAGCAAAATCAGCCAAATCTTTAATTGCGTCATTTTGTTGGTCGAGTGTGATGACAATAGGATCAATCTTATCAATCAGCATTTGTTCCAGCCCAGCAACCTTGTCGTTTACCTCAGAGATTCGGTTTTGAAATTCAGCATCCGCCTTTCTTTTCCATTTGTTCATTATATTCTTTACCATCTCGGTAACTTCTTTTGTTAATTCCACTTTAGTTTTCTCATGAGACACCAGAATCTCCGCTTTAAGAGTTTTTATTTCATCCTTATATTCTTTCTTCATGTCTTTAAATTCATCTTTATATTCCTTCTTCAAGTCTTTTATTTCTTTCACCAGTTTCTTCATCTCACCCATCAAGGAACTTTTAAATTCTTCCATTTCAACTTTTCTCTGTGAGATTTCTTCTTGGGAGGCAGTCAGACTCGAGCCCGAGGCTTTGGTGGCACCAGCCTCTCTTCTAAGGCCCGTTTTCTTCAGGGGAGGGGAGGAGGGCTGCATTTTAAATTTCTTACCGAAGTCGCGCGCCTGAAGACGTCACGCAGCCTTCAATCGCACCGGAGCCGTTTTAAATCGATCTCCTGCGGTAAGTAGCGCTAGCACCCTCCTTTAACCCCGTTTTTTTAACCGATTTTTACGGAGCTGATCTGGCGCTGTTCTCCCCTAGAACATGGCGCCACCGGAAGTCTCGCCTCATTTCCTAACAGGAGGTCCAGCACTGCCCCTTCTCTGGTTGATACCTCTATGTATTGCTGCAAAAAACTATCCTGCACACATTTAACAAACTCCAAACCATCCAGCCCATTTACAGAATGTGTTTCCCAGTCTATTTTTGGAAAATTGAGATCTCCCACAATCACTACCATGTGCTTACTACTAATATCTGCTATCTCCTTACATATTAGCTCTTCCAATTCTCGCTCCCCATTTGGCGGTCTATAATACACCCGTAAAAGTGTTGCTAAATCGTTCCCATTTCTCAGTTCCACCCAAATAGCCTCCCTAGACGAGCCCTCTAATCTATCCTGCCAAAGCACTGCTGTAATATATTTTCTGACAAGCAATGCAACACCTCCACCTCTGGTCCCTCCAATTCTATCACATCTGAAGCAACGAAATCCTGGAATATTTAGTTTCCAATCACAACCCTCCCACAACCATGTTTCACTGATTGCCACAACATCATATTTCCAGGTATCAATCCAGGCTCTAAGTTCATCCACTTTTCTTACAATGCTCCTAGCATTAAAATATACACATTTTAGAAACCCACCATCCCTTATTCTCTGTTTATTATCTTTTTCCTCTTTCTCGCCTACATTTTGGGTCCGAGTGCTTACCTTCTCTGCCTCTTGCCCCTCACCCTGTCCTCTAGCCCCCTCTACCCGAGTCCCTCCCCCCAGCCTTTCTAGTTTAAAGTCTCCTTTGCAAATCTCCCCGCCAGGATATTGGTTCCCCTCGGGTTCAAGTGCAACCCGTCCTTTTTATACAGATCATGCCTTCCCCAAAAGAGGTCCCAGTGATCAAGAAACTTGTATCCCTGACCACTGCACCCGTCCCTCAGCCACGCATTTATCCTCCATCTCATTCCATTTCTACTCTCACTGTCACGTGGCACAGGCAGTAATCCTGAAATTGTTACTCTTTTGGTCCTTCTCCTTAACTTTCCCCCCAACTCCCTAAATTCTCCTCTCAGGACCTCTTCTCTTTTTCTGCCTGTGTCATTGGTACCAATGTGTACCACAACATCAGGCTCCTCTCCCTCACTTGTCAGAATCTTTTCGACACGTTCCGACACATCCGAGACCCTGGCACCAGGGAGGCAAACTACCATCCGGGTCTCCTGACTGCGTCCACAGAATCGCCAATCTGACCCCCTAACTATGGAGTCCCCTATTACAATTGCCCTCCTCTTTTTGCTACCCAAGGCGAGGCGAGAAAGAGGGAAAAGATAATAAATTTGTAAACGTCAATAATTGAACATAAACAAAGTCTCTTGCAATTGTTTTCATATTACCATATTACCATTCTACCAATTTTGAATTTTGAGTATTAGGCTTAGACACTCCAGGACTCCATTGCCCTTGCTCAGCTTCAGTCAAGAATGGTTCCAGTTTATTTTCTGTACACAAGTCAAATTCCGTCTATACTTATCAATACTATTTGCAAAAGATTGCAAATCTTAAACTGACCGTTTCTCTTTCTGCAGATGTTGCTTGATCTGTTGATCTGTCTTCATCTGCAATTATATGGGCCAAATCCAGACAAATCGGTCTACCTCAGATAAAAAGCTTGGTCTGCATGGATCAGTTGGGCCAGAGGGCCTGTTTCCATGCTGTATAACTGCTGTATTGATGCAAAAGTGTGAACAACGTCACAGATCTGGAATGAATCTTACTTAATACTGCACTATCCCTAGGATAACTTTATAGCTCTGCAATATTTATAATGTTTGCAAAATTGGCTATGGCTCTATCTTTTACTTTGTTGGTTGTAGATCATTGGCATCAGTTTTGAAACCTAAGTGTTCAACCACTCCTTGCAAAGATTTGCATTTGTCTTCCTTCAGCTTTACATGGTTACTCATGTAATCTCTTAAACAGATTGCAGATAGTATAAGTATGACAACGCAGTTAGTGTTAATTAGCACCTTCAGTGGAAGTCCTTTGACAGCACCATTTATAGCATACAGTGCCCTCCATAATGTTTGGGACAAAGACCCATCATTTATTTATTTGCCTCTGTACTCCACAATTTGAAATTTGTAATAGGAAAAATCATATGTGGTTTAACTGCACATTGTCAGATTTTAATAAAGGTCATATTTTACACATTTCAGTTTCACCATGTAGAAATTACAGCAATGTTTATACATCATCTGCAAATTTCAGGGCACCATAATGTTTGGGACGCAGCAATGTCATGCAAATGAAAGTAGTCATGTTTAGTATTTTGTTACATATCCTTTGCATGCAATGACGGCTTGAGGTCTGCGATACATGGACATCATCATTTGCTTCTCTGGTAATGCTCTGCCAGGCCTGTATTGCAGCCACCTTTAGCTTATGCTTGTTTTGGGGGCTAGTCCCCTTCAGTTTTCTCTTCAACATATAAAAAGCATGCTCAATTAGGTTCAGATCAGGAGATTGACTTGGCCACTCAAGAATTGACCATTTTTTAGCTTTGAAAAACTTTGTTGCGTTAACAGTATGTTTGGAATCATTGTCTTGCTGTAGAATGAACCACCTGCCAATGCGTTTTGAGGCATTTGTTTGAACTTGAGCAGACAGGATGTATCGACACACTTCAGAATTCTGTTCATGAAGTCTTCTGTGGACAGTGGTCACTGACAAACCCACACCTGACTCCTAAAGAGTGGTTGTGATCTGTCGGACAGGTGTTTGGGGATTTTTCTTTATTATGGAGAATTATACTGTCATCAGCTGTGGAGGTCTTCCTTGGCCTGCCAGTCCCTTTGCGATTAGTAAGCTCACCAGTGCTCTCTTTCTTCTTAATGATGTTCCAAACAATTGATTTTGGTAAGCCTAAAGTTTGGCTGATGTCTCAAATGGTTTTAGTCTTGTTTTTCATTCTCATAATGGCTTATTTGACTTTCATTGGCACACCTTTGGTCCTCATGTTGATAAACAGCAATAAAAGTTTCCAAATGTGATGGAAAGAATGGAGGAAAGACTAGGTGCTGAGAGCTATCTTATACCTGCCATTAGGAGGCAATTAAACACACCTGAGCAATTACAAATGCCTGTGAAGCCATGTGCCCCAAATATTATAGCGCCCTGAAATGGGGGGGGGGGTTACTATGTATTAACACAGCTGTAATTTCTACATGGTGAAACCAAAATGTATAAAAATGGCCTTTAATAAATTCTGACAATGTGCACTTTAACCACATGTGATTTTATTTTTTGTATTACAAATCTTAACTTGTGGAGTACAGAGGCAAATAAATAAATCATGAGCCTTTGTCCCAAATATTATGGAGGGCACTGTAGATACTGTATAATGACACTTCCTTATTATCCAAATGAACTTTCAATTTTTTCATCACGTTAAATGGACTACCAAAATGCAAATTACTGTGACATAATAACGTTGCAATTTCTCAAACAGCCATTAGAATTTCGTTGAGGAGTTAATAGAAGAGAAAAAAAAGATTTTATAATGAGCAATATAATTTGGATGGGGTACTGAAACATTACTCATCTTCAATGGAAAACACTGCTGAATGAACGAAAGTACAGGAATAATATCTACAATTATTATTCAATAAAAATATTTAGAGTAGATTATATTTTACCTTGAAAAATGTATCTTGACTTATTATAGAGCTGTTTGGAAGTGCTTTCTTGAGACTGCATGCAATTGTGGTTTTTCCACCATTTGTAATGCTGAATTAAAGAAAGAGTACTACATTTATACTTGTAAAAAGGTATTAGCAATGATCTTGGTGTCAACATATTCTATTAAAATAATTTGAAAAGAACACTATTGCATTTCTAAATCCCTTGGGGATAATCTAGATATATTTTTCTCCCCAGAGGAGAGATTGTTAAAAATATTCAAGAATATTGTAGCAAATGTTATGGAAAGAGAAATGTAGGATACAGTTTTAACATAAACATTGGGGAAATAGGTTCAGAGTATAAGGAGAGTAAGGCCTACTAGTGTTCTTTGAAGCACAGGAATGGGAACATTTGCAAATTTGAAATTAAAGAGTATAAAGTCCTTACATTGCACGACAATGATATTCTAATTAACAGTCTTTAAACTTTTTCTCATTTGAGATGCTAATAATCATGTTTTAGGTCTACCTGAATGATGCCCGGAGGAAAGGCATTGTGAGGTCAGCAGCTGGGGAACATTAATGTTTAAAAAAAATGTCAGTTTGGTGATAAATGTTAGTAAATATCTTGGGAAATAATGGACCAAATTTATAGAGGATTGGATTTTTGAAATCATAAGGAGAATTTCTACCAGAAGATGTAAAAAATTCACTGTTACTGTAACGTCAGCAGCTGGGCAGCGGACAGATTTTAAAAAAGGTCAGATTGGTTAACAATTTTAATTAAAAAAGTCGGGAAAATATCAAATGTACAGAGGAATGGATTTCTAAAATCACAAGAAAAATCTCTGCTGAAATATGTAAAAATGTTTCCATTTTGGCATCTGTTTTTTGAGGACATACATTTCACAGGCAAAATGACATACACATACCCACACACACACACAGTTTTGAAAGATCATAGACCAAGTACAGACCCATTGGGTCTGTTCCCCCAACGTGTGATTGTGGAGGAGGGGGAGGGGGGGGATTGGGGGGGAGGCATGCAGCGTCACACACACTAACTACCCCCCTGCACACATTCTAACTGCCCGCTATCCCATAACCACCCTATCCACGGACACATAGCTGCAACTCGCAGGCGTGTCTAGAGAGGAAGGGGGGTAGAGAGTGAGGGCAAAGAGAGAATGGGGAGAGACAGAGAGAAAGGGGCAGAGACAGAGGGAGGGGGGTGGAGGGGAGGAGGAGAGGGAGGGTGGGTGAGGGGGTGGGGTGGGGGAGGAGGGGTGAGAGAGATGGGAGGAGAGAGAGAGGGAAGGAGAGAGAGGGGGAGAGAGAGGGAGAGGGGGGGGAAGGGAATGGGAGAGGGGGAAAGGGAGAGAGAGGGAAGGAGAGAGAGGGGGAGAGAGAGGGAGAGGGGGGAAGGGAAGGGGAGAGGGGGAAAGGGAGAGAGATCGGGTGGAGGGAAAGGGGGTAGGGGATGGGTGGAGTGGAGGGGGTTTAGGGGAGGGAGGGTGGGGGAGGGCAGGGGGGGTGGGGGAGAGGAAGGGGGAGAGAGTGAGGGAGGGGGAGAGAGGGGGAGAGGGAGAGAGAGAGAGAGAGAGAAAGGGGGGTGGAGAGAGAGGGGGGAGAGAGAGAGTGAGAGAGAAAGAGGGGAGAGAGAAAGAGGGGGGAGAGAGAGAGGAGAGAGAGAGATGGGGAGAGAGAGATGGAGGAGAGAGAGAGATGGAGGAGAGAGAGAGATGGAGGAGAGAGAGAGATGGAGGAGAGAGAGAGATGGAGGAGAGAGAGAGATGGAGGAGAGAGAGGGGAAGAGACAGAGAGAGCGAAATGCAACCTGCATCAAGCGTTCAGAATGTTCAAGAAACACAAGGATGTATTTAAAGCCAATTTTATGCCTTTAATTGACCAATTAAACATCAGTTTACTAAATGGTCACCGATGTCCGTATCCTTAATTGGCCGAATCAATGCTATTAAAATGTTCATTTTACCTAAATTTCCGTATTTATTTCAGACTATAACAATTTTTATTGCCAAATCTTTCTTTGGCATTATAGACTCAAAAATTTCTTCATATATATGGCAGAATAAAAATCCCAGACTAAGTAAAAAACATCTACAGATTTTTTTTTTTTAAATGGCGGTTTGGCATTGCCGAACCTTAGATTTTACTATTGGGCAGTCAATGTTTGTTATTTAACATTTTGGACAAAAGATTTAGAAGATACCCAATGCCCAGGATGGATAAATCGTGAACGTGATTCCTTACAAGGGCTATCATTGGCCACTATTCTTGGGGCCTCATTCCCTTTCACAATTACGAGATTGAATAAATATACGACTAACCCAATAATAAAACATACGTTCAGAATATGGTTTCAATTCGTAAGTTTTTTGGACTAAATGATTTTATCTTATCGGGTCCTATTTTATCCAATTTTCTCTTCCAACCATCTAGTACTGATCAAGTCTTTTTGTTACGGAAGTGGAAGGGATTAGTAGCTTTTCGTGATTTGTTTTTGGAGGGTTGTATTATGTCTTTCGAACAACTCTCCAACAAATATAACTTACCTAATTCACGCTTTTTTAGATATTTACAAATTAGACATTTTTTTAAGGCTACTCTACCCGTTTTCCGCTACCACATCAAACCAAAATTTTGGAATTTTTTTTACAGCTGAACCCGTATCAGAAAGGATTAATAACGACTATTTATGAGTTGATTTTGAAATTACAAATAGATATATTTGATAAAATTAAGAATGACTGGGAAAGAGAACTCCAAACTTGTTTATCTATAGAGAAATGGGAGAGGATTCTTCAATTAGTCAATACCACTTCAATGTGTGCAAGACACGCTTTGATACAATTCAAGGTGGTTCACAGAGTTCATATGTCAAAAGATAAGTTGGCTCGTTTTTATGGTCATATAAATCCTACCTGTGACCGATGTAACTCTGAAGTGGCCTCCCTGACCCATATGTTTTGGTCCTGCCCACTTTTGGAAAAATATTGGAAGTGACATTTTTGATACTATTTCTTTAATCTTGGGTATTGATTTATAACCTCATCCTATTACTGCAATTTTTGGGCTACCAATATTAGGGCTTTTTTTGGGCTTTTACCACATTAATCGCCAGAAGATCTATTTTATTTAAATGGAAAGACTCCAACCCTCCAACCACACTCCAGTGGTATTCTGAAACGATATCATGTTTAAATTTAGAAAAAATTAGGAGTAACATTGTTGAACCCTTGGTTAAATTTGATAAGACTTGGGGAAAATTTATTGAACACTTTCATACAATATAAAATGCTCCTCCTTTAACCGTTATAACAACTATTTTACCTCTATATGGTGGAACAGACTTGACGACAAACAGACTTAAATTGTTGAAACTTTTAGTTCTGATTCCATTTTGCTTTGTTTAGTTTTTATTTACTTATTTTATTTTTATTCTTATTTTATTATTATTAATTAAAGGGGGGGGGGTGTTTTTACCTTTTGTCCTTTTCTTTTTGTCTTTTTCTTTTTGTGTTTTTTTTATACATTTATAAGTTTTCTTTTAAAGATTTAACTATATTTACATAGAGACCGGTAGGTCTATATTTAATGTGTATTTTGACACTGGTTTCATATCAGGTTATACCTGTTACTAATGTAATCCTGATCCCTATGTATCCATATCATTGTTATGTTTCTCATTATTCTTTTTGCTCAGTTTTTTATGTTTTATTTTTGTTTTCTTTGGAAAAAAAAAACAATAAAAAGATTTTAAAAGAAAGAAAGAATGTTCTGGAAATGAAGCGTCCATGTCTCATGCACGAAAGCTGTCGGCAGCTCTATGGAATTCAGGGGAGAACCCCCCACCCACACACACACACACACACACACACAGCGGGTCCGATCTAAGCTGTCAATGAAGACAGCAATTTTTTTTTTAAACTTTCTTTGAAATTAAAAGTTAATGTTAAGAATTAATGATGTTAAGTGAGATATCATTTAATTCAATTCAATAAAAAACAATGGAATCAACAACCTGGCAGGCAGGGGGGCAGTTGGACCAGGGGGAAAAGCATTGTGAGGTCAGCAGGGCGGGGCCAGCAGCCAGGCTGGGGGGGGGGGGGGGGGGTGGGGCCAGGCGGGGCCAAGAGGCAGTTGGGCCAGGTGCAAAGGCATTGTGAGGTCAGCAGCTGGGCAACCTTAATATATTTTTTTTTAATGTTAGTTTGGTGATAAATTTTAGTAAATATCTTGGGAAATAATCGACCAAATTTATTGGATTTTTGAAATCATAGGGACATTTTCTACCATAAGATGTAAAAATGTCATTGTTATTGTAATGTCAGCAGCTGGGCAGCGGTCAGATTTAAAAAAAAAGGTCAGATTGGTCAACAATTTTAATTAAAAAATCTGGAAAATAATGTACCAAAGGTACAGAGGAGTGGATATCTAAACTCGCAAGGAAAATCTCTACTGAAATATGTATAAATTTCCCTGTTTCGGCGTCTGGTTTTCGAGGAGATACGTTTCAAAGGCAAAATGACACACACACACACACACAGTTTTGATAGAGATAGATAGATAGATAGATAGATAGATAGATAGATAGATAGATAGATAGATAGATAGATAGATAGATAGATAGATAGATAGATAGATAGATAGATAGATAGATAGATAGATAGATGCATTGAAACATAGAAAATAGGTGCAGGAGTAGGCCATTTGGCCCCTTTAGCCTGTACCGCCATTCAATATGATCATGGCTAATCTCCAACTCAGTATCCTGCACCTGCCTTCTCTCCATACCCCCTGATCCCTTTAGCCACAAGGGCCACATCTAATTCCCTCTTAAATATAGCCAATGAACTGGCCTTCTGTGGCAGAGAATTCCAGAAACTCACCACTCTCTGCGTGAAAATTGTTTTCCTCATCTCGGTCCTAAAGGAATTCCCCCTTATCCTTAGACTGTGACCCCTTGTTCTGCACCTCCCCAACATCAGGAACAATCTTCCTCTGTACCTTTGGTTCATTATTTTCCTGGCTTTTTAATTAAAATTGTTGACCAATCCGACCTTTTTTTAAAATCTATCCGCTGCCCAGCTGCTGACGTTACAATAACAGTGAATGTTTTACATCTTCTGGTAGAAATTTTCCTTATGATTTTAAAAATCTAATCCTCTATAAATTTGGATTTGTGGCTAGCGTGCGTGTGACGCAGCAGGCCCCTCCCCTGAATTCCATAGAGCTGCCGACAACTTTCGTGCATGAGACTCGCACGCTTCATTTTCAGAACATTTTGAATGCGTGATGGTTGCATTTCGCTCTCCCCTCTCTCTCCCCCTTCTCTCTCTCCCTCCCCTCCCCTCCCCCCTCCCCCCTCTCTCTCACTCTCTCTCCCCCCCCCTCTCTCTCTCGCTCCTCCTCCCCCCTTCCTCTCCCCCCAACCCCCTGCCCTCCCCCACCCTCTCTCCCCTAAACCCCCTTCCCTCCACAACCTCCCCTCCACCCCTACCCCCACCCCCTACCCCCTCCCCTACCCCCTTCCCTCCACCCCTGCCCACTCCCCCTCCTCAGCCCCCTTTCCTCCCATCTCTCCCCTCCTCCCCCTCCAACCCTCTCTCTCCCCCCCTTCCTCTCCCCATCCCCTAACCTCCCTTCCACACCCTCCCCTCCACCCCTCCCTCCCCTCCCCCTCTGCCCCCCTCTCTCCTCCCATCTCTCTCTCCTCCCCCACCCACCCCTCACCCACCCTCCCTCCCCTCCTCCCCTCCACCCCTCCACCCCCCTCTCCCGCTCCCTCTTGCCCTTCTGTCTCTGCCTCTCTCTGTCTCTCCCCATTCTCTGCCCTCACTCTCTGCCCCCCCCCCCCCCTTCTCTAGACGCGCCTGCGAGTTGGGGGCTATGCGTCAGTGGATAGGGCGGTTATGGGGTAAAAGGATCAAATGAAAAATATTGATATAATATTAAGTTAGTAGTTAGTGTGTGTGTGGGGGTGGTTAGTGTGGGGGACGCTGCATGCCGCCCCGCACCCCCCCCCCCCCCCGCAAACACGCGTTGGGGGAACAGACCCAACGGGTCTGCACTTGAGCTAGTATATATTTAAAACTCTTATGTTGGTTTGTCCGGGTTCTATTCTGCGCAAATTCGTTTAAGCCGTTTGTAAATCTCCTCCCTCAAAATTTGCAAAATCTGTATATATACTTTTAAAACTGTGTTTGTGTGGGTGTATGTCATTTTGTCTTTGAAACGTATCTCCTCGAAAAACAGGCGCAAAAACGCGGAGCCTTTTACAATTTCGGTAGTGATTTAACTAATGATGTCAGAAATCCACTCCTCTCTAAATTATGTCGATTATTTCCCCAGACTTTGAATAAAGTTGTTCACAGAACGCGCTTTTTCAGAAAATAATCGCGCTACCCAGCTGCTGACGTCACAATGCCCACAAGCCCACCTGCTTCCTGGCACCGCTGCTGTGGATTAATGCAGCTGCTATCAACTTGCATGCGCAGCTTTCCACAAGGTATGTTCGCCCCCCCCCCCCCCCGTTCTTCAAAAGGCGAAGAAAGAACGAGAACGTTCTGCAACTAAGATCCTACAACTCAGCTATAGAATCTTCGTTCTGCACATCACGGTGTCAGCGGTGCCTACGCGCTGAAGAGGTTTCTCCTCACTGCCGGCGCAGTTCATGAAGCCTTGTCCCTCCCCTCACCTGCGCGCTCACTCAGCTTGCGACCCCCCACCCCTTCACTCTCTCCCCATCACTCTCTCTACCCATATCTCTTTCCCCATCTCTCTCTCCTCCTCTCTCGCCCCCCCCTCTCTCTCTCGCCCCCTCCCTTCTCTCTCCTTGCCTCCACCCCCCTCTCCCTCTGTCTCTTGCCCCTCTCTCTGTCTCTGCTCCTTTGTCTCTGCCCCTTCTCTCTCTGCCCTCACTCTCTACCCCCTCACCCTTGCTAGACATGCCTGTGAGTTGGGAGCTATGCGTCAGTGGATAGGGCGGTTATGGGGTAAAAGGAGCAAATTAATAATATTAATATAATAAAAGGGGGGTAGTTAGCTTGTGTGACGCAGCATGCAGCCCCCCCCCCCCCCCCACAAGCGCACTTTGGGGGAATAGACCCAACGGGTGTGCAATAGGTCTAGTAACTTATAAAACTGATCTCGGATGTGGATGTATTGGTGTGTGTGTGTCTTTTCATATCTCCTCGAAAGCGGTCACGGTGACATTTTTACATATTCCGGTACAGATTTACCTCATGATGTTGCAAATACCCTCATCTAAAATTTTGATTAATTATTTGCTGAGCTTTTTTACAAAAATTGTTCACCAATCTTTTTAAAATCTAACTGCCGAAGCGAGCTGATGACGTCACAATGCCTTTGCTCCTCGCGAGTTATGTGGCTTATTATTAACACTGGCACCAGAGTTAACATTAAATCAAAAATGTGTATGATTATGTGTGATAATGCTAATAAGATTGGACCTACAAGGTCATGAATATAAACAAACATTTTCACAACAACTATATAAAGTGCAGAGCGGCAGTTTACCATCAAAGTACACCATCAAAAAATGAATATGGTGACAATTAAAATAGATGGGGAGATAATGGATAAATTAATCAATTTTAAATGCCTTGTTCGAATGGATCAAATGTATACACCAAATATTAAGGACCAATAACAAATTAACTATTTAAGTATATAATAACTTTGAAAAGTGAATTGTACTGGAGGACTAACAGAAAACAAATGAATTTCCTATGTATTATATATGAGAAGCAGAAGTCCTTTTAACTTATATCATTTAACAAGATCATAGTTGATGTAACTTCATATCTCATTCAGCATGCAGATGCCATTTGTACTTGTGCATGCTTGGAGACTGAGCTCCGCAGCCATTCTAATCAGAGCACTGCCATAGCAAGATGTCTGCTAAACAAAGAAAATGCTTCATGTAGGTTCTCAAAGTTTCCTCAAAAGGTGACTACTTTACTGATTCATGGGAATCTCTATTCAGTCAGAGACAGGTGAATTTATAATGGGAAACAAGGAAATGGCAGAACAGTTAAACGAGTACTTTGGTTCTGTTTTCACTAAGGAAGACACAATCTCCCAGAAATACTAGGGGATTGAGGATCTAGTGGAAGGGAGGAACTGAAGGGAATCCACATTAGTCAGGAACTATTGTTTGGTAAACAGATGGTCTGCATCCCAGGGTACATAAGGAAGTGGCTCCAGAAATCGTGGATGCATTGGCGACCATTTTACAATGTTCTCTCGACTCTGGATCAGTTCCTGTGGACTGGAGGGTAGGCAATGTAACCCCACTTTTTAAGAAAGGAGAGAGAAAACAGGGAATTATAGACCAGTTAGCTTTACATCGGTAGTGGGGAGGATGCTTGCGTCGATTGTTAAAGATGTTAGAGCAGCGCATTTGGAAAGCAGTGATAAGATTGGTAAAAGTCAGCATGGATTAATGATGGGGAAATCATGCTTGACTAATCTTCTGACATTTTATGAGGATTTAACAAGTGGAATGAATAAGGGAGAGGCAGTGGATGTGGTGTATCTGGACTTTCAAAAAGCCTTTGACAAGGTCCCACACAAGAGATCAGTGTGCAAAATTACAGCACACTAGATGACCCGTGGATCCGTTGAGTCCCCACCACACTGAAGTATTACGTCAAAAAGGCGATCTGAAAATGGCAATCTCATCCCGTCAGCTGCAGCTGTGCAGTTGGGGAGGGTTGCCGGACCCGGTATCCGCGAGTGCGCAGTTGGGGGGAGGGTTGGCGGGCCCGGCTCCATTTTCAATTGTGACATGGCCGACGGGCCCGGCAAGTGGTTAATTAAAATCTATCCCCATTATGATGCCATAAAACATTTGGGATTAAAATATTCACAATGTATGTAAAATTAAATCTGCCATCTTTGGTGCTTCTTTCCATCTAACAACTAATGATATAATTTAACATAAAAATAATCTATCTATGTTTATACAATTCTGGAATATTCCCATGAAAAAATTAGCAAATGCAGATATACAGGATCTGTCTTCAGAAAAAGTCTTATTGGAATATGACCATTAGTAGATACCTTTATTCCTGGTTCAAACCTATATGACCCGTGGAGCCATTAGGAATTAGATAAAAATGGCGATCTAAAAATCGGCAAAGGCAACCCTCCCCCAACTGCGCAGCTGCGGCTGAGGACCAGTTGGGAGCCCTTTGTGATCCCAGTCAAGTAAACACGAAAGTATTAGATAAAAAAATTAAGTAAATTAAAGTTTATTGAGGGAATTGTTTTTTTCATATAGAACAAAACTTGATACAGCACACCCAAGGCGAATGGTAAGTCCCCCCTAAAATTGTTGCGCTATCGTTGGGCCCGCTCCCCCAATGCAATATTCCACCAAACTGCTCATGTGCAGCTGCCACATTCAGTTGTGCCTTTGTCCGCTGAAATTAAGTTAAAGTTAATAAATTGAAGCAAGGACCCATGGAGATGTTTGTTAAATAGTAGGAAACTTACCCGTGGAACCGTTGTGGGGCCAGGCAAGTCCAGGCGAGAGGGAAATAAAGATGGCGATCTGAAAATCTGGAAAGGGCCCAACTGCGTATGGGCGGCTAAGAGGTTGCCATTGTAACGGCAGAGATCACCGTTGTGAGGCACAGGGGAACCCTCCCCCAACTTCGCATGCGCGGATGGAGGCGCTGTTTTAAGTTATTATAAGTTTTAAATACCCCTGGAGCTGTTGGGTCCCCGTTGTGAGGCCAAGCAAATACACGCAAAAGAAAAGGCAATTTTCTTTACACCCGTTGGGCTCGATCCACCAAGGCAATATTTCACCACTGACCCATAGCCACCAACTGTGCAGGCGCGGCTGACAGGTTCCCGTTGTGACGCCAAAGATCCCCATTGTGATCAAGTCACTGCAACCCTCCTCCAACTGCGCAGGCGCGGCCGGCAAGTGGGTGCGCGACTGCGACATTTTTAAAGTTATAAATGGCAATAACCTATAAAATATAAGATCAATATGAACGCATCTCACTCTCCCTCTTCAGCCCCCTATTCCCCTCCTCCATTATCCTCCCTCTCCCCATCCTCCACCAACCTTCCTCTGCTTCCTCCCCTCACCATTACATTGCCATTCCTCTTTCTATCCCTATCCTCCTCCATTCCCCCTCATCCCCAGCACTCCCTCCCACTCCTCTTCACCCTCCCTCTTCTTTCCCCTCCCCACTCACCTCTCCCTCTCCTTTCCCCTACCCTCAGTCACCCTCCCTCTCTTCGATAACCCCTCTCCCCTCCCTACCTCCTCCTCTCCCTCTATACCCCTCCTCACCTCCCCCCTATCCCACCCCTACTCTCCCTCACGTCCCCCACTGCCCCCCTCTCCCTCTATCCCCAAACCCTACCTCTCCTACTCCCCCGTCCTTTCCCTATATCTCCCCTTCCCCAAGCTCCCTCCTCACCTCCACCACTTTCCCCTCCCTCTCCCTCCATACCCCCCTCCTCTCTATCCCCCTGTTCCCCACTCCTCACTCCTATCCCACCCCAATGAAAATTGCAATGATTTTTTTAAAATGAAACCTCCCCCCTATCCCACCCCCCACACGTGGAAAAAAACATGGCAATTAAAAAATAAATTTTGGATCCCATTATGATGTAATTGTGACATTAAACACCGCTGAGGAAAGTGGAAAAGGGGTATGAAAAGTGATTTTTGTAAAGTTGAAAATGTAAAATATACCATCAATTTGAACAAAAGCCATTCAGCCTACAAGCCAATGTGTATGTATTATTTTCTTGAGAACAGGAATAACTTCCACAACTGTAACCCACATTTATTGATACTTACCCTCCAATTCCAACAATTATTTTTTTCATTTTTTCCGTCGTGAAACGTAGCTCCTGATTTCAGGTACTGATGAAACCCAAGTCCCCTTTGACACCTAAAAGAAACCCAAATATAATTATTTGTTACTGTGTTAATTATGTTGAATCCATTAGATTGTTGAATCTGCATCTGTCTGTCCCTTTTCTTTAAAATCTATTTATCTTTGATACTCAGATCAGTTACTCAAGCCCTTAAAAAAAAAGTATAGCGAAAATAGTCATGGCTAAAAGAATAATATAATCTGGTACTGGTCATCTGATGCATCTTATTTAATCATTTCATTTATCAACTGTTTATTTGATATTCATATATTTCACCCAAGATCCATGTAAACGTACAGTATATGTTCATGCAATTCGGCCTTTTACTGACTAGCCAGAATAGTTCAGAAACAGATTTTTACATATAGGAAAATACCACAACAGCTTTTATGTTAGCCTCAATATAACTGGGATAAACATTGTATAATCTTCACATCTGTAGCCACTATACAAGCAGGAATGATGCAACCTATGACAAAATCTTATGACAACTTATGACACAATTTATAAACTAATAAACCAAAATTCTTATAATTTGCCATCTGATTGTTCAGAAGTCCCAATGGTTCTACATCTTTAAGTTTAGGTTTATTTTAATTGTCTCATATACCAAGGAACAGTGAAATTATTTGCTTTGCATGCTATCCAAATAGATTAGAGAAAACATACATGAATACAATCACGTCAAACTCAAAACCGATAGATAATGCGAATAGGGAAGATACGGAATATAGAACTGGGTATCTACGCGCTCGAGTTTAGAAGGATGAGGGACGACCTCATTGAAACTTACCAAATAGTGAAAGGTCTGGATAAAGTCATAAGATAGGAGTAGAATTAGGCCATTCAGCCCCATCAACATAGAAACATAGAAAATAGGTGCAGGAGTAGGCCATTCAGCCCTTCGAGCCTGCACCGCCATTCAATATGATCATGGCTGATCATCCAACTCAGTATCCTGTACCTGCCTACTCTCCATACCCCCTGATCTCTTTAGCCACAAGGGCCACATCTAGCTCCCTCTTAAATATAGCCAATGAACTGGCCTCAACTACCTTCTGTGGCAGAGAATTCCACAGATTCACCACTCTGTGTGAAAAATGTTTTTCTCATCTCGGTCCTAAAAGATTTCCCCCTTATCCTTAAACTGTGACCCCTTGTTCTGAACTTCCCCAACATCAGGAACAATCTTCCTGCATCTAGCCTGTCCAACCCCTTAAGAATTTTGTAAGTTTCTATAAGATCCCCCCTCAATCTTCTAAATTCTAGCGAGTACAAGCCGAGTATTTCTTCATATGGAAGTCCTGCCATCCCAGGAATCAGTCTGGTGAACCTTCTCTGTACTCCCTCTATGGCAAGAATGTCTTTCCTTAGATTAGGAAACCAAAACTGTACGCAATACTCCAGGTGTGGCCTCACCAAGACCTTATACAACTGCAATAGAACCTCCCTGCTCTTGTACTCAAATCCTTTTGCTATGAATGCCAACATACCATTCGCTTTCTTCACAGCCTGCTGCGCCTGCAAATCCTACTTTCAATAACTGGTGTACCATGACACCCAGGTCTCGTTGCATCTCCCCTTTTCCTAATTGGCCACCATTCAGATAATAGTCTACTTTCCTTTTTTTGCCACCAAAGTGGACAACCTCACATTTATCCACATTATACTGCATCTGCCATATATTTGCCCACTCACCCAACCTATCCAAGTCACCTTGCAGCCTCCTAGCATCCTCCTCACAGCTAACACTGCCCCCCAGTTTCGTGTCATCCACAAACTTGGAGATGTTGCCTTCTATTCCCTTATCCAGATCATTAATATATATAGTAAATAACTGGGGTCCCAGCACTGAGCCTTGCGGTACCCCACTAGTCACTGCCTGCCATTCTGAAAAGGACCCGTTTACTCCTACTCTTTGCTTCCTGTTTGCCAGCCAGTTCTCTATCCACATCAATACTGAACCCCCAATGCCGTATGCTTTAAGTTTATATACTAATCTTTTATGTGGGACCTTGTTGAAAGCCTTCTGGAAGTCCAGATACACCACATCCACTGGTTGTCCCTTATCCACGCTAACCAGTTACATCCTCGAAAAATTCCACAAGATTCGTCAGACATGATTTACCTTTCGTAAATCCATGCTGACTTTGTCCAATGATTTCACCACTACCACCACCACTATCCCATCTTTAATAACTGACTCTAGCAGTTTCCCCACTACCGATGTTAGACTAACTGGTCTGTAATTCCTCGTTTTCTCTCTCCCTCCCTTCTTAAAAAGAGGGGTTACATTTGCTACCCGCCAATCCTCAGGAACTACTCCAGAATCTAAAGAGTTTTGAAAGATTATCACTAATGCATCCACTATTTCCGGAGCTACTTCCTTAAGTACGTTGGGATGCAGCCTATCTGGCCCTGGGGATTTATCAGCTTTTAATCCATTCAATTTACCCAACACCACTTCCACACTAGCCTGGATTTCACTCAGTTCCTCCATCTCATTTGACCCCCGGTCCCCTGCTATTTCCGGCAGATTATTTACGTCTTCCTTAGTGAAGACGGAACCAAAGTAGTTATTCAATTGGTCCGCCGTATCCTTGTTCCCCGTGATCAATTCACCTGTTTCTGACTGCAAGGGACCTACATTTGTTTTAACTAATCTCTTTCTCTTCACATATCTATAAAAACTTTTGCAGTCAGTTTTTATGTTCCCTGCCAGTTTTCTTTCGTAATCTATTTTTCCTAATTAAGCCCTTTGTCCTCCTCTGCTGGTCTCTGAATTTCTCCCAGTCCTCTGGTATGCTGCTTTTTCTGGCTATGCATCATCCTTTGCTTTGATACTATCCCGGATTTCCCTTGTTATCCACGGATGCACTACCTTCCCTGATTTATTCTTTTGCCAAACTGGGATGAACAATTTTTGTAGTTCATCCATGCAGTCTTTAAATGTGTTCCATTGCATATCCACCGTCAACCCTTTTAGAATTAATTGCCAGTCAATCTTGGCCAATTCATGTCTCATACCCTCAAAGTTACCTTTCTTTAAGTTCAGAACCATCGTTTCTGAATTAACAATGTCGCTCTCCATCCTAATGAAGAACTCAACCATATTATGGTCACTCTTGCCCAAGGGGGCACGTACAACAAAGCTGCTAACTACCCCTTCCTCATTACTCAAAACCCAGTCTAAAATAGCCTGCTCTCTCGTTGGTTGCTCTACATGTTGATTTAGATAACTATCCCGCATACATTCCAAAAAATCCTCTTCCTCAGCACCCCTGCCAATTTGATTCACCCAATCTATCACCCATTATAACTGTTTTGCCTTTGTCGCACGCATTTCTAATTTCCTCTTTGATACCATCCCCAACTTCACTACCACTGTTAGGTGGCCTGTACACAACACCCACCAGCGTTTTCTGCCCCTTAGTGTTTCACAGCTCTACCCATACCGATTCCACATCCTCCAAGCTAATGTCCTTCCTTTCCATTGCGTTAATCTCCTCTCTAACCAGCAACGCTACCCCACCTCCTTTTCCTTTCTCTCTATCCCTCCTGAATATTGAATATCCCTGGATGTTCAGCTCCCAGCCTTGGTCACCCTAGAGCCATGTCTCCGTGATCCCAACTATATCATAATGATTTATAGCTATCTGCACGTTCAACTCATCCACCTTATTACGAATACTCCTTGCATTCAGACACAAAGCCTTCAGGCTTGTTTTTGCAACGCTCTTACCCCTTATACAATTATGTTGAAAAGTGGCCCTTTTTGATTTTTGCCCTAGTTTTGTCTGCCTGCCACTTTTACTTTTCACCTTGCTACCTATTGCTTCTACCCTCATTTTACACCCACCAGCCTCTCTGCTCTTGTACCCATCCCCCTGCCACATTAGTTTAAATCCTCCCCGACAGCACTAGCAAACACTCCCCCAAGGACATTGGTTCCATTCCAGCCCAGGTGCAGACCGTCCTATTTGTACTGGTCCCACCTCCCTCAGAACTGTTTCCAGTGCCCTAAAAATTTGAATCCCTCCTCCTTGCACCATTTTTCAAGCCACGTATACATCTGTAATATCCTCCTATTTCTACTCTGACTGGCCCGTCCTAACCCCATTCTCCTGCCTTCTCCCCATAACCTCTGCCAACTGTACTAATCAAGAATCTATCTATCTCTGCCTTAAAAATATCCACTGATGGCCTCCACTGTGGCAAAGAATTCCAGATTCGCCACCCTCTGACCAAATAAATTTCTCATCTCCTTCCTAAAAGAATGTCCTTTAATACTGAGGATATGACCTCCAGTTCCTACTCTCCCAGTAGTGGAAACATCCGCTCCACATCCACTCTATTCAAGCCCTTCTCTATTCTGTATGTTTCAATGGGATCCCCCCTCAATCTTCTAAACTCCAGCAAGTAAAGGCCCAGTGCCAACAAACGCTCATCATAGGCTAACCTACTCATTCATTGGAGCATTCTTGTAAACCTCCCGCTGTTACTCCAGCCTTATGCTATATTTAAGAGGGAGTTAGATGTGGCCCTTGTGGCTAAGGGGATCAGAGGGTATGGAGAGAAGGCAGGTACGGGATACTGAGTTGGATGATCAGCCATGATCATATTGAATGGCGTGCAGGCTCGAAGGGCCGAATGGCCTACTCCTGCACCTAATTTCTATGTTTCTATGTTTTATGACCTTCTCCCCGGAGATGCTGCCTGTCCCGCTGTTACTCCAGCTTGTTGTGTCTATCTTCGGTTTAAACCAGCATCTACAGTTCCTTCTTACACATCCCTCCCCAGATATAGTGCCCAAAATTACTCACAATATTCCAAATGCTGCCTTACCAGCGCCTAATAGGGCCTCAGCATTACTGTTTTTGTGTACAAGCTGTCTTGAAATAAATCCTAGTATTGAGTTCGCTTTTGTTACTACCGATTTGACTTGCAGATTAATTGTTTGGGAATCCTGCACCAGCACTTCCAAGTCCCTTTTGATCTCCAAATTCTGGATTCTCACCCTATTTAGAAAATTGTCTACGCCTTTATTCCTACTAGCAAAATGAATGAGTCCACACTTTGCTACACTATGTTCCACCTGCCACTTCTCTGCACTCTCCCAGCCTGTCCAACCTTCTGCAGAGTCCCTGCTTTCCCTACACTACCTCCACATATTTTCGTATCATCCACAAACTTGGCCACAAAGCCTTCAATCCCCTTGTCCACATCATTAACATACAACGTGAAGGGTTGTAGCACCGACCCTTGCGGAACTCCACTAGTCACTGGCAGCCAACCAGTAAAAGTCCCCTTTATTGCCTCTCTTTGTCTTCGGCCATCCAGCCAACCTGCTATCAATGCTAGTATCTGCTCTTTGATACAGTGGGCTCTCATCCTCCTAAACTCCATGGCCTCGCATCCTTGGCTCTTCAGTCCCCGAGTACAGGGGGGGGGGGGGAGAGGGTGAGGGGGGGAGAGGATGAGGGAGAGAGGTGAAGTGGGTGGGGGGGGGGGGGGGGGTTGGAGTGAGCGGGCAGGAGGGCGGGCTGGAGGCCAGCAGCGGCGTGGCGCGAGCGTACTTGGAGGCATACTGGGGGCAGGTGGGCCTGGATTGGTCGGCATGTAAGCATTGTGACATCAGCAGCTGGTAAGAGCCGTTTAGATCTTAAAAATTGAGTTGTGTTTCAGTTTTGTGATCAATTTTACTCAAAATCTGGGGAAATAATTGACCGAGGAATGGATGTGCGAATGTAAAAGTAAAATCGCTTGCGAAATGGAAAAAATGTTGGCGTTTCTGCGTCTGGTTTGCGCGGAGTAACGAATCAAATGCAAAACGCCGTACACCCACCCACACACACACACACACACACACACACAGTTTTAAAAGTATAGAGATAGATAGATAAGATTATAAAGAATGAGATTACGGGGTACTTAGAAGTTCATGATAACATAGGCCGGTCAGCATGGCTTTGTGAAGGGGAGATCTTGCTAGATAAATTTGCTGGAATTCTTTGAAGAAGTAAATAGTAGGACAGAGAGATAAGTCAGTAGACGTGGTTTACTTAGAATATCAGAAAGCATTGTTAAGGTGCCACACTTCTCTGTGTGCCTCCGTGTCCCTCTCTGTGTGCCACCGTGTCCCTCTCTGTGTGCCACCGTGTCCCTCTCTGTGTGCCTCTGTGTCCCTCTCTGTGTGCCTCCGTGTCCCTCTCTGTGTGCTTCGGTGTCCCTCTCTGTGTGCCTCCGATAGAGCAGGGCATGGGGTAAAAGGAGTGAATTAATAATATTAATATAATAATGGGGGTGGTGAGTGTGTGAGGGGTGGTGTGTGTGTGTGTGTGTGTGTGTGTGTGTGTGTGTGTGTGTGTGTGTGTGTGTGTGTGTGTGTGTGTGTGTGTGTGTTTGGTTGGTGTGTGTGTGTGACGCCTCAGGCCGCCCCCTCCCTCGCAACTTCCTTGCACTTGGTCTGGTCTTGTCTGTCTGTCTGTCTGTCTGTCTGTATACTATTAAAACTCTGTGTGTGTGTGTGTCTGCCGACCGACCCGGCCGGCCAGATTTGCCCTTTGATACCACGGTTCGCCAAAACCACACTTTCAAACCCCCGAGATATTTTCCATTTTGCCACACATTCATAAATGCACTCCTCATTACATTTAGACATTTTTATGTACACTTTTTAACACAAAATCCTTCACCCCCCCAACACACACTGACTCATTTTGTAGCCTCCTGCTGGCCACACACCATAACCCCCCCCTCCCCCCCCTGCAAACGCGCGTTGAGGAAACAGGCCCAACGGGTCTGCACTTCGTCTAGTATATATTTAAAACTCTCGTGTTGGTTTGTACGGGTTCTATTTCGCGAATATTCGTTTTAGGCGTTTGTGTATCTCCTCCCTCAAAATGTACAAAATCGAAACAATTTTTACATATTCCTGGAGGGTTTTTCCTCCTCCTCTTAATGTTTGTAATATTAGAACATCCGGTTCAACCTTTCCCTGCTTTTTCGGAAAAAAACATTAAAAATTTTGAAATCAAACAGCTTGTGAACGTTGTGAATGTTGGTGAACGTTCCATCGTGTGATGTCACAGTGCCCAATGCTCACAGATGTCCAATCGCAATGGATCTCATTTACATCTGCCTTTGCTCCAGCCCCAGCGCCCACCCCCCCCCCCCCCCCGTCTGATGTCGCAGCATGTTCCATTCTGTGATATCACAATGCCATCTCTCACAGGTAGCCAATCGCAATGGAACCCATCTACATATGCCTTTGCTCCAGCCCTGGCCCTGCCGCCTGTGTGATCACCCCTCTCTTCTCACCCCTCTCTCTTCTACTCCTGTCTCACCCTCTCTCCTCCCATTCCCTATTAGCCTCACCCCTCTCTCCTCATTCCTCTCCCCTCTCTCCTCCCCACTCACCTCTCTACCCACACCCCTCTCCTCACTCCCCCCCTCTCCTCACTCCCCCTCTCTCCTCACCCCTCTCTCACCACCCCTATCCTCCTCCTCTCCTCATCTACCCATCTTCCCGCTCTCCTACCCACCCCATCTTCATCTCTCTCCCTTCCCCCTCCCCCCCACTCTCTCCCCATCTTACCCCTCTCAACCCTATCTCCCATCTCCCTCCTGCTCCCTCTCCACCGTTTCCCCCTCTCTCCTCACCCCTCTCCTCCCCCCTCTCTCCCCACCCCCTCTCCCTATTCCCCTCACCCCTCTCTCCTCCTCACCCCTCTCCTCACCCCCTCTCCTCACTCCTCTCTCATCACCCCTCTCCATCACCCCTATCCCCCTCCTCCCCCTCCTCCCCCCATCCCTCTCTCCCCTCCCCTACCCTTCTCCCCCTCCCCCCACTCTTCCCCTCTCCTATTCGCCCCCTTCCCCACTCCTCTCTCCCCCTCCCTTCCTTCCACTATCCCTCTCTCCCCCTTCCCCATCCCCCTCCACCCCTCCCCCTCCCTCCCCACTCCCTTCACCCCTCCCCATCCCCCCTCTTTTCTTTCCCCCCTCCCCTCCATTCTCCCCCCCTTCCCTCCCCACTCCCCCCTCCCCATCTCCCCCATCCCACTCTGTCCCCCATCCCCCTCCACCCTCTCCCTCCCCCGCCTCCTCCCCCTCTCCATCCCTTCTCCCCCCCACTCTTCCCCTTTGCTCCCCCTATTCACCCCCTTCCCCACCCCTCTCCCCCCCTCCCTCCCACTATCCCTCTCTCCCCCTTCCCCTCTCCACCCCTCCCCACCGCTCTCACATCCTCTCCCCCACCTCCCCATCCCCCGCTCTCTCCTTTGCCCCCTCCTCCCCAATCTCTCCCCATCTCCACCCTTCCTCCTCCCCCTCTCTCCTCACCCCTCTCTTCTATCCCTCTCCCCATCTCCTCTCACTCTTTCTCTGCCCCACTATCTTTGCCCCTCGAGATACGATGGGGATGGGGTAAAAGTAGCCAATGAATAATATTAATATAATATCAAGCAGGGTGGTTAGTGTGTGTGTGTGTTGGGGGGGGGGTTAGTGTGCGTGTGGGGATGGTGGTTAGTGTGTGTGTGGGGTGGTGGTGGTTAGTGTTTGTGTGGCGCCGCAACCACCCCCCCCCCCCCCCCCACCCAACCGCATGTTGAATGGACGGGACCCTCTCCCCCATCTCCACTTCCTTCCCCCTCCCCGCTCTCTCCCCCTCTCCCGTCCCTCCCCTCCCCCCATTTGCACTTCCCTTCCCCCTCTCCCCCCTCCGCTCCCCACCCCTCTCCCAACACCCCTCCCTTTCCCAACCCCCCTCCCCTCCTCCAATCCCCTCTCTCCTCCTCCAACCCCCTCTCTCCTCCTCCAACCCTCTCCCCTCCAGCCCCCTCCCTTCCCCCCTCTCTCCCCACTCCCCCTACTCTCTCCCCACCTACTCTCATCCCCCCTCCTCCCCTCCCCCTTTCCTCTCTCTGCCCTCTCCCCCTCCTCTCCCTCTCCCCTCCCCTCCCCCCCTCTCACCACCCCTCCTCCCCCTCTCATTCCCCTCCCCCTCTCCCCGTGTGTGTGGGATGTGGTTAGTGTGTCTTTGAAGCCGCAGGCCCCCACCCCCCCCGCTACCGTACGTTGAGGTGACGGAATACAGCGCTGCTTCACCTCTCCCCACCCCATATCCCCCTACCCCCCCTCTACCCCCTGCCCCCCTGTGTGTGTGTGTGTGTGTTGGGTGGTTAGTGTGCGTGTGAAGCCGCAGCACCCGCTGTCTCCGAACCGCGCGTTGGGGGAACAGACCCAGCAGGTCTGCACTTGGTCTAGTATATATATGTAGAACTCTTGTGTTGGTTTGTCCGGGTTCTATTCCGCGAATATTGGTTTTAGGCGTTTGTGAATCTCCTCTGAAATTTGCAAAAACTAAACCATTTTTACATATTCCCGGAGGATTTTTCCTCCTCCTCTTAATGTTTGGAAAATTAGAACATTCGGTTCAACCTTTCCCTGCTTTTTCGGTAAAAAACTAGCAATGTTACAAAATTTTGAGATTTAAAAAATCAAGTCTGCAATTTATCCCATCAGATAAAGCATAAAAAGTTTAATTTGACACCCAATTCACTTTCATATCTTCAGTATTAAAAAAGGTTATGGCCATTTTCATACTCAGAAATGAGCATCTTGTTCCCCATTGCCTTTCCATTGACTTAAAACAAAATCTGTGATCGAGGACAGACAAAAGCCCATAACTTTCATAAAAAATTAATAGAACTCAATGAAATTTTCAGTTATTATATATTGAAGCATTCTGAAATTAAAGCATATAATTTCTTAGTTACCTAATTGTAGCTAATTACAACATTCAATTACTAGATCTAAACATCTATCCCAGGCATGTGCCGTGAATAATTACTCAGGGTAGGCAGTCAGCTGGCTTAAAAACAATCTTAAACCGCGCATGCGCAGATTGTTCTCTTCGTAAAAAATAAAAAAATAAGTAACAATTCAATTTTCCCAAGGCTTCTCAATCTCCTTCATTTTTAAATTACTGAATGGGTGGGAGACAGAGGATGAAGGCAGGTGGAGAGATGGTGGGAAAAACGGGAGCACACCTGGACGTTGAATCCGTTGTCATCTTATTGAATGACAATACTAATTCAGGGGTCCATTTGGATGGAGAGTTCCTTTCACAGCATGTGGAGAGTCTGTGCCAGGGGTTAAAGATGTGGTGAGTCAAAGTCAAAGTATCCTTGACTGTCATTCAGATCTTTCGGTCTGAACAAAATTTCATTGCATTCAGGAGTGCTCAGGGGTGGCAGGAGTGGCATTGAGGGCAGGAGTGTTGAGAAGGAGGGAGTCAGAGATCATATCAGTAACTCACTCACCCGCAGCGCTCAGGGCACGGACAGCAGAACTGGCCGCCACTTCCGGGGATAGAAGTAGCTCGGGTGCGAGCGGCCACCGGGACCCGAAAGCAGAAGCGACCGCCACTTCAGCTCCTTCTGCCGGCCCGCTCACCTCTGGCAGTGCTCTTCGTCTGAACATCTCTCACCTGCCGCTCGCCGGCTTCACTCATGTCAACTGCGTCCCGCAAATCCTTACATTCCCACAGCCAACTAACCTCAACTGGTCCGGTGAGCGCGCTGTCGGAGTTTAAAGATTTGTGGGAAGCCAGCCGGTGAGTGGCAGGTGAGAGATGTTCAGACGGAGAGCACTGCCAGAGGTGAGTGGGGACCAGCAGAATGGGCTGAAGTGGCAGCCCCTTCTGCTTCCTTCCTCGGATGTGGCGGCCAGTTCTGCTGTCCGTGCCCACAGTGCTGCGGCAGCCACCCAAGCTAATTCAATCCCCGGCCACAATAAAACCATATAAAACCATACAGCAATTACAGCACGGAAACAGGCCATCTCGGTCCTTTTAGTCCGTGCCGAACACTTACTCTCACCTAGTCCCATCTACCTGCACTCAAACCGGAGCGTGGTAAGCGGGTTACTGACCCCAATCCCCTCCTTCACAATGCCAGACTCCCCAAACACTGTGAACGGAGCTTTTCCCCCACCCCGGGAAATACAGTATTTATAAAAATTAAGCACCAAGAAATGCACTTACCACGTTATTGGTACATTAAGTCCATTCTTCACACCTTGTTTCCTGTGATACTATTAAAATAATGGCAATCCATATTTGAAAATCCCGCCAAGAAACTCGCGCTGCGCATGCGCTGTATGCTGCTGCGCATGCGCAGTGCTGCAAAGGCAGAATATTTGCTGCCTTTAGTTCCCCTTCAAATGGACGGCTCAGGCAGCGCTGACGGCACGTGGGCTGTACAGACCTTCCCGTGTTACATGTGCTGCGGGTGAAAGGCACGGATAATTATGCCTACCTAGGAGATCGATCTTTTCGATAGGCATAATTCTCCCATGCATTTACTATTTATATTTAATAATTGCCATTTCATAATTTTTGTCAGGGTAGGCAGTGCCTACCTTGCCTACCCTGACGGCACGTGCCTGATCTATCCATTTCTTAAGAAAAGATAAACTTTTTTAAATAGCCTGTGTCCAAATAACATTCACACAATAATTCACAATATAACATGATTTTAAAATCTAATTTTCATTAATTTATAGGCCAAATGGAAGGAATTTAGTGTTTAATTCCCGCAAATTAATTTCCATTTAAATCAAAGTCTGAGTGGGTTTTAGTGGAATGCGGTGGATTAGAACGTTGCGGTTTGCGGTGAAGTTGGCAGGAAAAACACTGTCGGTTCATACATTGTTTTTGGTCCGCATTTCGCAATATGAAAATGTGAGTAAAGGCTTCCTAAAAACCAAGTTTTAATGTAAAAATAAACTGTACTTTATTTTCTCCCCTACGTAAAATCCTTCCCCGTTGTCGGCGCTCACGGCTTTAGAAGATGATTTTTAAAATTACTCTAGTTAATAAATAATCTAGCGTAATTTAAAAATACCTTCATGAATGAAATGTCGGAGCGATTTTTCTTCAGCGACGAAATCACCCGACATGGATTGATTTGCTCTGTCTGTAGAAAAACGGCACTTTAAATCCGCCCCCCCTCTGAAAGGCGCCAAAGTCACGCACACGGGGAGCGGCAGAACCTGCAGTGCTGCTCAAGGTAAGTTTTGTAACATACCTAAAAAAAACATATAAATTAAAAAATGTTAAAAAAATCAAACTGCATCTCACCCATAGAACGTTCATGAACATTCCATCGTGTGATGTCACAATGCCGAATGCTCATAGATGGCCAATTTGCAATGGATCTCATTTACATATGCATTTGCTCCAGCTCCGCCCCCCGCCGCCTGTGTCGAAGCGCGTGATCACGAGTGTGGGAATAGAGAGTGGGGGTGATAGGGAGTGGGGAATAGATGGACTACCCCTACCCCTCCCCATTCTTCCCCCCTCTCTCCCCCACACCTCTCCCCCTCCCTCCACACTCTTCCCCTTCTATCCTCCCCCTCCCCTCTCCTCACCCCTCTCCCTCTCCTCCTCCCACCCCATCCCTCTCCCCACCCCCGCTCCCCCACCCCTTCCCTCTCTCCCCCACCCCCCTTCTCTCTCTCCACCACCTCCTTCCCCTACCTCTCTCCCCCTCCCTCCATACTCTTCCCCCTCTCTCCCCTACCCCATCTCCCTCCTCCCCTCCCTCCCCCCT